>CAMTDV010000015.1:22894248-24094248 GCA_947069175.1 Scalesia atractyloides | reverse complement strand
AAGCATTCAAGATGGGATTACAGAAGGATTCCCAATTTTATCAGGATCTTGTGATGAATCCTTGCAGGAATCTGGATGAAGCTCGAAACAGGGCTCTAAGATATATTAGGCTTGAAGACGACAAGAAAATGCAAGAAAGGATGAATTCATCCTCAACATACGAATCAACAAACAGAACATCGGAGTCCTCACACAAACCATACCGCTCTAGGCCGTATGGTAAAAATGACAACAAGAAAGTGAATGCTGTTGAGGATGAAGATGGCGAAGAATATCCTGAGTTATCTGAATACTGTTTTTCTGTTAATACTCCTGAACTAATATATGCCATGCAGGGTTTAGGAGATAAGGCAAGGTGGCCTAGGAAGAACCAACAAAAGGCTGATTGGAAGGATAAATCCAAGTGGTGCGCCTTCCATAAAGATTTTGGACATGTAACAGAAGACTGCATAGCCCTGAGAAAGGAGATAAGCTATCTACTAAGCAGGCTACTTGAATGATCTTATCGGCAGGAAGAAGAATAAGGGTCAGGAACTGACAAGGATCCTGAACGAGCATCATCGCCTCCCCCAGATGCCAAGATAATCAATTTCATATCCGGAGGATCCGATATATGTGGGACCTCTTATTTTGATGCTAAAAGGCATGCCAAAGAGGCAAAGAAGAGGGGATAAGCCAACGAGGATGACGATGCTTACGAATGACAAAGTCAGAACATTCGATAGTGACGACCGGGATAATATCCAGGATCCTCACCATGATTGTCTGGTAATGACCTTGTATATCGCTAACCATTTTGTATGCAGGATATTGGTGGATAACTGGAGCTCGGTCAATATCATCCAGTTAGAGACCCTGAAAAGGATGAACATCCCAGAAATGGAGATTACCTCGAAATCCACCGTGCTTGTAGGGTTCAGTGGAGAAGCAAAGAACATTGTTGGAGAGATAAAGCTACCTGTCTACGCTGAGGGAGTAAATTCTATGCAGCGATTTTGTGTTATGGATTCATTATCCCGCTACAATATTATATTAGGTAGGCCATGGATTCATGATATGAAAGCCATGCCTTCCACTTATCATCAATGTGTCAAGATCCCTACTCCTTGGGGGTAGTCAAAGTGGAAAGCGACCAGCAAGAAGCAAATGAATGCTATTCCTCTTCAATGAAGGCGACAATAAAATCCAGGGCAGGATAGCAATTAAAGATACAAGCCCAGGATATCGTGGAAACTTCGGAGCAGGATGTTAAGAAGATTATCCTAGATCAAGATAATCCTGATATCTCGGTGCTTGTAGGGGCCAATATCCCTCAGGATATTGAGAGTCAACTTACTAACTTTTTGAAATGCAGTATATGTATACGTTTGCATGGAAACATGAAGACATGACAGGTATCAAAAGATATTATAACTCATAAACTTGGAATTGACAGGTCTTTCAAGCCAATTCAACAAAAGAGAAGGAAATTTGCTCATGAAAGAAATGCGATTATACAAGAGGAGGTTGAAAGATTAATTCAGTCTAGGATGATTAGGGAAGTCAAGTTCCCTAATTGGCTAGCAAACGTAGTGGTGGTTCAAAATAAGAATGGGAAATTGAGAGTTTGTGTAGATTACACAGATCTCAATAAAGCTTGTCCGAAAGACCGTTCCCATTGCCTCATATAGATTCGATGGTGGATGCAACTACCGGCCATGAAATGCTGACCTTTATGGATGCATCTTCAGGATTCCAGCAAATCCAAATGGAGCCATCTGATCAGGAAGATACAACATTCATGACACTTACAGGTATATACTGTTAGACTGCCATGCCTTTTGGTTTAAAAAATGCAGGTGCAACATACCAGAGGCTGGTCAATATGATGTTCAAAGACAAACTAAGGACACAATGGAGGTGTATATTGACGACATGGTGGTAAAATCCAAGAAATTCGAGGATCATCTCCAGGATCTTGAATGTGCTTTCGATATCCTGGACCAGTATAATATGAAGCTAAATCCTGCTAAGTGTCACTTCGTAGTGGGGGCAGGAAAAATTCTAGGATATATGTTGACCAAGAGGGGAATAGAAGCGAGTCCAGAACAGATTAAAGTTGTCCTGGATCTCAAATCACCATCCAATATGAAGGATGTTCAAAGGCTAACAGGGAGAGTAGTGGCATTAAACAGGTTCATATCTAGATCCTCATAAAAGAGCAAGGAATTCTATGATATCCTGAAGAAAAACAAAAAGTTTGAATGGGGTGAAAGACATGAAGCTGCCTTGCAAGAGTTGAAGCAATATCTTTCAAGTGCACCCCTGTTGATGAAGCCTAAGGATGGTGAACCCTTATCCCTACATCTTACACTACCAGGGAATGCAGTAAGTGTTGTTTTGGTAAAGGATCACGAAGGTCAGCAGTATCCTGTTTATTATGTTAGTAAAAGTTTGTTAGATGCTGAAACCAGATACTCACAATTAGAAAAACTAATATTAGCTCTAGTAATGGCATCAACTAAGCTTAGACATTACTTTGAAACACATAGGATTCATGTTAAAACCAATTATCCTATTAAAAACGTGCTTAGGAAGCCCGAAATGTCTAGTAGAATTTCTTAGTGGTCCGTAAAATTAAGTGCATATGATCTAATATATGAACCTAGAAATGCTATTAAATCTCTAGCTCTAGCAGACTTTGTGGCTGATTTTAGTAGTGATATTCAAAATGAAGCTGGCCTAGAAGTACAACAACCAAGTGAGAATTCAGGATCTTGGATATTGTATATTGATGGTGCATCTAACGTAAGAAGTGTAGGATTAGGGATACTACTAAAATCGCCACAGGGGGACATATTACCCCAGGCTATTAAATGTGAATTTCCTGCTACTAATAATGAAGCTGAATATGAAGCCCTGGTAGCAGGATTAGAATTGGCTAAGAATATGAAAGTTAAATGTTTACAAGTGTATGTTGATTCCCTGTTGATTACTAACCATTTCAATGGATCTTATGCAGTCAAAGGTGAAAAGTTAGCTGAATATCTTGATATTGTTAAAAAATTAGCAGGATACTTCAAAAATTTTACACTTGAACAGGTACCAAGAGAAGAAAATGCTGAGGCCGACGCTTTAGCAAATCTAGGATCTACTGTCAGGATACCGGAAGGAGTTCAGATACCAATACTACATATCCTGTATCCTGCGATGGAACTTTTCAAGCCTCAGGATAAGGAAGTAGCAGGTATCCAGGATCCTGGTGATGGATGTCTTGGAGAGGATCCTGAATCCTGGATGGCTCCAATCATGAAGTACCTACAAGAAGGAGATGTTCCAAAGGACGAGAATCCCAAAGCTTTCAGAATGAAGGTATCCCGTTTTACTATTATAAATGTTGTCTTGTATAGAAATCCCTTGCAGGTCCATATCTGAGGTGCTTGGAAGATCCTAAACCAAGGAGGTACTTCAGGATATACATGAAGGAGATTATGGCAACCATACTGGGGGCAGATCTTTATTCTCGAAGGTATTAAGAACGGGATATTACTGGCCGACTATGAGAAAGGATGCTGCAGAGTATGCTCGAAAGTGTGATGCCTGTCAAAGACATGGTAATATACTGCATCAGCCTGCAGAACCATTATGTCCTATCATATCCCCTTGGCCATTTATGAAGTGGGGATGGATATAGTAGGAAAACTCCCAAAGGCTCCTGGAGGAAAGGTTTTCATGCTGGCAATGACGGATTATTTTCCAAGTGGGTTGAAGCGGAAGCCTTTGCCCAAGTAAGGGATCAAGAAGTGGTATCTTTCATCAAAAGGAATATCCTGACAAGGTTCGGGATACCGGCCAAGATAATTTATGACAATGGCTCTCAATTTATCAGCAAAAGAACCACTGATTTTTGCAAAAGTTGGGGAATCAAAATGATCACATCAACACTAGAAGAATCCTCAAACAAGATAATTGTCAATAATTTGAAGAAAAGACTAGGTGCTAAAAAAGGAAAATGGGCAGAAGAATTACCATTTGTACTATGGGCAGATAGAACAACAGTGAAGAATGCTACTGGACAAACTCCATTCTCCTTGGTGTTTGGGGCAGAAGCATTGATTCCAACAGAGATGGTGATACCTACCGCAAGATTAAGCTTAGGGATCCAGAAGTGAATCTTGAAGTCTTATATCAGGAACTAGACACCATAGATGAAACGAGGGACGCAACAAAGCTAAGGATGGCAGCATATTAACAAAGGATAGCTAAGTCATACAACAAAAGTTTAAGAACTAGGAGATTCCAAGTTGGAGATTGGGTATTGAGAAAAGCGTTTCAGAATACGAATAATCCTGCTGATGGGAAGTTAGCTCCAAAATGGGAAGGACCATACGAGATTGAGTCAGAATCAGGAAAAGGAGCATACCGGCATAAGACCATGAAGGGAGATATGATACCAAGATCCTGGAATGCTATACATCTTAAGGCTTATTTCAAGTGAGTTTAGAATTTGATTTCTAACTCAGGATGGTATGAATTCTATATCTTTTAAATATATATTTTTTGTTTGAGTTATTTTTCTTTGAAACCCAATACTGCCTTAAGCATCGGAGGGGTGTTAGCCAAGCTTACACCCACCTTAGTTTAAAGGTGTTTTGTAGGATATGCTTCAAGATACTTGCTCAAAATGAATCGAAAGATTGATTGGCCCCCTCTCTCACGTTTAAGGGATTCAGATCCCTTCATAGGTTTAAAGGTATTCACCCTTCTTTCGAATTGGGTTTTAAACACCCCGCCTGGAGCGCAAGCATCCGGGTACAGTTCAAGATGGCGGGACTAGTTCATGTAAAAGTGGCTGACAATTTTGTTGTTGTTGGCTATATCCCGGATCCTTACGGTATATGAGGATTGATCACCCTCTCTCGCGAAAGGGTATTTTCATACTCTTTAAGGTTTAAAGGTTTTCACCTTTCTAAGTCTTGGAGTTTATACACTCCCGCCTGTAGCGCACGAAAACAAGGGTTTAACCCCAGGATATTAATGGTTTATCCCCATGATACTAAGGGTTTATCCCCAGAATACTAAGGGTTTATCCCCAGTGAAACTATAGTTTTTGAAAGATTTCATAAATGTGACCATGATCACACACATCCTTTCATGGAGGAAACGTTACAAAGTTCGATCATTAAGTGAAGGGATACTTAAGTATGTCATATACTGACGCAATATCCTGCACGGACAGGGGACATCCATGTTGGGGATATTGCAAAGGATTCAAAGGTTGGAATTGAAAGTTATTGCACAAGTGTTTCTGGTATGATTTTTATTGAAAGCCTTGTCTACATAATCCAAATTTCATATTATTCAACCGAGTTTCTGTCTAACATTTTGATTAAAGGTAACATAAATGCTAAACATTTCATCAGTATCCTGACCAGGATATTCGGTCAGGATATCAAAATATGTTTTTCAGAATAATAACATAACAACATCGGGTAAGGCTAAAAGGTTAGTTTATTATTAACATTCCAAAATGTCACATTCTTGGCTTCGTCTTAAACCCAGACCCATCCACCAGGAATGTGATAAGGTCTAAAAGCATATAAACAATGATGACCAAAGGCTTCTTCCTGAAACCCAGGATCCCTCCACCTTAGGTCATCACAAAATACTAATGTTTAAGGTGCAGGAAATATAAATTGTTCAAGTGCAGGAAAAATAAAAATTGTTTAAGGGATTACAGACCATTCAAATTAAAAAAGGTGGGCTCCGGCCTAGGCATTAAATATCCATCATCGCCCACTTCGCTACCATTATGCTGTAGCACCTTCAGCAGCATCCTTGGCAGCATCATAAACCACATCCTCACCACCAGCACCAGCATCAGCCTCAACATCATTGGGAGCTTCAACCACCTTCGAAGGCTGCTCGACCACCAGTTTGGCAGGGCACTCCACAGGTTTCCCTCCCAGGTCCTTTAGCTTCACCTCCCAGGCATCGATATTCCAGGCGGGGCATTCAAAACCCGCAGCTTTGGCTTCATACGCCATTTTCAGCCTGGCTTTGAGGTGAGAAATCATGAAAGAACCTTTGAGGACTTCCCTGTAGGAGTTCATATCCTGCTCATGCTGGAGTTGGGCTGCATCCACCTTGGGCTGGGCATCCTGATTAGCCTTTTGGATGGCAGCCTGAGCTTCCTGCGTCATTGCCTTGTATTTGTCCTTGTAATGCTGGGACTTGGCGGCATCAATCTTTTCATGGTTCTTGATCGTGACTTGAGCTTCCTTCAGCTTGGCCTCTAGCATCATGTTGACCCCACACGTGTCCTCCTAAAGATGTGTCAGGCGACCGAGACCCTGCAGTCTGAGATACAGGTATCAGTATATACATAATATAATCAGGATATCTGTTCAGCATATATGTACAGGATACGGGATAAGGATATTTACCTGGTTAAGATAAGAAGTCATCAAGGCACTAGACTCGAGGAATCCCTGGTTCTCGTAGGGAAAAGCCTCATCGGTAGTAGGGGAGTATGTTTCTTTTCTCTTTCGAGAGCTGGTGGCATGTGGCTTTGTAGCACGGGAAGGTCTAGGCATGGCCGTGGCCTTGGAACTGGTTGTAGGCTTGGATACAGAGGATGGCTTGCTGGATTCCTTCTTCGCTTGGACACGGCCAGAGTAGCTGTCAAGTTCTTCGAGATCAAAGACCTCTAGGATTTTGGCTGGCTCTACACAAAAGGGAGAATTCTCAATCTTAACTTTAATTTCATAATTACGTAACTATGTACGAAAGTATATAATCTTTATCAGACATGTTGGATGAAGAGTATTGACTTGAACTTGGGTGATGAGACGAGAAGCTTTTGTCGCTTTTGTTGATGCACTATTGTGTTCGTCACTTGTCGAATAGGCTAGATTGAGCGTGTGTTGAATATTGTATAGGTTAGAATCGAACACACGACTAAAATACGGAGTTTTTAGTGTAAAGGGAACAAGTTCGCTCGAACTTGACCTATGGAGGTCAGGTTCGCTCGAACTTGACATGTGGTTGTCAAGTTCGCTCGAACTTGACATGTGGCAGACAAGTTCGACCGAACTTGTCCTCCTATGCACATGTTAAGCGAACTTGTTATGTTTCCCTATAAATTGGTGGTGTGTGTTCATTTGTCATTTGAGTTTTTGTCATCCCTACGGGGAGGTGCTGCCGGATTCTCTTCAGGAACTCCGGTAGCTGGACTTATAAAGATGTATACTCTTTCGGTATGAATGAAGACTTCCACTGCATTCTACTTCTACTCCTTTCTGTAATAACATTCTACCGAATCGGTTTACGTTTATGCATTAACTTCCGTCTAGAACCGCCTGATCACGGACTTTCAGCTTTCAGGTAACTTGTAAATTGCTTTGATCCTTTCCTCAGATCCTACAGTAGGAGGAGCTAGTTCCTTGAAATTTGCTACATGGAAGAAACAAGAATATCAGTTCAGGATATAACATCAAGATACATTTGGGGATATCTCTAAAACCCTAAATCCTACCAGCGGTCAACCACTTCGTCGGAAGGTCAACACCTTCGTCGATAGAGTCCCTCTTAACAAAGAAAAACTTACATTTCCAATCATCCTCGTTTTTTGTCACTTTAAGGATGAGGGGGTTGTTAGAGAAGGAAAAGAGCAAGAATCGACTAGAACAGTGTGATCTTAGGCGATAGGCGATGGGAATATCCTCAATACGCAGGTCAGGGATATGATGGGTCTTGATCCGGTCGAGTACAATCAAGACCCTCCAGATCATAGGCATGGTTTGAGCGAAGCTAAGCTTGGTGGTACGAAAAAACTGCAAAATAAACTCAGGAAATGGGTATCGAAGTCCTAAAGAAAAGGGGTAGGCTAAAAAACAGATCCACTCCACGGATACTACATCTGATCGGAGATTTCGGTCAAATGGTCGGATAACTGCCTTGTCGGGAAAAGCGCCGGAAGCCCCGAGGGCAGCGATGTCAGCATTATCGAAGGAGCACACCTCTTTCTCCCTGAGAAGATTCTGTTGGGTGAAAGTCGGGGTAGAGTCACCGGTATGCGATCGTGTACGAGTAGCCATGGAGGAATTGAAAACAGAGCAGAGAAGATTTGAACTATAATTAGATGACTACCAACTTCTCTGGTGAAGAGAGTACTATCCACAGTTCCTCTGACAAAGCTGTTTCCCACGAGATGTTGTGATAACATCTCGTACCAAGCTCTCGGGGCTTGGTGTAAACCGTAAAGTGCTTTATCAAGAAGATATGCTTTCTTTTTGTTGAGTGGATCAACAAACCCTGGTGGTTGTCCGACGTACACCTTCTCGCGTAATTTTCCGTACAAAAAAGCTGATTTGACATCCAACTGATAGACTTTAAATCCTTTCCATGCTGCGAATGCAAGAAATATTCGAATAGATTCTAAGCGAGCTACTGGTGCGTAGACTTCCGTGTAGTCTATCCCTTCCTGCTGGTGAAATCCCTTGACAGCAAGCTGAGCTTTGTTTCGAACTATAACCCCTCGATCGTCTCGCTTTCATTTAAAGACCCATTTAGTATCAATCGCTTTCTGATTTTCAGGTAGGTCTACAAGCTTCCAGACTCCTAACTTCTCGAAATGTAACAGTCCCTCTTGCATTGCATGTACCCAGTTTTCATCGCCTAAAGCTTCAGAAACATTCTTTGGCTCTTTCTGGGATATGAAACATGAATAGTAGCAATACTCTTGAATTGGAGCAACACGAGTATAGAAATAACTAAAAGCTTTGTTTATTTGACTCCGTGTTCTCACACCAGCTTGTAATTCACCTATTATAGAATATGACGGATGATAAGAATATGATCTTAGCATCACTTTGCCTGGAACAACCACAGTATTCTCTTGATTTGTGATATTTTGATCTACCACTACTTCAACTTTAGGAGCACTACTCGGGCTTGCAGATTCATTCATTAAACTTGTAATCTGCTCTGCTTCTTCATCTGAAGAAGATTCCCCATCGGTATCGAATGTTGGAGCCTCGTCCGAGTCTGAACTCTGTGCTTCAGAAAGATTAGGAATCATTGTAGTATTGACTGGTTCTGTAGTCGGTGTCACTTGTTCTGTTTGAGTTTCTTGACCACGGCTATTACTTGAACTAGCACCAGAAGAAGATGATCCCAACGTGGGTTGATTAACCACAGTTGGTCTGACGATTTGCTCTTGATTTGCTGATTGATGAAGATAATAAAGAGCTGCACTTTCTTCATCGGATGGTTCTTCAGGCAAATCATATGATTTCCACAAGTCTTGATAATTGAATAACCATGCATCACCTTTTCTCTGAACAGGATCCGTATAGTTAAAACAATCAACAAGCTGCGCTTCAATTACTCTTCTCGACGAGTGAACAGGATCTGTATAGTTGAAACAATCAACATGCTGCGCTTCAATTACTCTTCTCAATGAGGGAACATAAACTCTTCGGAAAGGACTTGCATATCCGACAAAGAAACCTTCGTGTGATTTAGCCCCAAATTTTCCATCTTGATCGATTACAGTACATGGCGCTCCAAATGGTTCTAAGAACTTCAAATTCGGTTTCCGTCGGTTGATCATTTCAAAACAAGTATTCTTCGTTGGTTTGACTGTTAAGACTTTGTTAAGTGTGTAGCAAGCCGTTGCAACTGCTTCACTCCAAAAACCGACGGGAAGTTTAGAATCTGCGAGCACTGTTCTTGCAGTTTCTATCAACGTCCTATTCTTCCGTTCAGCGACTCCATTTTGTTGCGGAGTGTTGGGAGCACTGAATTCGTGCAGAATCCATTTAGCGTTGCAGAATTCCCTCATTTTAGTGTTTTTGAACTCAGTACCGTTGTCACTTCTAATGTGTCTCACCGGAAGATGGTACAGGTTCTCTAGTTTCTTGAAAAGAATTACTAAGTTTTCAAACGTTTCATCTTTTGATTCTTGGAAGAATACCCACGAGTATTGTGAATAATCGTCTGTGACTACCAAGCAGTAGAGATCTCCAGAAATGCTTCGGACATTCACTGGACCGAAGAGATCCATATGAAGTCTTTCGAGGGGCAACTTTATCGAATTGAGAATCTTTCTCGGATGAGATTTCTTGATCTGCTTTCCCTTTTTACACTCGAGATAATTATCTGTCATATGAAAACTTTTCAGATTCACACCTTCCACCAAATCATTATGCACCAAATGATTCATCTTTCTTAGGTGAATATGGCCCATCTTTCTATGCCATAAGATTAACTCATTCTCAGTAGCTTTCGAAACAAAACATTGTGTTGTTTTTGAAGAAGTAGTAGCATTGCCCATGTCAAGAACATACAAATCATTCTCTCTTGGTGCATGCATGAGTATCCATTTGTCTGGTAATTTGAAACCCGGTTTGATGATCATGCATTCTTTATCATTGAAGTGGATGGTAAACTTCTTATCACAAATTTGAGAAATACTCAGAAGGTTGTTCTCAAGCTCCGCAATGTAGTTCACTTGATCAAATGAAACAACTCCGTTTGAGAGCTTTCCCTCGGCGACAATCCTTCCACCTTGGTTACCGATGGCAGATTATCACAAATTTTCAATATTTGAAGATTCCGGCATTTTTGAAATTCGTGACTACTGCAACAGTATCCGGGTGGTTACCGATCACAGATTATCGGTAAATGCAGAGGATCGAGATTCATCGGGTGATCATAGGAAATTCCAAGTTTTCAGTTCATGATACAGAGTGATGCTTAAGGGTTAGAGTCCTGATCTCCGGTGAAGGAACAGTTAGCTGGATTAGCAGTCGTTAGTACCAGTGAGGAACTGAGGACGCTCAAAGCGTTCGGTGATTATCTTAGGAATTAATGACTAGCTCCGCAGACGGATGGTTTCAAAATTTTCAAGGAAATCTTATGATAACCTTTGGTGGCTATATTTTAGTCTTCAAGCAGATGAATCATTCTTCTCTTTGGACAAACCGCCGTTGGATGATGATGTTTGGTGATCAAGTGGTGCTGGTCTACCGTAGATAGCTATATATCTGGCATTGTGACTGAAGAGGAAGAACGTGATTTTGGTCACAGACGTATGATTCTCAGATTCAAAGTGTTACCAGATTATTTGTTTTCGATGAAGATTTGCTGATTGAGCAGATTAATGATTTGCTAATCAAATCTTTCTGAGGGGTGCTTAACTGTGATTACAAAAATCGGGATTTCGGATTTTCGAGGGTACTTGTTGATTTGAAGTTTTCCGATGCGGTGATTTGAAGTTTCTATCAATTGCCGGTTGAGTTTTTGATACTTTAGGAGTGTGCGGAATAAACTCTAGACGCTCAATGCTTATTCAAAAACTAAACTCGGATGCGGTTATCGTCAAAACGGAGAAGCTGCTGCGTTGATTAGCTTCGACTTGATGATTATTCAAGAAAATTTGATTGATCGAGCAAATCAGAGGAGATCGGAAACTGTGCAACCAAAGATCTGAATTGAAAGTTGTTAATGCAAACCCGGATCATCAGTTAAGGGGAATTTGTTGACGCGTCTCGACGACATCGACATACACCTTGATTGAAGTTGCAGAATATTCAAACACGACTCAAAGTTTTGAAGTTCAAGATCAAGCTTCGACAGTAACGAACAAGGGGGATCTGTTGATGCACTATTGTGTTCGTCACTTGACGAATACGCTGGATTGAGCGTGTGTTGAATATTGTATAGGTTAGAATCGAACACACGACTAAAATACGGAGTTTTTAGTGTAAAGGGAACAAGTTCGCTCGAACTTGACCTATGGAGGTCAAGTTCGCTCGAACTTGACATGTGGTTGTCAAGTTCGCTCGAACTTGACATGTGGCAGACAAGTTCGACCGAACTTGTCCTCCTATGCACATGTTAAGCGAACTTGTTATGTTTCCCTATTAATTGGTGGTGTGTGTTCATTTGTCATTTGAGTTTTTGTCATCCCTACGGGGAGGTGCTGCCGGATTCTCTCCAGGAACTCCGGTAGCTGGACTTATAAAGATGTATACTCTTTCGGTATGAATGAAGACTTCCACTGCATTCTACTTTTACTCCTTTCTGTAATAACATTCTACCGAATCGGTTTACGTTTATGCATTAACTTCCGTCTAGAACCGCCTGATCACGGACTTTCAGCTTTCAGGTAACTTGTAAATTGCTTTGATCCTTTCCTCAGATCCTACAGTAGGAGGAGCTAGTTCCTTGAAATTTGCTACATGGAAGAAACAAGAATATCAGTTCAGGATATAACATCAAGATACATTTGGGGATATCTCTAAAACCCTAAATCCTACCAGCGGTCAACCACTTCGTCGGAAGGTCAACACCTTCGTCGATAGAGTCCCTCTTAACAAAGAAAAACTTACATTTCCAATCATCCTCGTTTTTTGTCACTTTAAGGATGAGGGGGTTGTTAGAGAAGGAAAAGAGCAAGAATCGACTAGAACCGTGTGATCTTAGGCGATAGGCGATGGGAATATCCTCAATACGCAGGTCAGGGATATGATGGGTCTTGATCAGGTCGAGTACAATCAAGACCCTCCAGATCATAGGCATGGTTTGAGCGAAGCTAAGCTTGGTTGTACTAAAAAACTGCATAATAAACTAATAAAATAGGTATCGAAGTCCTAAAGAAAAGGCGTAGGCTAAAAAATAGATCCACTCCTCGGATACTACATCTGATCGGAGATTTTGGTCAAATGGCCGGATAATTGCCTTATCGGGAAAAGCGCTGGAAGCCCTGAGGGCAGCGATGTCAGCATTATCGAAGGAGCACACCTCTTTCTCCGGATTCTTGAGAAGATTCTGTTGGGTGAAAGTCGGGGTAGAGTCACCGATATGCGATCGTGTACGAGTAGCCATGGATGAATTGAAAACAGAGCAGAGAAAAAAGAGAGAAGGGAGGGAAGAAGTTACCTGAATTCCTGAGATTATTGTGATAAGTATTCGGGAAAAAAGGGAAGATATAGGCAAGAGATAGATAGCAATATGTAACAATCGCATGGGAAGTTGCACCGTGTCACATCACATCTACATCCCAATAAGTGCCTCGATCGACGCAAGGAAAAATACAACCGTTTGGACCCCAGGATCCCAAAAGCGATATTTTTGGAGTCAATTGCTATGTGTGGAATTTTTTAACTCATATCCCGAAGATATATCCTGACTTTACATGTTAATTACAGCGACCAGGATACTGAACCAGGATATTGGTAACATCCTGCTGGGGTTTCCTACTCATTACTAACGGTTTACTATGTATGCAAGGTACAAACGTTCACTAGACTTGGTCTTGCTGAAGACTCGTTCATGGTAGTTAGAAGAAAGACGTTGGAAGCTTGAAGAGAGAGTCAACAACGGTCATAAGGGAATATTCACAGCATCCCTAGAATGTAGGATAGTTAGTTATCTTTGTTTACTATTTAAAGGGGGCCTGGATCAGCAGTAAGACACACGAAATCTCGTACACTTTCACTTTCTAACTGCAACAACAATCACAAACACTCACAACACTTACACAATTCGATCGTTGTAACACTTAGAGCTGATCCAAGCATGGGTGAGTTGAGATTTTTTGAGTTGGTGAGTGGTGATTGGTCGTATTTACTTAAAAAATATATATGGCTTGAACTTTTTCATATTGACATGGAATACGTAACTGAATGCATACTGTTAGTTCGTGAATCATAGTGAAATTCAAGATTCTAAAATCTTGATTTAATTTTTTTCCATGGCATTTCATATTCATAATCACCGGCGAAGTATCCCTCACATTATCTTTAAACTCAATTCGCCTAAAATTTAACGAATTCAACAACTAAAATAAAATTTGCATTTGTCACAATATTAAATCATGTCAACTGATCTAACAACTGGCCTAAAATTACATAGTAAGCAAAAAATTGGACTTGCACTTCTCACATATACTTAGAGCACCCCCAACGACAAGTCCCTTAGGGTGGTTTGCCAACAAACCTCACCCAAACAAGTTTGGAGATGATGACTTGGAGTGGTCTGGAGGTGGGGTGGTCCGCTCAAGCGGACCGTCCGGTTGGTAGGTGGTGGGCCCTCACCGTTGGGCTTTTATTAAATAAAAAAAACCTTTTCTTTATGTTTTTTTTAATTCTTATGTATTTTTTTAACATATAACTATTGTTATGTTTAAAAACAACTAATATAAAAATAATACAAACTAAAAAAAGCAAATGAATTAAATTTTAAATATTACACAAACCATATAATTAAACCTAATCAAACCACAGAATTAAACCTAAACACACCAGATAATTAAACTTAAACAACACAAGATAATTAAACCTAAATACACTAGATAGTTAATCCTAAATATCACGAGATAATTAAACCTAACCAAGACGAGATAATTAAGCCTAATCGTCAACCCCTGAACCGTCGGAGTTGGCATCCAGAAGGGGGGCGGGTTGCATACCAGTGGCGGAACTAGAAAAATTATTCAGGGGGTATCCTAAAAATTTCTTTTACCGTACATTCATAAAACGTAAAATTTAAAAAAATTATCGTACATTCAGTGGTGGATTTAGGATTTTATTTGTACGAAGTCACTGTTTTTAGATGCTTCTTGTTATGGGTGGAATTTTTTAACTCATATCCCGAAGATATAACATGTTAATTACAGCGACCAGGATACTGAACCAGGATTTTGGTAACATCCTGCGGGGGTATCCAACTCGTTACTAACGGTTTACTTTGTATGCAAGGTACAAACGTTCACTAGACTAGGCCTTGCTGAAGACTCGTTCATGGTAGTTAGAAGAAAGACGTTGGAAGCTTGAAGAGAGAGTCAAGAACGGTCATAAGGGAATATTCGTAGCATCCCTAGAATGTAGGATAGTTAGTTATCTTTGTTTACTATTTAAAGGGGGTCTGGATCAGCAGTAAGACACACGAAATCTCGTACACTTTCACTTTCTAATTGCAGCAACAATCACAAACACCACAACACTTACACAATTCGATCATTGTAACACTTAGAGCTGATCCAAGCAGTATCCCGAAGTTGTATCCTGCTGTTTAATCAATAAGAAGAACAAGGCAGCTGGCGATTGTCTGCTCTCGAGGTTTTATGCCGGCGATCTAGATTGGTCAAGGGCTTTCCTCGTACATCCTGTGTGAATTTCTACTTTTATCGCATCTACTTGTTATTTTAATATAGTTCATTATCCTGGAACTATATCCTGAAACTGTTTTCACAAACAATAAATTTAACATATTTTTATGAATCACAATAGCACGCTACCTCACATACTAAGTTTGATCACTTAATTGCTTCGGTAATTTTTGACCAAAACACTTCTGTTAGGAGCTGAGTTTGATTTACTTGTAGTTTTTGTTTCAAAAATGGAAATATGATTGAAGTTTAAAGTAAATGCAGCGAAATAGAATGGAAAACTTTTACTACAAGTATGGTCGTTTGTTTTCATCATCATCATGCTTTCAAGTATGTAAACTTTGCATGTGATTCACAAACTCCCCCTCAGCCTATTATAATAAATCTTGATAGTACAGAAAATGGAAGAAGATGATTGGTGTAAAGATCTTTTTAAGAATACAAATTGTACTATTACATCAACACTACTATTTATACTAACTATCTAACCTCTGAGCATCTTTGATGACGTCAGGGTTGATAGTGACATATAAAAATAATAACAAACTATCTAAACGCTGATCCCTAACAACTGATAGTGCAAAAGCACTGTTACATTGAAATTAAAAACAAATAAGCTAAACTCTGATGGCTAAGTTCTGCTCCTTTTCTTCTATCAGACCTTTGGCAATTGTTGCAACAGATGATTCAAAGGTATCAGACTTTTGGAAGGCAGAGTTTAGAGATCAGTGGATCTAAACTCTGATAGTATTGACCAAACCGCAGATAGAGTGTTTTGGCTTTCTATCATCTGTTCCTTTGTAAAGGGTTCAATCCCAACAATCTCCCCCTGGAACAGATGATGCCAAAAACCCTTTTATTCTTGGTCTTTATTCCTCAACAGGAGATCTTTGATTTGACCTTTGAATTGCAATTCGAAGTTTAGAGATTCCTCATCATCATCCTTTTCCAGCACCAGATCTAAGAGTTCTTGGAGGTCTTCTACACACAGCCCATATGCATCCTCCATTCTCATCTTGGTAGCTTTGCCATCAGACTTGAGCAATGTCAATTCATGGGACTTTTTATAAACTTTCCACTTTAGAATTTTTGGGTCTGAATGCTTTCTAGGATGGAAAGTTATTGTTGAGGTAGGAAAATTTGTTTTTTTTTTTTTGTGCCATTTGAGACAGGTCTTCTGCAAGCTTTTGACTGGTCTCATCAATATGGAAGTCAGTCATATTTTGGATGCCTTCCTTTATGTGCTCAAAGACTCTTTTGTCTTCTTCTACCATATCCCTTTGCTTTTTTCTTTGATTTAAGGCCAAAATAGATATAGCAGATGTTACAGATGGTTTTGAAGAGTGTTGGGTCTGTTGAGTTGTATCCTCTGTTGGATACTCTGGCTTCTTTGGCAATGATGGATCAGTTTTCCTTCTTTTCTCAAGCCATTTGCATGTTTCAACCACTTTAACCTCTATCCACCTCATGATTTGGTTCTTCGACCCATAGTTTGCAGCAATCAACTCTTCCTTCATTCTTCTTAACTTTAAGTTCTTGTCATGCACCTTCTTATGTTTATTCCAATCTGGAGGAGTTGGATTTTTGAGAGGATCTTTCAGCATATCTTGCATTCTTTGTACTTCTTCTTCCAACTCTCTCACATACCAGTCTTTGAATTGTGCCCTTGTAGCCTTATACAACTTGGTTTCCATGATGTGATTGATGTAGTCTTCTTTAAGGCTTTTGTCTTCTCTCTCTGACAGAATTTTGGAAAAGTGTCTTGCATAGTCTTCTATACTTCTGACTTTGCTCAACTGAAATTGCCAGTAATTTTGAATTACTCTGTCAGACTTTCCCTGATTATCCCTCTTGGTGATATCTTCAGCTTGTTTGACTTTAAGCTTCTTGTATTCTTCCAAGTTTCTTGGTTTGGGATAACCTTTCAAAGATGGGAATTCCCTTTTATTTGGATCTTCTTCTGAAAACAAGGATTTGATTTCTGATTTGATAGCTTGTAATTCCAGAGGGAATTGAGTGGCAATGGGCACTTTAGTAATTTGAGAAGAAGCAAATTGAGTAACTGCTATGGTGGACATTGGTTTTGATGACACAGGTATAGGAGAAGGGATGATCTTGTCATCAAGTATAACATTTGTGGTTTTTCTCCTCTTGAACTTGAGATCAGGTGATTGTGGTTGTGGTATTCTTGTGGGTGTGGGTAGAGATATGGTGGAAGTTGGAAAGATTACCATAGCAGTGGTTGGATTAACATTTGTTATAACCTCTGTTGTATCAACAGATGTTGACACAACAGTTGTTGTAACATCTGTTGGGACTTGTTTATCAACTTCTTTTCAAGAAGGAGGTGTAAGTGTTTTTGAGGGAGAAGAAGATATGGTTGGGAGAGCAGCTGTCTTAGAAGGAATGGATGTTGATGTTGGTTGCCTTGTTTTTCTAACAGGCATCTTCTTTGTTGAAGACCCAACATTTTCTTTTCTTTTTGCAGGGCTATTTTTCTCCACCAATGCGCTGCTCTCAACAATTGCCCTCTTCTTTGTATTCTCCTTTTCCCTTGCAAAGATGTTAGTTGTTTCATCAATCCTTTTAGAACCATCTGGCTTAGGGATAACCACTGTTGGACGTGCATCTTTGTCATTAAGCTTTAGCACTTCTTTCTTTAAAGGTATCTCCCCCTTTTTGGCATCATCAGTGTTTACCAAAATTACTATAGGAGGAGAAGCACCAGTGGTTTGCAGGAGATGAGCCTTTATTGCCTTGATATCTACAGTTGTGTCCATATATCTGGCATCAACCATGTTTCTAATTTCTTGCATTTGATGCTTGTGTTGAAGATCAGCAAAACACTTTTGTTGTTGAACAGAGGGTGTACAGCTTCTTTGAGGTCATCAGTGGATAGGACAGAGGGTTGGCTCTTTGTAGCTATCAACTGTTTCAGCAAATCCTTGATTTCATCAACAGAGCTTTCTATTTTGGTAACTCTCTCCGTCAAATCCTGATATTTAGATCATCACCTAATTTAATAGGATCATCTGAACTCCTACCAGAAAAGGTAGTTATATCTATGTTATCATGAACAGGAGTCTCAACCTCTGTTTCAAACATAGATGCCCCTTTGTCTTGGTACTGGGGACTTCCCACTAGATCAGAGGTTACCTTGGTAGCCTCAACAGTGGTTGCCTTCAAAAGAGTCTTATATATGTAACCACTGTCCAATTGAAAACTTGGTAGTTTAGCAATTGTAGTAGCTGCTCTTGTTGAACTATCACCAAGGGTTACATGTAACCCAAGGGATGTATCCTCTTCATTTGCTGATGGGCTAGCAATGAGTACAGAACCAGACCCAGTCACTTGTTGATGTATATTCTCATTGATGGGTTGTTGAGAAGAACTGGTTAATGTCTGTTCTAGGTCAATTGCATTCAGTAAAGGCAATATTGTTGGTGGGAGTGATATTGTTGGTGATGGTTGTGGTACAGAAAGAGACATTGCCCTGGGAGAGGGCTTAGGAAGATGGAACCAAGTGGATCCAGAGCTTCATAATTTGGTGTCCATGTGTTTACAACCTTTTCCTTTTGTGAGGAAGAAGGAGGAGTTTCAAAGCCAGGTTGAGATTCTAACGTATGCTGTGAAGAAGTAGAAGCAGTGTTTTCATGTGATTTTAATGTTATCACTGGGTTAACCTCTGGGATCTCATCTTCCAGAGGGCCCTTTTTGGGTTTGGTGGGTTTTCTGGATATTTTCTTTGGTTTCTTTTTGGAGATTGCTGGTGTGGGTTTCAGGGCAGTGGTTGCAAAGCCCTGATCACCAGGAGTAGTGGGCTCAGTAGCAGGAGGTAGAGTTTGAACATTTTGTTCTTGTAAAGCATGCTCAGCCTCCTCTACTTGTGTTTTAGAAACTTTATCCTGATTTGTTATTCTTGTAAAAGTTTCATGAGTTAGGCCGCTTGGTTGTGTAACAACGCCTTGTTTAGCATCATTATCAGGTATCTGACTTTGAAGATAAACACTTAAGAAACGTGGATGTATTAGAAAAGCTCTTTGTTTTGCAATGTTATTAAAATTTGCCACAAGATCATTGAACAATATCTGAGAAAAATTAAAATCTGATCCAGTTAAAATTGCATAACTCAGATACCGAATGTTCAATGGTATTTCATTAAAAGCTGTGGTCTTTGCTGAGAGACATGTTAAAAGAGTGTGAAAGAAAAATCTCATCTCAGCAGGAAAATTGGGTTTATAGATAGTCATACCTTTGAGTTGCCCAATGTAACCTCTTTCCACAAATTCAGCATGCATCTCATTCGTAGAGAATGACACAGGATGTGCCATATCATTCAGTTAAAAAACTTGAGAACTTGATTGAGGGCTAATAAGCATCAGTGTTTTCTCACTTTTGATTTGATAGCATAAGGGACATCCTTTTGTGAGTGAACCTTTGCGTTTGCCCATAATTGCCACTGTGCATCTTAATAGATAGGGGCTTTGACGGTTAACATGTTCAAAAATTGTGATTCTTTCAAGATTTTTATTATTGAATGATATCTTGTATTAGAATCAGTTGCCTCACGAATTGCAGTATAGTTGTGAGGAGTTTTGATTATGAGCTTAAAAGGAGGTGGTTCTGGTTGAGATTTTGTTTTTGATTTAGCTTGGGTGCCATGATTGAGAGAAAAATTGATTTGCGAATTTGATATGGCAAGGTGAACCTCTGTTATGGATAAAACAGGGTTTTTATAGGGTTTTGAAAAAGTGATGATGACGTGTCATCTGATGCGAATAACTGACGAATAACGTCTGACCACCTGTATCCTCTGTTTGGAAATGGAAGACAGTTGTTTGGATAAACATTGTTTAAGAACATGGGCAGTGGATGTGAACATTGTTTTAACACTATCAGAGGATACACTTAGACAGTGGATAGACTTTACTAAACAACCAGTGTTTTGATGCTATCAGTGGTTTGAAACAGACTTTAAGGATTTATTGAAAAATTCAATTTTAAGCTGTTTTTAAGGAGAAATTTTGATTTTCTGAAAACATTTTGATGCTATTTACACATGGATCACCAAGAAAACTATTTTTAATCCATGTTTAGCATTCCAATTTTAGAGATCAAGCATTCAAAAGTAGATGTATCTAATGCTTTTGTTAGAACATCTGCTAGCTGATCCTTAGTATGGACATGCTGTAAAGAAATCAAACCTTTTTCATAGCAATCCCTCACAAAGTGATGTCTGATGTCAATGTGTTTTGTTGTGGAATGAGAGACTGGATTTTTGATGATATTTTATGCTGCTTGACTCCAATTTTGAGAGGAGTCTTTAAAGCAGTGATACCAAAATCCAAAAGTTGATTTTGAAGCCACATGATTTGTGCAGTGCAACTTGCAGCAACAATGTATTCTGCCTCAGCAGTGGATGTGGAAACTGCAACTTGCTTTTTACTTTGCCAAGACACTAGGCAATCACCTAGGAATTGGACACCTCCTGTTTGGGGACTTCCTTCTTGTCTTGCATCCAGCAAAATCACTGTCTAAGTAACCTGAAAGCTCAATATTTCCATTAGCAGGATACCATATACCAAGTCTGGTGTAACGCCTCGCTTTTTCGCATCCTTATTTTAGAAAATAAATATTTGTGTCATAATTCGAGGCGTTAAAACATAATATATATATTAATCGTTATTCGTGTAACGCCTCGTATATTCGTATTTCTATTTTAAAAATGTTAGTATTCGTATTCTAATTTTAGAAACCTTACATTCATATTTTAATTTCAATCTCACACTTCGAGGCGTTAATCATAATAAAATTCATATTTTATTCACACAACCGATCATTTAAATACGTATTTATACGCAAACTGACACAATTATACGTATAAATACTTATACGCACATCCTCAATACTTGAATTATACATTAATACTTTTTATATACTCAATTACATAATAAATACTCAAGAAATACCAATAAATATATCAATCATCTTTCCACCCCATCAATTGTCTTCCACCTTTTTAACCAATCATATTTCACCCTTTTCCACCTCTTTTCTTCACCAATCATCTTTTCAATCCTCTTCCACCTTTTTTAACCAATCATATTTCACCGTTTTCCACATCCTTTCTTCACAAATCATCTTTTCAATCCTCTTCCACCTTCTTTAACCAATCATATTTCACCCTTTTCTACCTTCTCTACCTATAAGTGCCAACCTCCTTCTACCACCATTCTTCTCTTCATCTCTCTAATTCTCTCAATCTCTTTAAATCAAGAATTCTAAGAATTTTAAAAGGACACTAAGTGTTCCAACCATTCTTTTCTCAACCTCTCTACTTCTCTCAAATCTTCCAAGAAAGGAAGAGAACTCTAAGAGTTCCAAATGAAAACACTAAGTGTTTTAAAGGAATCTTTGAAGCTCAAACCTCCAACTCTGCACGGAATCACCAAAGGAAACTTTGCAAAACTGTGAGCATACTCGACCCTTTTTACACTTTAACGTTTTTTGGGATGCAACATGTATCAATTAACAAAATCCATATTATACGAAATCAAACGTATTCTCTGATATACTTATGTTAGTTATGCGTGCTAGTTTCATCTTGTACATACATGCTATATGTTATGCTTATGTTAGTTATCCTTGCTAGTTTCAATTTGTATGTCCATGTTATTTCGTTATGCTTAGGTTGTTTCCGTATGCTAGTTTAAATTTGAATATCAATTGCCATGACGGATTTGTGACAAACTTTATGCTTATACTTATTTTCAAACTTGTATGCTCGCCAATACTTTTGTATTGATCCATGCTTTTAATACATGTTGTAGGAATTTTGATGATGCAAGAAATCTAGTAGGATTGCCTAGAAACACATTTAAACTTTAAATTACTTGTTGTATCGTATCTTATCTCAAACACGTTGTATTTTGTTTCAAAACCTTGTAATAAACTGTTATGAAATGAAATTATATTTCTTTTATACGTGTTATGATTCGAAATTTGTATTATCTGATTCAAGCAACGAAAAAGGGTAATTATTAAATACTTGACAACAAATAGCGTTATGAAGTCTCTTGCAATCTAGTTTTCGTCTCATCCTGATGTTTCCACCATTGGTTGGGGTGTGACAGATTGGTATCAGAGCCATAACTATAGGGAATTAGGTATAATTGCCATGCTCAACCTAGTCTATAGTTTAAGTACCAAATTTCGACCGTTCTTGATTCTTGCTAAAAT
The DNA here is from genome assembly GCA_947069175.1 of Scalesia atractyloides. NCBI lineage: Eukaryota > Viridiplantae > Streptophyta > Magnoliopsida > Asterales > Asteraceae > Scalesia > Scalesia atractyloides. Next base: position 24,071,852 of record CAMTDV010000015.1, on the reverse strand, counting down.
GTTAATTCTTCCTACTTTGCTTCTACCTCTTCTTTTGTCTTAATTACACGAAGTGTTCTCCTAAGGCATTATACACAATACATATTTGAAGACACTCTTATTCCACAATCGAAATGACTCACCAAATAGGGGTGATTCCCGCCTTTGGTGACAAATTTCTATCCATCTTTCATGTTATTTTACGCAAATTTCACCATCAAGTCAGGAGTGATATCCATATCTTGATGGGGAATTTCCATTTCATAATCTAGTTGTTCCTTATTGACCAGTCGAGATTTTCTCTTGTTTCGTTCAATAAACCACATTTTGGGGACGAAATTGTCAAGCTAGGATTGATATCCACACCTTGATGACTGGTCCCGCTCTACGATTTTCAATCTCGCCAAAGTTTCGTATTTTCAATCAAATTAGGGACATGTACTAACTGGAAGGGTAAAATACCATTAATCGCCTGGTGACGAGAGTATTATACCTATTAGGCCAAAGCATGTCTCCCTAATTCGAAAGGACTTGCGATTCACTTTGGAATAGTCGAAGTTTCTAAACCCGAAGCACTCTAATACTTATCAAGCCTCTCTTTTATATTAACTTAACTTTTATGCGATTTAATACTTGTTACCTAATATTCGTTTTACACAATAAATTGATACACGCATACTGATACGTTATACTTGATTCGGGATTACTAGACATTCTTATGTGATAAACTGGTCACTTCGTAAGAAGCCACACCTTAACATATATAGTGCTTGTGAAACACTATAGGAATGATGCACCGCCACATGGATTTGTGGTTATGTTAAGTTAAACTATTACGGATCTTTTCATAGCAACGAAATGATGACATGTGCTATGATTAGATGACGCTTGCGGACATGTTGGGTTGACAATCTTATCATGTCGGATGAAGCCTCACCTTGACATATGTAGTGCTTGTGAAGCACTATAGGAGTGACGCATCGCCACATGGATTTGTGGTAATGTCAAGACATTCATTCATACATTACCGATCTTTTGATAGCAACAAAATTGATGTCACGTGCTATGATTAGATGACGCTTGCATTAAACGTTGGGTTGACATTTTGTTATTAACTTTGATCAAGCCACACCTTAACATATATAGCGCTTGTGTAGCGCTATAGGAGTAACGCCCACAGCATCGACTTGCGGTCATGTTAAGTCATTCATTCATACTTGCGGACATGATGATTTGACCGGTGAGATCACATGCCAGTAATGCGTTAATCTAGTTAACTAAATATCTCATGTGGACTGTTCAAAGATTTTAATCATACTCATACTTATAACCTCTCTCATATTTAAATACCAATCATGCTTACATACTTAAATTACTATATGCTATCATTCTTACTCATAATACGCTAATAAGCCCTGATTTTGACACGGAACGTAACATGGTATCGATTAGCAAAACGGACGTAATATGGTATGAACATGGTGGATACACCGTTGGTACTTCCTATATATAAGTGTTACTACCATATTACCGAGGTTTGGTAAAACGTGCCATGAGAAATTCGGTGTCTCCTTAGGCCTTATCGAATACAAACTTCGATCACTCGCGAGCTATTCTTGGTTATACCCAAACATACTTCGAAATGCTAACTCTTTTAAAAGTCTTCATCTTGAATAAATTTCGGGACGAAATTTCCTAATGCAGGGGAGATGTAACGCCTCGCTTTTTCGCATCCTTATTTTAGAAAATAAATATTTGTGTCATAATTCGAGGCGATAAAACATAATAAAAATATATGTATATATATTCGTGTAACGCCTCGTATATTCGTATTTCTATTTTAAAAATGTTCGTATTCGTATTCTAATTTTAGAAACCTTACATTCGTATTTTAAATTCAATCTCACAATTCGAAGCGTTAATCATAATAAAATTCATATTTTATACAAATTTTTTATTCACACAATCAATCATTTAAAAACGTATTTCTACGCAAACCGACACAATTATACGTATAAATACTTATACGCACATCCTCAATACTTGAATTATACATTAATACTTTTTATATACTCAATTACATAATATATACTCAAGAAATACCAATAAATATATCAATCATCTTTCCACCCCATCAATCCTCTTCCACCTTTTTTAACCAATCATATTTAACCCTTTTCCACCTCCTTTCTTCACCAATCATCTTTTCAATCCTCTTCCAACTTTTTTAACCAATCATATTTCACCATTTTTCACCTCCTTTCTTCACCAATTATCTTTTCAATCCTCTTCTACCTTCTTTAACCAATCGTATTTCACTGTTTTTCACCTTCTCTACCTATAAATACCAACCTCCTTCTACCATTTTCTTCACATCATTCTTCTCTCCATTTCTCTAAGTCTTTCAATCTCTTTAAATCAAGAATTCTAAGAATTCTAAAAGGACACTAAGTGTTCCAACCATTCTTCTCTCAACCTCACTACTTCTCTCAAATCTTCCAAGCCAGGAAGAGAACTCTAAGAGTTCTAAAAGAAAACACTAAGTGTTTTAAAGGAAGCTTTGAAGCTCCAACCTCCAACTCTTCACGGAATCACCAAAGGAAACTTTGCAAAACTGTGAGCATACTCGACCCTTTTTACACTTTAACGCGTTTTGGGGTGCAACATGTATCAATTAACAAAATCCATATTATACGAAATCAAACGTATTCTCCGATATACTTATGTTAGTTATGCGTGCTAGTTTCATCTTGTACATACATGCTATATGTTACGCTTATGCTTGCTAGTTTCAATTTGTATGTTCATGTTATTTCGTTATGCTTAGGTTGTTTAAGTATGCTAGTTTAAATTTGAATATAAATTGCCATGAAGGATTTGTGACAAACTTTATGCTTATACTTATTTTCAAACTTGTATGCTCGCCAATACTTTTGTATTGATCCATGCTTTTAATACATGTTGCAGGAATTCTGATGATGCAAGAAATCTAGTAGGATTGCCTAGAAACACATTTAAACTTTAAATTACTTGTTGTATCGTATCTTATTTCAAACACGTTGTATTTTGTTTCAAAACCTTGCAATAAACTGTTATGAAATGAAATGAAATTATATTTCTTTTATACGTGTTGTGATTCGAAATTTGTATTATCTGATTCAAGCAATGGAAAAGGGTAATTATTAAATACTTGATACAAGTAGCGTTATGAAGTCTCTTGCAATCTAGTTTTCGTCTCATCCCGATGTTTCCACCATCGGTTGGGGTGTGACATGTGGGAGCACCTTTTATGTACCTGAATATCCTTTTGACAGCAATAAGATCAGACTTTCTAGGTTGTGACTGGGATCTGGCACAAACACATGTTGCAAACATGATGTCTGGCCTGGAAGCAGTTAGGTACAATAAAGACCCAATCATACTTCCATAAAGTGTTTGATCAACCAAGTCATCTTTATCAACAATAGTGACCAGCTTTGAAGTTGCCATGGGTGTGCTGCAAGGTTTACAATCATCCATATCAAACTTTTTAAGTAGTTCTTTGACATACTTGTTTTGATGGATGAAAGTGCGATTGTGCATTTGTTTGACTTGTAAACCAAGGAAACATTGCAACTCACCCATTGCACTCATTTCAAACTCTGCTGCCATGAGTTTTCTGATGTCAATAAATTTGGACAAGCATCAAATTTTTTCCTTTCCATTTAAAAACAAGGTTTTATCAATTTTACCTCTCGAAAAACCTATGGATAAGAGAAAAGCGGATAAAGTTTAATACCAGGCTCTTGGTGCTTGTTTAAGACCATACAGTGCTTTGTTTAACCTGTATACATGATCAGGATGAAATGGATCTTCAAATCTAGGAGGTTGGCACACATACACTTCCTCCTTGATCTTTCCATACAAGAATGCACTTTTGATGTCTATTTGAAACACTTTGATGTTGTGGTTAGCAGCAAAAGCTAAGAACAGTCTGATGGCTTCTAACCTTGCTACCGGAGCTAAAGTTTCATCATAGTCAATACCTTCTTCCTGTCTGTAGCCTTGAATCACGAGCCTTGCTTTGTTCTTGACACCAATACCCCTTTCATCTGTTTTGTTCTTGAAGATCCACTTTGTTCCAATTGGACTTACATCCTTAGGCAGTGGTACAAGTTCACAAACTTGTTGTCTTCTAACTGAAGGAGCTCCTCTTGCATTGCCTCTACCCAATTATTGTCTTTCAGTGCTTCTTGGTACTTGACATGTTGGATGAGTGATAGAAAGCCAGCAAAGAGGCAAGTGTTTTGGGATTGGCTTCTTGTGAGCACTCATTCATTTATGTTGCCAATAACTTGATCCAATGGTAGGCTATTGAGGAAGATCAAATCACCTTGATATGGGACAAGTGCATTTTGAGGTGAAGCTTGGAAATGTGTATCATCTGAGCTAACCTCTATTGGTGAGTTTGATAGTCCAACCTCAGATTGGAATGGAGGTGGTGGTATGGGTAGTATAGTAGTGGATGTTTATTGATTTTTATCCAAATTTGATGGATTTTTATCAATAGTGTTTTGGTTTTGAGAGCTAGCAGAGGATTGAGAATTAACCACTGTTGAACCAGCAGAGTTTTCACCATTGTTACTAACACCTGCTCCTCAGCTTGAAGGACAGATCTTGAAATTTGGAAGAATGCAATCACTTGCAGTGTTAGTCTTAACAGACAAATCTTCAAATGTAAATTTATCGAGATCAAACAATTCAGCAGGATTTGCTGGGATTTTCAAAGATGAAAGTACATTGAACTTTAAATTCAGAGTTTCTTCAACACACTTGGTCCTAGAGTTAAAAACTCTGTAGGCTTTGGCAGTGGTTGAGTATCCCAGAAAATAACCAGAGTCAACTTTGGCTGCAAACTTAGAGATAGAATCTTTTAAGTTCAAAATGAAACAAGGACAGCTAAAAACTTTGAAATATGCGATCAGAGGTTTGATTTTGTAAATCAGTTCATAAGCAGTCTTTTACAGCCTCTGCCCAAAACGACAAGGGTAAACTTGAGTCTGCTAGCATGGTTCTTGCAGATTCAACAAGATTTCGATTTTTTCTTTCAACTACCCCATTTTGTTTTGGAGTTCTTGGGACACTAAATTGCCTAGCAATTCCTTTTGACTCACAGAAGGCATTTAACTCCTTATTTCTAAACTTTGTCCCATTATCACTCTTAAAGATTTTTACAGGGAGGTCATATTGCTTTTCAACTTGTTTGATAAAATTTTGCAATATGCTAGCTGTCTCATCTTTGGAGTGTAAAAAGAAAGTCCATGTAAACCTTGAAAAATCATCAACAATGACTAAACAAAATCTTTTCTTCATTAAACTCATGATTTTTACAGGGCCAAACAAATCCATGTGCAGGAATTGCAAACACTAGGTTGTTTTGGACTCTTCAATTGACTTGTAAGAACTTTTATGTTGTTTACCTTTTAAACAGGAAACACGATGTTCTTCACAAGTAGGAAAGGCAAAAATACCCGAGCCCGACGGGTATTGGGCCGTGTATGGGATTAGTTTTAAACGATTTCGTGGGTATGGGTCGGGTATGGGATTAGGCGATATCCGACCCGTTTACCCGAACTATATACCCGATCATATACCCGAACTTTTTAATTTTTATTTTTATTTTTCATTAACCCTTATCTATTAGTGATGTATTTTAGTATGTTCATAATGTATACAAATAAATTTTCTTTTAGCATATGTATTTTATAATAGTATTTATATTTTGTATGTTGTGAAGTATATACATATAGGTGTATAAGTATTATAAAATTATTATTAATTTATGATAAAACTTATATGTATGTAATGTACATTTTTAATTTAGAATAGTTGTTGCAAAAATAAAATTATATAATAATTATAATAGAAAAAATGTTTTTGGAAATCCCAACGTATATCTTTTTACAAATTAATGGGTATACCCGATACCCGTGGGCATACCCGGTACCCAACGGGTATTTACCCGACAAATACCCGACGAGTATTAGGTCGGGTATGAGACACGATTTTACAACCGGGTATGAGTATGGGATTACCAATACCTGACCCGAACCCGACCCATTGCCATCCCTATTCACAAGTAAATTGTTTATGTGGTAAACCTCTGACAAGACAATTTTTAGAGAGAGTGGTGATTGTTTTCAGATTTGTGTGCCCAAGTCTTCTATGCCATAACTCTGTTTCTTTGCTGGATGCAACTGAGAACAGGCATGCATTAGACATAGGATTATCTTTCAACATATCAACCACATACACATTGCCACTCCTATGAGCAACAAGTTGTGCTTTGCTCTCAGCAATAATTTGATCAATCTTTTTAACAACCTCTAGTCCTACAATTTGATAAGTTTTCTTTGTAAAGAAGGATCCATATCCTTTTTCACTCATTTGTGAGACACCCAAAAGATTGAATTTTAGATTGTCAATTAAGTTAACATTTTCAAATTTGAGATTCCCAGCCTGGACACACCCTGAACCCAACACCTTTCCTTTTGAATTTTTACCAACAGATATATCACCCCCCCCCCCATGAGCCAAAAAGTCTTTGAGAATGGCTCTACATCCTGTCATGTGCCTGGAGCCTCCACTATCTACATACCATAAACTGTCAAGGCAAATAGAAGCTCCCTGCACATAAGTAAACAATTAGTTTAGATGAGGTTCCAAAGCCAGAATGGCTTCGGATGGGTTCACAGATGTTCCACTCTCAAATCCAGGAGTATGGTCAGTGGTTTGAGTTTGCGTTTGTATCCACTGTTGTGAACCATTTCCTGTCAGATGTTGGTAACCATGAGGATATCTATTCACTTTGGGCTTTGAAGGTTTCTTGTAACCTTCATAGCTCATAGGAACTTTTTGATAAATTGGTTGTCCATGACCTCTTGGATACCTGTTGGCAGGTGGAGCATCTGTCACTTGTACCTCTCTGGGAACATAGGTTTTGTTCAATTCTTTTGTGACAGATGTTTCAACAGGTTCAAAGCTCTGCTTAGATTTATTTCTAGCAGAACTTAAACTTTCTTTCTCAAGAGCTTTTGCTTTGATCTCTTTTATCTTTTGATCATATGTTTGAATGTAAGCACACTCATGAGTTAGATGATTTGTTTTCCCACAGATAAAGCATTTTGAATCATTTGGGATTACATGAGTTCTGTTTATGTCATATGCTTTTAAAAGAAAACAGTTTTTAGATACATGGTTTCTTTTGTTGCAAAATTCACAAAACAGATGTTTGATCTTTTCCCTTTTCTTTTTATCAGATTTCTTCTCAGCAGATGTTGTAACCTCTGCTAGAAGATCTTTGATGGGAATGATTCTAGCCTTTGGTGCCTTGACACCTTCAATGGTTGAGAAGTCCATTGGCTTGAAATTTTCAAGAATATCACATTCATTAGACCATGTGGGTTTGAATTGGTATTTCTACATTTTTTTAAAAGTTGAAGATCTTTTCTGTTTTTCAAGAGAAATTTTGTTACCATTTTTAGCAGTGATTTTTATCTCATTTCCAGCCAAATTTGTTGGAACAACTTCAACCTTTCCAGAATCAATCAATGGCTTCTTCTTCAGTTTCAAAACCAATGCCAAACATTATGTTACTCTTGATATGTTTTTCTAGCATAATTTCAAAACCTTTTGAAGATGCTACCCATTTTTCACAAGTAATCTGGGCACCTTCTAACTCCTTTTTGCAAACTTGGTATTTATCTACCTTAGTTTGGAGTTGGTCTTTGATTATGCTAGCTTCATGCTTTAGGCTACTTATCTCAGAATCTTATGGAAATAATTTTGATTTTAACTCTTTGATAAGTTTTTCAAAATTAAGTTCATTTTCTAACATTTTGTTCCTAAGGTTTTCATTCACCTGTTTAATGTTAGCAAAAGCTATTATACATTTTTCTGAACAACTTAGAAACAGCCATAAGAGCACAATCACAATCATCTTCACATTCCTTTGAATCCCATGGATTAGATAGAGAGTTCTTTTCTTCATCAACAGTGTTTTGATCAATCACTGGTGTAACCACTGCTTCATCACAACTCTGAACTTCATCAGACTTTGACCCTAGTTCCACAGACTCATCACCTTCAACAATTGTCTCTAAGGCCATTAAACAAAAATTTACATTTTCAAAATTATTTTTAGCCATTAGAGCAAAGTTTTCATCAGATAAGTCCTCAGGCAAACTACTCCAATCAACAAAGCCTTGTGTAAAGAAGCTTTGCTGATTAACCTAAGTCTAAGCAGTGGTTTGAGTATTTTGAGTGCTTTGTGGTGCTTGTTGCACATACACTTGAGGTGGTGCTTGAACATACTGAATCTGCGGAGCAGGAGTTTGGATATAACAGACATGGACATTAGTAGCAGGATGTGAAAAATGTGCAGTATGTAGCATTTGTGGTGTCGAGGTATAATGGAAATAATTAGCAGTGCTTTGAGGTCTAGGGCCTGGGTGAGTCACAATTGGACCTGCAGTTTAAAATCTGTATTCCCTGGCAAAGTTTCCTAACCTATTACACTTATAACATTTAATTTTGGATTTATCCAACCCCACTTTCAAACCCCCATGCAATCCTGAAAATTTCCTACCAGTCCTTTTGTAAAATTTACTTGCTCTAACACTCAACAGTGCCAGCTGATGTAAAATGTCCATTTCTTCCAAATCAATGGGTACAAAATGTTGTAAGTCATCCATTTCAAAGGACATATTGTCAGAGTTTTGGCTTTCCCCATTTGCAGCAAAAGCAAAATTGGGTGTGTAAGGATCAGAGGTAAAATTGTTTCCAGATGTTATATCAATATAATGATCATAACCTTGATCCTTCCCACTACCATAACTCTCTTCATTACTATATAGAGCAGTGTTACCAAGGTATAGTCGTCAGTTGTTTTCCCAAACTCTTGTAACTTCTTTTTTCTGATTCAACTCTCTCTCATAAGTGAGAAGTCGACCATGAAGTTGAGTAAGGGTCAGCTCTTTAAAACTAACAGATGTTCGAGTAACGTAAGCTACATTCTCCCATTTTTCTGGTAACGATCTTAAGAAACGACTATTGACAGTCGAATTAGCAAATTCCACGCTAACCAGTTTCAATTCACTAATGAGACTGCTAAAACGTTCGAAATGTTCTGTTAATGACTCACCTTTTACGTGACAAACGTCTCATACTGTTGATTTAAAACTTATCTATAATTCTCTATCACCTCCTCAGTCCCACCGAACTATTCTTTTAGTGCATCCCATAACTCTTTTGCACTATTGTAGTGGAGCAGTCGAGCATAGATTTCGTTGGGTAGCGCGGAAGCAACGATGCTAAACGCTTTTGCATCCAACTTTATTTTCTGGAAGTCTTGCTCAGTGTAATTTTCAAGACTTTTTGGCACTTGAGTATTGGGATCCTCTGTGCTGGGAACCGGAGGAATGTGTGGTCCATACACAACAAATTGCCAACAGCCGGTGTTTTGCTGAGCCAGGATGTGACCCATCCGACGTTGCCATATAAAATATTCATTGCGTTTCAACATTGGTGGTTTAAACATGGATCCAATGTTGGAATCCTGTGTGTTTTGAGCCATTTCTGCTTGTTTACAATAGATTTGTGTTTTAAAAACTTTGAACGTAATAAAACTCTGTATTCAAGTAAAACTATCAAACTAATTAGCAGGGAGAGCTGATCTTTCAAATCAAATTGATATTAATCAAATTTTGATTGACCAAGCTCTGATACCAATTGCTAGGATCTGAGTTTGATTTACTTTTAGTTTTTGTTTCAAAAATGGAAATATGATGGAGGTTTAAAGTAAATGCAGCAGAATAGAATGGAAAACTTTTACTACAAGAAAGGTCGTTTGTTTTCATCATCATCATCATGCTTTCAAGTATGTAAACTTTGCATGTGATTCACTGTCAGGATCTAAGTTTGAATTGATTGTTGTTTTTGTTTCAAGTAATGGAAAATGATTGAAAACAGTAAATAAATGCAGCGGATTAATGGAAAACTTTTACGACAATCAATCGGTTGTTTGTTTTCATCACCATCATGCTTTCAAGTAATTAAAGTATTGCATGTGATTCACAAACTCCCCCTTAGCCCATTAACGATCGTTTGATAGTAAGAAATTAAGAAGATATGCTAAATTGATCTTTTTAAGAAGACGAGTGTTAACTGTTACATTGAGCGCCTATTTATCTAATTGTCTAACCATTGATCGTCTTTCAATGACGTCAGGGTTGATAGTGACAGCTAACAAGAAGTAACTAACTACAAACACTGCTTAGACTAAACTATCAGTGCATAGCACTGTTACATTGATTAAACTAATACCAAGCTAAGCACTGTTGGCTATCCTTTGTTCTTGTGATCTTCTATCAGCGGTTGAGAGTTTCTTCTGCCAGAGGATAGGAAGCAATGTGTTTATTGAAAGCAGTAAATACTCATCAGCGGTTAGAAACCTCTGATGGTTGGATCAAAGCTCGGATGATGTGTTTTGACTATGTATCATCTGTTCCTTTCTAAAGGTTCGATCCCAACAATGTCCCCCTAGAACAGATAATGCCAAAAACACCTTATTCTTGATCTTTATTCCTCAGAAAGAATTCTCTTATTTGACCCTTGAATTGCAGTTCAAAGTTAAGAGATTCTAAATCATTAGCATCCTTCTCTCGCTCTAAACTTAGTAGTTCGTGGAAGTCTTCTACTGTAAGCGCATAAGCAGCTTCCATGGATAGTTTAGTGACTTTACCATCAGACTTGAGCAGAGTCAATTCGTGGGTGTCTTTGTTGACCTTCCACTTTAGAATTTTTGGGTCTGAAGGCTTTCTTGAAGGAGCTTTTATTGCTGAGGTTAGAAAAGGAGCTATTCTTGTCAGATCTTCTGCCAACTTGGCACTTGTATCATCTGTTGGATAGTCCATCATATTTTTGATACCTTCTTTGATGAATACTTCTTCAAACTCTCTGTCAACCTTCTCTGACATCTCCCCTTGCCTTTTTCGCTTTAGCAAGGCAAGTGTGGATTGGGCAGATGTTGAGCTACGCTTTTTAGAAAGTTGGGCTTTGAGAGCAGCAACTTCTTTGGTATAATCAGGTTTAGGAGCCATTGATGGATCCTTTTTCCTTCTGGCTTCCAGCATCTTGTAGGTAGCCAACACTCTTAACTCCCCCCATCTCATTACCTGGTTCTTTGACCCATAATGATTTTGAATTAGCTCTTCTTTCATTCTTTTGAGCTTCAGGGTCTTTTCAGGTACATTCTTTTTGTATTTGTTCCAATATGGGCATGTAGGTTTGTTGTGAGGATCTTTTAGTTGTTCTTATATTCTTGCAATTTCTTCTTGAAGCTCACTCACAGACCAATCTTTGAAATGTGCCCTAGTTTCAGCATATTTCTTGTATTCCATGATGTGAGAGATGTAATTGTCTTTCAAAAATTTATCATCTGCTTCAGAAATCTGATTTGATAGATTCTTTGAAAATCTTTCCAGTGATTGGACTTTGCTCAGCTAAAACTGGTATTGGTTCTATACTTCTCTATCACTTTTGCCTTTAGACAACTTCTTAGCAATATCCTCTACCTGCCTTTCTTTGAGTTCCAGATACTTATCAATATTAGCAGGCTTTGGATAACCTTGAAGAGATGGGAAATGTCTTTTGTCTGGATCTTCTTCAGTGTAGAAAGACTTGATTTCTTTCCTAACTGTAGGCAAATCAAGAGGAAACTTTATAGCTGCAGGAACCACTTCTTTTGAAGGAGCATATGTTGTAGCTGGGGAAGCAGAGGTTAGATTTAACATTGGTGCAGATGCAAGAGGCATAGGAGCAGGGATCTTTTCTTCATTTATGACCTTGGTTACCTTTCTTCTCTTAAAACTGATTAATGGTGATGATGGATGGCTTGGAATTCTGGGTGGTGTTGGTAGTATTTGTGTGGAAGTGGGAAAGGTGATGACGGCAGTGTTGTGATAACATCTGCTACAACCTCTGCTGTGTCAACAGATGTTGGCACAACAGTTGCTGTAACATCTGTTGGGGTGGACATGGGAGTTGTGTGAGAAGATGTAGTTGTTTTTGTGATGACAGAGGTTGTTGTGGTTGGATTGGTAGCTACTTTAGTTTTGAGAGGTGTGGATTCCAGTTGTCTCGCTTTTCTAGAAGATCTCCTCTTTGTTGAGGTACCAGTCTCTCCCTTTTCTAACTGCTGATCAATCTTTTTCTCAACCAGCACCTTGCCTTCATCAAACACAGTCTTCTTGTGAGACATCTTTGCCCTTGCCAGGATATCTTCAGTTGAGTTTGGTTTCTTTGAACTCCTACCAGATGTGGTAGTTTTATCTAAGATATCATGAGCATGTGTTTTGCCACTTGCTTCAATCTTAGATGCCCCTTGTTCTTGGTTCTGGGGACTTCCCACTGGAACAGAGGTTACCGTAGTAGCCTCATCAGTGGTTGCCTTCAACAAGGTCTTAGCTATGTAACCATTGTCCAATTGAGAACTTAGGAGTTCAGCAATTGTAGTGGCTACCGTTGTTGAACTATCACCAAGGGTTACATGTAACCCAAGGGATGCAGCCTCTTCATTTGCTGATGGGCTAGCAATTAGAAATAAGTCAGACCCAGCTTCTTGTTGGAGTATATTCTCATTGATGAGTTGGTGAGAAGTGCTGGATAATGTCTGCTCAATATCTATTGCATTCAGCAAGGGTAACATTGTTAGTGGAAGTGAAGTCAATGGTGAGAGTGGCTGTGTAGAAAGCGACATTGCCCTGGGAGAGGGGTTGTGGAAAATAGAACCAAGTGGGAGCTTCATAATTCGGTGTCCCTATGTCTACAACCTGATCCTTTTGTGAGGATACATGAGGAGTTTCAAAGCCGGGTTGAGATCTTTCTACCATCTGCTGTGAAGAAGTAGCAGCAGTGGTTTGTGACTTTGATGCTGTCATAGGGTTAACCTCTGGGATCTCATCTTCCAGAGGACCCTTTTTGGGTTTGGTGGGTTTTCTGGATGCTCTGGATGGTTTCTTTTTAGATATTTTAGGTGTGGGTTTCAGGGCAGCGGTTGTGATGCCAGGATCACCTAGAGCAGTAGGCTCAGTAGCCGAAGGTTGAGCTTGAACATTTTGTTCTTGTAAAATAGGCTCAGCCTCCTCTGCTTCTGTTTTGGAGACTTTGTCTTGATTTGTTATTCGTGTAAAGGTTTCATGATTGAGGCGGCCAAGGTTGGTTACGGCGCCTTGTTTACTTGCATCTGATTTTATCTGATCTTGCAAGTAAACACTCAAGAATGTTGGATGTATCAAGAAAGCTTTTCTTTTTGAAATATTATTAAAATTATTTACAAGATCATTGAACAGCACCTGGGAGAGGTTAAAATCAGAATCAGTTAGAATTGCAAATCCCAGATACTGCATGTTCAATGGAATCTCGTAGAAAGCAGTTGTTTTGGCAGAGACACCTGTAAGTAAAGTGTGGAAAAAGAATTTCATTTCTGCTGGAAAATTGGGTTTGAAGATTGTCATACCTTTCAACTGCTTGGTGTAACCTCTTTCAACAAACTCATGCTGCATCTCCCTCAAAGGAAATGATACCGGATGTTACATATCATTTAACATGAAAACTTGGGAGATAGATTGTGGGCTTATTTGCATTCGTGTGCCACCAACTTTGGAAGTGATGAAATAGGGCACACCATCAGCGGATAAGTTTTCCGTAGCATTTTCCCAAAATTCTCTTAAAGAGTCGATGTAAACTGGGGCTTTGACTTCCAACAGGTGCTTAAATTAAGATTCTTTCAGAATCCGGATCATTGGACGATAGCTAGTGTTTGCGTCGGTTTCTTCAAGAATTGCGGTGTAATTGTGTGGTGTTTTGATGATTAGGATAAATAGGGGTTGTTCTCGTGTCGATTTCTTCTTCGATTTGGTTTTAGGAGCCATGATTTTTGAACATTTTTGAGAGAAGGGTTTTGAAAAATTTGAAATCGCACAAGAAAAGTGAAACCTCTGTTTGGGGATAGAACAGGGTTTTTCAAAAGTGCAAATGACGTGGCATCTGATGCAACATCTGTCGAGTAACATCTGTCCACGTGTAACCTCTGTTTGACAATGGAAAGCAGTTGTTTGACTAACCACTGTTAGAGCAATCTATCAGTGGTTGTGACCAAATTTTAAACACTATCAGAGGTTTGCATTAGTGGATAGATTTTTCTAAACAACAGTGTTTTTATGCTATCAGAGCTTTGAACACACTTTAAGGATTTATTGAAAAACTGCAATTTTAACTATTTTTAAGGATGGATTTTTGATTTTCTAAAAACATTTTATTGCTATTTACGCATGAAACACAAGGAGAACTTGTTTTAATCCATGTTTAGCATTCCAAGCCTAGATATCAAAATTTTAAATGTGGAAGCATCTAGTGCCTTTGTCAACACATCTGCTAGTTGATCCTTGGTATGGACATGTTGTAAAGAAATCAAACCTTTTTCATAGCAATCCCTCACAAAGTGGTGTCTGATGTTAATGTGCTTGGTGGTGGAATGTGAAACTGGATTTTTGATGATGTTTTCTACTGCTTAACTATCAATTTTGAGAGGAGTCCTCAAGGCAGTCACACCAAAATCCAGGAGTTGATTTTGAAGCCACAAAATTTGAGCAGTGCAACTTGCAGCAGCTATATATTCGGCTTTAGCAGTGGATGTGGATACTGCAACTTGCTTTTTGCTTTGCCAAGACACTAGGCAATCTCCTAGGAGTTGGGCTCCCCAGATGTGGACTTCCTTGTTGTTTTACATCCAGCAAAGTCACTATCAGAAAATCCTGCAAGCTCAATGTTACCATTAGCTGGATACCAGATACCAAGTGTGGGAGCACCTTTTATGTATCTGAATATCCTTTTTACAGCAATAAGGTCTGATTTTCTTGGCAATGACTGTGATCTGGCACAAACACAAGTAGCAAACATAATGTCTGGCCTTTAGGCAGTTAGGTACAATAAGGACCCAATCATGCTTCTGTATAAAGTTTGATCAACAAGGTCATCTTTGCCATCTACAATGACTAGCTTGGATGTTGCCATGGGTGTGCTGCAAGGTTTAAAATCATCCATATCAAATTTCTTAAGTAGTTCTTTCACATACTTTTTTGAATGAAAGTGACTTTTTGCATTTGTTTGACTTGTAAACCAAGGAACCATTGCAACTCACCCATTGCACTCATTTCAAACTCTGCTTCCATGAGTTTTCTAAACTCTTCACACATGGCAGTGCATGTGGATCCAAAAATGATGTCATCCACATAAATTTGGACAAACATCAAATCTTTTTCTTTCCATTTTAAAAATAGGGTTTTGTCAATCCTACCTCTGGTGAAACCAATGGATAAGAGAAACGTGGATAGAGTTTCATACCAGGCTCTTGGTGCTTGTTTTAGACCATACAGTGCTTTGTTTAACCTGTAAACATGATCAGGATGAAAGTGATCCTCAAATCCAGGAGGTTGACAAACATATACTTCTTCCTTGATCTTTCCATACAGGAATGCACTCTTGATGTCCATTTGATACACCTTGATGTTGTGGTTCGCAGCAAAAGCTAAGAACAGGCGAATGGCTTCTAAGCTTGCTACTGGAGCAAAAGTTTCATCGTAGTCAATCCCTTCTTCCTGTCTGTAGCCTTGAACCACGAGCCTTGCTTTGTTCTTGACAACAATACCCCTTTCATCAGTTTTGTTCTTGAAGACCCACTTTGTGTCGATGGGACTCACATCTTTTGGCAGTGGTACAAGTTCCCATACTTGTTGTCTCTTGAACTGTAGGAGCTCCTCTTGCATGGCCTCTACCCAGCTGTTGTCTTTCAGTGCCTCTTGGTACTTGACAGGCTGTGTGAGTGATAGAAAACCAGCAAAAAGACAAATGTTTTGGGCTTGGCTTCTTGTGAGCACACCCGCATTGATGTTGCCAATAACTTGATCCAATGGATGGCTTTTGAAGAAGATCAAATCACCTTGATATGGGATAATGGCATTTTGAGGTGAAGCTTGCAAATGTGTATCATCTGAGCTAACCTCTGCTGGTGAAAATGATAGTCCAGCCTCTGATTGGAATGGTGGTGGAGGGATTGGTGGAATGGTAGTGAAGGTGGGTTGACTTTTGTCCATTTGTTGTGGACTTTTATCAACAGATGTTTGATTTGAAGAGCTAGCAGAGGTTTGAGTATTAACCACTGTTGAACTGACAGAGTTTTCACCATTGCTACTCACATCTGCTCCTCTGCCTGTAGGATTGATTTTGAAACTTGGAAGAATGCAATCATATCCTTGCTCTTTAAATGATGATTGTGGGGTACCTGTAGGGTTAGTCTAGACAGACACATCTTCAATGTAAATTTAGATAAATCAAACAATTTAGCAGGTCCATTTGCTGGGATTTTCAAAGATGTGAGTTCATTGAACTTCACATTTAGAGTTTCCTCAACACACTTGGTCCTAGAGTTAAAGACTATATAGGCTTTGGCAGTGGTTGAGTATCCCAGAAAATAACCACAATCAACTTTGGCTGCAAACTTGGATATTGAATCCTTGATGTTTAAAATGAAGCATGGGCAGCCAAAGACTTGGAAATAAAGATCAGAGGTTTGATTTTGTAAAGCAATTCATAGGCAGTCTTTTGATGCCTAGGGTTTATTAAAACTCTGTTCTGGACATAGCAAGCAGTGTTTACAGCCTCTGCCCAAAAAGACAAGGTAAACTTGAGTCTGCAAGCATGGTCCTTGCTGATTCAATTAAAGTTCTGTTTTTCCTTTCAACAACCCCATTTTGTTCTGGAGTTCTAGGGATGTTGTATTGTACAATTTCTTTTGACTTACAGAAGGCATCCAACTCCTTGTTCCTAAACTCTGTCCCATTATCACTCCTAAAGATTTTTACAGGAAGATCAAATTGCTTTTCAACTTGTTTGACAAAGTTTTGCAAAATATTTGTTGTTTCATCCTTAGAGTGTAAAAAGAAAGTCCATGTGAACCTGGAAAAATCATCAACTACCACCAGACAATATCTTTTGTGTTTTAAGCTCATGATTTTTGCAGGTCCAAACAAGTCCATATGAAGCAACTGTAGACACTGACTTGTTTTGGACTCCTCAATTGACTTGTAAGAGCTTTTGTGTTATTTACCTTTTAAACAGGAAACACAATGCTCTTCACAAGTAAATTGTTTTTGGGGCAAACCTCTAACCAGACTTTGTTTTTAGAGAGTGGAGATGGTTTTTAGATTTGCGTGCCCTAGCCTTTTATGCCATAGCTCTGTCTCTTTGCTTGAGGCAACTGAGAACAAGCATGCATTTGACACAGGGTTATCCTTTACCATATCAACCACATACACATTTCCTACTCTATGAGCAGTCAACTGTGCTTTGCTCTCTATAATGATTTGATCAATCTTTTTGACAACCTCTGGCCCTACTATTTGGCAAGTTTTCTTTGTGAAGAATGAACCATAACCCTTATCACTCATCTGTCAAACACTTAAGAGATTGAATTTTAGATTGTCAATGAGATTCACATTTTCAAACTTGAGTTTTCCTGCTGAGACACATCCTGACCCTAACACCTTCCCTTTTGAATTATTTCCAAAAGATATATCACCCCCTCCATGAGCTTTAAAATCTTTGAACAGAGCTTTACATCCTGTCATGTGCCTGGAGCCTCCACTATCTACATACCAAAGACTGTCAAAGCAAGTAGAAGCTCCCTGACCAAGTTTTTAAATAATTAGTTCAGGTGGGTCTCCAAAGCCAAAATGGTTTTGGATGGGGTATCAGATGATCCAGACTCAAGTTCAGATTGATGAGCAGTGGTTAGATCAGGCTTTTGTAACCACTGCTGTGAGCTACCTCCTATCAACTGTTGGTAACCATGGGGATGCCTATTTACCCTTGGCTTAGAAGGCTTTTTGTAAGTCTCATAAGTCATAGGCACCTTTTGGTAATTAGGCTGGCTTTTACCTCTTAGAAACTGGTTTGATGGAGGTGCATCTGTTACTTGAATTTCTCTGTGAACAGAGGTTTGATTTAAAGCTTTGGTGACAGATGTTTCACATGATTTAAATTTCTGTTTGGCAGAATTTGAATTCTCTCTCTCTCTATAGCTTTTTTTCTAATCTCTTTTACCTTTTGATGATAGGTTTTGAGATAGACACACTCTTGAGTTGGATGATTTGATTTGTTGCAGATGATGCATCTAGGAGATTTAGGTATAACACAGGTTTTGTTTATGTCATTAGCTTTCAAAAGAAAACAGTCTGCCGTATCATGATTCCTATTTTCACAAAATTCACAAAACAAGTGTTTAACCTTTTCTTTCTTTTTCCTATCAGACCTTTTGAGAGCAGATGGTGTAACCTCTGCTGCCAAGTCTTTGATAGGGATCACCAATGCTTTTGGTGCTTTTATACCATCAAGAGTTGAAAAGTCCATTGGCTTGAAGTTTTCCAAAATATAACATTCATCTGACCAGGTTGGTTTAAACTGATATTTTCAATTTCTTTTTCTTTTGGTGAAACCTCTGGTTTTTCAAGAACAATTTTGTTTCCTTCTTTATCAATGATTTTAATTTCTTCACCAGCCAAGTTTGTGGGGACTATTTCAACCAGCTCAGAGTCAATTTTTGCAGCATTTTCACAAGTATGGTCATATTCCCTAAAGCCTATACCAAACTTTATGTTGCTCTTGACTTGAGCATCAAGCATAAGCTCATAACCTTTGCAAGACTCTACCCATTTTTCACAAGTGATCTGGGTAGATTATAGCTCCTGTTTGCAAACTTGGTATTTTTCTACCATAGTTTGGAGCTGATCTTTGGTTATGCTTGATTCATGCCTTAGGCTACTCATTTCAGAATCTTTTTCACTTAATTTTGTTTTCAACTCTTTAACAAGCTTTTCAAAATTAAGTTCATCTTCTAAAATTTTGTTTCTCAAGTTTTCATTCACCTGTTTTATGTTTGCAAAAGCAATAATGCATTTTTTCAGAACATAGATCTTTCAGGATCTGAGGTGATACCGTCGAAGCAGCCATAAGAGCACAGTCACACTCTTTTCACGCACCTTTGTGTCCCATGGGTCAGATAGATTGTCTTTTTCAACATCAACAACATTCGTTTCAATCACAGGTGTAACTCCTGGTGTAACCACTGCTTCATAACATTCAACCACATCAGATTTTGACTACTGTTCCATAGACTCATCACCTTCAACTATGGTCTCAAGAGCCATTAAACACAAGTTTTCATTTTCAAAATCATTTTTTGCTATGAGAGCAAAGTTTTGACCAGTTAAATCCTTAGGCAAACTACTCCAGTCAACAAAACCTTGGGTAAAGAAGCTTTGTTGTGTAACCTCTGCTGGTGTAGCAGTGGTTTGAGTAGTTTGAGTGATATGTGGAACTTGTTGCACATGCACTTGAGGTGGTACTTGAACATATTGAATCTGTGGAGCAGAGGTTTGGACATAATGAATAAGGACAGTTGTTACAGGATTTGCAAAATGAGCAGTGTTTTGCATTTGTTGTGAAGGGGCAAACTGGGAATATTGGGCAGTGCATTGAGGATTGGGGCCAGGATGTGTGATAATTGGTCTTGCAGTTTGAGTTCTGCATTCCCTGGCAAAATGTCCCATCCTATTGCACTTGAAAAATTTTATCTTTGATTTATCTAACCCAACTTTTAACCCCCCACGCAAACCTGGAAACCTCCTACCAGTTCTTTTGTAAAACTTACTAGCCCTGACACTCAAAAGTGCCAACTGGTGTAGGATGTCCATTTCTTCCAAATCCGTGGGTTCAAAATGTTGTAGGTCATTCATCTCAAAACTCAGATAGTCAGAGGTTTGGCTTTCACCATTTGCAACAAAAGCAAAATTGGGTGTACAGGGATCAGAGTTGAAATTGTTTCCAGAAGTTATTTCAATATAATGATCAAAACTCTGATCCTTTACACTGCCAGACCCCTCCTCATGACTATAGAGAGCAGTGTTTCCCAGAGTATAGTCATCGGTCATTATCCTGGCTCTTGTAACTTCTTTTTCTGGTTCAACTCTCTCTCATATGTGAGGAGTCGACCATGAAGTTTTGTCAAGGTCATTTCCTTGTAACCAACAGCTGCTCGAGTGACATAAGCTACAGTCTCCCATTTCTCAGGTAATGATCTCAAGAAACGACTATTGACAGTCGAATTTGAAAATTCCACATTTACCAATTTGAGCTCACTGATGAGACAGCTATATCGTTCGAACTGTTGGGTTAATGACTCACCCTTAACGTGACAAAACGTTTCATACTGTTGATTTAAAAATTCTCTATTATTCTCGATCACCTCTTCAGTATCACCGAATTGCTCTTTGAGAGCATCCCATAACTCTTTAACACTATTACAATTAAGTAATCCCGCATAAATCGCATTGGCAAAGCCGAAGCAACGATGCTAAAAGCCTTAGCATCCAATTCGATTTTGAGGAAATCATGTTCAGAGTAATTTTCGAGTTTCTTAGGGACTTGAGTGTGGGGATCCTTTGTACTTGGAACCATGGGGACGTGAGGTCCAAATACAACGGATCTCCAACATTCGGTGTTCTGTTGGGCGAGAATATGACCCATCCTACGTTGCCAAATAAAATACCCATTTCGTTTCAACATAGGTGGTTTGAACCTGGATCCAATATTGGATTCCGGTGTGTTTTGTGCCATTTCTCTTGTTTACAACAGATTTGTGTTTTAAAAACTTTTGTAGTAATAAACTCTGTATTCAATCAAAACTTATCAAACGAAATTAGCAACAAAGAGCTGATCTGTTCAAATCAAATTGACTTTTAAATCAAAATCGATTGACCAAGCTCTGATACCAATTGTCAGGATCTAAGTTTGAATTGATTGCTGTTTTTGTTTCAAGTAATGGAAAATGATTGAAAACAGAAAATAAATGCAGCGGATTAATGGAAAACTTTTACAACAATCAATCGGTCGTTTGTTTTCATCACCATTATGCTTTTAAGTAATTAAACTATTGCATGTGATTCACAAACTCCCCCTTAGCCCATTAACGATCGTTTGATAGTAAGAAATGAAGAAGATATGCTAAATTGATCTTTTTAAGAAGACGAGTGTTAACTGTTACATTGAGCGCCTATTTATACTGATTGTCTAACCACTGATCGTCTTTCAATGACGTCAGGGTTGATAGTGACAACTAACAAGAAGTAGCTAACTACAAACACTGCTTAGACTAAATTATCAGTGCATAGCACTATTACATTGATTAAACTAATACTAAGCTAAGCACTGTTGGCTATCCTCTGTTCTTGTGAACTTCTATCAGTGGTTGAGAGTTTCTTCTGTCAGATAATAGGAAGCAATGTGTTTATTGAAAGCAGTAAATACTCATCAGCGGTTAGAAACCTCTGATGGTTGGATCAAAGCTCGGATGGTGTGTTTTGACTATGTATCATATGTTCCTTTCCAAAGGTTCGATCCCAACATTCACAAACTCCCCCTCAGCCTATTAAAATAAAGCTTGATAGTACAGAAAATGGAAGAAGATGATTGGTGTAAAGATCTCTTTAAAAAGACAAATTGTACTGTTACATCGACACTACTATTTATACTAACTATCTAACCTCTGAGCATCTTTGATGACGTCAGGGTTGATAGTGACATCTAACAATAATAACAAACTATCTAAACACTGATCCCTAACAACTGATAGTACAAAAGCACTGTTACATTGAAATTAAAAACAAATAAGCTAAACTATGATGGCTAAGCTCTGCTCCTTTTCTTCTATCAGACCTTTGGCAATTGTTGCAACAGATGATGTAAAGGTATCAGACTTTTGGAAGGCAGAGTTTAGAGATCAGTGGATCTAAACTCTGATAGTATTGACCAAACCGCAGATAGAGTATTTTGGCTTTCTATCAGCTGTTCCTTTGTAAAGGGTTCAATTCCAACAGCTTCAAAATCATAAACATAAAAAGTTCCGACTTAGTTCGGGTTGTGTCATAACTTAAGTTTTTTTGTATTTTCTGATGTGTACCGCTAATTCATCACAAACTATAATTTAGTATATTTGTTAAAGTGTTTGATTTTTACTCCTATATAATGTCGACAATAAAACATTTTTACACGGCGAAAAGTGTTATCTAGATATTTACATGTTTAAAATATAATTTTTTTTTGATAAAAGACTATTATAAGCTTCAAATAAAATAAAAGTAAATAATAAATTAATAGATAATAAGTTGTTTAACTATTATGCAAATAATAGAATAATAACATTTAAGTTAATTATATTAAACAATTAAAAGAAATTAATAGAAAGAAAAAATATAAATGTAACTTTAACCAAAAACTAAAGTAAATAATGGACATGAAGTGATTGATAATTTTTTAAATAATAAACAAAATAGAACATATTGAATAATGGTGTAATCACGTGCGTTGCATACGCTTTCCAGATATCAAGAAAAAAGATTAAATAATAACATTTTGTTTTAAATGACAATATCTCTTCTTCTCCATCAATCTTTCTATAACTTCTTTCGGCTGGAATGCTCAAGTAAGGTATTTCAACTTTCTTTATTTATAATTTCATTTTCTTCTTCATCTCTTTATAATATTGCATTCAGGGATATTCTAACGTGTATTCAGGGTAACCGAATACATAAAACAAAAAGAAAGAGTAAAGTGCCATTTTGGTCCCTGAGGTTTGCGCAGTTTTGCCACTTTAGTTCAAATCTCAAATTTTTTGCATTTGGGTCCCTATGGTTTCAGCTTTGTTGCCATTTTGGTCAAAAATTGAAATTAGCTCAAATTCCCAAATTAAATCCCGATATTTTGTCATTTTGCTTAGGGGCATTTTGGTCATTTTCAAAAAACCTGTCTCTTTCCTCTTTCTCTCTATTTGCGTATTATCACCAACACACACACATCCTCTCTCTCTTCACCTTCTCTCACACACACAAACACATATTTGCATCTGATCTGCATCTGAATCGCCGGAAAAGTGTGCTGGAAATTCGAGGTTGGTAAGATCTGCATCTGAATCGCGATGAGGTTGGTGAAGCAACATCAGGGGTTCAGGTTCCACTCACTGCTCAGATCTGCATCTGAATCGCCGGAGCCCCTCTCAACAGATCTGCATCTGCATCTGAATCGTTCGGTTTTGAATCTTTTTTGTTTGTTTGTGGATGAAACAAAAGTTAGCAGATCAACTCTAGAGAGAGGAGAGAGAGAACAGAGAGAAAGAGGGTGTTTAGAGAGAGTGTGTGTGTGTTTAGAGAGAAAAAGATTCAAAACAAGAAGATTACCACCACCGTGAGTCACGTCGGACGTCACTGCATCACCACCACACAACCTCTGTTGCCTTCGTGCACCACCCCGGACGTCACTGCATCTCTCTCGGTTCCACTCTCTCTAGGAATGTTGATGCGGTTAGAGAGAGAGTCAGAGGTGTGTGTGCAGAGTTAGAGAGAGAGAGGTGGGTGTTTGGTTTTGTGTTAGGGTATTTGGGGAAGATGATGTAGGTCTAAATGACCAAAATGCCCCTGAGCAAAATGACAAAATATGAGGATTTAATTTGGGAATTTAAGTTGATTTCAATTTTGGACCAAATGGCAACAAAACTGAAACCACAAGGACCAAAATGCAAAAAAATTGAGATTTGGACTAAAGTGGCATAACTGGCCAAACCTCAGGGACCAAAATGGCACTTTACTCTAAAAGAAAGTTATACTTTGTCAAGACAGTTGAGGAGTATCCCGGGCAACCCCTCGCCCTCCTGTAGATTCGCCCCTGTTGCATACGAGGATGGTTTCTTATTAATTACTTGCTAGACTGCCACGTACATAAATCTTCTATTCTCTATAGTTTTATATCCCGACGGGCCCAGGCAATCGCTTGTGCATCTGTTATGCCGTCACCTTGAGCTAGGGCTGTTGAAATTGCTCGACGCTCATTTGATGCTCGCTCGAAAAATGCTCGGAATTTGCTTGTTCGATTCAACTCGATTGAAAAAACGCTCGTTTCAGATCGGTTCAGTTTGTAAACGAACCGAGCATGAGTAAAGGTTTGCTCAGTTCGGTTCGGCTCGGCTGGCTCGATTTATTAATATATATATAGCATTTTTAATGAAATGATTAGAGTCCCACATTAACGATGTTTGGTCCAAGAGCCAAATAGAGATCATTTAAGTAATAGAATTGAAGTCAAATACCAATAGTCCATTGTCCAATACTTAAATGTCCATTTGAGTAATTGAGTCAAAATTTCAAATACTGAAATGTGAAGCGTCTATCAATACTCAAGTCTCAACCCGCCATTCTATTCAGAAGTATAATATCCTACTCAAAACCCCCCATTGGCCATCATTATTCGATTTCTCCATCGACACGCGCCAAGACGCCAACTAGCTAGGGTTTTGCTTTGGTAGGTTCATTCAATTTCAAACTTCCGATAGAACAAGGGTATGTTTCAATCGGTCGACGGTTTATCTTCCCGCTCAGTTAATATTGATAGAACTAGTTGAGTGTTTTTGTATTCCTTGGTTGTCGTTAAGTTTCTACTTGTGTTCTAATTGGACGAAACCTCAGGGACAGAAATGACACTTTATTATGATAACTAGCACCCCAATCATCACTTTACTTTTTTGTTCTGCGACGCTCAATGGTCGTTCAACGTTCGTTCAAAAAATGCTCGAATTGGAAGACTCTCGCTCGACTATGGCTCGGTTAAAAAAAACGCTCGTTTTGGTTCGGTTTTTAAACAAACCGTGCACGAGTAAAGGTCTAATCGATTCAGTTCAGCTCGTGAACAACCCTACCTTGAGCCATCACGTGGTTGAAGCAAGCATGAAACCTGCGAACCTCCCCAACCAGAATATAAAACCTTGACAAAGTGGCGTTCAATTTGAGATTGGTTCTCCAA
Source organism: Scalesia atractyloides (assembly GCA_947069175.1). Lineage (NCBI taxonomy): Eukaryota > Viridiplantae > Streptophyta > Magnoliopsida > Asterales > Asteraceae > Scalesia > Scalesia atractyloides. The sequence continues at coordinate 24,046,874 of CAMTDV010000015.1, read as the reverse complement.
CACGTTGATGGAATCCGTCAAATAAGTGTTCTTTAGTTGAACCCAATACTAGTTTGTCGTCGCATAGGTCCACCCAATATCGGACCAGAGCCATATCTTCTTCTTCTTTGGTCCAAGGCTTTCTCACCATTTTTTATGAATCCTTGTAGTGATTATCAATTTAGAAGTGCACATGTTACTTGAAATACGAATTGAATTTATAAAACTAGTCGTTGCAAAAGTAGTCATTTGAAAAACTAGCCGTTGGAAAAGAGTTATTGTTAAAAATTAAATATTCCATTTTACCATTTATTTGAATTTTGTATTAAATAAAAAATATGATATCGAAAAAATGAAAATAATTATTGGGAGTTTAATAATAATAAGTTATTTAATAACAAAATTATTATACATATTAACTAAATAAGATAAATTAAATTATATGAATTAGGTATAGTTTAAATAAAATGAAAAATAAGTGATGGGGAGCAGGTTTGGAGTGTTTATTGTTGGAGTAAAAAGTGGAGGTTTGAAGTGGTGATGGTTTAAAATGATGCGATATACAGACTAGACAGTATGTTGGATGGACCTCAAGATACTCTTAAAAACATCTACATTAAAATCCAATGAACCAAAACCCTAGCCTACCCTTCTCAATTTTAATGTAATAATTACAAAAAACTAAGCCTTTCTATATAAATGTGTTTTTGAATCTAACGGAACCGGATACATAACTGATCCGGTTATTTGTATTTGAACCGCTCAGCTGCTACTACTGGCAAAACCAGGCCGATTAAAGAAAATAGATTCTTTTACATTTTCCAAAATATCATTTAATTGTCTAGGGAGTTTTACATTTTCCTCTTATTAAAAGTTCTTATTACATATTTACTCAACTTATAAATTTAATAACAAGTTTCCCCTCTCATATATGAAATTACTCAATTACCCTTTTAATAATCCCTTTCTTTAATCCATTTGTTGAATTTCAAACAACGTTACCCACGATCTTCCCATGCTTTCTTCGCAAACAACGACAACCCACCCACAACCCTAACTCGCTAAGCGACTTGGTGGTTTGTGGTTTGTGGTTTTGATTTTGGTCGGCAACAACCCTACACCACGGCCACAACATCACCAATGTCAGGAGCTGATTTTAGTTCGACGCCAAGGGTTGATTTCCAGTTCATGGTAACCTGCTTTCGGCAACGTGCTTCTGGTTCGACGACAACCCAACAATCTGAATTTATCTTCTATCTCAGAGGCTGATTTCGCATTCATTATTGTAAGATCCCAGGTACGTGGTTTCGCGCTCTTAATTACACGTGACATAGCGTTTTCCAAAATTGAAACCATTAGCTATTTGATTCAATAATGATTATAGGTTTTTAGGCCTGAATGCTATTTTCTCTGGGGAGCGATGGAAGGTAAGATCCCCACAACAACAGCTCTAATGAATATAAAAAACGATTGCATTTGCATTTTGTGAGGCGCTACTGAAACAGCAGATCACTTATTGGTCCGATGTGGGGCTACAAATTTTGTGTAGGAATGGCAATGGGCCTGGTTTGGGCCGGGTATTGGTAATCCCAAACCCGTACCCAGTTGTAATTCTTTGTCCCATGCCCGGCCCATTAGCCGTTGGGTATTTATCGGGTAATTACCTATCGGGTATCGGGTATACCCGTTAATTGACTCCCATGTGCATTTCTTACTCTAATGTTTATATAATTTACTATTTTAATAACAACCACAAAGAAAAACATTACCAAAAACATAGTTACATATCATATTCAAATGCACATTTGAAACATATATTTACATAATTAACTAATTAAGGTATTGATACTTTGGGACATATAATGTCAGTTTATGTATTTTGCATTTAATCGAACACCAGACATGAAAAATAGTAGCATTAATCAGTTCAAATCTTTTCATGGAAATATAATTGTAGAGATGACTTGTGAGTGATGAGAGGAGTAGCCTAGTAGTACTAGAGAATTAGAGGTAATAAATGTATACACTAAGTTTATGTAAATGGAAAATTAAAATAAAATACCTTTCAGGTATTACTCACGTAAACGGGCTGGGTATCGGGCGGGTATCACTCAATCCCATACCCGTACCCGATTATTTTTTAATCCCATACCCGGCCCATACCTATCGGACTTCAGGTATACTACTTGGCCCGTATGTTTTAGGTTTCAAATATGCCGGTCGAGCTCAGCCTTTTTTGACATCCCTAATTACGTGTGGTAGCAGCTATTTACATAGCTAAGAGTTCCAATGACAAAGGTATGATTCATCTGGGGAAATTATGCAAAGTGTTAACGGGTTGGGTGTATCCCTCAAAAGAAAATGAAAATATTTTGTTGTTGCTGCTGAAAAAATATCCAACACTATTTTCAAAAATAATAATAAATATTATCGGTTTGTTCATTCTTCGCTTTTGGAACTAGGTGTTGAAAAGTAGACATGAAATGAGATTTACATGTGTATATATATAGAACAGTAGTGATTCTGCTAATAGACGATGGGTAAAATAAGAACCACCGTTAGTTGTGAGAACTGTAAAAATCACTTTACCCATTGGATATTTGGAGATGGATGAATGATATTAAAAGTTGTTAAAACTAATATTAGATCGTTTTTTTTATTATATTTTTAATATTTTAATGTTAAAATGATCGTTTATTAATTTTTTTTGTTTTTTGTCTATTTTAATATTTTATTACGCGTCATTTTTACGCCCTGTTTTTTACGCTCCGTAATTACGCGTCATTTTTACGCCATGTCTTTTACGCTCTGTAATTACGCGTCGTTTTTTACGACCTGGTTTTAAAACATTTTTTCTCCCCTCTCCCCCCGTTTTTACGCCCCATTTTTTACGCCGGTTTAAAACCTTTTTTACATCCAGGTTTTAAAAACTTTTTTCGCTCCGGTTTGAAACTTTTTTTACGCCCCGATTTAAAAAAATTTACGCAGCGGCTTTTACTTTTTTTATGCTCCGGGTTTAAACTTTTTTTACACCCAGGGTTTAAACTTTAATTACGCCCCGGGTTTAAACTGTGTTTACGCCCCGGGATTTATTTTTTACCCCAGAACATCTTTTTACCCCCCCCCCACCCGATTAATCAAAAAACCATCCGTGGATCTTGAAAAAAAACGGTGGCTCAGAGTTTCCAATAAAAATAATGGCTGCAAAAGTGGGATTGCAGGTTCGAAAACCTACCCTCCGTCATCCTCGTCGCGCCATCGTCATCAATTGTCGGAAAAATTGTTTCGAACCATCACTGGCAACTCAAAATACAAAATACCCACCACCACAAACCCCATTTATTATTATTACAACTATTTTGTGCTTCACCAATCTGTAACGAGGAACAAGGAGTCAGAAAATGGAGTTTTATAATTTACAACTATTTTTTGCTACAAAAATCCCATATCCCCATTTATTATTTCAACCCAGTTCAAACCCACTTGAACCGTACAACAACCCCCATGAAATGCACTTACAAACCCCTTTTTCAAGATTCATGAAAGATCCATAATTTATGCAGCAATTGTCAAAGAATTACAAGTATATCGGAGAAAATGAGTTACAACAAAAACCCACTTGCAATTTCAAACCTTACATGTTGGAAAAGAATGAATCTGTTCACAAAACTCTTAGATGATCCCCAAAATTGGCTTTGTTTCTAGGGTTCAAGTTCAAAACAATTAAGAACCTCAAAATGGAACAACTCTTTCCATCCCCTTCTTCCTCATCTCTAGCAAAAAAAAACCCTAAACCCGCTGTCACAACCCCCTCTCCCCTGGTCAAACCCACCACCACAACCCACCGTCTTACCCCCATAACAACCTTCGACCACCTGCAAGCAACCATCAGTTTCACACTTTCAACCCCTTCAACCCATCAATCGTACACTTCATCACCATCGTTCTCACCACCGCAAAACCACCGCCGCCGCAGGTGGTGATATGACCCCAGATCTAGGGTTTCGATGCACAAATCAACTGTGGTGGTTGCAGCAGTGTGTAGGTTGTGAGGGTGGTGCTGATGGTGGTCGAATATGGTGGTGATGGTGTAGGTTCTGGATCTGGTCGGGTTATGGTGGCGGGTTAGGGATCAAACTTGGGTTGTGGCGATGGTGGCGGATAGTAGTGGTCGATTAGTGGTGATGGTTGTGGTGGTCGGGTGGTGGTGAAGGTGGTGGTGATCGTCGGTTGGGGGTGATAGAGAGAGGGATGAAGATCTGTGAGAAATGGATGAGAGATGAGAGAGAATACATAATGAAAAGACAAAGACATATGAGACATGGCATGTAGCTTAAATTACCCAACTACCCTTTTGGTTTTAAATTAATAGTGTATATGTGGTGTAATCTGATTGGTGGAAAGTGGTTCTCCCAACTCGGAGTGGTTCTTCCTTAAACCGGATCCTATATATAGGGGATGAATAAAATGAGAACCAATTTGAGTTGTGAGAACCGTAGGAACCAACATTAGCAATTAATCAAGTTGGTTTTGATTGATGATATTAAAAGACAATAAAACAATATAATTATTGTGTTTGTATTAATGATATTTTGTTTTTTAATGACTAAGGGGCATATTGGTTTTTTTACTATAGCTTTAATGGTTGGTATGATTATTAATTTTGTTTTTAATTAATAAGATTATTTTTTTAAAAAATTTAAACATGCATTATTGATTTTATTTTAAATCTCATATAATTTTTTATTTTAATTCTTAGTTAACTTTATTAAACATGAATTATTAATTTTGTTTTAAATATTAATTTTAATTCTCACTTAATTTTTTCCGCACGGTTTTAGCTTTTTTTTACGTGCGATTTTTTACTTTTTTCGCGCCTCTTTTAAACTTTTTTACGCGTCAGTTTTAAACTTTTTTACGCGCGGGTTTATAAACTTTTTTTACGCGCTGGATTTAAGTTTTTTTTGCGTGCGGCATAAAACTTTTTTTACGCGCCGGTTTAGAACTTTATTACGCGGCGGTATAAAACTTTTTTTACGCGCGATTTTTGACTTTTTCTACGCGCCGGTATAAAACTTTTTTTACGCGTGGTTTTAAACTTTTTTACGCACATTTTTAAACTCTTTTACGCTCTGCTTTTAAACTTTTTCTACGCACCGGTTTTAAACTTGTTTTGCGCGTCGGTTTTGAACTTTTTTTACGCCCCGGATTTTAACTTTTTTACGCGCGTTTTTAAACTTTTTGTACGCGTCGGGTTTAAACTTTTTTTACGCGCCGGTATAAAAAAAAATTTACGACCCGTTTTTTTTTTTTTAAATTACGCCATTTTTTTACGGTTTTAAACTTTTTTACAAAAAAAAAAACTAGTGGGATTACCCGCGCTCTATGTCAGGAATTCGATTCGGGTCGTAACGGTATCGGTCCGACTCTCGTATGTTTACGATACAGAAAAATTAAGCAAACTACGTATTCGTTTTTTTAATAAAGCCAACAAACGTATTAAAAAAACAAATTAGTAAAATTATTAAAAAACTTGTATCACATAAAAAGTGTAGGGTATAAAAATGAAAAGTAAATGAAAAAAATTATTTATTTATTTTTCTTCGCACCAAAACCAACCATATCAAACTAACCTACATTTTTTTACTACACAATAATGACTAATTAAAAGTTGGAATATAACAAAATTTTGCTATGGAAAAGAAAGTCAAATTAACCAATAGAAAGAAACACCAGCATAGCATATTAATATTATGTATAATAGATTTTTTTTTATCAAAAAACATTTTTTTAGATTTTAAGAGAGAGAGTAAATATGACATTTTGATAGATTGAAAAGTCTGATAAGACTTTAAAGAGAGAGAGAGAAGACATGACATTTTGAGTAAATTATCAAAATAACCTTTAATAGATGGAAAAGTCTGTATAGGTGGCATGATCTGATTGTTGGAGAATGGTTCTCGCGGTTCTCGAAACTGGGGATGGTTTTCATTTGAACCGATCCATATATATATATATATATATATATATATATATATATAAGATTCGGTTCAAGGAGGAACCACTACTAATTGCGAGAACCATGAGAACTCCTCCCATCCAATAGAATTTTAGCATATCACCTATAATCGTTTTAATTTAAAAAGGTATTTTAATTGTTTTCTCTTAATGTCACATCTCTTTTTTCTTATCTCTAAAACACATCACATCATCGTTATATGTCTAACATAACACTATCTCTCTCCTTTCATCTCTTTTATACTTTTTATATTCCTCAATCTAAATCCAATTCTACATCCCAAATTTTAGAGAGAGAAATTTAAAGTCTAATCCACCATCCAACTCTCATCTCTGGCGAATTTCAAACCTCTACTCGCTTTAACTCTCACCAGTTCAATGGTATTGAGATCATGTCTATAGCCAAAGTCGAGTCGAGCTGAGCTCGAGCTTTCTGTTTTATTTGCGAGACGAGCTTTCAGTTATTCTATGTTTCGATTGTAAATTCGATCATAATTTTTATGTAAAAAACATTCGACAACGTGCGTTAAAAAACATTCGACAACGTGCGTAAAAAATGTGTGACATCCCGGGTTTTTCGGACAACTTAAACGTAATACTTGTCGAGTGAATTATATGCTATGTATTAAATGTGTACGAGTTAGTGAATACGTGATGTGCGATTATGTGATTGTGTTAGTTATAAAATAATCATGGCAAATATGTACACGAACCGAACCGCGACACGAACCAACCTTAAACTCCTTGTGACTTTAGGAGTGAACCGAGTTCTAACCCATACCTTAAACTATTCGGCCGCAAGATCAAACCGAACCAACCTAAGTCCTCGGCCACGAGAACAAGCCCAAACCGCAAACCCATTGCGAGATCAATTGTGAGAACAAAGATCAAACCCAAACCGACCCACCCAAGCCCTCGGCCGCGAGACACCAAACCGTAACCTTGTTGTCTCCTTGCGCTATATATACACACACTCATGCATGCTCTTTCACAACTCCAAAACCCTAGTAGCAAAACAGTCGTCGGCTGCCTTACTCTCGTTCCATTGATCGCGAGCAGCCGATCCTTCATCCCTTCAATCGCAAACAGCCCATCTCTTCCACTTGTTCACTTCCTCGATCACAAAACAGCCTACTACTTCTTCTCAGTCGCGAACAACCTCCTTTCTCGGTCACGGATCTTCTCGGTTGCAAGCATCTTTGATCACCGGTTCCTTATCTTACTCACGGTTCGTTTACCTTATCGTTAAAAGATTAGAATTTATCATATGTTACAAGATCATATTCGGAATACATGTGTTTTGATTTTGTTGTTTTCGGATTGAATGATTGAATGAAACGGTTGTGTTGTTTTCGGATTGTTAAGGCTAGGTTGCAAGTAATGTTTGTTTGAAATCTGAAAAGTATAGGCTGAGTTTGTTTGTAAAAACTAGAGATGTTGGTTAGGGTTTGCATGGATATGTTAGATGTATTGATCTATGATTAGGAAACCGGTTCTTGATCGCCTAGGTTAATCATATGAACGGTTTATGCGAGTTTATGGTAACAATATGCTGAAACAGTTTGCTGAGTAATAGTTACAGCCGACTTCATCTGGCTGTAACTCGGTCATTAGTTGTCGAAAAACGGATTTTCTGATGTCTAGAACGTAGAGATTTGAATAACGAATCTAATGGCGCTGGATTCATAATTTTCTGAAATTGTTTGATATTTTTAAATGGCCAAATAAGTTCAACAACTAAAGCTGTGAAAATCCTGAAATTTTGTTAGTTGTTTATCGAGTTGGATTTTAAAATCAGTAGGGAGTTGAGTCATGAATTTTGTACAGCAACTAGGTATGGAAATTTCCGGGCAACTCCAACTGGAATTTTGTTAATTGGACGATCGGTGATTTTTAAATAAATTCTTCCGTGGACTGCAGTCAGAAAGTGATAAATCTGACTGCAGCCTAGTATATTAATATTTATGGTTAAATGGTAAAGATTTAGGACTTGGAAAATTTATATAAATTTCTACAGTATAAATGGCACCTGCTGTAAAAATATTGGAATTTTTGGAACGTTGGAACTATTTTATAAAAATCCTAGAAAATAGCTGAATTATGAGTGTTAAGCTGAAATTTGATAACTTGTGATTGTGTGCACCAAATTGTTTCATGGATTGGATTATGTTCATGATAAGTTGTTTTGATCACTAGGTTCACATGAGGATACTTGCATGCATGTTTGAGTGTTAGATATGTTGTTTGTGTGTATCATTTTGTGCGTAAATTAAGTGTAGAATTTGTATTGGTGTGTTCACACACTGACGTGAAATCAATTGGTTTGTTAGGACGCAATTAGCGGTCCCATCCTTTACGACTTCTTTGCTACACTAACCGAGCAACAAAAGGTGAGTTCACGGCCCCTAACTTTATCCGGTTTTTAAACAACAGGGGGAGAAACATGTATACACTCTTCAAACTCAATCTCTTTACGTTATACGAATTTAACGTCACATAACTATTCGGTAACTAAGTTAATGTTAATGTAATGTTATGGTCACTAAGTAGCTATGTCACTTAAGTCCTCGTCAATCTCTCGGATCGTTAGTATTGGGTTTAATAGCGGGGGAGTTATAAGTAGTACTACTGGGCCCGACAAGCCCCATCCGAGCTAGTCGCGCTAGCCGACCGGGTATGGTCAACGGGTGAATAATTCGGCCTAACTTCGCCATGGTCAGTGATAGGCCTGGCAACACGGAGGCACAACAGTCAGCTTCGATCGCGAACTCTTACGTGACATAACTTTAGGCTAGCTACCTATATATGTTAACATTGAACTTAATTACGAAACAACTATATTATCCCGGGTTGGGGATAATGAAAACAACAACTTATTATTCCGGTTTGGAATAATGGAAACAACAACTTATTATTCCGGGTTTGGAATAATGGAACCAACATCATTATTATTCCAGGATGGGAATAATGGAACTAAATCGTTATCCCGGGTTAGGGATAACGGGGGAAAACAAACTCATAACCGAACAAACGAATTTATGAAAACCTGTGAACTCACTCATCTTTAATGTTGACACTTGTTTCTTTACATGTTTCTCAGGACGCTAGGAGCTCTAGGTGCACTCACATGCATTGAACAAGACATCTTTTATCGAGTCTAAATTACTAATATTGTTTTGGGGTTTTTCATTTGTTTTGGCGTTTGTGTTGGCGCCCGCTTCACTATTTATTTTATGCTTCCGCTCAACCACTTAAAGTAATGCTTCCGCTAAACTTTAGTAATTAAATAAGACAATCTAAAATCTACGACAATTGGTTAATCAAATGATTTTTGGAAAACGTATTATCAAATCATATAGAGTCGTTCGACGTACTAGTGTTTCAGATTCTGGTTTGTTCACACGCCTCGCAGTAAAACTCCGCAAGTGGAAATTGAGGGTGTGACAGATTGGTATCAGAGCCACTAGCTATAGAGAACCAGGTTTGCATTAGAAGTAGACCTAAACTATAGCTGATTTCACGACACTAGACTTAGTTTGGCACCGAACTATTATGTCTTGTTATGCGATGTACCACAACTGTGTTATGTGGATTATGACTTAATAATAAGAAATGAAAACAACTCGTAACTAACTACACGACCTAACAGGCAATGTCATCATCATCATCGTCATCATCATCCGACAAACTTACGCCACCAAGAGCGCCAGGAAAGGCACCTATGGTGGAACCCTTACCATCTTATGGCGTGGAGACACGCTCAGCTGCGAGGAAAAGGCTCGCTCTGGGGGAGGAGTCGTCGTCACGCCCAACCATTGCTGTGCCGGTTGAACCGGTTAACCCTGTAGAAGTAGGAATTGACCTACTTAGAATCATGATACATAAACAACAAGCATAGTTAGAAAGAATGCAGGAAACCATCCTAGCACAAGGATGGATGATCCGACAACTGACAGGTAAAACCGACTCGCTCGAGGAAGAGCATCATACGAGTAAGATAGCTCGTAACACCTTAGCCAGGGATCTGCGTGCTGAGCAGATAAGAGCCGACTGGCTCGAGGACAGAGTCCTGGAAAATAGTTGGAACATTCAGGAGCTACAGAAAAATCAAGCACCTGCACCAGCACCGGCCCCTCCAGTGCTGGTAGAGGAGGATCCGGAAGAGGATCCAGAGGAGGACCCTGAGGAGGATCCAGAGGAGGACCCAGCTGTAGAAGCTGGAAATGCCGCGCAGGATGACGGCAACGACAGTGACTTGGGGGATGGAGACGTAGACGACTGACACATCTCGCTTATTTTATTTACTTTCCTCCAGTCTATTTATTTTCCCACTTGTGTTTAAATTTGAGACTTTATAGTGAATTCATATGTTTGATTTGCACTTTGTAAGACGTTGAAAATTTCAGTTAATCAAGTATTTCTTTTGACTATTTAATATATTAAGTTGACATAACTTGATAATTATTAAAGTACGAAGTAGGATAACTATATTGGATATATAGACTTATCAGGGTATGTTTGTGTTGTGTTTCGAAGATCTAAATGTAACTTAACGCCCGAAGAGCTAGCTGCCATGATTCAAGAGCACGTGAACCCAGCTTTAGCGGGTGTTCAGAACCAACCGGCAGGTAACCATTATTAAATTTTCGTGTGAAAATCTAATAGTTGGGCTAGTAGAATTCCTCGCTGACTACCTATTCTCTGTTAGCAGGAGGGGGCTTTAACCCCTACAAGATGTTCCTCGACGCGAAACCAAGCAAATTCTCGGGGGCGGAAGGACCCATTGGACTGGTCCGCTGGATCGAAAAATCTGAATCCGTATTTGAAATGTGCAACTGTCTAGAGGCCAACAAGGTCAAATACGCAGCCTCAACACTGGAAGATGGGGCACTGACATGGTGGAATGCACAAGTCCAAACACGTGGACTTATAGCTGCGAATGCAATGGCCTGGGCCGAGTTCAAGGCCCTAATCAAAGAGGAGTACTGCCCACGAGACAGAGTGCAACAGTTAGAGCAAGCCTTATGGAACCACAAGATGGTGGGATCTGAAATCGAAGCTTACACCGCAAAACATCATGACTTGGTATTTCTATGTCCCGATTTGGCCAACACTGTGGAGAAAAGACTCGAGTTCTATCTTGGGGGTCTGGTTCCGGAGATTCAGGGTATGGTAATGGCTAGTAACCCTGTAACTGAACATCAAGCAATCCGATTGGCGCATAAACTCACCGATAAAGCGGTGGAACAAAAGAAGTTGCCAGCAAGGGGTACAACTGAAGTTGCCCCTGATAACAAAAGAAAGTTTGAAGACTCAACTGTTCGACAGTCTTCGTCATCTCATCCGCAACAGGGGAACCAGAAACGGTTCAGTCATTACAACAGCCACCGGGGTCACCAAAATCAACCCGCCAACAAATACAACAACCAGAATGCAGGCGGCTATGCAGGTCGAAAGCCGCAGTGCAACCGCTGTAATCTCCATCATAACGGCCCTTGTGCCGGAAATCACTGCCAACGATGTGGCAAGATGGGACATGCGGCAAAGGATTATCGTGGGGAAATCATGTCCCGACAGAATCAAAATCAACCCCAGGGTCAGCAGCAGGGTATTAACCGGGGATGCTATCAGTGTGGTAGCACTGCTCACTTCAAAAGAGACTGTCCACAGCTGCGTAACAACAACAACAATGGGGGGAACAACCACAACCACAATAACCACAACAACAATAACGGAAACGGTGGCATAGGAGGTGCCAAAGGTCGCGCCTTCACATTGGGCCGCGGAGAGGCCAGAAACGACTCGAACGTGGTCACCGGTAAGTTTCCCCTTAATGAACATTTTGCTACTGTGCTTTTTGATATGGGTGCGGATAGGAGCTTTATATCTGAGTCTTTTAGGAGGAACCTAAATCTCACGCCTAAACCATTAGAGACCCCTTATGTTATAGAATTAGCTGATGGTAATTCTGTAGATGTGACCCATATAGTATCCGGCTGTCAACTCAAACTCGCGGGTCACACTTTTACCATTGATCTGATGACAACTACCCTGGGTAGTTTTGACGTGGTAGTCGGAATGGACTGGCTATCCGACGTCCGGGCTGAAGTTCTCTGCTTTTAAAAATCTATTCGTATTCCGCTCTCTAACGACGAAATCCTGACGGTACAAGGCGATAAGGCAAGCGCCGTCACCAACATCATCTCTTACATGCAAGCGCAGAAGTATCTTCGGAGGAAGAACTCCTTCGCTTTACTCGCACTGATTACCGAACAGCCTAAGGACGAGAAACGCATAGAAGACATCCCTGTCGTCCGTGATTTTTCCGATGTATTCCCAGAAGAACTACCTGGTCTTCCACCCCATCGACAATTGGAGTTTGAAATCGAATTGGCGAACCATGCAACTCCTATCGCCAAGGCTCCATACCGCCTAGCTCCAGCCGAGCTGCAGGAGCTGTCTACCCAACTTCAGGAGCTATTAGAAAAAGGATTTATCCGACCAAGCGTTTCGCCATGGGGAGCTCCAGTCCTTTTTGTCAAGAAGAAGGACGGGACTTTCCGCATGTGCATCGACTACAGGGAACTCAACAAGGTTACTGTCAAGAACCGATACCCGTTACCTCGCATCGACGATCTCTTCGACCAACTTCAAGGGTCAAGTTACTACTCTAAGATTGATTTACGGTCCGGTTACCACCAGCTACGCGTCAGGGAGTTGGACATCGCTAAGACGGCATTTCGTACTCGGTATGACCATTATGAGTTCTTGGTCATGCCCTTCGGTCTCACCAACGCACCTGCGGTGTTCATGGACCTCATGAACCGCGTGTGTAAACCATACCTCGACAAATTTGTCATTGTGTTCATCGATGACATACTCATCTACTCCAAAAGTGAAGAAGAACATGCTGAACATCTACGATTACTGCTAGGATTACTCCAACAGGAAAAGCTATATGCCAAGCTTTCGAAGTGTGATTTCTGGATTCGGGAAGTTCAGTTTCTCGGGCATATCGTGAATGAAAAGGGTATCCACGTGGACCCTGCCAAGATTGAAGCCATCAAAAACTGGGAAGCACCCAAGACACCGACGGAGATCCGCCAATTTTTGGGATTGGCTGGTTACTACAGACGTTTCATCGAGGGATTTTCAAAGATCGCACAACCGCTTACTACCCTCACCCAGAAAGGTATCAAGTATGCTTGGGGTGACAAGCAAGAAGCAGCATTTCAATTGCTGAAACAGAAACTTTGCAGTGCACCCATTCTGTCCTTGCCGGAAGGGACAGATGACTTTGTGGTATATTGTGATGCTTCCATTCAGGGATTGGGATGCGTACTCATGCAACGCGATAAGGTCATCGCGTATGCATCGCGACAACTGAAGGTTCACGAGAAAAACTACACGACGCATGACCTGGAATTGGGAGCAGTAGTGTTTGCACTTAAGATTTGGAGACACTACCTCTATGGAACGAAGTGCACAATCTTTACGGACCACAAGAGCCTCCAACACATCTTTGATCTGAAGGAGTTGAACATGCGACAGCGTCGCTGGGTCGAACTCTTGAACGATTATGAGTGTGCCATTCGGTATCACCCGGGTAAAGCTAACGTGGTAGCTGATGCCCTCAGTAGGAAGGAACACTTGAAACCTTGGCGTGTACGAGCATTACAACTCACTATTCATTCGGGGCTACCCGAACAAATACGCGACGCCCAGTTAGAAGCAGTTAAGGAGGAAAACATCAAAGCCGAATCGGTGGGAAAAATGGAACGCGATTGGGAAGTAAAACCCAATGGAGCCCGGTATTTCATGAATCGCATATGAGTACCTCTCTACGGAAACCTCAGAGAGCTAGTCATGGACGAAGCTCACAAATCCCGATACTCTGTCCATCCGGGTTCGGATAAGATGTATCAAGACCTTAAAGCTGCGTATTGGTGGCCCAACATGAAAGCCGATATAGCCACCTACGTGAGCAAGTGTTTGACTTGTGCAAAAGTCAAGGTAGAGTATCAAAAGCCATCGGGGCTACTCCAACAACCTGAGATCCCAGTGTGGAAATGGGATCAGATTTCAATGGATTTCATCACTAAACTCCCGCGAACTTTGGGTGGTTGCGATACCATCTGGGTAATTGTGGATCGTTTAACTAAGTCTGCACACTTCCTAGCTATTAAAGAAACAGATAAGATGGAGAAGTTGACTCGCATCTACATTAAGGAAGTAGTTTCTCGGCACGGAGTGCCAACATCCATCATCTCAGACAGAGATGCTTACTTCACGTCCAACTTCTGGCAGTCACTCCAGAAAGCGTTGGGAACACGCTTGGATATGAGCACAGCCTATCACCCTCAGACTGATGGTCAAAGCGAAAGGACCATACAGACCTTGGAAGACATGCTTAGAGCATGCGTAGTAGACTTCGGAAATAGTTGGGAAATTCACCTGCCTTTAGTGGAATTCTCATATAACAACAGTTATCATACGAGTATTTCGGCAGCACCGTTTGAGGCACTATACGGTCGTAAATGTAGATCACCGGTCTGTTGGGCAGAAGTCGGTGACAGTCAACTCACAGGCCCTGAGTTAATATTTGAGGCTACTGAAAAGATTGTACAAATCAGAAACCGCATGGCGGCGGCACGAGATCGACAGAAAAGCTACGCTGATCAACGACGCAAACCGCTCGAATTTCAAGTAGACGACCGCGTCCTACTAAAGGTGTCACCCTGGAAGGGTGTAATCCGCTTTGGAAAACGGGGCAAACTTAACCCACGGTACGTAGGCCCGTTTGTAATCTTGAAACGTATTGGACCCGTAGCTTATCAATTAGACCTTCTTGCCGAACTCAGTGGAGTTCACAACGTATTTCACGTGTCAAATCTGAAGAAGTGTCTATCAGATGAAACTCTAGTCATTCCATTGGATGAGATCCAAGTGGATGAACAACTACACTTCGTGGAACAGCCTATCGAGATCATGGATCGTGAGATCAAGACTCGAAGGCACAGCAAGATTCCGATCGTTAAGGTTCGTTGGGACTCTAAGCGTGGACCGGAGTTCACGTGGGAAAGAGAGGACCAAATGAAAAGCAAATACCCACACCTCTTCGCAACTGAGCAGCAAACTAACGATACCAGTAACTAAATTTTCGGGACGAAAATTCTTTCAACATGGGGATGATGTGACAACCTGGAAATTTCTCATACTTTTGCGTACTATTGTTAACTAAGTCCTTGTGCATGGCACTTGGGAATCTTTGTGCATGGCACTTGGGAACTTCTTGTAACTTCGCGTACTATCATAAACGAACTAACTCTTTGTGCGTGGCACTCTAAACATGTACGCTACATTCTAAACCGCGTTTACTCAATTTTCGGGACGAAAATTCTTTCAACATGGGGATAATGTGACATCCCGGGTTTTTCGGACAACTTAAACGTAATACTTGTCGAGTGAATTATATGCTATGTATTAAATGTGTACGAGTTAGTGAATACGTGATGTGCGATTATGTGATTGTGTTAGTTATAAAATAATCATGGCAAATATGTACACGAACCGAACCGGGACACGAACCAACCTTAAACTCCTTGTGACTTTAGGAGTGAACAGAGTTCTAACCCAAACCTTAAACTATTCGGCCGCAAGATCAAACCGAACCAACCCAAGTCCTCGGCCACGAGAACAAGCCCAAACCGCAAACCCATTGCGAGATCAATTGTGAGAACAAAGATCAAACCCAAACCGACCCACCCAAGCCCTCGGCCGCGAGACACCAAACCGTAACCTTGTTGTCTCCTTGCGCTATATATACACACACTCATGCATGCTCTTTCACAACTCCAAAACCCTAGTAGCAAAACAGCCGTCGGCTGCCTTACTCTCGTTCCATTGATCGCGAGCAGCCGATCCTTCATCCCTTCAATCGCAAACAGCCCATCTCTTCCACTTGTTCACTTCCTCGATCACAAAACAGCCTACTACTTCTTCTCAGTCGCGAACAACCTCCTTTCTCGGTCACGGATCTTCTCGGTTGCAAGCATCTTTGATCACCGGTTCCTTATCTTACTCACGGTTCGTTTACCTTATCGTTAAAAGATTAGAATTTATCATATGTTACAAGATCATATTCGGAATACATGTGTTTTGATTTTGTTTTTTTCGGATTGAATGATTGAATGAAACGGTTGTGTTGTTTTCGGATTGTTAAGGCTAGGTTGCAAGTAATGTTTGTTTGAAATCTGAAAAGTATAGGCTGAGTTTGTTTGTAAAAACTAGAGATGTTGGTTAGGGTTTGCATGGATATGTTAGATGTATTGATCTATGATTAGGAAACCGGTTCTTGATCGCCTAGGTTAATCATATGAACAGTTTATGCGAGTTTATGGTAACAATATGCTGAAACAGTTTGCTGAGTAATAGTTACAGCCGACTTCATCTGGCTGTAACTCGGTCATTAGTTGTCGAAAAACGGATTTTCTGATGTCTAGAACGTAGATATTTGAATAACGAATCTAATGGCGCTGGATTCATAATTTTCTGAAATTGTTTGATATTTTTAAATGGCCAAATAAATTCAGCAACTAAAGCTGTGAAAATCCTGAAATTTTGTTAGTTGTTTATCGAGTTGGATTTTAAAATCAGTAGGGAGTTGAGTCATGAATTTTGTACAGCAACTAGGTATGGAAATTTCCGGGCAACTCCAACTGGAATTTTGTTAATTGGACGATCGGTGATTTTTAAATAAATTCTTCCGTGGACTGCAGTCAGAAAGTGATAAATCTGACTGCAGCCTAGTATATTAATATTTATGGTTAAATGGTAAAGATTTAGGACTTGGAAAATTTATATAAATTTCTACAGTATAAATGGCACCTGCTGTAAAAATATTGGAATTTTTGGAACGTTGGAACTATTTTATAAAAATCCTAGAAAACAGCTGAATTATGAGTGTTAAGCTGAAATTTGATAACTTGTGATTGTGTGCACCAAATTGTTTCATGGATTGGATTATGTTCATGATAAGTTGTTTTGATCACTAGGTTCACATGAGGATACTTGCATGCATGTTTGAGTGTTAGATATGTTGTTTGTGTGTATCATTTTGTGCGTAAATTAAGTGTAGAATTTGTATTGGTGTGTTCACACACTGACGTGAAATCAATTGGTTTGTTAGGACGCAATTAGCGGTCCCATCCTTTACGACTTCTTTGCTACACTAACCGAGCAACAAAAGGTGAGTTCACGGCCCCTAACTTTATCCGGTTTTTAAACAACAGGGGGAGAAACATGTATACACTCTTCAAACTCAATCTCTTTACGTTATACGAATTTAACGTCACATAACTATTCGGTAACTAAGTTAATGTTAATGTAATGTTATGGTCACTAAGTAGCTATGTCACTTAAGTCCTCGTCAATCTCTCGGATCGTTAGTATTGGGTTTAATAGCGGGGGAGTTATAAGTAGTACTACTGGGCCCGACAAGCCCCATCCGAGCTAGTCGCGCTAGCCGACCGGGTATGGTCAACGGGTGAATAATTCGGCCTAACTTCGCCATGGTCAGTGATAGGCCTGGCAACACGGAGGCACAACAGTCAGCTTCGATCGCGAGCTCTTACGTGACATAACTTTAGGCTAGCTACCTATATATGTTAACATTGAACTTAATTACGAAACAACTATATTATCCCGGGTTGGGGATAATGGAAACAACAACTTATTATTCCGGGTTTGGAATAATGGAAACAACAACTTATTATTCCGGGTTTGGAATAATGGAACCAACATCATTATTATTCCAGGATGGGAATAATGGAACTAAATCGTTATCCCGGGTTAGGGATAACGGGGGAAAACAAACTCATAACCGAACAAACGAATTTATGAAAACCTGTGAACTCACTCATCTTTAATGTTGACACTTGTTTCTTTACATGTTTCTCAGGACGCTAGGAGCTCTAGGTGCACTCACATGCATTGAACAAGACATCTTTTATCGAGTCTAATTTACTAATATTGTTTTGGGGTTTTTCATTTGTTTTGGCGTTTGCGTTGGCGCCCGCTTCACTATTTATTTTATGCTTCCGCTCAACCACTTAAACTAATGCTTCCGCTAAACTTTAGTAATTAACTAAGACAATCTAAAATCTACGACAATTGGTTAATCAAATGATTTTTGGAAAACGTATTATCAAATCATATAGAGTCGTTCGACGTACTAGTGTTTCAGATTCTGGTTTGTTCACACGCCTCGCGGTAAAACTCCGCAAGTGGAAATTGAGGGTGTGACAAAATGTTTGACAACGTGCGTAAAAAAACGTTTTTACGCAATACACCACTTTGTAAAAAATAAACAAAAAAACTGTTTACTTTCGACAACAACAACGTGCGTAAAAAAAATTCGACAACGTGCGTAAAAAAAGTTTTGTCAATGTGCGTAAAAAAAGTTTAACGTATGTAAACATTTACATGAACTGAGTATGAGAACACCACTATGTAAAAAATAAATAAAAAAATGTTTTGACAACGTGCATAAAAAATAGTTTTTTACGCCTCTGATCCCCGACCCGAGCTCCTACAAACGTCACGCGCAAATCTAATTTTCAAACATTTGTAAAAATGGAAGTCGTAAAATAGTTTTTACGTACGTTTTTGAAAAATGTTTTTACGTAAGTTGTCGAAGGTAAAATATTTTTTTGCGTACGGTGTCGAATGAAAAAAATTGTTTTTTACGCACGTGATCGTCGGTCCGAGCTCCTCTAAACGTCACGCGTAAATCTTATTTTCAAACGTATGAAAATACGGTACGCGTAAATGTTTAGTTTTTACATACGTTTGAAAAATTGCTTCTCGTACGTTGTCGAACGTAAAAAAATTGGCGCGCGGTGTCGAATGTAAAAACAATTTGTGCACGGTGTCGTATGTAATAAAATTGCGCACGTGTCAAATATATATATATATATATATATATATATATATATATATATATATATATATATGTAGTGCAATTTTTTGTATAAAAATCATGTGTTATAATTAATTCTTTTATTAAAAAGGTTAACGTAATTAATATTGACATTAAGAGTGATGTAGATGTTTGATTATCAGTTTAAAAGTTGACATGAATAGTACACATGTGAAAATTTCCAAAATACATTTATTGTATTATTTATTCTTTTTTAATCAATAAAATCATTAAAAGAAAAATCAAAATTAAAAATTTAATCTCAATTACTAATACATGAGAGATCTTAGATGGATAATGGTTCCTATGGTTCTCTCAACCCAATGTGGTTCCTATTTTACCCAATCCCTATATATATATATATATATATATATATATATATATATATATAGAGAGAGAGAGAGAGAGAGAGAGAGTATATTGTAAAAAATGGCTTAACGTAAATTACGTACGACATGTGAATTCGCACCATATAGTGCAAAATCGCATGGTATATATGCATGTATGAAATCGCATGGATGTTGCAATTTTGCATAACTTAGGGTTGAATTTGATGAATTCGTATGGAGGAGAGTGAATTCGGATGGGATCGATATATCAAAACCTTCGGGGAATGGGTTCTTGGATTATATATAATGACTTTTTTTTGGTGGACATGCATAAAATAAAAAATAAGATTTATTGAGCCTGCTAACATTAAATGAAAAAAGATTAAACTGGGACCACTTTTTCGCTTAGAAACGCGATATTCTGAAGTTATTTTTTTGGTGTTAAAGGTGTTCTGTGTATGAATAAAAGAACTTTTATTATTTTCAAAGGTTTGTTAGCTAGGACACATATGTTGATTCATATTTTAGTAAAGGAATTGGAGAAATATGTAATAGATAACATTAGAAAGAAGAAATATGTAAATATTCATTTAATAAGTCATTAAGCGTAAAATAATCGATAAGAGTAATTTTAATGAAAATGTGAAATATGTAATATATATGGTTTAGGAAGGAGAAATATGTAATCGAATTTTATGGTTGGTTAAATATGTAATAAGCCCTTTTAAGAAGGAGAAATAGGTAAAAAATTTCCAATTATCTATTTATTACTATAAACCCAATATTTCATTTCCTAAAAGCTTCAAAATTTAAGAATGAGAAATATGTTAAAAAATTCCAATTATCTGTTTACTACTATAAACCCAATATTTCGTTTCCTAAAAGCTTCAAAATTTAATAAAGAGTAAAATGATTAAATAGTTTATGTGGTTTCCTCAAATTTCACTTTCAGCCCCTAACTTTTAAAATTTACACTCTTGCTTCTTGTGGTTTAATTAATTGTTACTCGGATAGTTCCTGAAAATGAAGGTTAGTTTTATCAGTTAAGTGGGTGTGAAGGGACAAAAACACCCCTAACATTAAAAACACAAAAATTTAAACATTAAAAGATTATATTATATATAATAGAGTAAATTACGATTTTGACCCTTGTGGATGTTTCATTTTAACCCTCAGCCCAAAAAAGATTTTTTTTGACATCTGAGCCCCCAACGTCTTTTTTTCTAGGAAAAATTGCATATATCCCCCTATATACAACCCTAATTACATATTTACCCGACCTAAAATTTTAATTACATATATACACATCTTTGACAAATTGACAAAAGTACCCTTACAAACATAAAAAAAACCCATGACTTTCTAATCAATCGCTGCGACTTTTTGATTTCTCACCTGCCTCAGCGATAGGGGGATACATGAAGACGAACATTACGGACTGGTAGCCGGTTGAAGATCGGAGACGTCGTAGTCGATCAGCGTTACGGACTGGTCTGTGATACTGAAAGAAGATTACCGTCAAAAGGAATTGGGAGGGCATTGAAAGGACAAGATCAGAGTACGATTAGGAATGCAATTTGAGAGAAATCTGGTTACAACAACTAAGAGATTTTTTTTTACAAATCTACTAAATTAAAACGTTTTGGTTATGTGATTTTGATAGTAAAATTATTTGGATTTTAGAGATTTTTTAACAGGCTATCAATGGGGGAATGTTGAATTAAAGGAGGCTTCTAAAGTTGATTTGGCAAGCATCAAAGAAATTGATTGGTAATGAGGGATTACGATTTATGGTTTTGTAAAAAAAAATAGATGAATCTGATATATTCATAGTCTAGTAAAAAAAAGGGGCAAATTGATCATTATTTAATCTTATTTTAATACAATGGGCATATTTGATATTTTTAGTTTTTAGGAAAGGGATATATGTAAATAAAATTTTATTTGTTAAATATGTAATTTATGAATTTTATAGAGGGATATATGTAATTACCCCTTTTTTTCTAACATTTTTTACCCCTATCACTAACTCCAACGTTTACTTGGTTAAAAACTAATTATGTGGCCCTCACATGAAGGCATTTATGTCAATTCACCTGCACTTCAGCATAAAACCCCAAACCAAACTCTAGAGACAGAGATCAGACGGAGAGAGAGACTGTGGGAAAGGGTGGTGTTTGGTGGTGCTACGATCGTGTCGAAGCGTAGTCGTCACCTCCTTCTCATATGATCTCCTGATTTCCTCAAAGGTATTTCCATCAAATTCTTCATTTCTTATTATGTCAATTACTTCAGATCCACCAATGGAATCAACATTCTGTGTTTTCCTTAAAAGATTTTTCATATTCCGGGTGTTATCTACTAAAGGTATGCTTCGATATTTTTATCAGGTGTTCTAATTTTTCGAATCAGGTGGACCAGTTGCATCTAGTTTGATTTTTGTTTCCTGGTTGCTGCTGCTTTGTGTCATGATTACGACCGTTCTTGATCGTAATTGGTTGCGTAAGTTTCAATTTTTGTTTGTGATGTGTTGATTATAATGTTCGGATGATGTTGGTGTTTCGTGTTGTTGTTTTGGAGTAATTTGATTTTCTATGGAGTTAAGCAGTCTAAATTTGTTACTATTTTATTGAGTTTTCTTTGTTCAGGTTATATTTTGTAACATGATTTAGTTTCTTTTTGTCTTGTAAAAGCTGGGTCTGATGTTATGTTGTTAGATTTATTGATTTTTCAGTGATATCTGTAGTCGAATGCATCTGATCTTAAACTTTCTTATACAATATGGATGGAGGGGACCATTAGTGAACTGAATTTGGGTTTATGAGTGGTAGGGTGAATTGATATATATGCCCCTCATGTAAAGGGCACATGATTAGTTTTTAAACAAGTAAATGGATGAGGTTAGTGATGGGGCCAAAAAGGTTAGAAAAAAAACTTTTGGGGTTCAGATGATAAAAGATTCCATTTTGGGCTAATAGGGTAAAAGTGATATAACGACATGGGCTAAAATCGTAATTTACTCTATATAATAATAATATAAAAGAAGAGAAGATGAATAGTGTTGTACAACTTCTAATACATGTTTTACAAGTTCATCAATTTTTTTGTCATTTATTCTTGTTCGTCATTTAATGTAAACTTTTCATTTACAACACATGTGGTTTAACTATTGTATTTTATTCTTTTACTTTAACCAAATTACTTTTCTACCTTAAATAGTTGTTTTTTTAACAAACATGTTAATATCGTTTTAGATATATTTTTTAATTTTTCTTTTTCTTTGCTATAACGAGTGTGGCAAAGTTTTTTTAGTTTAATATTTTTTTAACGAATACACCGATACGCTTTTGAACACATTTTGTAATTTTTTTCTTTGTAATAACGAGCGTGCCGAAACCGACCAAGTTTCTATCGTTTTCTTTTTCGTTTACCTTATTTTTACCTTTGTTATTTACTATATCGTTTTACCTTTTGTTATTATTTTGATGGTTAGAGCTGAGTTACGACGCAAATAGCATAACCCATTGATATATTATTTTAATTCTTTTATAAAAAATTATTTATCGGTTGTCACGTTGTGTTATACGTTCTGAATTACAACCACGTCACTGCGCAACGAACGAGTAACTACCACCCTAGTTATTATTTAATTAAAAACACAATAATTTAAACATTAAAAGATTATTATTAAAAGTTTAAATACTAAAGTAGGGCCAATATTATATTATAATATATATTAAATCACATTAACTACAAGAAAGTAACCTTCTTTTTATTTTAGACATCAAAAGTTTTTTTCGGTTTAGACACATAAAACTCATGCATAATTTATTTTACCAAATAAGAAATATAGATAATTAATAATTTATTTTTCTCAAATGGTTTTTTTTCTACGTACTAAATATGTTAAACAATTTGTGTGTTATATTTTATATATTATTTTTACTTTACACTAATTATAGTTTTTATCTATTAAACTTTTAATTGTAATTAATTTGGATATGCCACCGTGTTACTTAAGTTTTATTTAGGACATGACTTTTTCGTGATTTGTGAATATGCCGTCACATATGTTTTTATCAACATTTTGTCACGAGAGTTTTTTTCTACATTTCCATGGTTTTACTCAAGTTAAATATACAATGACGTACCGTAGCAACGCGCGTATTATTTTACTATTTTATTAAAACAATAAAACATCCCAACCCCCACCCACCATCTCCATCTTCATCTTTTCTTACCTCTTCATATCTGTTGGCCAAGAGTGAAATCCGCCACTACCGTCGGCGGTAAGAAAGAAAAACCCCATCACAGCTGTTGACAAAAAATCCCCCTTCCTCACTCCTATTAATCGAAGAAGGTGAAACTCCCTATCACTGCTTTCCGCCACCATCACCGGTGACAAGAAATCTGCCACCTCTCACAACTGAAGCACCTTTGTCTTGGTGTGCGAGTGGATTCAACAATGAAAATGTCAAAGGATGTGTTCGTGTTACCCTAATCTATGATTTAGTGTGATTGGATTGTTATTGTTTGTAACTACAATAGAAATCAATGTTAATTGGATATATAATTTTTGTTCTGTTGTGTGTGCGAATGGAATATTGTTTGAAAATATCAAAATTATATTACATGTTCATGCAAAGCTAATCTCCTCAGTAGATCTTTGTGGCGATGGAAGAGATGGTTGCCGGCGACGTGTTCGAGTTGAGTCTTTATAAGTGTCCCCCAATATCAAAATTGAATGCCCACCAGAGATCGAGTCGAGCGGGGTGATTGAACCTGGTTCGTTATTAGTGACGGCGATTGAATCCTTCGACAGATATGAAAATGGAGTGGTTGACGAGAATGTTTTTGCTTCACTTTTGACGACGAAGATGAAGATTGTCGGCAGTGGGACTTTGGAGTTTGTCTGCAAAACTATATCGACTGCACCCTATTCGTATTTCTCCAGTGTTATTAACGATGGTGACCCAACTTGTAGCAGGTTGCCGGAGTTGGTATCGGAAAACTGAACACCATAGAAGATGGTGGGTTGGCGTCTTTTATTGTTTTAAAAAAGCGTGGGCCTTACTTTAATAATTAAACTTTAAATAATAGTTTGTTTAATGTTTAAATTCTTGTTTTTTAATATTAGGGGTATTTTTGTCATTCATATCCAATTAACTGATAAAACTAACCTCCATCCATTTCAGGGACTATTCGAGTAACAAGTCATCAAACCACAGGGAACAAAAGTGTAATTTTCAAAAGTTAAGGACTAAAGGTGAAATTTCAGCAAACCACAGGGATTATCCAGACATTTTACTCTTTAATAATATAATGTATTGTTTTCTTTTTTACTTTCGTTTCATTATATATTTAATTATGTACATGTTTAATTTTTTACATTATATTTTGAAATCCCTCCGACCAATTAAAGAGTAAGGCTGCTTAACAAATGGTCCGGTTATATAAAAGAGTAAAATATTATTTCGTCCTTGAGGTTTGACCATTTTTGTGACTTTCGTCTTCTCTGAGGTGTCATTTACATCAAAAAAAGTTAAAATCTTGCAATTTTCATCCCCGAGGGCCAAATGTCGAGGGACAAAAGTCGCAACAAATTGCCAAACTCAAGAATGAAATTGGCAATCAAACGCAATCCTGATGAACTCAAATGCACAATAAAGTTATTTTGGATGAAACAAGCAAAAATAACTAAACGTTTGAGACGATTTTGGAATTTTTCTCTAAAGACATGGAAATTTAAGATCTTTTATTTCAAAAAACTACTTTCGCCAACCAGCGATTTAAAACAGACGCTAAGACACCAAATTAAAAGCAAATAAATGACATCTAGTAAACAACTTCAATAGGAACAAAACCATTCTTAATTGAAGCTACAACTGCATCAATGACGAGTTGGGTCTTTCTACTAATGATTGGCCATTTATTCTCTTTAGGCGCACCACTCTGAATTCCTGCAACTAAACGACCAAATTCTTGTATCATTAACGTTTGCTGGGGCATATCAGTTGCTATCTTAAACACACCTGGTTCAGGACCACACCCAACTACTCGTTCTGCCCATTTTGAATTATCCACTGCAGATAAAGATCCCACTTTTTCATTGAACGGTATAACAAAGTCGTGCACGCAAAAGTTCCCTTTGGTTCCGAGTGCGATCCATGCATAAATTAGAGAGGAGCGAACAATAAAAAGTTGCGACTTTCCCATCTATTTTCCAGTTTAAAGATGCACCACATGACAAGATGACTCCGGAGTCGTGGTATTCAGGGTTACGAAACGCGGTAACTGTGTTTGGAAGCTCGTAATCATGAGCCCATAGGATGGCGCGTATGCAGTACCATCCTATCTCCAAAAGCTCCAAGAGAATCAAGATTAGGGTTTACACGAATATCATTCTTCAGAAAATTGTCATCTGTTAAGTATGTAACCGTGCTATGAACCTGTTAAATCAATATTAGATAGCTCCAATTAATTTATTGGTCATGTGTCGGTGTGACTGTGTGAGATATGTGATGTATAATAGAAGTTAAATATTTTTTTTTTAAATTTAGTTATGTGTTTTTTAGGTTGTTATCTTTTACTTATTTATTTAATAGATAAAAACACCATGTAAATAATTTGTTTAGTAATTACGTAATCACCTAATGTTACATAATTACGTATTGATACATAGTTAAGTAGTGTTACGTAATTACATATCAGTAGATAATTACATAAGGTTACAAAGTCATGAGTAAAATACATATTATGTAATTACATAATGACATATAATTACTTAACGTTAAACAAAAATACGTAACAACGTAACTTCTAAAATAAAAGAAAAATTAAACATTAAAAAACTATCCTTACTTAAATTAAATAGGATAAAATGCTCATAAATGCGATATAACTTAAAATTATATATTATCATAGAGTGTTTAAAAAACTATCATCACTTTCTACGATTACAATACTTTATACAAGATCCTCTCGGAGGTTATCTAGATTTTGTTTTTTCTATCTTTCTTGTATTAAACAATGAGGGAACGGTTATTATACAAGAGAGTCAATTGGTATGAAAATGTAGGAAATATTCAAAGACAACGGTATTATAGGAAGAATCAATATTGTTCACTCATAAACCCACATCTTCACGATTTTCAAACGGCTATAATTTTTTCATATAATAATATTTAAAAAAATACAATGTATTAACGAGAACTTCATTTTCTTTAATTTAAGAAAGCAATTGTTATAGTTTTCTCATTTTTTTACAGGATGCGTGATTACACATCTTGTATGATTTAGTATAGTTGATGTTATTACAATTATGTTTTTTTACGTTATTACACTTTTAGTAATGAGAACTTAATTGTTTATGATTTATTACCTGATTACATTTGTAATATACGAAATTACGTGGTTATTATAGGTTAATTGATAATGTTTTGTATTACATTACATTACATTTATGTTTATACGTGATTAAACCTAAAATATTATGTGTTATATGTTTTTTTATTACAGTTATAGTTAATACGTAAGTAGGTAATCATTTAGTGGGTTTTCACAAATAAAGTATAATGATATCACGTAATGGGTATTCAAAATTATGTAATCATGTAATAACACATAGTCAACTATTGTTACATAATTAGATACCGATACATAATTGGGGTTTAGTAAGATCTTGTAATGATATGGCTTGTATAATTTTTTAAAGAAAACTATAAAAATAACATACTCAAATTAAAGATAATGAAATACTCACTGATACGGTGTAATCTTTTTAGAAAAATATTATCATATAAAAAAGTTATAGCCTTGAAAATCGTGGAAAAGGTGAGTTTATGAGACACCAATATTGAATCTTTATATTTTGTCTGTTCCCAGTTGTTTCCCTTGTTTCTTGTCACGTAAATTCTATATTTGAGGACCAACTAGTCTTACCCATTAAATTACTTGATCAAAGACCCATATGTCTGCTACACTTTGCAAAACAAAACTCTCTTTTACATGATCATTTGCTTAAATATTGATACTAAAATGGCATATTTTAAGATATTTATTATAGAATTAACTATGGATACTTATTATTTAATTATAAACACTTATAATCTATATATATATATATATAGATATATGCTACATAGTAAAATATTATTCTTATATTATATTGTATTCAACTTGTATAATATACTTGTTTGTTAAACCCATATAATATACATGTTTATTTTAAGCCGTGCAATGTACATAATTTTTTTTGTTGATATAGCGTTTTGTAATGTTACATTTATTCTATCCGTGAAAAAAAT
The DNA here is from genome assembly GCA_947069175.1 of Scalesia atractyloides. Taxonomy (NCBI): domain Eukaryota; kingdom Viridiplantae; phylum Streptophyta; class Magnoliopsida; order Asterales; family Asteraceae; genus Scalesia; species Scalesia atractyloides. Next base: position 24,019,263 of record CAMTDV010000015.1, on the reverse strand, counting down.
GAGATTTTAACCCTAGTATATAAAGAATCTTCAGAAAATATATAACAATATAATATAAACAAAATTTGTAAAATTTCTTTTGTTTTTTTACAAAACAGCTATAAAGTTTTAAACATAAGTAAAATGAAACAAAACATCAAATAATGTTTTAAATAATCTGCTTCGTCATTTTAGAACGGTGGTGAAGAACATAACGCAGAATTTGTTGTGCTAAGAAAACACATGCATTAATTGGTTAGAACTTTTTTAAATCCAAAAACTCACTCTCATTTTGAATATTATTATCACAAAGAGGAGGTAATACCGATTTGAGCTGTCCAAATCTTTGTTCATCAGACAGGAGCTGCTTCAGCTTTGCTGTCCGAGGATGATGCATCCACATCGTACAATCCATGAACTGCACCCCATTCGATTCACAAGCTGCCAGTATCGTATCGAGTTAGCCTACGTTAAGCACCACCGGTTTCTCTAGCAAAACATGCTTCTTCTTCTCCGCGGCCAGAACCGCCCACCGCAAGTGCAGGCTTGTCGGTAAAGGAACATAAACTGCGTCAACATCAGGGTCGTCCAATACGTCGTCGTAGCTGCCATAAACCTTGGTAGATTCCGGGAAATGGATTTCTGATGCAAACGCGACTGCCTTTTCAAGAGAGCGACTGCCAATGGCGGATATGGTAGTGTTAGGGGAGAGTAACATAGCCCGCGATTCCCCGTGGGCTATATTAGCACACCCTATAATCCCAAATCGAATTTGGGTTTCTGACATTTTTATGGGAGTTTTGAGTTGATGTGGAATAGTTGAGAGGGGGATGTGTAGATATAGTGAGTTTGGTGTAAGTAGAGCTCCTAATATAGTAAAACTATTAAGTTGCTAGTTACAATATATAAAGAAAAGACTGAGAACGACACCGATCTCAAGAAAAAAATGAGGGCAAGTTGAACACAAGTAAACATCAAAGTATATTAAACCATTAATTTCTTTTTGTTTATAAGAAAAAAACTCAAGTTGTACTTTTTAATAATAAGTTAAAGACTTTGATTACATGTGTTTCATTAACTTATGTTATTTAGATGGAAGATTCTCTCTTCTAACGGAACAACTGGGAAAACGGCCATCCCACGAAGGGGGTTGGTTTTATCAAGGAGTTTTCAAGATGTTCAAAAACTATATTTTTTTAACGGTTCCACTGATGTATAGGCATTATGCCTATATTTCTCCTAGTCGGTTAGAGATATCTGTATATATTCCTTATTCTTTGTAATAGAAGGCATCAACTCATTTTGAACATTCCCATGGTATCAGAGCATTGTGCTCTATACCCTAGCCGACCCCCCTTGTATTCTTCGATCCTGCAGGCTACGACCACCCTCCTCCACTGACTTTCATCTTCCCATCTTCTCCTCTTGTGTCGGCTATGGGCGACAAAGCAGAGAAGACCGGCTCTGATTCCGGTAATCACACCCCTCACTTCATCTCGTGTACACTGTTATAAACATTCAGCACAAGGTTCGGGTTCTGGACGGTAGTAAAGTGACCTATTCTTCGTGGGTCAAGCTGTTCCAGTTGAACGCCCGTGGTTACAAGGTTCTAGACCACATTGACGGAACCCTACCGCCGGCGGAAGACGACCCAAACGGAGCCTCATGGCTTGGGATTGATGCAATCGTACTTCAGTGGATTTATTCCACTGTCTCAAACGAACTATTGGTCCGTATTCTCGAAACTGAATCCACGGCCCTTGAAGCTTGGAACTGATTAAAGAAATTTTTTCTCAATTACAAAGGTCCCTGTGCTGCCGCCTTGGAAAAACCTTTCACCAATCTGACCCTCAAATCAACGCCCTCTCTCCAAGACTAATGTCACAAACTTAGGGAGATTGCTAGTCAACTCGCCGACGTTGATCAACCCGTGATTGAGAGTCGCCTCATCATTCAGCCCGTGAGTGGCCTTCCGCCCGAATATGACGTCATTGCTGCTTAACTCAACAAAGATCTTCCCCCGTGGGAGGATGCCGTCAATCTTCTTGATACTGAAGAACGTCGTCAACAGGCCCGACAAACACCCGTGGTTGCTGCTGCTATCCCCGAGCCACATCAATACCCTGCTGATCCTTCGGCTCCTCGTCGTAATCAACAGTCCCGTGGTGCCAATAGGACATATCAGCACCGCCAGAACTCGGGGTCATGGCAACATGATGGGTCGTCCAAACAAAACAATAACCCCTGTAAAAACCATCAGCACCGTCCATCGAGTAGCAACAATCGAAATGGGCCTTGGATCTCCCTTTCACCGTTGCAGCAACCTCCTTGGTGGGCCGGTCCTTCTAGGCCGATATTTGGCTGGGCTCCACCCCCATACCTTTACCCAACATAGGCTGGTTGGGCGACCCATGGCAGCAGATCAACTAGCAGCAAAATGGGTCGGGCAACTCTCGTCAGAATGGGAACAGACAACTGTCTAGCAACTCAATCAGGTCTGGTCCTCAGGCTCACGTTACAGACTTTGACCCGCTCGAACCCACAGATATTGGCCAAGCTTTTCAAGCTCTTGTTATTGACTCGGAGGAACCAAATTGTAACATGGATATAGGCGCATCTGATCACCTACCTAACTGATGACGACGGTATTTGTTCTAACTCTCAAAATTTTAATTCTATTAAATCTATTTTAGTCAGAAATGGTCAAAAATGCCAATTCTTGGATCAGGTCACGCTTATTTTCCCAACCACCAAAATAATCTTGTTGGGATTGAACCCTACAAAAGAACAGATGATAGAAAGCCAAAACAGGTCGGCTCTATATGATCCAGAATAAACAGTGTTTTAGAACCACTCTTCACAAAGACCAGCTACCAAACCGCTGATAGTTCTAACAACTGCCTTATACCAAAGCTCTGTCAGTTTATAAAGTATGTTGAATCACCAATCCACTGATGGGTCAAAGGTCTGTTAGAAGTCAAAGGTCTGCTAGAAGTCAAAGGTCTGATTATCCTTTGAAGAACATCTGCTAGTACTTCATCAGAGTTTATGCTTATTAAATGATAGGTTAGGCAGTGGTTAGAGTTTGTTGTTGTTGTTAGCTGTCACCATCAAGGTGATGTCAGCATAGACGATCAGTGGTTAGGATTGTACTATAAATAGACAGTGCCTGTACTGTTCTATTTAGCACACACATTCTTAATTTCGTACTATCTTTCTGTGTAGCTCGGTCTGAGGGGGAGCTTAGTGATTCATACATGTATTTACTTTGTATTTGATGTCAATCTTTTTAGTAATGAAAGCATGTTATGATGAAAACGATTCTCTCATTGATTGGATTATAAAGTTTTAACTGTTCTTCCGCTGCAAAGTTCTTATCGAGTTATCATTCTGTTATCAATTTTTTTAAAACTATTCAATCAATCCAAACTTAGATCCTAACAATTGGTATCAGAGCTTGGTCAGTCAAATTTGATCTAACCGTCAATTTGACATAAGAAAATCAGCTCGATCTCATTGTTTTTGCGTTATCTATATGTGTTGAGATCAGAGTCTTAGTTTGTGCGGAAAATCGCATTGTATGTGGTCTAAGTGTTGCGTAGGTGTGTTTGTGTTGATTTCATAACAAACTGATGGAGAGGATTGACTTTAGTCTTATAAAATGACTAAGGTAAACTCTTAAATCATAAATTTCTCAAAAGAATTACCGGAGATCTATCAGGTCTAATTGGTTCACTTATCAAGAAATTTTTACAAACTTTTTAGTAAAAATTTCGTGTTTATATCAGGATATGTATCCTCCTTTAAGTTTTTCTAAGGAGGTCATACACACTGAGTTTTGCTTGTTTTTGATAGTCAAAATTCATGTAACTTCCTGGAGTAGTACCCTAACTCTTTTTATATAGGGAAAATACTTCCACTGATTAAGTGAATCAAAAGGACTCTGTATGATGTTTAGTACAATCAGATTTAAGTATTCTTAACGACTTGCCTCTACAGACAAAATAATTTGTACTATCTGGGATACTCAACTTCTGCCAAAGTCTGTAAAATGTTTCTACACAAGGACTAGCACGTGAATGAGGCTTTGACTGTAAAGGTTTGAAAACTTACGTCATTAGAAAATCCCAGTTGGACATGTGAGATGGTCTGTCAAAACTAAACTTGCATATAATAAATTTTTTTTCAAACATGATGACATCAGACATCATCTTGTGAAGGATTGTTATGTAGAAGCTTTGATTTCTTGACAACGTGTCCATACCAAAGATCAACTAACAGATGTGTTGACAAAGGCATTTGATGCCTCCACATTTGATGATTTGATATCTTGGTTTGGAACATGGGTTAAAAACAAGTTTGCTTGTAATTCATGTGTAAAAGCATCAAAATGTGTTGGGAAATCAATTTTTTTTAAAAAGGGTTTAAAATTGAATTTCTAAATAAATCTTCAAAGTCTGTTCAAAGCTCTGATAGCCTAAAAACACTGTTAGATAGAAAAACCTATCCACTGATGTGGAACCTCTGATAGTGTTAACATTTGGTCACAACCACTGATAGTTTACTATGTCAGTGGTTAAAGCCAAACAACTGTCTTCCATTGTTAATCAGAGGTTACACGTGGACAGGTGTTATTCGACAGTCGTTGCATCAGATGCCATGTCATCATCACTTTTTGAAAACCCTATAAAACCCTATTTCATCCGCAAACAGAGTTTTCACTTCTACTGTGCCATTTCAAAAATTTTCAAAACCATTTTCTCTGAAAATCATGGCATCCAAAGCGAAATCAACACAGGAACCACCAAAACACACTCTTAACATAAAAAATCCACACAATTATCTTTGTACTTTTGAAAAGACCAAGAAAAACACAGAGTTTATCGATATCTTGTCTTCCTCAAAGTATAAGACTCTGTTAACCTGTAACTCACCGATTTATCAAGATGCCCTTCGAGATTTCTGGGAAAATGCTGAGATTGAAAGTCTAAACAAGAAACCTTGGGCAATCACGTCAAAAGTGGGAGGGATTTTGGTTCTAATAACCCCACAAACCATCTCAGAGGTTTTTCAAATAAACGATCTAGAAGGTAAAATTTCTTTCTCTAAAGATGAATATCAAGTTAACTTGGTAAACAAGGGGTATATAGGAGATTTATCAAAAGCTACTATTAAAAAGGGAAAATTCCCATCTCCTATGAAATTTTTATTTCATACCCTACTTACTTGTGTTTCTAATAAGACCACTGGGTTTGATGAAATACCATTGAAAATTCAATACTTGGGATATGCCATTATGTCTAAAGCTGATTACAATTACTCCCAAGTATTGCTTAATGATTTGGTAATAAATCTAGAAAATGTGAAAAACAAAAGGGAAAATGCTTTTCTGTTATTTCCTAGATTTTTAAGTTATTATTTACAAAAGAAAATCTCAAAAGAGAGTGCACATGTTCTTGTTCAAGGTGTGCCTTTTCAAATAAATAGCTTATCATCTGAAACATATACTCGCCTTATGGCCAAAGAGTCAAAAGTTCAAAAACACAAGCATGGGAGTCTGAGCAAAATTTAGATGAGTCCACATCTGCTCCTCAGACCTCAGCTGCTGAGCCCACTGCTCTTGGTGACCATAGCAGCAAAACCACTGTTGTGCAACTCACACCAAAAACCACTAAAAAAGACCAAAAAGAAACCTTCAAAACCCACCAAACCCATCAAAAAGGACCATCTGGAAGATGAGATCCCAGAAGTTAATCCAGTGACAACACAAAAGTCACATGAAACCACTGCTGCTACTTCCTCACAGCAGATGGTAGAAAGATCTCCACCCAAAACCATAACTCCTCATGATTCCTCACAAAAGGAACATGTTGTAAGCACAGAGATCCCACAACTGATAATATCACCCTCATTTGAGAGTATGTTAAAATGTCCATCACCCTAGACAAACCTGCTTTCCACACCACTCTCCACATTTCAAATCATAACAACCACCACATCACTGTTGAAGCCTTTGATAGTTAGTCACAAAAAGGCCACTCTCACCAACACATTACAGAGAGCAAAATTTCCACAATGGCTGTGTCTGACAAAAGTCAATTGGTTATCCCACAAACAGTTGAGGAGGCGACATCACTTGGATTTCACGAAATCCTTGTTGATAGTTCAATTGCAGCAGCTACTACAGATGTTGAATCCACTCATTTACATCTGGATAGTAGTTTCATATATAAGTCTCCTTTGAGGGCAACAACTATTGAGGCTACCAAGGTAACCTCTGCTCCAGTGGGAAGACCCCAGTACCAAGAAAAAGGGGCATCTAAGGTTGAAGCAAGTGATAAATCACATGCTCATGATTCTTAGATAAAACTACCATTTCTGGTAGGAGTTCAGATGATCCTATTAAGTTAGGTGATGAGCTAAAACATAAGGAATTGACGGATAAAGTCACAAATATTGAGGCATCAGTAGGAGATATCAAAAATGTGCTGCAACAGATGTTACACTCTACAAAATCTCAAAACACTGCTCAATCCTCTGCTCAAACCACCAGAATTGTAAAACAAGTGTATCCTCTGCTTCAACAACATTATCAGCATGCTAATCAGTTACATGATTCAAAAGTGCAGACATTCAAAGAAGAAATTGAAGCAAGGTATAAAGACACACAAGAAGAGCATAAAGTGATCAAGAAAATTCTCATTCCTGACATTACCCCTGCACCTATTTTCGAAAGAATTGATGATGCCAAAAAGGGGAAGAAGAATGACTCTGAGGAAAATCTCTCAGTAACTTCTGCTGAAACATCTATTAAAAGATAAGTGTGAGTATGACTTGAGACCTTAACTTACGTCTCAAGAATGGGGAGTGTATTTTTCGTTTGACCCACGTGAAAGTGAAAAACAGATTTGCTTGAGGGCAAGCAAAAGACAAGTGTGGGGATGTGATGCGTGGGTGTAAACCGGCGTTTGTTTTGGTTTAAGTTGATGTTTTTACGTAACTTTTAATTCCGAATAGCCTACTTTTAATTAGAATTATGTTTTGCAGGTCTAATGAAGTTTAAGGAGCTAATTGGAAGCCAAACGGAGCACCGGAACGCGAACGAGATCAACCGGAATCAAGAAACGAAGAAATCAGAAAATAAGGTTTAGAGGACCCGTCGTCGACGCCACCTTGGGCCGTCGGCGACGCCCCGTGGAATCTTTGCCGTCGTGTACTTTGTATCGTAGACAGCAGGATAAGCCATCGGCCAAAAATGAACAAGTATAGGCCGTCGGCGACGGGCCTCCCAAAGTTGCATCGCGGATTTTATGTTTTTGGCTCTTGGGGACGGGTTTAAACAAGGTTTTTGACCTATTTCGGGGAGTTACGCATTATTGGAGTGAAAAACACCTCGTGGAGCCAAGAAACATCATCCACACCGATTCCAATCCATCCATTACATCCATATTCAACCGAATCAATCATCCTCACCATACTAACCCTAGCCTACCATCATCACCATCATCATCTCATCAATTCATTCATCACCATCACCTACCCTAAACCCTAACCTTCATCATTTCCACATTCAAGGCTTCAAGATGAACAAGTTCGAGCTTCAATCATTCGTTGATCGTGTTCCATTCACCATGAGCGGCTAATTCCCGGAGGTTTCACCCCGGTGTAGGTGTTTGTAAGTTTCTAGGGTTTGAACAATTGTTTATGATTTGATTTAGTGACAAGTTGTAATTTGATTTTGAAACCAAAGATAATTGTCTTGCATTTGTATTGAATTCGTAAATTGTCGAGTGAAGATTAAATTTGACTTTGCGAAATGTTTATGTGCAATTATGCCTTGTCTAGGTTAGAGTTTACATGTTCTTGGTAACGAAGTGCATTGCGGTCTGTTGTTACAACGTTGATAGCTCTTGGCACCTAAGCCACACGACCCTAAACTTGTTGGTCACTTATGCAATTGAATCAATTCTAAAACATGTAGGAATCCTAGGACTTCAAATACTGAACTAGGTGTGAACCTTGTTTTCTCATCATTGTTTTACAACTATAATTACTTTCGTTGCAATAGTTTTTAGTTTTCATTAGTTAATTAATCAAACCAAACTTTTTGGTTCATTCCAACACCTTTCTCAAACAAACAAATCAATCGTTTTCATAGCAAGCTTCATAAAGTGACAATCTTATTTAAAATAAATCTTGTCCGTACGCAAACCACAAAATCTTCATGGATCGACGCCGTGCTACCACTAACTCATAGTTAAGGATAAATCGGGTTTATAAATATTATCTTTGACTGAGGCGCGACACCTCGATCAAATTTTGGCGCCGATGCCGGGGAGTTCGTGCGCTTTGCGTTTGGATTTATTGATTTTTCTGGTTATATGTTTAATTGCTTGCGTCTTTCAGTTTATTTGCTTTTGTGTTACACAGGGTGTGTTACTTGTGCAGCTTACAGGTAGTGCATGCGTACACGGAATTCCGGGCGAACGTCACCATTAGTTTACGAACCGGAAATCAAGCGAGTGGCAAGAAGGAATTTAGCAAGCCGATTGGAGGCAACACTTGCCCCTAACCAAAACACCCAAAACTCACCATCCACACCGTCTTTTGGAATCGTTCCAATGGACCAACAAAACCCAAACCCTCAAAACCGTAACAACCGCTCGGGGGCAACAACAACCGCCCACCGGCTAACCCACTTCGACAAAATGAACCTCAAAACCAAAACCCTCTACCCAACCTTAACAACCGTAACCGCAACCAAAACTTGGGTCCTGAGCAAAATTTTAATCAACCCGAATTCGAACGGGTAGATCCAAATGATGCGAATCAATATGAACCAAATTGCGACGAGTTAAGGAACAACATCCCGGATGATGCTAGATTTAGTGTTCCAAGTTACCGGTCACCGGATCGGTTTAGTGTCAACACATGGCAATCGGAAGATGATGGGTAAGATGGCTTCGGGGAGAATAAAAATGATGGGAACTTCTACCATGGTAGGGGTTTCGACCGTGAAGATGGGTATAAAAATGCCAACATCAGCTACGGGAATGATGAATGGGATGACGAGTACGGTTATGGGAGTACGATGGTGGGTACAATTAAGACGTCGGTTACCAAAACAATCGCCAACCCCAGAATAACAACCGACGGAATCCGAACAACAATCGCAATAATGATTCCTGAGTTTGTGGATATGGCAAATCAACCACAAAACCGACGAGTAAATCATGGGCAACCGGTTAATTAAAAAGTGAATGGCCCACCAAGAAATAACAACCGCAACAACCAATGCCCACCACAAGGGGTTGATGGTCGGTTTCGACTGATGATATCGGAGAATGATTCTTCGATTGTACCACCACCACGCGGGAGAGTTGCGTTTGATTGCAAGCCGAATTACATCAACATCCTCCTCCACTTTAATGGTCGATCCAATGATGAACCGTATACACATTTGGCAGAATTTTCAGCTATATGTAGTACTATTGGGGGTGGCCACTTTACTCAACATGAGGTTCGTTTACGCTTATTTCAGTTTTCATTGAAGGACAAAGCTAAACAGTGGTTCCTAACACTACCCACTAATAGCATTCACACTTGGGTCGAAATGCAACAAGCCTTCCTTGACTAATACTACTCTATGGCTAAAACTGATGATGCACGGAATGAAATTCGAGCATTCAAACAAATATCGAGTGAGCCGTTGCACGAAGCATTTATGCGATACAAAGAGTTGATTCGGAAATGCCCACATCACCAAATTGAAAAGTTGGAATTGGTGAAGTGCTTTGTGAGAGGTTTAGATGGGGAAACATGGAATCATTTGGAGTCGACTAGTAACGGAACATTGTTGAGTAATCATGAAGACTATGATTGGGAGTTTCTCGAGAGAATGGCCAAAAGTTCGAAAGCTAAAGAATCGGCTAACCGAGCTAAGAAACACCCTATACCCCGATCACTACCCGACCTTGATTCTAGCTCAAGGGATCGCATTTCTACATTGGAACGAGAGTTGGCTCGTATGAAGAAAAAGGAATTTAACGCGGTACAATTCGCGGGTTGCGATAGGTGTGGGGGACTTGATCATAGAACCGTTGAATGCCAAATGGGAAAAGCCGAAGATACCGAAGAAGTGAATCAAGTGTTCGGTGATCGCAATCACAACGACATGAACTCAAACACCTATCATCCCGGTTTGAGATATCACCCTAACTTCCGTTATGGGAATGCCGAGAATCAAATGAACCCAAATTTTCAAGCGGGTAACCAAGGCGGATCATCATATCAAAACCGCCAAGGTGGTAATCACGGGGGTTACCAAAGAAACTACAACCAAGGTAGTAACCAATCGTATCAAAACCGTGAAGGAAATTTTCAAAGGGGTTATAATCAAGGTGGTAACAGGGGAGGTAACTCGAATTCTCAAGGCGATGGTTTTGAGTTGAGTGCCAAGATTGATGCACTATTGAATGTAGTGAAGGAATCTATCAGTGACATCAAGGAGACGAAAAAGGCAAATGAGACGAGGGATAAATCTCATGAGGTATTGGCAAAGCAAGTGGGGCAACTTGCTGAAGAGGTAGCTCAGATGCGAGGAAGTGGAGGAAGACTTCCAAGTGATGCCACCATAAACCCTAAGCATCAAGGGTCCAACTCGAAGAACACACGTGAGGTACCGATTAATAAAATTTCTTTACGTAGTGGTCGAGTCATAGATAGTGGTGTTGAGTCACCACTACCTCAGTTTGTTGAAGGGGTGGTGGAAGATGTTAGTGGTGAGGAGAGTGTTGACAGTCAAACGGGTAAAAATAAAAATGTTTATGAAAAAAATAAAAATACCCCCGTTGTGACCACCCCAGTCCCAAAGGCTAAGGAAAAGGGTGTGGAGGCTAATACCGCCCCTTATCCCGAAGCTTTGTTGGGACCATCTAAGAAGGTGGTTACAAAATGTGGCCCACAATAAGAGGAAATGTGGGAAATTTTCAAACAAGTCAAAATCAACTTACCTCTCTTAGATGCGATCAAACAAGTACCCTCATATGCGAAGTACTTAGAGGAATTATGCACCCAGAAACGAACTAACAAGTTTCCTAAGAAACATGATTTGACTGAAAAAGTTAGTTCGATTCTTTCATGTGCACTTCCACCAAAGCTACAAGATCCGGGGGCGCCCATTATTTCTATTCAAGTGGGTGAATTCAAAATGACACGGGCACTTTTGGACCTTGGGGCGAGTGTGAGTATCTTGCCGAGCAGTTTGTATGACCAATATGAGTTTGGTCCACTTCAGTCGTCTAACACCACCGTGGTGTTGGCAGACTTGACACCCAAACTACCCCGTGGGATAGTCACTGATGTGATAGTGAAGGTAGATGACTTTTATTATCCGGTGGATTTCCTTGTACTTGATTATGTCTCCTTAGATCATACTAAGCAAGCCATGATTATTATTGGTCGACCATTTTTGGCAACATCGAATGCCCAAATTAATTACAAAACAGGCACAGTTGACATGACTTTCGGTAACCGTCGGTTGCGATTGAATGTATTTTCGGGTTTAACAGATCCTCTAGTCAGTGACGAATGCTATATGGAGGACGTTATTGACGAGTGTATACCTCTATGCGACATTAATGTCGAAGAGGAAAACACGATAGAGGATTCTTTATGTTTGACAGATCACAGTTGGAGACAAATCGGAGCATGGATGAGGAGGTGAGAAAAGTTGAAGTGATGGCGGCTAAGGAAGGAAGACCCACTTGGACGCATCAAGTGGAAAGTCTTCCGGAAAATATTGACACCAAATTGAAGCCATCATTGGAAGAGCCTCCGGTTGTGGAACTTAAGGTGTTGCTCAAGCATTTGAAATATGCTTATGTGGGCGAGGGCAACACGCTTCCGGTGATCATCGTGGCTAATTTAACCAGAGAGCAAGAGGAAAAGCTTATGGAGGTCTTGGTCACCAATAGAGCCGCTATTGGTTGGACCATTGCTGATCTGAAGGGAATTAGTCCCCCAGTGGTGATGCATAAAATCATCACCGAAGATGGTATCACTCCTTCTCGTGACGCACAAAGGCGATTGAATCCCAACATGCGGGAAGTGGTCAAGAAGGAGGTGTTGAAGTGGCTAGATGCGGGTATTATTTACCCCATCTCTGATAGCCACTGGGTGAGCCCAACGCAGACAGCCCGAAAAAGGCAGGCATTCAAGTCGTCACAAATGACGCAGGTAAAGAGGTTGCTACCCGGCCGGTAACCGGGTGGCGAATTTGTATTGATTATAGGAAGTTAAATTCTGCAACTTCCAAAGACCATTTCCCGTTACATTTCATTGACCAAATTGTTGAGAAGTTTGCGGGTCAAAAATTTTATTGTTTTCTAGATGGGTATTCGGGTTACAATCAAATAGCTATCCATCAAGAGGATCAAGCTAAGACCACATTTACTTGCCCATACGGTACTTTCGCATTTAGGCGAATGCCGTTTGGGCTATGTAATTCCCCTGCCACCTTTCAAAGGTGTATGATGAATATATTCTCGGACATGGTGGGGGAGTCCTTAGAGATCTTTATGGATGACTTCTCAATTTTTGGGTCATCATTTGAGGCATGCCTTGACCAACTCAAAAAAGTTTTGAAAAGATGTGTTGAGAAAAATTTAGTTTTGAGTTGGGAGAAGAGCCATTTTATGGTTCAGGAAGGGATTGTGTTGGGGCATGTAGTGTCGAGTCGTGGGATAGAGGTTGACCGTGCAAAAGTGCAAGTCATCTCCACCTTACCGTATCCCACGGGTGTTAAAGGGGTTAAGTCATTTTAGGTCATGCGGGGTTTTATAGAAGGTTTATTAAGGGGTTTAGTGACATCATGAAGCCTTTATGTAAATTATTGCTCAAGGACCAACCGTTTGATTCTAACAAAGAATGTCAAAGCGCTTTTAACATTTTGAAAGAGAAACTAGTGGAGGCCCCAATATTGCAATCGCTGAATTGGTCTTTACCATTCAAAATCATGTGCGATGCAAGCGATTATGCGGTTGGGGCCGTGTTGGGTCAAAGGGTAGAAAAGAAACCCGTTGCTATTTACTACGCATGTAAGACTCTTTCGGATGCACAATCGAATTACACAACTACCGAAAAAGAGCTACTTGCGGTGGTATTTTCATTGGAAAAATTTCGGGCTTACATATGGGGTAACAAAGTTGTTATATATTCTGATCACACTGCTGTCAGGTACCTCATGGAAAAAAAGGATGCAAAACCGAGATTGATCCATTGGGTTCTCTTACTACAAGAGTTTGACTTAGAGATACGAGACAAGAAGGGTAGCGAGAACGTGGTGGCGGACCACTTGTCCCAGTTAATGGTGGAAGAGGATTCTTCACGTGTAGAGATTGATGATACCTTCCCAGATGAGCACATTATGAAAGTGACTGTTTTACGTTGGTATGCTAACATTGTAAATTACTTGGTTACAGGTGACTTACCGGCTCATTGGTATCGAAGGAGGAGGTTGCACTTCATGTCACAAATCAAATACTATACGTTGGAGGAACCGGATTTGTTCAAAATATGTCCAAATCAAGTTGTACGAAGATGCATTCCGGACGAGGAGATACCGAGTGTTTTGACGCACTTGCATTCATTTTGCTTGTGGGGGCCATTTAAGTGGTCACAAAACTGGGCACAAAGTGCACAATAGTGGGCTTTATTGGCCAACTATTTTCAAAGACGCATTTACTTTTGCTAAAAATTGCGTTGAGTGTCAAAAATTGGGGGGTATATCCAAACGGGATGAGATGCCTATGCAACCGATCCTTATTGTAGATATTTTTGATGTGTGGGGGGATCAATTTTATGGGTCCTTTCCCTAATTCGCATGGCAATGTGTATATCTTGGTTACGGTCGACTATGTGTCGAAATGGGTTGAAGCGATCGCTACCAAGACAAATGATCATACCATGGTTTGAAATTTTGTTCAAACGCATATAATTTTTAGATTTGGGATCCCCCGAGTAATCATTAGTGATGGAGGGTCTCACTTCAAAAATTTTAACTTTGGCAAACTATTGAAACGGTATGGTGTTAACCATCGAATTGCTACCCCCTACCACCCACAAACGAGTGGTCAAGTAGAAGTGTCTAATAGGCAAATAAAAGAAATGTTTCAAAAGACCGTTTGACCGGATCGAAAGGATTGGTCCACGAAGTTGAATGATGCTTTATGGGCCTATCGAACGGCTCATAAAACACCTATTGGCACTACACCTTACCGCTTGGTTTATGGTAGAAATTGTCACTTATCGGCAGAACTTGTACATCGTGCTTGGTGGGCTATTAAAGAGGTTAACATGAAATATGATGATGCAGGTAAAGAGCGAAAGTTAAAGTTATGCGAGTTGGAAGAGCTTCGGGAGGAGGCGTATGAGTGTGCTTCAAAATACAAGGATGGAATGAAGCGAGCACATGATGCAAAGTTGAAGCCAAAGGAGTTTGTGATAGGGCAAAAGGTTTGGATCTACAACTCAAGGCTTAAATTCTTCCCTGGGAAGCTCAAGAGTAAGGGATGGGCCCATACGTGATCACACGGATCAGAAAAATGGGTGATGTCACCATTGAGGACTTAAAGGATGGGTCAAGGCAAACGGTTAACGGTCATCGTCTAAAATCATTTCTAGATGGTAATGATGATAAGGGTGAAAAGAGCACGGAAGTGGTAAGCTTCTTGGTAGGCATACCACATTACGAGGCCAACTGAGAACCGGTAACCCGTTTTGTAGAGTTATGTACTACTTTTAATTGTTTGGGTATATTGTTTTAAAATAGTTATACTTATTGTTTCGATCTAACAACTCTTTGAGATGTGTGAAGTTCTAGAAACTATAAACGAGTCTTGAAGACATGAGGTATGTTATCGAACTTGTTTATGTGTATTGGGGGCAATACATGACTATTTGGGGGGGGGGGGGGAGGGTGGTAGGATCGTTTAACGATAAGTTGTTAGTTAGTTAAAAAAAACCGAAAATGTCCACAAAAAGAATTTTAAAATTTTTTAGGAATTTAATTAGCCTAGGTCCCCTTTGTAAAAAGTGTGTGTCTTTAATCATATTTTTGAAAAAAAATTGGATTTTTGGGGTGCCGTCAGTGACGGGCTGTGGAAATTGGTCCGTGGTGTAAAAGTGTTCGTAGACAGCGGGTTAGTGCGTCGGGTGAAATTTTGAGAAAACACACTTTTGGGGTGCCGTCGGCGACGGACCAAGCCACCGTCGGCGACGGTGCCTGGTTAGTCAGCCGACGCTGATTGTTGTTTGACGCATATTTTCGACCCAAAACTCGTTTTTAGCCAACCAAACTCGACCCGAACCTTGTTTTAACCACATAATTAACCCAGGAGACCATACATCTGATCCCTAACTTCTCCTACACCACAAATCCTCTGCATTCATCTCCATCACAACTCCTTTTATCTTCATCTTCTTCATTCTTATCTCAAGAACCCTAATCTTCATTCTTCCATAACTTCTTCAGTCCTCCACCAAATCAGTTGATTCTTGAGCCTATCTTGAGTAAATTTTTGAGAAGAACAAAACCCCAACTTTGTTTTTAGTAATTCTTGCTAGTTTGCGAGATTTCTGGGTGTGAATTTCCTGGTTTTTGAAGAACTTTATCAAGCTTCAAGCTTTTCATCCTTTTCTAGTTCTTCTTGCTTAAACAACATCAAAGGTATGGCTTTTACTCAAAGTTAAGCATGATTATCATATGGTTAGTTAATTTCTTCCGAAATTTTTAAACTTTTTGTTTAAAGAGTAGGTTGTTTATTGTGAATTATGATGTTATAGCTTGATTGTGAGGTTGAACAATTGATTTGGGTAGGTTTTGAGCATACAACAACCATAGTGATGGGATTACACTTGTTGTTTGTGTGATTGAACATAAATATGATGTTGAATCTTGTTGAACTTACATGGACTTAGGGGTAAACATGATAAAAGTTAAGCTCTAGATAATAAAGTTTGCTACTTTTTAAGTTTAAACAAGCTAACTTATGTCTAAAGCAAGGATTTCGTCAACATCATAGTTTGCGTTCAAAGTTTGGAGTGTTTGAAGTTTTGGTTATACTAAGTTATTCCCTTGTTTGTGGTTGTAGCCATGTTTGGAAGGAAAAGAAGCAAGACCTCAGGTGAAGGGTCCTCTTTGGGAGCCGTATCAGGTTCCGGCTATATTCAAAAGAAATGGGAGCAACTAAGTAACGTTGAGGAAGGAGATGGCCAGTTGGAGCGACAGGATTGGGATTGGGAAGAGTTCAGAAATAGCCGAACGGCTTCGCAATGGAATGACAAAAAAACCGTTGTCGAGATAAAACAATAAAAACCTGGAGGCCAAGATATGGAAATCGAAAATGGTCTCGGGGAACATCACCACTTCAATTCTGGAGCGAAGTGTCACGGAGAGGACCGTTAATGTGGAAGAGTTCACGGCAATTGGGATTGCCCAAAAGTTCGAGAGGATTGGATGGGAACGTGTTATGGATTGGTGTGAGGATATCACCTCACGGGTGTATTTGGCTGCAGTCTGTGAGTGGTTATCAACCTTACGGTTCTTGAACAAGGATGGGCCTCCTTACACTTGGCAATTGGTGGGGGATATAGGAAAGAACCAAATGGTGATGTCTTTCGAGCACATGAACTCTATTGCTCGATTTGATTCCTCAGGGGTTGATATATATCACTACTATAACATAGATCAATTCTTGGATAACAAAGTGAACACCGCCGACCCCGCTGATATATTGGTAGTGGTTCTACCAGGTTCGGGAGGTATGTTGGATTCGAGAAACGATCTGTCTTTGGAAGGGAGAATTTTGCAGGGTATCTCTCTTGAGAATATTATGGTGCGATTTGGGGACTGTGGAAAAGTCAAAGTACCAGATTGCCGGGTGTTATACTCCCTCTTATTTGGGTCACCAAAATTGTCATGGCGACAAATTGTTATGATGAACATTTGGGACACAAGGGAGTCCTGTACAAGAAAAATGATACTATATGTACGGTTCATAAGCGCTATGATTGTACAGCAAAATGTGCTTCCGGCAAATTCGTTGTGGGTCTGAAAACCGATTGATCAGACTTGTTTTGCTTCCATAAAGCAGCATTGGAAAATTAAAGTCAAGGTTCTCGGTCATCAGCACAACGTGGAGGATGACCAAGGTCATAGTTTTCAGTTTGTGAAGCCTAGCGTAGCTCAAGAGGCTGCGAGAGAGGAGGAGATGTTGGATGCAGAGGATGAGGATGAGCCCGCCGGTCCTGAGGGGACCAAGACAGAGGTATACTCGAGGACATCGGGAAGTTTCAAACGAGGTGGCTCAGATTGTTGTCTCCCGGCGTAGGCCGGATTACACTAATTATAACCAGGGACAACAAGGGGTGTATAGTATCCACGGGCATTGGGGAGAACCGCGGGTACCATGAGCAAAGGCACCAATGGGAGCAAAGCTTCCAAACACAGTACCAAAACCATTGGAACGAGGAAGCTGCCCATAGGGCAAAGGTTGAACAATATTGGGAAGGGCAACAGTTGTTCCAAGCACAACATCAATCCCAATGGGAGTTGATGGAGCAATAGCAGGCCCAAAAGAATGCCCGACGAAAAGAATGGGAGGAAAACCAAGATCGCCTCCGGATAGAACGAAATGCCTATGAGGATCGGCGTTGGATGGCGACCGGCACAGATCAACAAATAGCCATCAATAACGCCAAGATCCTGCATGATCAAGAGAGGCATCAGCGGGACTAGATGGCCGGGTTGCCATTTCAGCAACATAAACCATGGAACAATTATGAGGACGTTCCCGTGCCTCAAGGACCCCCCCGACCCATCTCCACATTGGCTCGAAATGTCGGGCTCAAGTTTCTTCCCGATACAACCACCGCCACCATCTGAAGGGGAACCTGGACCGCTCGATAATTGGAAGGATATCATGTCTTCTCTCACCGTGTACCCATACAACCCATACCCGCCACGTGATCCAAACGAGCGATACCAAAGATAGGGCAAGGTACGTCTATTGTTGTTGTTGTAAAGTTTTCTTTCTTTTTCTTAGTGTCTAGTTTATTGCTTTCTTAGTTAAATGAAATTTGTGGGTGTGTTCCCTATATAACCCTAACGAGACCTACTCGTCCTTCCGAGCTATCGGAAGGTTTAAAAGGGCTTATTGCATAAGCTAAATGCAACTGTGATTCCTACAAAAGTGAGTTCGGATATTTGTTGTTGTACATTGTTTTCCACATAAATCAAAAAGTAAACTAACGTATGGCTTGGTAATATTCTCATAAAATTGGTAGAACTAGGCTACTAACAAATGTTGATGGTTGTGAGAAGCATGCTTCTACACTAGGATTGAGATTTGTAGGTGCACCATGTTCGTGAGACGACAAAGTTTATTGAAGAACGAAGAGCACACGAGGAATCAGGTGAACACCAGGTGCATATGTTTCTTTTAACTTTTGATATGTTAGTTAGAAAATAAGTGGATTATAAATTGTATAGTATTTTTCGAGGTGAAAGTTCGGGGAAGTTAGCCGTGTCACATCCCTTGTGCGATTTAAAAAGCCTATTCTTGCACATTGAGGACAATGTTTACCTCAAGTGTGGGGATGAGGGAGAAAAAGTTTTTCGTTTTTGACCCGTTCATTTAAACACTACACATTGAGGACAATGTTTACCTCAAGTGTGGGGATGGGGGGGGGGATTTCAAATTTTTTTTCGAAAATGTCTTTGTTTGGAGCGATCTAAGAAGCACAAGTAACTAAGTTAGCAAGGGATGGCACGACCCATTTGATCTTTCGTCATGGTCGGGTTTAAATTAATAGCATGAAGGGTATTTAATGGATGCTTATTTGGGAATAATTCACCTAAAGAACTTGTAATTGGTGCATATCACACTTCATACCCTTAATATGTGAGGTTTTGAGCCACTTATATACATTATACATATACATGTTTCTTTGTTTGAGCGGACCATTAGTCATGTATTGAAGAACTTGCATCTTTTGATACGTTTGAGACCATAGACCGAATGGAAGCACGAAAATGATTAAGGCATTAGGTAAACCTTTTTCTTTTACACCAATTGCTTACCCCTACCCAAAAGCTATCCCCTAGTCGACAACTTTGAGCCTAAACCTTTCGTTTGATCACCTCAATTAGCCCTTAACCATTAAACTTTTTTTTAACCCATGTAATGAAAATTTGATTTTAGGATTAGTTATTTGTAAAGTTGTGGTTTGAGTGAAAAAAAAATCAGAAAATATTATGAAAAATATGAGAAAAATCATTGAGAAAAGCTAAAAGATACGTGGTAGTTGTTGAATAAAAGGCGAACGCTTTTGCCTATTGGTTTGTCAACTTTTGTTTACTCGGTTTAGTGTAGTTGTTTGTAATAAAAATCGAATTTTCATCACCTTAGCCACTTTCGAATATCCTAATCCATACCCTTAGCCTAGCCCCATTACAACCCTTTAAAGGCCTTTTGACTTGTGCTTAGTATTTGTGTTTGGTGGTGGAGAATGATTGAGTTGCACGCCTATGCAGGTACTTATTCTATTCGGTTTTGAGTGATCATTTTAAAAGCGCTAATACATCATATAACTTAGCCAACTTGTAAACCGAGTGGAGTGAACATTGTGAAGGATATGCATATTTTGTGAGTTTTGAGGGTGAGTTAATCTTGAATAACCATTTTTATGTGATTAGTCCATTGTTGTTAAATAACTTGAGACTGAAAAATATCTTGAACCAGGTATGACTTGAGACCTTAACTTACGTCTCAAGAATGAGGAGTGTATTTTTCGTTTGACCCACGTGAAAGTGAAAAACAGATTTGCTTGAGGGCAAGAAAAAGACAAGTGTGGGGATGTGATGCGTGGGTGTAAACCGGCGTTTATTTTGGTTTAAGTTGATGTTTTTACGTAACTTTTAATTCCGAATAGCCTACTTTTAATTAGAATTATGTTTTGTTGGTCTAATGAAGTTTAAGGAGCTAATTGGAAGCCAAACGGAGCACCGGAACGCGAACGAGATCAACCAGAATCAAGAAACGAAGAAATCAGAAAACAAGGTTTAGAGGACCCGTCGTCGACGCCACCTTGGGCTGTCGGCGACGCCCCGTGGAATCTTTGTCGCCGTGTACTTTGTGTCATAGACAGCAGGATAAGCCATCGGCCAAAAATGAACAAGTATAGCCCGTCGGCGACGGGCCTCCCAAAGTTGCATCGCGGATTTTATGTTTTTGGCTCTTGGGGACGGGTTTTAAACAAGGTTTTTGACCTATTTCGAGGAGTTACGCATTATTGGAGTGAAAAACACCTCTTGGAGCCAAGAAACATCATCCACACCGATTCCAATCCATCCATTACATCCATATTCAACCGAATCAATCATCCTCACCATACTAACCCTAGCCTACCATCATCACCATCATCATCTCATCAATTCATTCATCACCATCACCTACCCTAAACCCTAACCTTCATCATTTCCATATTCAAGGCTTCAAGATGAACAAGTTCGAGCTTCAATCATTCGTTGATCGTGTTCCACTCACCATGATTGGCTAATTCCCGGAGGCTTCACCCCGGTGTAGGTGTTTGTAAGTTTCTAGGGTTTGAACAATTGTTTATGATTTGATTTAGTGACAAGTTGTAATTTGATTTTGAAACCAAAGATAATTGTCTTGAATTTGTATTGAATTCGTAAATTGTCGAGTGAAGATTAAATTTGACTTTGCGAAATGTTTATGTGCAATTATGCCTTGTCTAGGTTAGAGTTTACATGTTCTTGGTAACGAAGTGCATTGCGGTCTGTTGTTACAACGTTGATAGCTCTTGGCACCTAAGCCACACGACCCTAAACTTGTTGGTCACTTATGCAATTGAATCAATTCTAAAACGTGCAGGAATCCTAGGACTTCAAATACTGAACCAGGTGTGAACCTTGTTTTCTCATCATTGTTTTACAACTATAATTACTTTCGTTGCAATAGTTTTTAGTTTTCATTAGTTAATTAATCAAACCAAACTTTTTGGTTCATTCCAACACCTTTCTCAAACAAACAAATCAATCGTTTTCATAGCAAGCTTCATAAAGTGACAATCTTATTTAAAATAAATCTTGTCCGTACGCAAACCACAGAATCTTCATGGATCGACGCCGTGCTACCACTAACTCATAGTTAAGGATAAATCGGGTTTATAAATATTATCTTTGACCGAGGCGCGACACCTCGATCAAATTTTGGCGCCGATGCCGGGGAGTTCTTGCGCTTTGCGTTTGGATTTATTGATTTTTCTGGTTATATGTTTAATTGCTTGCGTCTTTCAGTTTATTTGCTTTTGTGTTACACAGGGTGTGTTACTTGTGCAGCTTACAGGTAGTGCATGCGTACACGGAATTCTGGGCGAAAAACGAGAAAAGATTTTATTCAAGTACCATTGACCTTTTTGAGACTTTAAGTTTTAAACTCGTTTACCTAGATTGTCGATATGTTTGTCCACTTAAACTTTACCACGTTTCTCAATTATTCCAAGATATGTTAAGATATGATTTAAGAAACTTGACTTAACTGTGTTTCCCACTTCTTGAATATACTCCTGAATTCAGATTCCCTAGATTTCATCTTACAGGTGAATATAGTGTAATTGATATCTCTATCTGGGTTGTGCGAGGCCTTGAGAGCTCAGGTTAATACTATCGTACAGACAAAGAGATGAAGACTCGTCTTTAAGGTGTGTTCCACTTAAGGAATCTTTTAAGCATTACAAATGAGTAGATCTTTTGATTCTTTTCAAGTTTTGCATGTTATTTGGGGTTTTTAGCAAAAGCATTATAAAAGTTCTAGGCTATTGCTTCTGCAAAATCAGAAGAACTTGTATAATACCCCAGATATCAACTATCTATAAAGACATTGTATCTCAGAATCAGGCAACCCTTCAATCGAAATTTCGGAGTACTAAGTCCATAGATACAAGATGTGTTAATCCACAAGATTAAGCAGTTGTAAAATTTAGTTTATATCCCGGAAATAATCTACTGAACGTGTAAAGCCTATCGACACATCCACAGTAAAACTTGTTTATCACTTTTAAATTTTACAATTCTTTAGCATACTGTGGTAGTCCACTGATGTACTATCATTTCCTTTAAGACACCCAAATTCTTTTTGTCTTTTTCAATGTTTTTGAATTTTCAATTTTTTCATATGTTTTTTATTTTTCTAAAATTTATTAATTTTTTCATATGTTTTTTATTTTTCTAAAAATTTTCCAATTTTCTTCTAAAATCAAAAACATATTTTTGGATTTTAGGTTTTAAGAAATAACATTCTAAAAAGATAACAAATCAATGAGGATCACGAGAACTCGTCGTCCGATCCTTTTGATTTCATTTTCTGCATCATCACCTGTTTGCAGAACAAACCATTAAAATTTGATAACATCAACTAGTAGAAACCACTTTGTAAGAATCACTTGTAGAAAATCAAATTTTAAATGATTTTTCAATATAACCATCAGTGTTCTGTTTAACGGTATGGATTTTCTCAAAAAAATTTAAATTTTTCTTTTTCAACCACTTGATTTCAAAAATGTCAAAGATTATGACTTTCTAGATAAGTTAAAAACTCATGGAGCTCCGCTATCCTGTATCAACATTGATAGAGTGGATCTTGGGACTCCTGCACATGAAACAACTATTTGAAAAATGAAACCCAAACATTTTTGGTTTTGGGTTTGTACTGATAAGCATCATAACCATATTCTAACTCTTCATCATAATCAAAATCTTCATCAAACATTTCGTCTAATGTCGATTCTGAAAACATTTTTACCTTTTCTTTATTCGTTGGATTGATTACTGACTCGGTTAATTTGACATTTTCAGTTTTGTCAGCAATAGGCTTTGTTTTTCTAATGATGAAAGCCTTTTCTTAGCAACCCATGATTGTAGTTTGCTTCTTGCTTTCTTGATAGAACCTAGAATCTTTGATTTCATTAAACCTTGAAGTTTCACCTTTTTCAAATGTTGAGTTTTCAAACTTTGACACAGTTTTAGGTTTCACTTCTTGTTTAAATTCATAGTTTCTATTTGACTTTTTAACAGATTTTACAATCTCTGGTTGTTTTAGCTTTTCATCTTTTGATTCGGTTTTTCTTCGAGGAAACCCATGCTTTAGATTCAGACATTTGCGAGCAATATGTCCAACAGTATTGCATTTAAAGCAAGTCCGGGTATCAGAAACATTTCCACTAGTGGGTTTTACTCCACTTGTGGACTTGGTCTTAGCCTTGTCCCGAAGTTCTTTCTCCTTTTTGAATTCATCATTCGATTTCTTACCGATCATACCTTCTTCTTGAACCGTATTTGTCCTATACACAAACTTCATGTGTTTACCTTTGTATTCATGACATGGCGACTTCTGGTTCCTTCTCGGTTCATCTTCATTTTCTTCTAAACCCAATCCTG
Organism: Scalesia atractyloides; assembly: GCA_947069175.1. Classification (NCBI taxonomy): domain Eukaryota; kingdom Viridiplantae; phylum Streptophyta; class Magnoliopsida; order Asterales; family Asteraceae; genus Scalesia; species Scalesia atractyloides. The sequence continues at coordinate 23,995,763 of CAMTDV010000015.1, read as the reverse complement.
CTCTCCTGTTCTCAGGAATACCACCACCAAACTTTCGATAATTGTTAGCATTCCTTTTGGGTTTTGAATAAAATCTTTTCTCGTTTTTCTCAAGATCATCTGATGAAACTTCTATAAGTTTGAAAAATTTATCAACTTGATCCTCTTTCACGTTCCGAATCGGAAAACTATCATCAAAGTATAATCTATCAGATTCCTTAATCTTATACATGACAACATTAGGATCATCACTTAGATCATGTTCTGATGATGTATCGTCATTTTCAGATTGTGATTCCGAGTTTTTCAAACTTGTTTTGGCATATTTAGAGCTGCCTTCATCAGAATCATTTCCTAACACATTTTTAACCACAATTTTTACCACCGCTTCATTGTCATCATTTGATTTCGTAAAGTCTACGTCAATGTTCTCAGGGAAATTATTTTTCTTTTCTGACAAAATAAGTAAATTAAATGCCTTTTCAATCTCATCATCTTTCTTGTAGTTGCAAGAAATGGTGGAGGAACACTTCCGTATTCTTTACGTTTCAATTTATCACCATTTTCCTCCAATTTAATCGTAGGTAAAATTTGATCAATGACATATGCGTTTGTGGTGTAGCTCTTTAGAAGCTGTCTTACCCGTTCCGTTCCTATCTTTATATCGTGAAGCTCACGCTTTGTCTCAGCAATTGTATTATCGTACATGTTAATTGCCTTTTGTTTTTCAATTACAGTTGCATTTAACATTTTGACATTAGCATTTAACTCACGATTAGCATTATCAACATATTTATATTTATATTTTGTCATTAGCTTCTTTTATGGTTCTGTAATCATAACAAAAGTTTTTGTTGTGTACAGTCAATTCTCTTATGACTTTGACTTTATCAAGACATGGTTCACAAGGACTTGTGCACTTTGTACAAGGTTTTCAACCTCCACAATTTTCACAACTTCCTTTTCAGACACTTTTACCTCAACTTTTACCTTTTCTGCCTCTGATTTCAAAGCTTCTTGCCTTTGCATCTCAAGGTAAGCTAATTCTTCTTCCTTAGCTCTCTGCCTATAACCTTCCAGAATGGCATTTTCCAAAGCAGCATCGACATGTGATGTAACAGATTCATCCACTAACTCTGCTATCATAGCAACACCAGTTTTCTTTCCAATGTATCTGTTCCAGTCAAAACCATCTTCTTCATGATTGGCAACAAGAGCTTGTTCGGCTTTCTTTGCAGGTTTATCTTCTACTTCGAATTGTTTTCTCTTTGTATATGGCTTAAATTGAAGAGCTTTCTTGTAGTACTCATTGTTGCTGCCGAAAGGAATTTAGTTACCACTTGCTTCTTGATTGTTGCATTCTCGTTTGAAATGTCATTTTTGTCGACACCTGAAGCATGTGACTTTAGACTTGTCAAATCCAAGTTTGTTGTTTGAATTACCAATATCCCTTCCAGTGAGTGCCACAAATTAGAAACTCTTCTGATGATAGATGCCAAACTCCATTTTATATCCATCAGCTCCAACTCTTCTTCGTCCACCTGATCATAATCTTCGGCGGTCATCTCTGGATTACCGATCTTTCCAGCAACGAGACTTACATATGATTCGAGAACAGTAGCAAGAGGTGCTATGTGCTGTTTAGCCACCTTTTCTGGAAATACATTCTTCAAATCAATTGCTATGTTGCATTGGAAAACATTTGAATTTGAATTATCTTGACTTATCTGATTTTGAAATGATGAGCTTGAACTTGTCCAGCATATGGAAAACTTTGACTTGGAGAAGAATTTGTATCACACTAAATGTTGTTTGAATTTTCGGGCTTTGAATCGGAGTATCTGGAATACCTCCTTTGTAATAGACACCCACATCTTGAACAAAATTAGCATTCTTTGATTTTGCAATCTTCATTAATTCCATTTCATGTCCTTCCAATTTGTCTATGAAAGATGACACCTTGAAATGTCTCCAAGAAGGACTATTCTTCAGAATCGTCATATATGTTGTCCATTCTCCCAATGGAAGTGCATCAGCCAACTTCTCGATTTGCTCTTCATTAGATCTTTTTATATCGTGTCCCCGCATCTGGACCATGAGATGACAGTATCTATCAATCATCTGCTTCATTGTTTCAACTTTAATCATTGTGAAGATCTCGAATTCTTTCTTGATTAAAGCCTTTTTGCTTTTGATCATTTCATCACTTCCTTTGAATTTTTCACAAAGAGAATTCCATAATTCTTGCGAAGTGTCATATTCTGGCAATATTATCAAGATGTCTTCTTTCACTGATTGTTGTATCAAGCTGATCATTTTCTTCTCAGCAACATAAGTATCTTTATCAGTATTTGAAAACTTGTTCAGCGGAAGATCTTGATCATGCTCATCATTTGGCCATTTGTAGCCATCCTCAACTGCAACCCAGCTGTTGAATTGATTCGCTTGTATCCAATTCATAAACTTTTCTTTCCATCCTTCAAATTCATCCATACTCATTAGCTTTGGCGGTTTCGACGTAGTACCCATTTCGTAGTCGATGTTCATCTGATTTGCTGCAAGAACATTAGCATTTGATGAAGAAGCCATTTGAGAAACAAATACGTTGTGAAAATATTCCATTTTGTCAATCTGAAGATTTATCTGAGAATATGACCAAAAACACTCGAAATTTGATTAGAAACAGACAAGTTCGGTTAAACTTGTGTGAAAACAGTTTTTGATTTCAAGTTTTCACAAGTTCGGTCGAACTTATACAACAAAATTCAAATTTTATCACAATGCTTCAAGTTCGGTCGAACATGATGTAGATTTTGAGAAAAAGTGTACTTCGAGCGAACTTGTAAGAAAAATCTCAAGAAACAAGTAAGTTCGGTCGAACTTAAGAAGAATTTTCAGGACCTTAGCTAAGTTTGAGCGAACTTAAGAAAATTTTCAACTGATTTTATACAAGTTCGGTCGAACTTGACAAAATTTTGAAGAATTTAAGCTAAGTTCGGTCGGATTTGAAGATAAAAACTTGAAAAACTATCAAATTCGGGCGAACATGAGTAAAATTCGAAGAATTTTAGTCAAGTTCGGTCGAACTTGGTCTCAAGTTCGTCCAACATGGTTTTTTCAACCTTTTGTTATCAATTTGATTGAATTTGATGTCCAAACTCTCAGAAGTTTATCACAACTGTATTTTACATGACATATTCAATTTTTAACTGATTTTGTCCATGAAATCATCAAATGTGTGAAAATGTTAAGAAAAATGATAGAATGGAGATGAAATAGAGAAATTCTTGTCTTGATTCCAGCAAATTTAGGTATCCAGGCTCTGATACCACTTGTAGGAACGTCCACGATTAGCACGGGAACCTAAATTTGTTATCTATTGTCCGATTAGGCGGAAACTAATGACAAGTTAACAAAATATCAAGAATTACTCATTTAAAGGTTGTTTTCATTGATCTAAAGTTCAATACATTCGAGAACTGGATCTGACAGAGCTTCGCCGTCTCTGTGCCAAAATCTCTCCACGTTACAAATGAAATAACCAAGGCACCTATTTATAGACCTACAAGTTCGCTGGAGAGTATAGAAGTTCGGGCGAACTTGACTTCTCAAGAACCATCTGGAGTGAACTTGACTTCAATTCTACTTAAATACGCCTAGATTCTAACAGATTAAGCCTCATTCACTCACACTCGATACATAATGACGTAGGCAACAGACATATGCACCAACAAATCTAAGTGCAGATCTTGTTTTAGATTCAACCATCCAAGCCCTCAACCATAGGAAGAGGCAGCTGCTGATGGTTAAGGAAGATCAACAAAGGGATGCTAATATGCAGGCTATCACAAATGAACCTTTGTTTGACTTCAAGCCTCAAGCTAAATCTGAAGATCCTTTTCAAGCTTTCAAGAAATTCACCTTTTCAATTCTCATCACAAATAACTCTTCTCCCAAGAAACCCATTGAACTCAAAAATACTAAAGTGGCTCTCTGATAAAAAGACCCATGTATTGACTCTGCTCAGGTCCAATGGGAAAGTTGTGAGTATATCAAAGAAGGATGCACTAAGCCTGGGTGTAGCTGACCTTCAAGATCATTTGGAACTACAACTGTGCAGGGATGAGGATGACGAAGTTCCCAGAACTTTGAATCTCAATTCAAAGATTATACCAGGGAAAAACTGATGAGACATAAAGATCATGAATAATGAAGAGTTTTGGCATCATCTGTTCTAGGGGGAGATTGTTGGGATTGAATCCTACAAAAGAACATATGATAGAAAACCAAAACAGGTCGGCTCTATATGATCCAGAATAAACAGTGTTTTAGGACCACTCTTCACAAAGACCAGCTACCAAACCGCTGATAGTTCTAACAACTGCCTTATACCAAAGCTCTGTCAGTTTATAAAATATGTTGAATCACCAATCCACTGATGGGTCAAAGGTCTGTTAGAAGTCAAAGGTCTGCTAGAAGTCAAAGGTCTGATCATCCTTTGAAGAACATCTGCTAGTACTTCATCAGAGTTTATGCTTATCAGAGGATAGGTTAGGCAGTGGTTAGAGTTTGTTATTGTTGTTAGCTGTCATCATCAAGGTGATGTCAGCATAGACGATCAGTGGTTAGGATTGTACTATAAATAGACAGTGCCTGTACTGTTCTATTTAGCACACACATTCTTAATTTCATACTATCTTTCTGTGTAGCTCGGTCTGAGGGGGAGCCTAGTGATTCATACATGTATTTACTTTGTATTTGATGTCAATCTTTTTAGTAATGAAAACATGTTATGATGAAAACTATTCTCTCATTGATTGGATTATAAAGTTTTAACTATTCTTCCGCTGCAAAGTTCTTATCGAGTTATCATTCTATTATCAATTTTGTTAAGACTATTCAATCAATCCAAACTCAGATTCTAACAATTGGTATCAGAGCTTGGTCAGTCAAATTTGATCTAACCGTCAATTTGACATATGAAAATCAGCTCGATCTCGTTGTTTTTGAGTTATCTATATGTGTTGAGGTAAGAGTCTTAGTTTGTGCGGAAAATTGCGTTGTATGTGGTCTAAGTGTTGTGTAGGTGTGTTTGTGTTGATTTCATAACAAATTGACGGAGATGATTGATTTTAGTCATAAAATGACTAAGGTAAACTCTTAAATCATAAATTTCTCAAAAGAATTACTGGAGATCTATCAGGTCTAATTGTAATAAACTAAAAAAAACAACAAAAAATTAATAATAAAACGTACAATAAAATATAATAAAAAATACCTTAATATATATTTTTAACTAAATAAAATTTCATTAATAAATAATTAATTGTAATAAACTAAATAAAAAACAACAAAAAATTAATAATAAAACGTACAATAAAATATAATAAAAAACACATTAACTATTCATGTTATACTTTCCCAAGATCTCGTTTTTCATCGCGAACGTCGTTGTCAATGCCTCGCTGGAAAGATGATCGACGTTCATGGCGAGAAACTTCATATCCGCAAGCTTTTGCTTCTCATATGCTTTTTTTTGCTTCTTTTGTGCCTTTTCATGTAACGCCTCGTATTTCCGTAAAATTTTATTTTAGAAGATACGTGACGTTTCGATCTTTTTCTTAAAATCACAAATGAATAATGGATAATAATAAATAAATAGCAACCGACGCGTTTACGCGCCCCTAGCAAAACCGACAAGCGAACGCCTCACTTATCGTTACTCCATTAATTTGTGTAATTTAGAAATTAAAATAATATTTTTTACGACATCCTATGACGAAGGAAACGGACCTCGCAGTCGTGACCGGTCTGCTTAAAATCCTAGGTACCGGGCCTTGGGCCCAACACTCAAACCCTAACTAAACCTATCCTACTTAAAACAACACACACACTCACACGGACACACTCAGCCGCACACACACCTCACTGTTCTCTCTCTCACAACTCCGGTCACCGGAGTAAGGGTTCCGGCGACCCTTTCCGGCGCCGCCTCTCCGGCGAGTCACACCCTCATCACTGTCCTCCTCTCCCCTCAACACACATACACCCGCAACTCTCTTTATCTCTCTCGATTTCAGTTGCCGGAATAACTCCGGCGACTATGCCGGTACAGCGGAAGGACCAAGAAAATACCCACAACACCCTCAGTTTCTTCTCCGGTACTTCTCTCCGCCGGCGACGTCAGCAAACCCGACTTCCAACTAGCTGACCTCACTCCTGCTCGTCTCTCTCTCCCTCCAAAACGAACGACCGACCACCACATTTGGGCGGCGGCGGCGGCACACAACAATAGCGACGGTGGCGCTAGGGTGAAACCCTAGGCGACACCGGCTGCTCCGGTTCTGTTCAACTGCCATGGCAGGGGTGGTGGTGGTTCCTGTTTGGGGCAAGCTTGAGTCGTATGAGTTGGATTAATCTTGTTCGCGTGTCGGTTCAAGTGCGACGTGACAGTGACGGACAGAGACAGCCACCGGAATCTCGACTCGTTCTTGTTCAACCGATTTATCACGGATCAGGTACGTGTTTTGAATTCATTCGATTCAGTTTCGGGTTCGGTCTGGTCTCGGGCAGTGATAATCGTTCTTGTGTTTCCGGTTTCACTTTGAGTCGAGTTTGGTTCATAATGTGTGTCCAGTCAGATCGTCGTGTGGGTTACGGGTTGACGATTCAAGTGTCGGTTCCGTTAATCTGGTCAAAGCCAATCAACCGGTCAAGTTTATTCAACGGTCAGGTCAATGGGTTAAAACTCGAGAGTCGGTAAAACATTAAGGATGCGAGCTCTATTATATTACCCATATATTTTGCTACTTAACAAAAATCGAGCTCGAACCGATCCGATAGCGAAACAATATAAATTTTGTCTATGAAAACAGTAAACTCGGTAAAGTTGTCTACCTTATTGCGGTTGTTAAAGGTTGTACTTATATGTATATGTATATGTATTGGGATAACTGTTGCGTTTTGACAATTATATCGACAACATTGGTTGTCGGAATCGTCCAAATACAGAGGAAACTCTGCCCGATTTTCGACAAATTATATATTAATAAAAACATACTTGATAATCAAAACACTAACAGAAATCTATCGGGATTTGAGCGAAGAAGTAAAATAATTATATCAATGACAATTTCGTAACTTCCTTTTTCCCATGCGAGGTGACCTCGGTATTCCATTTTCGACCGTCGACTTTCCACGAAAATTCCAAGGAAGCTTCGCTAAACAGTGAGCATACTCGACCCCTTTTTACATTTCAACGCGTTTTGGGGTGCAACATGTATTAATTAACAGAAGTCACATTATACGAAATAAAACATATCTAACTCGTACATACATGCTATTTGTTTCTGCTTGTTTAGTTCCAACTTGTGTTATTATGATATTGTTATGCTTAGGACGTTATGCATGCTAGCCAAAGAATTTGATTATATGTTATTATTATGCGAAAGTCGTCTCCATATATGTACTATTCGACTTGAATATATACTTGCCATGTTACAATCGAAACAAACATTTATACTTGAATTTAATTTCAAACTTGTATGCTCGCTAGTGCTTTCGTACTGATCCATGCTTTTATTACATGTTGCAGGATTGCGATCGACGAATCTAGTAGGATTGCCTAGAAACACACTTAAATTCTAATGTTCGTTATATTGTAATATTTCTATCATGTTGTATTTCATTTCAATACTTTGTACTAAACCATTGTCAATGAAATGAAATTATGTTCCTTTATACGTGTCGTAAATTAAATTGTATCATATGATTTAAGTAATGTAATTATTAAACACCTGACACAATTAGTGTTATGAAGCCTCAAGCAATCTCGTTTCGTCTCACTCCGATGTTTCCGCCATCGGTTGGGGTGTGACAGATTGGTATCAGAGCCATAACTATAGGGAATTAGGTAAAATTTCCTTGTTCGACCTAGTCTATAGTTTAAGTAACAAACTTTGACCATTCTTTATTCTCGCTAAAATATTAATTCTTCCTACTTTGCTTCTATATCTTCTTTCTTCTAAATTATACAAAGTGTTTTCCTTAAAACGTTATACACAATGCGTATTTGAAGACACTCTAATCTCACAAACGAAGTGACTCATCCAATAAGGGTGATTCCCGCCTTTGGTGATGAATTTCAATCCACATTACATGTTGTTTTGCATGAAACTTCACGATCAAGTTAGGAGTGATATCCATATCTTGATGGGAATTTCCATTTCATAACCTAGTGGATCCTTATCGACGACTCGGGATTATATCTTGTTTCGTTCAATAAACCACATTTTAGGGACGAAATTGTCAACCTATGATTGACATCCACACCTTGATGACTGGTTCCACTCTTCAATTTTCAATCTCGCCAAAGTTTCGTATTTTCAATCAAGTTAGGGACATGTATTAACTGGAAGGGTAAATACCGGTAATCGCCTGTCGACGAGAGTATTTAACCTATTAGGCCAAAGCATGTCTCCCTAATTCGGGAGGACTTACGATTCACTTTGGGGTAGTCGAAGTTTCTAAACCCGAAACACTCCAATACACATCAAGCCTCTCTATTATATTAGCTTAACTTTTATGCGATTTAATACTTGTTACCTAATCATCATTTTTACACGATAAAACTAATTCACACATACTGATACGTTATACTTGATTCGGGATTACTGGACGTTCTTTATGTGATAAACTGGTCATTAGCTTCGGATGAAGCCACACCTTGACATATGTAGTGCTCGTGAAGCACTATAGGAGTAGCGCACCGCCACATGGATTTGTGGTAAAGTTAAGTCATTCATTTATACATTACGGATATTTTCATAGCAACGAAATGATGACATGTGCTATGATTAGATGACCCTTATACATTACGGATCTTTTCATGGCAACGAAATGATGACATGTGCTATGATTAGATGACGCTTATACATTACGGATCTTTTCATAACAACGAAATGATGACATGTGCTATGATTAGATGATGCTTATACATTACGGATCTTTTCATAGCAACGAAATGACGACATGTGATATGATTAGATGACGCTTGCGTTGAATGTTGGGTTGACGTTTTGTCATTAACTTTGATCAAGCCGCACCTTAACATATACTGCGCTTGTGTAGCGCTGTAGGAGTAACGCCCGCCGCATGGACTTGCGATCATGTTAAGTCATACATACATACTTGCAGACACGATGGTTTGACCAGTGATATCACATGCCAGTAATGAGTTAATCTAGTTAACTAAATACCTCATTTTAATTATACTCATACTTATAACCCCTCTCACACTTAAATACAATCATACTTACATACTTAAAATTGCTTTACGTTATCATCCTCCCTCGTAATACGTTAATAAATCCTGATCGTGACACGGAACGTAAGATGGCATCGATTAGCAAAATAGACGTAATATGATATGAACATGGTGGATACGCCACTGGTACTTCCTATACATAAGTGTTATTACCATATTACCGAACCTTCGTGAAAATGTGCCATGAGAAATTCGGTGGTTCTCTTGTATTGAATACAAACTTTAATCACTCACCACCTTATTTCATGGTTACACCCAAACATACTACGAAATGCCAACTTTTCTAAAGTTCTCATCTTGAATAAATTTCGGGAAGAAATTTCCTAAAGTAGGGGAGACTGTAACGCCTCATATTTTCGTAAAATTTTATTTTAGAAAATACATGACGTTTCGATCAGTTAACTAACTTGCGCTTCTCACGCAAGGAAACAGTAAATCCTAAGAAACTTTCCCTTAGCAAAATCCTTGACTTGGTGCAGAAGCAAGGGAATCTTTTTTGTTGTAACAGAATGTACACGTGGTGAATAATAGATGGGTAACAGATGTGAAACCTTCTAGAAGCCATTAACACCCAATCGTGCAAGCATCTTTTCGGTTATAACCAATTGCCACATGGCAGCATCTGGGCCGAGGAAGATCACGGTGATGGCATGCTCACATTTATAAGATGTAGTGATCTCATGTTGACACGTGGCACCTCCCTAACCGCTGATGAGCTCACAATCCGTGTGCACTAACGGATTGCCAACAAACATTAACGGGGTAGCAAAAGATTCCGTTAAAGTTAATAATCTCTCTTTTTGGCGCCAAACACCGGCTATAAATAAGTAACTTGGAGTTCAAGGAAAGGTATTCACTCTCAACTACTCTCTCTCTTACAATACTTACTTCCGACTACCTGTACTTATTCTCACGCCGGATGGTGGTCACAGAGAGAACCCCCTTCTCCCCGTGGCGAGCTAACGGTGTTTTGTTTTGCAGGTTCAGCCGGAATATTGTTCTATTCGTCATCCATCATGAAACCAAACGGAGGGTTAACCCTTTTATGCAGAGCCCATTCCATAGATCTACTTATATTCCGGTCTAGTTGATCTAGGGTTTCTTCATTGGCGCCCACCGATTTCAATTCTTTTTCACCTTTCGTTTTGTTTCATTAAGATCTGCAGCATCATGGCTGACGGATCATCTTTTCAAGGTTCTCGATCAGGGATTCGACGCGTTGTTGTCGGACCTCAGGTCGACGGACAAATAGTTGAGGATTCTTCCGGCGAAGCTAATGCTCAGTATGATGCTAATCATGCGAGTATTCCTGTGACGCTGGCGGCTCCTCAGGTTGATGTTACATTGATTTTACCACCTGGATAGACTCCATTATCATGGTTAATCAAATCTCAAGCGACTCTAAACGCTTTGTATGCTCAGTTATGTGCTCAAACCGAAACTCCATCTTTTAAAGCTCCGGTTAACGCTCCTCAGGTCCGTGCTTCGCCGGCACCTCAAGTTTTGAGTTATAATACTCAAAGTCATGCTTGTTCCCCTTCGCGTATACCTGAAGATGGAACAGAAATGTATTCTAAAACCAGGAATGATCCTGTTCATTCTAGTAATAGAAGGCAAGAAGAGAACGTTTAGCGTCTCGCATCTGTCCACTCTCGTTTGGGCCCGCGGTCTTCGCAGAAACGGGACACCCAACATGATGAGCTCGATAGAACCTATGAGGAAGGGGATAGTGCAGGTATTTTCAATCGAATATCTGCAGATCATGCTAGTTACAGGCCAAAAGTACGTGCAGTATACAATCCAGAAGCTGAGCATGATTACAATTTGGTGTATCGCCCAACCGAAGCAGCTGAACAATCAAAGTTTACCAGAGAGATAGCACTAGCTTCGTTGGAGCGAGCAAAATTACCATCCAACATTGGAAAGTTTAACGGTTTGACCGATCCTGATGATCACATGCGCGTCTTTACCGGTGCAGGGTTACTTGGGTGCTGGACATTGCCAATGTGGTGTCACCTATTTGTACAGACCCTTACTGGCGCTGCGTGCCTTTGGTTTAATAATTTGCCGGCAGGTAAACTTTCCTCTTGGAATGACTTAAAAGAAAAATTTCTTACACACTTTAGTCAGCAACGGCGATACGTGCGCGATTCCTCAGATGTAATGAACATCTGGCGGAGGGACGATGAAAGCCTCGAAGATTTTATAACGCGTTACAATAAAAAAGTGTTGGAGATTGGAGATGACCATGAAGACCTTATACGCGCGCAGTTCAAGTATGCGGTAAGGTGTGACGAAATGATTAAAGTGTTGTCCGGTACAACAGGCCTTCCAAAAAATTGGGATAAACTCATGGCGGCAGCCAAGGTTTACGCCTAGACTGAGCGCAACTTAAGTTCTAACAGGCCACCTCTACCTCAGAATCGTCCGCAAGACCTGAGTAGAGGTAGTCTCAAGTATAAGAGAAATTGGAAAGAGTCAAGTCAGAATTCGTACTCTCCTTATTCACCAATTGATGCGCGAGCAACAATCAACAAGATAGTACCGCAAAAAGCGATTAAGCAAGAGAATAGGGATCATCAGTGAACTCCCTTGACGAAATCTCCGGCTGAGGTTCTCAGCACTGAGAATTATCAGTTCAAACAGCCGCAACCAATGAAAAACAAAAAAGGGCAAGACCCAAATTTGTTCTGTGACTATCATAGAGACACAAGCCACACAACAGATAACTGCATCAGTCTGCACACGGAGATTGAAAAATCATTAAAGAGTGGGAAGCTTACACATCTAGTCCAGAATGTGCGTAAAGAGATTAAACAGATTACGTGCGAGAACGAAGGGCCTAGCAACAAGAAAATGAAACAGCACGTTTACATGATTCAAGGTGGATCATCGCGCAAGCGTAGCCATCAACATTTTCAAAACAATACTTGGCGCGAACAGCAAGTTATTTTTCCTATCGTTCCAGGAGGTCCTCAAGAAGACTGGCCAGTAGGCATCACCGGTATCTTTGGGCACTACCAAACAGACTATATGTTTATAGATCCTGGTAGTTCCATGGATATTATGTATGAACAGTGCTTCAAGCAATTAGATCCTGAGGATAAGGCATGCTTGGAACCAGTTGATTTTCCATTAGCTGGGTTCTGCAATGAGGCTGTCTTTCCTCTAGGACAAATCCTTTTTCCTGTTACTTTATCTGATGGGAGGTGATCTCGAACGAGTAACGTCAACTTCATGGTGATACCGGGAAATTCCCGTAACGATGTACTATTGGGACGCCGCACGCAACGTGATTTTAGTATGATTACTTCCGCTCCGCATGTTGCTTGTGGTTTTCCGACACCAAATGGTATAGCTATACTTTTTGCGCGGAAAGAAATCATGTCAATTGAAGAACCAGTTATGAAGGCTGTCAAGACATTGCCAAGTAACGATCCAGAAAAGTGGGTACTCAACAATAAGTATCCTGAGCAAACAATCATGTTAGGGCTTGCAGTCAGTATTGAAATTCACGCAAAACTTAAACTATTGTTGTTTCGCAACAAGGACATTTTTGCCTGGACACCTGCCGACATGGTCGGTGTCCCACGCAACATTGCGGAACATTTTCTAAATGTATTTCCGTCAGTAGAACCAGTTGTGCAGAAAAAGCGCAGCCTCGGGTCAGAAAAGACAAAGGCGATGAACGAACAAGTCACCGAGTTATTAAATGTTGGTATTCTGCGTGAAGTCAAATACCAAACCTGGGTGGCAAACCCAGTCATGGTAAAGAAACATAATGGCGGATGGCGGATGTGCGTAGATTTTAAAGATCTAAATAAGGCGTGTCCAAAAGATTGTTATTCTCTTCCTGAGATTGACAAAAAGGTTGACTCATTAGCTTCCTTTCGCTAGAAATGTTTTCTAGATTGTTATAAAGGGTATCATCAAGTCTTGATGAAAAAAGAGGACGAAGATAAAACCGCTTTTCACACGGAGAAAGGCATTTTTTGTTATACCAAGATGCCTTTTGGTCTCCGCAATGCGGGAGCTACTTATCAAAGATTGATGGATACAGTGTTTGGAGATGATATCGGGAAAACTGTGGAAGTCTACATTGATGATTTGGTCATTATGAGTAACTCAGAAGACACTATGTTAGACAACATCCAACGAACTTTGATTCTCTGCGTGAGGTAAATCTAAAGTTAAATCCCAGCAAATGCTCCTTCGGCATGGAAGAGGGCAAATTTTTGGGTTTCATCGTCACCAAAGACGACTTCAAAGTTAATCCTGAGAAGGTCGAGGCAATACAAAAAATGTCTTCTCCTACGACCATCAAAGAGATGCAACGTTTGGCTGGAAGGTTAGCTGCCCTAAACCGCTTCCTCGCCAATCATGCTGCAAAGTCTTATCCATTTATTCCAACCTTGCGCAATTGTACGAAAAGCAAAGAGTTCGCATGGACTCCTGAAGCTGATCAAGCTTTCCAGCAGATGAAAGATTGTTTAGTTCAACTTCCCACACTTACTGCCTCGTGAAAAAGAATCCATGGTCTTATATCTTGTTGCATCTGAGGTAGCAGTAGGTGCTGTCTTGTTGGTAGAGCGCGAAGGGGTCTAGTCTCCAATTTATTATATCAGCAAGATGTTGAACGATCCAGAGACAAGGTATTCAATTATGGAGAAATTAGTTTTAGCATTGGTCCATGCTTCGCGCAGGCTGCGAAGATACTTTTCAGGACATGTTATTACAGTTTTAACAAATTTTCACATTGGCCAAGTCCTGGCCAAACCAGATGTTTCTAGACGACTTGCGAAATGGGCAATAGAATTGGGAGGTTATAACATTTGTTATAAACCTAGACCAGCTATCAAAGGCCAAGTGTTGGCAGATTTCATCGCTGAAATTCCCGCTGATAAACTTGAAGAATGCCAAGCAATTCAAAACCCAGTCCCAGTCATAGACAATAGAGCCTGGACATTGTTTACAGATGGCACATCAAACAGTGATGGGGCTGGAGCAGGTCTTCGATTAATAAGTCCCAGAGGGAGAAGAATTCCCATATGCAATTCGGTTGGATTTTAAAAGCACCAACAACGAGGCCGAACATGAAGCTTTCCTCAGCTTTCGCAGCAGCTGATGGCTTGGTTTTCTGATCTGGGTTGGAGAGAGAGAGGCGCAGCAGCTGCAGCAGCAGTTGGTTTCTTCTTCTTCTTCGAATCAGGACCTACGCCCAAGTTTAGCAAATCACCTACATAATCAATCATATTGAGCAAAGGTTGCGCCATTAGTTATATTGAAATATTACTTAGAAAATTGTTCAAGAGTAATATTGCAATATCAACTTTGGCTTTGTAAGAACTTATGTACCAGTCTTCGAAGATGGTTGCGCCTCCAGATCCTCCTTCTTGGGCAACTCAAAGTTCCCCAAGATTTGTGAGAACCAAGTTTCTCACCATTAGCAATAGGCACGACGGCCATTTTCCCTTTCTCTCTCTTAAAAGAGACCAAGTAGAGAGGCACAGCTACATAACAAACATTTTTGCATCAGTAAATATCTATTAAAAGATATTACTAGGAAGTTAAAGGGTTACGTACCAGTTCCATCTTCAGTATGCACCGGTTTTTCCCGGCGTTCTTTCTACCAGAAAATACTCATCCCGGCAGCGATGAGGGCCCTCTCTGGCAAAACAATATTGGGCACATCTTTAATATCTTGATACCATACCTCATCAGCAGGTATGGGAAGGGTCTCCAGCTCGATCTCATCACCGGCTCGGAATGTCATCTTCATCGGGATCACCGCCGGCTTTATGAAGAAGAACTTCTGCTTCCAGTTGTGGTAAGATTTGGGCGGCACCAACAGCAATAGTTTGGCTTGCACACGCTGTTGGAACGAATAAAAACCCAACGAACAGTGCAACTGTTAGAAGACTCTAAATCTCTCAACTGTCGGCACGATCTGCATCGACCGGCAAACAAACTCAAAATGCCGGATCCTAACCATTCCCATCGGGCTCAACTGAGAAATATGAAGCTTGTAAAAACCAAGAATTTCCAGCAAGAAATGGGTCACCAGAAGCCGGAAGTTCCCTTCAGCAAAATAATCGTAAAATAATGTAATGTAGCCGGCCGGCGCCTCAGCCGCCGTGGCATTCGCCACCGGAAAAAAACGCTTTCCAAGACAGAGCAAAAAGAAAGTTGGTGGCAAGATTATCGAAATCTTTCTTCGACCACTTTAACGGTGCAAACTTGACGATGACATCTCAGCAGAACTTGCACCGGTGGCCATAACTCAAACTTTGAAGAATACTTAGAAAACTTTGAAGATCGCCGGAAGATAGGAAAACAAGTTTCTCTCAAGATTTAATTTGGTGAGGAAGCAAATGGATCGTTGATCCCTTTATATACTAATCGCAATTAATGCACGATTTGACTGCAGCGACTTTTGTGACAGTCACGTATCCCCAAGTAACCGCAGGGCGAGTGGAGAACAGTAACCGCCCCACGCGCGCGAGTGTCGCCGAAATAGCATTAAAACCGTAAGACATGTACTGTTGACAGCATGTCAACAGTACCACCACGTCTCAAGCACGTGCGTCGTCACCAACTACACCATCCGGATGAGTGACACGTGTCTAAGTATATTTGAAATTCAAATACTTTTTCAAAATTCACTTACGACACGTCACCAAGATGCATAAAGCAACAAAAAGCTAGTCCTTACCTAGCGCAGCACATTTATCTTAAGTCCAGTGCTCCACCTACTTTTTATTCTTACATAGGAGCAACACTGGACTGGGGGGACTTGTAGGGGTATGGTCCCAAAAACCTTGCACCAATCAAGGAAACCATACCCGTTAATAACTTTTAAGAAAACTGCGCGCAAACTTCTTTGCCAAAATAAGATTTATTAGAACTCTGCGCCAAATATCCAAGAGAGGAAAGGATCATATAACTACCTTGCACGGGCTCGCGCAAGGTTCAAAGTTAAAAGCCTAAACATTCTCTTTAGATAAATGCTTCATTTAACTACCTTGCGCGGGCTCGCGCAAGGTTCAAAGTTAACCTTGAAAACTCTCGTTTGATAATGCTTCATTTAACTACCTTGTGTCACACCCCGACCCGCAGCGGAAAAGGTGACCGGGGCATGATTGGGTTATCATCAAAGCTCATGACATTTATTATACGTTTCATATTTATTAATACACTTTAATGGAGAATTACAATCAATATTACAACATGTCCTAAACATCAATCTAGGCTTCATTGTTTTCTTCTAAGGCATTTCCTATGTTTCCTTGCTTCATCCTGTTCACCTGTATCATGTGTAAAAAGGTTTTTTGGATCAACAAAAAGTTGGCGAGTGAATCCTATGGAAAACATTTGAACAAGTTTATTTAATTGATTATGAAATGAGTGCACAACCACACATGAGTAAAAATAGATGTAAACTTACTCAACAATCATTAGATATTAAATAAAGCACATATGAACAATAATGGAACGTTTAGAGGCACGCGTTGCGCAACTCGTCTCTCACGAGGAACTGATGGGCCTAATGAATGAATTGCATAAACATGATAATATGAAAGACATAACTACAAACAATATAAACTCAATGATATACACATGAACAATAATGGATTGGTTTTGAGGCACGCGTTGCTCACTCGTCTCCCACGAGGAGCTGATGGGCTTAATGAATGAATTTCATACAAGTTGACAAAATGAAATGCATAATCACAACAATATAAACAATCTAAGTTTAGATCACGATATGGTATGGCACAAGTTTAAATAAACGAGTTAATTATTTTGTGACACATGACACACCCCAAAACGTGTAATTAAAAAGGGGGAGTTGTAAGATTCACTCACAGTGGGTGCGTTCGGTTGATGATGTTGAATGCACGCGAAATGGTTTTAACCACGAGTGAAATTAACCTAGATAAATAGCATTATGGTTCGGTAAGTAAACGGATTTTATTAATCCATTTTAGTAGGATTGTTGGGTGTATTTTTGTGAGTTTAAGGCTATTTTCTAACCTTAAAAATGTTATATTTAAGTATTTTTAATTGATTTTTAATTAAAATAAATAAATAAAAATAATAAAAAAATTTGACTTTTTGACCGGTTCGTATGCGAGTATATGTGCGCTGAGTGAGGCTCGAACCCGAGACCTCCCGTACGCGTGCACGCAGCTCTACCAACTGAGCTACGTGTCTAACCCGAAATATTTCTGTTTTTAATTATATTTATATACTAATTAGATTAAACAGAAAATCCTTTATTTCTTAAAAACGATTTTAATCCGTGACTCGGTGCGCTTCACAGGTCTCGAACCCGGGACCTGTGGGTTGAGTTAACACACAGTCCACCGCTGGACTGTGTGTTTAACATGTTATATAAACCGATTTTTATTATACTTAAATACAAACTAAGTATTTTCATTTCTGACTTATTTAAAAAGGTAGATAATTGTCCGAGTCGGTGCAGTAGACCGGACTCGAACTCGTGACGTGTGATTTAAACATACACACAGTCCACCGCTGGACTGTGTGTCTATCTTGGTTATTATTCCGATTATTATTATACTTAACATATACAACAGTGTCTCCGGTTCGATTAACAAAAAAAAGACATTTTTATTAAGGCAGCGTGTGTGAGACAAGATTCGAACTCGAGACGTTTGTGTGTTTAATGTGCACACAGTCAACCGCTGGACTGTGTGTCTAACCCGAGTTATAACTTGATTTTAATTATACTTATACACAACTGGAACTTCGTCTTCTTCGTTAGATTTTAACCAGAATCGGAAGTCCGACTGGTTCGATGATTAAATCATGTTCGTTAGAGTCTGATGGTTAATTACAAGTGAGATATAAATAAAAAGAAAGAGAAATTAGGCGTAAGGTATACCGACTGGACTCCTCTGTTTTTCCGGCAGAACTCCGGCGACAGCAACAGGTTCCGGCGTCGGGTGTCTTGCAGCAGCGAGTCTTCAGAAAGCTTGAAAAGGATGTGGGTGACTTCGGTATAAGCTCTGGGGGTTCAGTAAGGCTTAGAAGTGGAGAACCCGGTTTTCCGGCGATTTGCAGGAGATTTCCGGCGAGTGAGTTTTCGCCGAGAAAGGGTGCGGTTTTGAGCGAAAAAGCTTGCAGAGGTTCGAGGGGGTATTTATAGGGCAGTTCATCGATGAATTTGGTCCAATTTCCGACTTGATTCAAAGTCATTACGTTTTCCGGCGGTTATAGTTTATGTCGGGGACTCAGGCGTCGGTTATAACCGATGTAGCGATTAAGTTTTACGTTATAACTGAAGATATCGTAAATTCTTGGCGAGATCGCCGGGATTTCCGACGACTGCAATTTTGGGCGCCGGTTTTGAATTCGGAAAAACACGTTATGAATTAAATGATTCTAATATTTAACAGAGAATACAAGTGGCGCAGTGGTTTAAGTGTTGAGTGTTAAGACTTTGCTGGACCGGTTACTGACCCGGGTTCGAAAACCGGCAGAAACATATTATTTTTATTTTCATATTTTTAACAGTTTTTCAAAAACTAATTATATATTTCCATATAATAATTAATTATGTATCGCTTAAAATTATTTTGGGCATTAAATTCGCAACGAAATTTTTAACTGATTGTTCGGTTAATAAACGGAGCGGGTTTGGTAAATCCGTTTTTGACGGATGTTACACCTTGCGCGGGCTCGCGCAAGGTTCAAAGTTAACCTTGAACATTCTCGTTTGATAATGCTTCATTTAACTACCTTGCGCGGGCTCGCGCAAGGTTCAAAGTTAACCTTGAACATTCTCGATGGATAATGCTTCATGCACAAACCTTGCACAGATATTTATATCAAAGAAAGTATCCACCAAACATTGCGCTAAGCAGCAAGGAGAAGAAGGAAGATCAGTTAACTAACTTGCGCTTCTCGCGCAAGGAAACAGTAAATCCTGAGAAACTTTCTCTTAGCAAAATCATTCACTTGGTGCAGAAGCAAGGGAATCTTTTCTGTTGTAACAGAATGTACACGTGGCGAATAATAGATGGGTAACAGCTGTGAAACCTTCTAGAAGCCATTAACACCCAATCGTGCAAGCATCTTTTCAGTTATAACCAATTGCCACATGGCAGCATTTGGACGGCCGCGGAAGATCACGGTGATGGCATGCTCACATTTATAAGATGTAGTGATCTCATGTTGACACGTGGCACCTCCCTAACCGCTGATGAGCTCACAATCCGTGTGCACTAACGGATTGCAAACAAACATTAACGGAGTAGCAAAAGATTCCGTTAAAGTTAACAATCTCTCTTTTTGGCGCCAAACACCGGCTATAAATAAGTAACTTGGAGTTCAAGGAAAGGTATTCACACTCAGCTACTCTCTCTCTCTTACAATACTTACTTCCGACTACCTGTACTTATTCTCACGCCAGAGGGTGGTCACGGAGAGAACCCCCTTCTCCCCGTGGTGAGCTAACGGTGTTCTGTTTTGCAGGTTTAGCCGGAATATTGTTTTATTCGTCATCCATCGTGAAACTAAACAGAGGGTTAACCCTTTTATACAGAGCCCATTCCATAGATCTACTTATATTCCGGTCTAATTGATCTAGGGTTTCTTCAGTATCCCTGCTGACTACCACTGGGTTGAGGGTAACGTCACCTTGAAAAGAGGGGCCTACTACTTTAACTTAGATAATCTCTTAGAAAGTCCGAAATTGCGAAAATCATCAAAGCGTACATTAAAGAAGAGTTGGATCCAAGTGATTCTATATTATCTATTTGTATTTCATTTTATTTACCTTTTTATTTCTAGATTTATGTATGTTCAAAAAAAAAAAAAAAACTCTTATCCAAACATTTGTAACGATTAGAGGTTGAGGATAAACCGGTATTAAAAGCTCTTATGTCATTGGACGACCTCGGTATCTTACCAACGCTATACTACGCTCATGATGGGTGCACTTGCCCAAGTGTGTGTTTAGTATTAGTATAATATCGTGTTTTATAAATTTAAAACTTGACTAACGCGTAAAAAGAATTTAACTATTAATAAAATCATATCACGCTTAACGCACACCAAGTTTTTGGCGCCGTTGTCGGGGACACAAGGATTTTAAGAAAGTTTAAAATCGGCGGCCTAATTATTTTTAATAATTTTCTTTTTTTTAGGATTTTTCCATTTCTCCTAGCAAAAACTGCAGTTCCAGCAGGCTGCAGCAGGGGGCCGTGTTCAATTAACATGCCCCCGTGTCCAATAATAGCAACAACAAAATCTATTTTTAGTTAGATAGTAGCTGACCACGGGCCGTGTCACATAAACACGGGGTCATGCCCAACACCCAACTACTGAAAACAGGGCCGTTTGATCCCAACGGTTGGTAATCTTTGACAAAAATATGGATGATATCGATTATTTTTGCTTTCGCCACTCTTACGGTGAAAGGTGTCAACTATGTGGAGGGTTCCATCAAGATTTAGAATGTTATATCCTGAATTCTGAACACCACTACTTAGCAGACCTGTCGTTTTCCTATAATAATCACCTTAAGTTGGGCGAAAGTAAAATCAATCGTTACTATCCAACCGAATGCTCTCAACCTCCTCTTCCACATGACATTGCCTCGTCTGAAATATGACAATTAGAAGAAAGGATTCTCTAAAATTTAAAAGAAATAGAGCTTATGATGAAAACTAAGTGTTTATCACAGGACAAAAAGCAAGAAGAATCATTGAGTTCGCATTCGGAATCTAGCAACACCAAAGCCATTAAAAGTACCTTAATCTCTTACGATAGCATTAGCGATAGTCGTCCATGTGTCGATTGTACCGTTAAGGACTCTCCATCGTCTCCCACCGATGCGCTCATAGACCTGAGCAATTTGACATACACCTTCTTTAACAAGAGCCCGGGCAAGGGAAATAAAGTTGGTTTTGCCCACCGGTAAGTAGTTTAGTTTTTACCCTTTCCGATAACCTCTTGTGTTCGTGCATCCACCAAGACCAATTACAGTACCTTAGGCACTTCGGTGTTGTTCCATCCAGCAAGGAACCTCCCGATCATACGAAATCCTTCAAATAAACAAGACAACACTTCATAAAAACGCCAACCACGAGGCTGTGCCCAGCGGACACGCCCTGTGTGCATCAAAAAATAACCACAGGGTCGTGTTCAGGCCAACACGCCCTGTGTCTCTAATATGGACAAACGTGTCAGAACTTTATCTGACCACGGGGCTGTGGTCAGTGTGCTGTCGTTTTCTATAAAGTCAGCCTTGGTGCTGTATATTTGGACCCATTCCAAAGACAGAGATCCCCTGGGATTTTTCACATATACCTTAAAAGGTATGTTCTTGAAAAGGTTTCCTTAAACCATCTTGTCTTTACCACTTTTGTCACTTTCCCTTCTTCTTCAAAGAACTCAAAACCTCCATTATAGCTTGAAGCTCCATGACTTCATGCTTTATTCATGCAATATAAATTTTTTTTACCAAGAAGCCCTTAATAAACAAACATTTTATTACACTGTTTTAAGTTATTTTTGTTCAAAAATGACCAAAACCAAAGAAAAAAAAGTTAAAACAGGAAATCTTAAGTTCAAAACTGTTGCAGAAGGATGGACACGGGCCCGTGTCCACTGGACACGGGGCCGTGGTGGAGGTTTAAGTTACACTCTCTTAAATTTTCACTCTTGTTTTCTTAGTATGTCGAGTCAGAATAGTGGAACGTCGTCGACAAACTCAATAAACAGCAGGAGAGGAAGAAGACCATCGATTGAAGCCACCTTGGTCCGTTATGTATATGCTTTAAGGGAAGACATCGGTGAAATGACATTAGTGGAGGAGGTCCTTATCGACCGTATTAACTATTTGACGGTGGGGTTGGATAATTGCTTCCAAGAGATCAACCTTTTGCACCAAAGTTTGAACATCCTTGCGATGCCTCCCATGGAACCAATCTTCCCACAAGAGGATTGGAACATCGCACAAGAAATCATCATCCCAACCGGATGGGATGACCTCCCTCCGGAACCTCCTCTAGACACATTACATGAGGTTCCGGTGGAAGTCGCACCGCCCGCACCTGCCCCGTACGAATATACAGATGATGAGCCCTTCCTCTTCCTCCCTCAGGAGATTGAGGAAATGGTCAATGAATTTTAAAGGGCGCTCCCTCTGGATTGAAGTTCTAAGAGCCCTCATCCACCGGGAAATCATTCCCGAGTTTTTATCGTTTTAAAAATACAATCATCTAGGGTAGAACTTCATGATGGTTTTAATTTCTTGCACCTATATAATTTTAGGGCTTCTGTAATTTTTAATTTTTAGGAATTATCTTAGGACCTTTTGTATCCCGCACTCTAATATATGATGGTTTACATTATCGTTGTGGTGTTTGGATCCTATTTTATAACCTAACAAACGAGAAAAGATGAAACTTGCTAAAGGGACATTAAAACCACGCCCCATGCACGTAAACACTGCCTCCCGACAACTTTTTCCAGCTTCCCAGCATGTGCAGCACGGGGCCGTATCCAGCCCAGCACGCCCCATGCCCAGGCTTATGCAGAAAAACCATTTTTCCGGGTAACTGACCACAGGTCGTGTCCACTGGACACACCCCGTGGCCAGCCTTCTATAAACTTTGATACTGGCAATCTGAACACGGGGCCATGGTCAGCAAGTACCGGGCCGTGGCCAGTGCCCAGTATCATAAAATCTTGTTATTAAACGCACTTTTGTGCATTCGAATCAACCGAAAAACTTATTTTCGGACACATTGAGGACAATGTGTAATTTAAGTGTGGGGGAAGCTAAAATCTTTAATTTTGCAAGTCCTAATAACAAGCCTAACACAAAACTCCATTGGAACCGCTAATCACCCAAAATCTTTTAAAATCTTTATTTATTTTTCTTGTCTTAGTTTAAATTGGGAATGACAATATCTAAAATGGTTATGTTTTTACAAAATTACAACCAATAGTGTCGACAAAAAAAGAACGTAACAAGAAAATTAGAAAAAAAGGGGCATTACAAATCTTTTTAAAATTTGATTATATATACTTGTTCACACTATAAACCCATTTCCACAATAAGTGAGTTTTTGAGCCTTTATTGAGCATACATGCATACATCTTTAAACTAAAATGCTCGTTATTTATTATTGTGTGAACAGTCGCTTGGTTCTTACGACTTTAGAACTTGCCAAGACGATACATTCCCGGTCCTTACCAACTTAAACCTAAGTAAGTAAATGATAGAGGCATTAGGACTAACCCATTTTTCATTCAACACCATTATTTTTCTTCTTCTTTCCTCCCCTACCATTAATCCCCTTAATTAACCCCTTCGAGCCTAAACCTTTTCGTTTAAAAAACCCACAAAACAAACAACCATTACTCACCAAAACCTTTTTCTTTCAAACCCATTTGTTTTAGTAAAAAGCTTGGTTATCTTGTGACAAAAAAAAAACAACAACATTGTTCTTACAATAACCAAACAAGTTCCTTAAAAATCTTATTTTAAAGAATTTAGTTGAATAAATGTCACAAAAACAAAAAGTTTTACGACATCCGATGTTTTTTACACTTTTCGCCACTTTACTAACTACTAACCCAAAAACCACCTACCCTTAGCCCAAGCCTAACCCTTTCCCAAAGTCCTCTTGATATCTATAAAGGTTCACAGTTAAAAAGGAGGAGGTTTGACCACTTGGCAGGCTTATGGTAGAAATAAGTTCCATACCAGAATCGAGTGTTATCACAAAAATACATCTTCGGCCGAGTGTTGAGTGATCTCTTGTGAGGTACGTGTAGGAACATCCACGATTAGCACGGTAACCTAAATTTGTTATCTATTGTCCGATTAGGCGGAAACTAATGACAAGTTAACCAAATAACAAGAATTACTCATTTAAAGGTTGTTTTCATTGATCTAAAGTTCAATATATTCGAGAAACAGATCCGACTGAGCTTCGTCGTCTCTGTGCCAAAATATCTCCAACTCTTCAAATGAAATCCCAAGGCACCTATTTATACTGTTACAAGTTCGCTGATGAGGACTGAAGTTCGGGCAAACTTGACTTAGTCAAGTTCGGCCGAACTTGACTACTCAAGCACATCTTCGAGCGAACTTGCCTATATACACACTTAAATATGCCAAGATTCTAACAGATTAAGCCCTATTCACTCAGACTCGATACATAATGACGTAGACAACAGACATATGCACCAACAGACTCCCCCTTGGATATTGCCGCAATCATTTTGACTTTTAAAATCTTCTGAGTCTTTCGATCTTTAGTTCGTGTATAAACTTTAACATCTTGATCTTTATATCCTCTTCCTTTTTCTTGAGCTTTGTCTTGATAAAACTTTTAATCAACATGCTCCCCTAGCTTTAAGCTTTAGTCTCAGACTCCCCTTTGCTTTGATCTTTAAACTTCAAACTCCCCTTTGCTTTGATCTTTAAACTTCAAACTCCCCCTAGCTTTGAGCTTTTTGAAATCTTTTGACAATGTTTTATCCAGCTCCCCCTCAAACTTTACTACATGTCTAAATAAATTCTGACATTCAAATAAACATTTCAGATTAACTATTTTAAAATTTTGTACTATCAACATTTCAAACTTTAATCTTCACTTCAATCTTTCACATTTTTATCATTTTGATTTGTAAAAATCCACTTAGTTGATCAAGTCCAAGTTAATGACCTTGATTAACCAAATATATCAACCAAGTCCAAATTAATGACCTCAGTTTGAAAAACCGTTATGAACAATCTGATTTAAAAGTTTCAAATTAATGAACTTTTAAACATTTATCATATTTTCTTACCAGACTTCGAAGATCCGTTCTCCATCACTGGCTCGTTGAAACTTAATGTAGAAACAAAATCTTTTTGTATTTTAGAAAGTTTATGCTAAAACACACTGAAAATCTTTTTGGTTTTATTTTGAAAAGCAAGTAAAGTATTTATAGAAACTTTTAATCAAGTGAAGTAAACTATGTACAAACATATTTACAGACATATTTTTGTGAATTCGTGTCTAAGGATCATATCAGTTTTTTGAGACTTATCACCAGTACTGTTGACCTTTAGATGACTTTAAGTTTTAAACTCATTTACCTAGATTGTCGATATGTTTGTCCACTTAAACTTTATCACATTTCTCAATTGTTACAAGATATGTTAGGTAAGAATTATGAAACTTGACTTAACTATGGTTCCCACCTCTTGAATATACTCCCAAATCCAGATTCCCTAGATTTCATCTTACAGGTGAATATAGCGTAATTGATATCTGTATTTGGGTTATGCGAGGCCTTGAGAGACAAAGAGATGAAGGCTCATCTTTAAGATGTGTTCCATGTAAGGAATCTTTTGAGCACTGCAAATGATTAGATCTTTCGATACTTTTCAATATTGCATGCAGTTTAGGGGTTTATAGCAAAAGCATTATAGAAGTTCTAGGCTATTGTTTCCGCAAAATCAGAAGAACTTGCATGCAGTTTCGGGGTTTATAGCAAAAGAATTATCAAAATTTTGGACTACTAAGTCCATATATCCAAGATGTGTTAATCCACAAGTTTAGCAGTTGTAAAATTTAGTTTATATCCGGAAACAATCTACTGAATGTGTAAAGCCTATCGACACATCCATAGTAAGACTTGTTTATCACTTTTAAACTTTACAATTCTTTAGCATACTGTGATAGTCCACTGATGTACTATCATTTCCTTTTTGACAACAAAATTCTTTTTGTCTTTTTCAATGTTTTTGTACTTTTTTGAATTTTTTAAATGTTTTTTAATTTTCCACTTTTTTTTCATATGTTTTTGATTTTTCAACAAATTTTTTTTAAAAAATTTTTCTTACTCCCCCTAAAATCAAACATATTTTTAGATTTTAGATTTAAAGAAATTCTTCTTAAAAATGTAACAAACCAATGAGGATCCCGAGAACTCGTCGTCTGATCCTTTTGTTTTCAACTTCTGCATCATCACCTGACAACAGAACAAACCATTAAACTTTGTTAACCTCAACTTGTAGAAACCACTTGTAGGAAATCAAATTTTAAATGATTTTTCAATATAACAATCTGTGTTCTGTTCAACGGTGTGGATTTTCTCAAGTTTTCAAAAATTATTTTTAACTTCTCTTTTTCAACCACTTTATAATTTCAAAAATCATCAAAGAATATGACTTTCTAGATAAGTTAAAACCTCATGGAGCTCCGCTATCCTGTATCAACTTTGATAGAGTGGATCTTGGGACTCCTGCACATGAAACAACTATTTGAAAAATGAAACCCAAACCTTTTTGGTTTTGGGTTTGTACTGATAGGCATCATAACCATATTCTAACTCTTCATCATATTCAAAATCATCATCAAACATTTCGTCCAATTTCGATTCTGAAAACGTTTTGACCTTTTCTTTCTTTGTCTGTTTGATTACTGACTCAGTTGATTTTAGATTTTCAGTTTTCTCAGCAACAGACTTTGGTTTTTCTGATGATGAAAGTCTTTTCTTAGCAACCCATGATTGTAGTTTGCTTCTTGCTTTCTTGATATAGAACCTAGAATCTTTGATTTCATTAAAACTTGAAGTTTCACCTTTTTCAAATGTTGAGTTTTCAAACTTTGACATAGTTTTAGGTTACACTTCTTGTTTAGATTCATATTTTCTATTTGACTCTTTAACAGATTTTACAATCTCTGGTTGTTTTTGCTTTTCATCTTTTGATTCGGTTTTTTTCGAGGAAACACAGGCTTTAGATTCAGACACTTGCGTGCAATATGTCCAACAATATTGTATTTAAAGCTAGTTCGGTTATCAGAAACATTTCCACTAGTGGATTTTACTCCACTTGTGGACATGGTCTTAGCCTTGTCCCGAAGTTCTTTTTCTTTCTTGAATTCATCATTTGATTTCTTACCGATCATACCTTCTTCCTGGACCGTATTCATCCCATATACAAACTTCATGTGTTTACCTTTGTAATCATGAAATGGCGACTTCTTGTTCCTTTTCGGTTCATCTTCATTTTCCTCCAAACCTAATCCTGCTCTTCTGTTCTCAGGAAAATCACCACCAAACTGTTGATAATTGTTAGCATTCCTTTTGGGTTTCGAATAAAATCTTTTCTCATTTTTCTCAAGATCATCTGATGAAACTTCTACAAGTTTGAAAAATTTATCAAGTTGATCCTCTTTCACGTTCCGAATCGGAAAACTATCATCGAAGTATAATCTATCAGATTCCTTAATCTTGTACATGACAACATTAGGATCATCACTTAGATCATGTTCTGACGATGTATCGTCATCTTCAGATTGTGATTCCAAGTTTTTCGAACTTGATTTGGCGCTTTCAGAGCTGCCGTCATCAGAATCATTTCCCAACACATTCTTTACCACATCTTTAACCACCGCTTCATTGTCATTGTTTGAATTCGTAAAGTCTACGTCAATGTTCTTAGGCAATTTATTTCTTTTATCTGAACGAATAAGAATTTAAACGCCTTTTCGATCTCATCATCTTCTTGCATGAATAACTTACAAGAAATGGTGGAGGTAACACATCCCTACTCTTTACACTTTGATTTCTCACATTTTCTCCGATTTATCATAGGTAAAATGTGATCAATGACATACGCGTTTGTGGTGTAACTCTTTAGAAGCTGTCTTACCCGTTCTGTTTCAATTTTCATGCTGTGAAAACTCACGCTTTATCTCAGCAATGGTATTAATGTACATGTTAATTGCCTTTTTGTTTTCCCAATACTGTGGCACTTAACATTTTTACATTAGCGTTAAGCTCACTATTAGCATGTTCAATATATTTATATTTGCTTGATATTTTGTCATAAGCTTCTTTTATGGTTCTGTAATCATAACGAAAATTTTCGTTGTGTACAGTCAATTCTCTTATGACTTTGACTTTATCAAGACATGGTTCACAAGGAATTGCGCACTTTGTGCAAGGTTTTTCAACCTCCACAACTTTCACAACCTCCTTTTCAGACATACTTACCTTAGCATTTACCTTCTCATCCTCTGATTTCAATGCTTCTTGTTTCTGCATCTCAAGGTAAGCTAATTCTTCTTCATCAGCTCTCTGCCTATAACCTTCCAGAATAGCATTTTCTAGAGCAGTGTCAATATATGATGCATCAGATTCATCCACTAACTCTGCTATCAAAGCAAAACCAGTTTTCTTTCCGATGTATCTGTTCCAGTCAAAACCATCTTCTTCATGAGTATCAACAAGAGCTTGTTCGGTTGTCTTTGTAGATTTATCTTCTATTTCGACTTGTGTTCTTTTCGGATATGGCTTGTATTGAAGAGCTTTCTTGTAGTACTCATTGTTGCTGCCGAAAGGATTTTGGTTTCCACTTGCTGCTTGATTATCGCATTCATGTTTGAAGTGTCCCTTTTATCGACACCTGAAGAATGTGACTTTAGTCTTGTCAAAACCAAGCTTGTTGCTTGAGTTACCAATATCCCTTCCAGTGAGCACCACAAATTTAGAAACTCTTCTGATGATAGATGCAAGGCTTCACTTGATATCCATCAGTTCCAACTCTTCTTCATCCGCCTGATCATAATCTTTGGCGGTCATCTCTGGATTACCGATCTTTCCAGCAACGAGACTTTCATATGATTCGAGGACAGTAGCAAGAAGTGCTATTTGCAGTTTGGCCACCTTTTCAGTAATCACATTCTTCAAATCAACTTCTATGTTGCACTGGAATTCATTTGAATCAGAATTGGCTTGGCTTGTCTGATTTTTAAATGATGAGCTTGAACTAGCACTTGTGTAACCAGCATATGAAGAACCTTGATTTGGAGAAGAATTTGTATTTGCACTAAATGCTGTTTGGATTTTCGGGCTTTGAATCGGAGTATCAGGAATACCTCCTTTGTAATAAACACCGAAATCTTGAACAACATTAGCATTCTTTGATTTTGCAATCTTCATTAATTCCATTTCATGTCCTTCCAATTTGTCTATGAAGGATGACAACTTGAAATGTCTCCAAGATGGACTATTCTTCAAAATCGTCAGATATGTTGTCCACTCTCCTTCTGGAAGTGCATCACAGCTTCTCGATTTGCTCTTCATTAGGTCTTTTGATATCATGTCTCCGCATTTGAACCATGAGGTGACAGTATCTATCGATCATCTGCTTCATTGTTTCACCTTTAATCATCGTGAAGATCTCAAATTCTTTCTTGATTAAAGCCTTTTTGCTTTTGATCATTTCATCACTTCCTTTGAATTTTTCACAAAGAGAATTCCATAATTCCTGTGAAGTATCATATTCTGGCAAAAGTATCAAGATATCTTCCTTCACTGATTGTTGTATCAAGCTGATCATTTTCTTCTCCGCAACATAGTTATCTTTATCGGCATTTGAAAATTTATTCAGCGGAAGATCTTGATCACGCTCATCCTTTGGCCATTTGTAACCATCCTCAACTGCAACCCAGCTGTTGAATTGATTCGCATGTATCCAATTCACGAACTTTTCTTTCCATCCTTTAAACTCGTCCATGCTCATTAGCTTTAGCGGTTTCAACGTAGTGCCAATCTCGTTGTCGATATTCATTTGGTTTGCCGCAAAAATGTTTGCATTTGATGAGGATACCATTTGAGAAACAAACACGTTGTGGAAATCTTCCATTTTGACAATCTGAAGACTTATCTGAGAATACGATAAAAAACACTCGGGAATTGATTAGTAACAAACAATTTTAGCAAAAACTGACGTTTTAATCGACAATCGGTACGTTAAAAACGTTTGAAATTTTTCCGAAAGCAATTTTTACCCAATTATATCTTTAAAATCGTCTCGTCGATATGATTCTAACGATATATAATGTTCGTGACTTTTTTCGGGATTTTCATGCCTTTTTTTAGAACCCTTAAACAAGTTCGGGCGAACTTGTCATAGACTTAACAAGTTCGAGCGAACTTGTGAAGATCATCAAGAAAAACAGGTAAGTTCGGTCGAACTTAGAGAAGGTTTTCAAAGAAATAACTAAGTTCGAGCGAACTTGTTAAACTTCAGTAAATTTTATACAAGTTCGGTCGAACTTGATAAAATTGAAGAAATTTTGGATGAGTTCGAGCGAACTTGAGATTAAACCCTGGAAAAACTATCAAGTTCGGTCGAACTTAGTGTTAAGTTCGGCCACAATCAGTTTGCAATTCATGGTTTTTTGAACTTTTTGTTATCAATTCGTTTGAATTTGATGTCCAAACTCTCAGGGGTTTATCATAACTGTATTTTACATGACATATTTAATTTTCAGCTGATTTTGTCCATGAAATCTTCAAATATGTGAAAAATGATAGAATAAAGATGAAATAGAGAGATTCTTGTCTTGATTCTAGCAAATTTAGGTATCTAGGCTCTGATACCACTTGTAGGAACGTCCACGATTAGCACGGGAACCTAAAATTGTTATCTATTGTCCGATTAGGCGGAAACTAATGACAAGTTAACCAAATAACAAGAATTACTCATTTAAAGGTTGTTTTCATTGATCTAAAGTTCAATACATTCGAGAACCGGATCTGACAGAGCTTAGCCGTCTCTGTGCCAAAATGTCTCCAACTCTTCAAATGAAATCCCAAGGCACCTATTTATACTGTTACAAGTTCGCTGATGAGGACTGAAGTTAGGACGAACTTGACTTAGTCAAGTTCAGCCGAACTTGACTACTCAAGCACATCTTCGAGCGAACTTGCCTATATACACACTTAAATATGCCTAGATTATAACAGATTAAGCCCTATTCACTCAGACTCAATACATAATGACGTAGACAACAGACATATGCACCAACAGTACGTTAACTTGTATATAAATAAATAGAATTTTAAAAAGGCATGTTATGCCCAAATAAATATTTAAAAAAATGTTCTAAAGAAATCATGATGAATAGGATTGTAAATAAAAACAAAAAGCTTAATAAAAAGATCTTGGATTCCCGACACTCAAAGACAAGCCACAAAACTTCTTCTATACCTATTCCATTTGGGTGTGCAAGTGATGTAGAGTGATGATAGATAAGTAAGATCAATCACGTTCCGTGATGAACTTGTCCCAACCCCAAAATTCAACTCAGAAGGTACGGAATTTGAAGTGAAAGTTGTTTTCTCAAAACTGAAATCTGATCATTAACATATCATAACCAACATATAAATAGAGTCTTAAATTCGAAACGGGCCCTAAAGTACACTTGGGCCAAAAACTGGAACAAAACAAAAGTTGGCAAAAAGCCCAAAAAACATAAAAGTGATAAAACTCATAGAAATAAGCCTTTTTTGGGCCCAAACGTTGATCCAAACCGCCAAAGGCGTTTACAGCAAAATGGGATTTTTCCTCACGATCGTTTTGACTAGTCGCACACCAAAACGGACCCCCGCAGCCCAAGTTAGAGCCATTTTAGTGAAGCCCCATTTGTCACGCGATCTTAGGCCTCCAATTATAACATGGCCCGCTCCTCCACACTTGGGCCCGCATCAGTAAGCCACATTTAAAGAGTTTTTCTTGAGGACAAGCAAAGATCAAGTGTGGGGATATTTGATGTGTACGAAATGCAACATATAAATTACATCAAATAAGGCATAAAACTAACCCCTTTTCAGTACTAATGTTGGAAAAAACATGTTTCTTTGTTCCTTTTGAAATTACAGGACCAAATGAGCTTAAAAGAACAAAAGAAGGAAATAAGCAGCCAAAACCAACATAATTACACAAAGAAGGAATATCGTGGCATGCCCGACCCCTCAAGCAACACCCCAAACTCAAAAACAAGAAAGACAGAAGCTGACCACGGGGCCGTGCCCAGCCAGGCATGGGGCGTGGTCAGCCAATGCACTTAAAGACAAAGCCTTCGGAAGCTTCTACTTCTACCACGGGGTCATGCCCAACTCACCATGGGGCGTGGTCAACTCTCAGATTTGCAGAATCTTGATAGTACAACGAAGAGTTGAGCACGGGGCCGTTCCCAGGAGACACGGGCTCTTGTGGGGCCCTCTACTGACAACTGCAATAAATGACGGAAGAGAAGAATCTGGCCACGGGCCATGCTCGCTAGACACGGGGCCGTGGCCGGGGTACTGTTCTGACTATAAATAGGGGTGCTTGGTTCACTTCTAAGGCATCCCTTGGCAAACCACTTCTCCCTCACTTTGCCACCATTCCACCACCACTACAACACCAACACCCACCACCATCATCCATCATTCATCTTTAGAGTGTGTAGTAGTCTCGTGATCCAAGATTGATAGTAAGAGTTCTTGTCAAAAAAGGCCATGCTTGGCTAATCTCTTACATAACTTGGTGAAGACAAGTATTTAATGTATTACTTTTGATTTTTAATCTTTCGGCACTTTTTAATTGGTTATGTATTAATGACTTTAATAACTAGTTTCTTATGTTGAAAGTGAATTTTCCTAACCATTTCTTCATGATGCCATTGATTTGCTCATTCGTGTCTTTACGGTCTAATAAAAGCACGTTAACTACTTTGAAGGGGGGTTAGAAGGGTGGTTTGGTAAAGTTCTTGTCTCGTTTAGTGTATAGATCCTGCGAGGACTTGGTTCAAGCTTACTAGGACCTCCTTCAATGCCCAACGGGTATTAGATGGCAGGGGTGCGAATAGCTTGAACCCCTCATATGTAAACTACTACAAAAAATTTAAACCGGCTTCTTGGGATTGTATCCTTGCTGACTCAAACCACTTAGCCGAGGGTAACGTCACCTTCAAAAGAGGGGCCTACTACTTTTCGCATTAATAACTTATTTATTATCTTTCAATATTCTGACCCTTTTGGATTGTATCCCTGCTGACTCAAACCACTGGGTTGAGGGTAACGTCACCTTCAAAAGAGGAGCCTACTATTTTAACTAAGATAATCTATTAAAAATTCTGAAAGTGCAAAAATCATTAAGGGTACATTAAAGAGGAGTTGGATCCAAGTGATTCTATCTTGTTGTTTGTATTTCATTTTATTTATCTTTTTATTTCTAAATTTATTTATGTTCAAAAAAACTTTTATCAAAACATTTATTACGATTAGACGTTGAGGATAAACCGGTATTAATAGCTCTTGTGTCCTTGGACGACCTCGGTATCTTACCAATGCTATACTACGCTCACGATGGGTGCACTTGCCCAAGTGTGTGTTTAGTGTTAGTATAATATTGTGTTTTGTAAATTTAAACTTGACTAACGCGTAAAACGAACTTAAACTATTAATAAAATCATATCACGCTTAACGCAAACCAATTACATACATGAAGGGATAGAACTTGTTCATAGGAACGTTATAGGTGGATAGATGTGTGTATGAATAAGTATGATAATCGAATGTAAATAAGTCAATCGAGACTTGTACGTGTGTTATGAATATGTAATCGTAGAGGACATAAGTAACGTAAACTTATATGTGTGATATATGATTGGGACTGGTTCGTAAGCAATTGTTTTAGGAAATTGTATATGCCTGTTGTGGTTGAATGAATGTACACAATAATACGTGATTACATGAATATGTGAATTTTTCATTATATTGAGATATTGTTTACTAACCTTGTTCCATTGAGAAAGAAATGTAATTGTAGGACCGATCCTCGATGCTTAGGAACCTAAATTTAATATCTAACGTCCATAATAGCGGAAATATTACGTCGTGTTTACCAATAGACAAGAATTACTCAGTTAATCATAAGTTTCATTGATTAAACGTTGAGATTACAAACTGACAGAGCTTCGCCTCCAAAATGCCAAAGTTACATATGTGGATCACTAGTTAGGTATTTATAGACTTGCAAGTTCGCCCCTGGGAGACTCAAGTTCGCCCGAACTTGGCTAAACATGAAGTTATGGGCGAACTTGTTACAACACTACATAAATACTTCATTTACCTAGCCTATCCAGCTCTATACTATACAGACTCGATATAAGACTAAGACATAGACATTATGCACCAACAGACTCCCCCTTGTATATAGTCTTCGTCTTGTATCAGTCTTCAAAAACTCTGTCTTCATATAAACATTAACGCACACGACCAAAGAAGTTCTTGAGGTTTCCTTCGTCGTTCTTGTTTCGGATCCGGCATCTGATCTGTAGGAGGCACTTTGTTCAAATGCTGAAATCTTTTAACACTTGCCTTCCTAGTTCTTTCATGAATTGCTTCAAGACGCTTCTCCTCCTTTAGAAACTCAACCCTTTCTAAATCTCTCCACTTCGCCTGCCACATCTTTCCAGAATTGACTTCACGTGCATAACAAACGTTTACAACTCTCTGAAACTGCATCGCTTGTACCTTTTCTCATTCTTCAAAAACAATCTTGCTATAGAACAAGGTTTTGATGTCTTCTTTCGAGCAGTTCACAAGCCACATAGGATCTAGAATCCTTATCGTCCTCCATAAACCCCTCATGCCCTGATGATCCATCAACTCAACCCTTTCCTTTGTTATATCCAAGTGTTCTTCAAACTTCAGAACAATAACTACTTCACAAGTAGATGGATCTATTTGCCACCACTTGAACAAAGGATAGAAGTCTTGTTCAATCGGCATTAGCGGCATATATCTCATGGCTCTTGGACGTTCTCCGGTTTTCTTATTTGTCTTGATTCTGTGGCTAGGAATAAGAGTCTTCCAGTAGTTGAATCCTTTCACCGCTTCATACTTGATCATTTTCCACAATAACTGATCAATATACTTCATGTGGTATGTAACGTTCACTGTTTGTACCAACTCTTCCACATCCCAATAAGGTAATGTCTTGAAATCAGTAAGGTATTTGAAGTATTGCACTCCAAACTCCCTCTTGATTGCATATACGTTCAGCTCCTTGAACCATCCCCAACTCAAAATATCCCCCAAAGAAACATCTTTAGCTCTGGTAAAGAATGCTAGAGGACGTCTAAACTTACGTTCACGAGGCATCTCTTTAAACCAAGACTTCTTCGCTTAAGCGATTTCTTCTTTGGTCATGGGCTTAGGGACTTACCCTCTCGGATTGATTCAGCAATTCTTTCCTTCAAGATGTCTTCGTCTAACTGCTTGTACATCTCCTCGAAAGTAGGAAAACTATCTGTATTAGGACCGATGTACTTCGCCGTGTGATCAGTTTCATCATCCGAAGATCAATCCTCTACGATCACCCTGTTATACTCATCAGCCTCAAATCTTCTAGTGTACTGATAATCGTTTGGCTCAAAAGTGTTAACGTTCAAAACTTCCTCGAAATCAAACTCTAAACTTTCAGATTCAACTTCAACCAATCTCGCCAAATCTTCTTTTGAGTAATTGTGCACGTACTCACCTTCTTCCACATTATGTTCCAACATCAACATTAACGGCTTTGTGGGTACTGCAACAACTTTGCAAAACGATCAATATTCAACAAATCAATCTCATCAGTTGGGCCTTTTCTGCCCTGACCCCCCTTCACTTTTATCATCCATCTTGTTTGATTGGTCATCCATTAGCGAAGAGAAATCAAATTCACTTGCAATTTTGGCTTTAGTAATCTTTATACCAACACCACCCTGATCGTCATCATCATCATCGTCGTCACCAACATTCCAATCCTCATAACCAACTTCCTCTTTATCATCTTTCTCAGCTTCTTCATCATCTTTTTCTTCAGAAGCAGTGACAGGATCAGAAGGTTTGACAGATTTTTCAACCTTTGGAATATCAGACTCAGAAGCTAGAATCACATCATCAATAGACTTCTCTGCAGCTACAGAAGAAGTAGGTGCTTCACCTTTAATATTCTTTCCTTTACCGCTCGCAGCTAATTCTTTCTCAGAACATTCTTTAGCTTCCTGTTGATCTAGACGATCATATTCTTTGATGAAGTCGATACCCAGTGCATTAGATAACACTTTCTGCATCCAGGAGAATCTTCGATCATTTAGGGCTTGAATTGACTTTAACTCTGAAATTTCTGTCTGCATTTTCTCATTCGCATCTTGCAGACTTTCGATCAACGCTTTAAAATACTCACGCTCATTTTCCAACACTTTAATTTTGTCATCCAAAATCTCTTTCTCAACCGCACTTTGATTCATCTTTTGAATAAGCTCTGCTTTTTCAACTTCATTCTGTGCCACTTTGTCTTCTAATGCCTTGACACGTTTTTCCAGAAGTTCAACGTTCGTCTCTGGAAAGAAATCGTTTAAATCCTGCAGACTTATCGGATCGTTATGCATATCACCAAAAAAATTAGGCCCTCCTGGAGTTTTAGTTGTTGACTTTGGAGTCGTAGCCTTTGGTGTAGACTTCTTTGGCATAGAGATTTCAGGAACAGAAGTCGTTGCAGCAATTGGAGATTGAGTAATAGGAACTTCGAGTAAACCAGTCACATGAGGTTCTTGTGTAACTCCTTGACTTTCAGTCTCAGCATGAATAATAACAGGAGGTTCTTGTGTAGGAGGTTCTTGTGTGACTCCTATCTCCTGTGCACCAGAAGGTTCTTGTGGAGCTTCTGTGCTTTTCGTCTTTCCAATATACTTTCTGCTTGCTGCTTTTCTTTTCTTGCCTTTTGCTTAAGGAGATCTTGTAGTCTTTGTTGATGAAACAGTGGCAGACTTCACACGTTTAACTTTTTTCTTGGGCCTTTCCTCATCAGATTCTTTTTCCTGATTCGGATCGAAATCAGCATTAATCTCTTTTGTCTTTTCTGCCTCAGTCTCTGCTATAGTCTTCTTTGTAATTCTTTCAAGAGAATCATCAGAATCATCATTCCCTGAAGTAGCAGAAATAACATCATCTTGTGTTGCTTTCACTGTTTCTTGACTTTCAATATTAACTGCTGCACTTGAACCTGCTTCGACTTGAACATTCTCAGGTTCATCTTCATCTACGAGCATTGTTTCAATTTTCCTTGCAGCTCGTTTTTTCTTTGGCATATCAACTTCTGCCTTTAAGAACCATTCGCTTCTTGCTTTCGGCTTGAATTCCTTAAACCATTCTTTCTCAGTGTTAAGCTCTTTCTCATCATCACTGCCATCTTTTCTCCATTTGTTTTTTGGCGGCGCGATATAGTTTGAATCTTTGATAGCTCTGAAAACTGGTTTTGCAACAGGAGCTGAAGCTTGCTTCTGAAAATTTATGAGCTTCTTCATTGTAGTCTCATCAAGATGAACTAAATAAAGCACATCATTCGGATGCCGTGCTATATTTGTGTACTTTTCATCAATCAACATTTGCACAAACCTCGGATAGAGACATAGTCTTGAATCCTCCATATTCTTAGACATGTGAGTAAAAACTAACTTCGAGAAGTTGAACGGCTTTTTCATAATAAGTGTCGTTGCCATGCAAGCTAAATAGTCTTGAACATCATCTAAACCCGCCTTGTGATGACTGAATGTGTGAATTATAGCATGCATCAAAAGCTTGTAGGGATTTGGCACATCCCCTTTCTTCAATGTTGATTTGTTCACACTTCCCTTGTAGCCCATATGAAAGAAACAACCATGAACCATCTTTTCGTCTAGATAAATAGGATCATCTTCTTTATCATTGAATTGCAACACTCTGCGTATATCATCTTTAGTTACAGTGATCGGTTTGACTTCATTGCCGACTTGCACGGTTGAAGTAATTGTCTTCTGATCATCACTTAAGCTTGCGTTCATCCAGAAGTGAAAGGTGTGAGATATAAACGAAACTGTACGCTCTGTGATCGCTCGGTGAATAGGACTTTCTTCTAAAAACGTCAATATACTCTCGTGTTCCTTAGCGATGGACAGATCGACTTATCAAGTGTAATACATGTGTTGTGCGTCTTTGAAAACTCAACAGAAATTATACGCTCTGGTTCTTGAACTTGAAAAACGACACAAAACAATTAGCACGCTTTTCGAGAAAAAATTCACAAAATTTTCTAACACTTTTATCAAGTTCGGGTGAACTTGTTATATGTGTTATATCAATCTGTTTTACCCAAGTTCGCCCGAACATGCTTTATCAACATGTTCATTATATAAGTTCGGGCGAACTTATACTGTAAACAAAATTTCAGAATTATATAAACTAAGTTCGGTTGAAGATGTCATTTAAATCAGATTTTATTAACAAGACTTTAATGCAAGTTCGGTCGAACTTGATAACAAGTTCGGCCGAACTTGTCATCTTCTCCAAAACACAAACTTGTTCAACATGCCAATAACCATTTCTGTCCAATCAAAATCAGTTTTACGGTCGATTTTAGTTGTAGATTCTGATTATAAATTCAGTTTTGTTCAACAACACCTAGAACTATCTGATTTTGAGATTTTAGATATGTCATAACAATTCTAGTTCAATCCATGGTTCAACTTCGATTATATACCTCAGACATTGTCAATGGTGTGCAAATCACCAAGAACAATCAACAAATGGGCAGTATAACGATGCTAAAATGTCAATTTCGCTCAGATCTCTCTCAAGTTCAAGTTCGCTCAAAGAACTAAGTTTGCTGTTAAATGAGTTCGGCCGAACTTGAATGGTATTTATACCATGTCAAGTTCGGGCGAACTTACAAGGCCCAAGAAAAAAACAAAGCCCATCAGAAGTTCGAGCGGACTTATTCTTTATCAAAAACCAGCCATCTGCAAGTTCAGTCGAACTTGCTGTTTGTTAAACTTGATTTGTTTAGCAAGTTCGTTCGAACTTGCCAAACCCTAAAAACAAAACTTTTTCAAAATTTTCATTTTAACCCCTGATCTTTCCAACTTTTTACCAGTTATGAAAATCCACTCAGTTGACCAAGTCCAAGTTAATGACCTTGGTTAACCGATTTGTCTGCCGAGTCCAAGTTAATGACCCCGGTTTGACCCGTTACGAACAAATTGGTGATATTTTCAAAAACAAAGTTTCAAGTTAATGAACTTTTTTTATCATTTTGACTTTTCAGATTTAACACATTAGCTCCCAGCCCGTTGTCAATGAGATTCTCACCAGTTCTAGCATCTTACCAAATTTCAAAGATCCGTTTTCCAACATTGGTTTGCTGAAAACAATGTAGAAATAAAATCTTTTTGAATTTTTGTAAGTTTATACTAAAGCACACTGAAAATCTTTTTGATTTTAATTTGTAAAGCTGATAAACTATGTACATGACAAAGTAAACTAAGTACAAACATATTTACAGGCATATTTTTGTGAATTCGAGTCTAAGGATCATATCAGTTGATTGAGACATATCACAAGTACCGTTGACCTTTAAATGACTTTAAGTTTTAAACTCGTTTACCTAGATTGTCGATATGTTTGTCCACTTAAACTTTACCACATTTCTCAACTGTTTCAAGATATGTTAAGGTAAGAATTATGAAACTTGAATTATTTGTGGTTCCCACTTCTTGAATATACACCCGTATCAAGATTCCCTAGATTTCATCTTACAGGTTAATATAGCGTAATTGATATCCGTATCTGGGTTATGCGAGACCTTGAGAGCTCAGGTTAGTACTACCGTACAGACAAAGAGATGAAGGCTCGTCTTTAAGGTGTGTTCCACTTAGAAGTGTTATAGAAGTCTGGTAAGATTGCATGCAGTTTGGGGATTTTTGGCGAAAATATTATAGAAGTTCTAGGCTATTGCTTTCGCAAAATCAGAAGAACTTGTATAATACCCCAGATATCAATTATCTATAAAGACCTCGTATCTCAGAATCAGGCAATCTCTCAAACGAAATTTCAGAGTACTAAGTCCATATATCCAAGATGTGTTAATCCTCAAGATTAAGCAGTTGCTAAATTTAGTTTATATCTCGAAAACAATTTACTGACGTGTTAAGCCTATCGACACATCCATAGTAAGACTCGTTTATTACTTTTAAACTTTACATTTCTTTAGCGTACTGTGATAGTCCACTGATGTACTATCATTTCCTTATATGACACTGAATTCTTTGTCTTTTTCAATGTTTTTGTACATTTTGAATATTTCATATGTTTTTAGATTTTTAAAATTTTTCGAATGTTTTTGTATTTTCTCTAACATTTCTCCCCCTAAAATCAAAAACATTTTTTTGGATTTTAGTTTTTAATAAAATTCTAAACTAGAAAGATATTTACAAACCAATGTGGATCACGCGAACTCGTCGTCCGATTCGTATTCAACCTCTGCGTCCGCACATGTCAGCAAATTTTTCATACCATTAATTCTTACCAAGTATTTAAACCGTGACAAAGAAAATGATTTGGTATAAAAATCAGCCTTTTGTTCGTCGGTGTTGATTTTTTCTATTCGCACCAATTTCTTTTCGTAGCAATCACGAATGAAATGATAACGAATTTCAATGTGTTTTGTGCGTGAGTGATGAACCGGATGTTTAGTTATATCTATGGCTGCCTTGTTATCAACAAACAGCGGAGTGTCTAGAAATTGCATACCAAAGTCTCTCATCTGCTGTTGAATCCACAGAATCTGTGAACAACAGCTGGAGGCCGAGATATACTCAGCCTCACATGTAGAGATAACGACCGTAGTCTGTTTCTTACACTGCCAGGTTACCATTCTTGTTCCGAAGAACTGGCATCCCACTGTAGTTGATTTAGAATTCAACTTATCTACACCAAAATCAGAATCAACATAGCCTGTGAGGTCGAAATTTTCGTTCTTCGGGTACCACAAGCCGGTGCTTGGGCATCCTTTCAGGTATCTGAAGATTCGCTTCACGATCTGCATGTGTAAGATCCTCGGGCTTGACTGATATCTGGCGCAGAGGCAGGTTGGATACATAATATGTGGGCGCGATGCCGTCAGAAACATCAGCGATCCAATCATCGATCTGTATAATGTCTCATCAACTTTGGCTCCAGTCTCGTCAACCCAAATCCCGTGATTTAGAGCAAGAGGCGTAGATAGAGGCTTCAAGCTTTCTATTCCAAACTTCTTCAAGATGTCGTGAACATACTTAGTCTGATGAATGAAAATGCCATCCGGAAGCTGATCTACTTGCAAACCAAGAAAGAACTTTATTTCGCCCATCGAGGACATTTCGAATTTCATTTTCATGATTCCCTCAAACTCTTTGAAGAGACTATCGTTTGTAGATCCAAAGATGATGTCGTCGACGTAGATTTGAACTATAATCAGATGACCATCAACTTCTCTAGTGAAAAGAGTACTATCCACAGTTCCTTTGATAAAGTCGTTGCCAACAAGATGTTGCGATAACGTCTCGTACCAAGCTCTCGGGGCTTGGTGTAGACCATAAAGAGCTTTATCCAGTAGGTATGCTTTCTTCTTGTTGAGTGGATCGACAAACCCCGGTGGTTGTCCAACGTACACCTTCTCGCGTAATTTTCCATACAGAAAAGCCGATTTGACATCCAATTGATAGACCTTAAATCCTTTCCATGATGCGAAAGCTAGAAAGATTCGAATAGATTCCAAACGACCTATTGGTGCGTAGACTTCCGTGTAATCTATCCCTTCCTGCTGGTGAAATCCCTTGACAATAACCTAGCTTTGTTACGAACAATAACCCTCTATCATCACGTTTACATTTAAAGACCCATTTTGTACCAATCACTTTCTGATTTTCTGGTAGGTCTTCAAGCTTCCACACTCCCAACTTCTCAAACTACAATAGTTCTTCTTGCATTGCTTGTACCCAATTTTCATTGGCTAAAGCTTTAGTAACTGTCTTTGGTTCTATCTGAGAGATGAAATATGAATAGAAGCAATAGTTCTGGGTTGGAGCAACGCGAGTGTAGAAACAACTGAGTGCTTTGTTGATTTGACTTCGAGTTGTAACACCAGTTTGAAGTTCTCCGATTATATTTGTTGACGGATGATAGGAATATGATCGCGGCACTTCTTCACTTGGAACATCTACTGAGTTTTGCTGATTCGTGATGTTGAGATCAACGACCAATTCAACATTTGGAGAGCTTGATGAAGCTTCATTTCTGTTGCTCGGGCCTGCAGATTGATTAAGAATACTTGTTATCTGCTCCACTTCCTCGTCTGAAGAAGATGATTCCCCATCAGCATCAAATGTTGGTGTTTCATCTGAGTCAGAATTCTGATTCTGAGGCATACTGGGCTCCATTGTTGTATTCACTGGTTCAGTAGAGGCATTTGTTGGAGGAGTAGTAGGTGTTGCTAATGTTTCAGAAACATTTTCAGCCGGAACACCACTATTACTTGAACTTGCGCCGGAAGAAGATGGATCCAACATGGGTTGACTAACTACAATTGGTCGAACAATTTGTTCTTGATTCGCTGACTGGTGAAGGTAATATAACGCTTCAACTTCTTCGTTAGACGGTTCTTTGGGCAAATCAAATGACTTCCAAAGGTCTTGATAGTTAAACAGCCACGCGTCACCTCTCCTTTGAATAGGATCCGTATAGTTGAAACAATCCACGTGCTGTGCTTCAATAACCTTTCTCAACGAAGGAACATATACTCTTCTCAACAGACTCGCATATCCGACAAAGAAACCTTCAAGAGATTTAGCTCCAAATTTGCCATCTTGGTCTATTACGGTACATGGAGTACCGAATGGTTCTAAGAACTTCAAATTTGGCTTCCGTCGGTTTATCATCTCAAAACATGTTTTCTTTGTTGGTTTGACAGTGAGAACTCTGTTTAGCGTGTAGCAAGCCGCAGCAACTGCTTCACTCCAGAAGCTGATTGGAAGTTTAGAATCTACAAGCATGGTTCTCGTAGTTTCAATTAAAGTTCTGTTTTTCCGTTCAGCTACTCCGTTTTGCTGTGGAGTATAGGGAGCACTAAACTCGTGCAAAATCCATTTTGCGTTACAAAATTCCTTCATTTTGTTATTCTTAACTCTGTACCATTGTCACTTTTAATGCGTTTGATTGGAAGATGATAAAGGTTCTCGAGTTTCTTGAATAGAATAACCAAGTTCTCGAATGTTTCGTCTTTTGATTCTTGAAAGAATACCCACGAATATCTCGAATAGTCATCTGTCATAACCAAGCAGTATAAGTCTCTTGAGATGCTTCGAACATTTACAGGACCAAATAAATCCATGTGGAGACGTTCTAATGGCAACTTGATTGAGTTCAGAATTTTCTTCGAATAAGATTTCTTGATCTGCTTTCCCTTTTTACACTCTAAGCAGTGATCAGTCATATTAAAGCTCCAAAGATTTACACCTTCTACAAGATCATTATGAACCAAGAAATTCATTTTTCGCAAATGAATATGCCCCATCTTACGATGCCAAAGAATAGAATCCTTTTTAGTAGCCTTTGTCACAAAACACTGTGATGTTTTTGATGAAGTGGTAGCAACACCCATATCAAGAACATATAGATCATTCTCACGTGGTGCTCGCATCAGAATCAATCATCTGGTATTTTGAAACCCAGCTTCAAGATGATACACTCTTTGTCGTTGAAATGGACCGTGAACTTCTTGTCACAAATCTGCGATATGCTCAGAAGATTGTTTTCCAACTCTGCAATATAATTCACGCGATCGAAAGAAACGACGCCATCGGAGAGTTTTCCCTCGGCGACTATCCTTCCACCTTGGTTTCCTGCAAATCCAAAATATCCACCATTGATAGCTTTAATGTCGAATAGCAACGCTTTTATTCCCGTCATGTGCCTGGACGCTCCATTATCCAAAATCCACTTAGAAAGTATGGATCGTTGGAGCCCATGCACATTTTAACAATCTATTTAAAAAACGAGACCCAAGACTTTTTGGTCTTGGGTTTAATTGGATAACCATCATCAAAATTAAACTCTCACTCATCAGCGTAATCGAATCCACATTCGTCTGCATAATTAAATTCATATTCATCATCTGGATTTTCTGTGATGTTTATGTTTGAAAACTTTACTTTCTTTGTATCTTTTGAATTGTTACCACTTGTAGTTTTGACATTTTCAGATGTGGTTTCAATTATGATTTCAGATTTTGATTCTTTCATGCTATCACTAGTCTTAACAAGCTCAGACTTAGTGATCTCAGATGTTGTTGGCTGTTTCTTTGCAAGGCTTGAGATTTTATGTTAGCCTTCTTGATGTAAAAATTGTTTTCATTAGCCTTTGAAGTTTCACCTTTTTCAAAAATTGAATTTTCAAACTTAGGTTTGACTTCAACTTTTGATTCATTTCTTTTCAAAATCTTTACAGATTTTACAAACACTGGTTGCTTCGGTTTCACAACATTTGAACTTTCTTTCCTTCGAAGATAAGCCGGCTTTGATTTCGGACAGTAATGTGCAATA
The DNA here is from genome assembly GCA_947069175.1 of Scalesia atractyloides. NCBI lineage: Eukaryota > Viridiplantae > Streptophyta > Magnoliopsida > Asterales > Asteraceae > Scalesia > Scalesia atractyloides. Next base: position 23,951,201 of record CAMTDV010000015.1, on the reverse strand, counting down.
TGACCAATTTCGTTGCACTTGAAACAAGTCCAAGAATCATGTGCATGTCCTTTAGTGGATTTTACACCACTTGTTTTGACACCACTTGCAATTTTGGCTTTATCTCGAAGTTCTTTCTCTTTCTTGAACTCATCGTTTGATTGTTTCCCGATAAACTTTCCTCATGAACCGTATTCGTCCCATATACAAAATTCATGTTTTTATTCTTGTATTCATGAAATGGTGACGGTTTCTTATTAGGTTCATCTAATTCTTCTAAACCCAACCCAGCTCTCCGGTTTTCTGGATGAGCACCACCATTCTTTCGGTAGTTGTTTCTTTTAGGTTTGGAATATAATTTCTTTTCATTAATCTCCAGACCATCTGATGTGACTTCCATGAGTTTAAAGAATTTATCTAACAATTCTTCCTTCACGTTCTGAATCGGAAAACTGTCATCAAAGTATATCTATCAGATTCCTTAATCTTGTACATGACAACATTAGGATCATCACATAGATCATTCTCCGATGATGTATCGTCATCTTCGGACTGTGAATCAGAATTCTTTGAGCTCGAGTCGGCGCTTTTAAAGCTGCCTTCATCAGAATCGTTCAAAACATTCTCAACAACCTTTTTAACCACAACATTGTCATCATATGTTTTAGTATAGATTACATCAATGTTCTCTGGCAACTCAATTTTCTTTTCAGATAACAACTTAATGTTGAGTGCCTTATCCATCCCATCTGCGGATTTGCTACAATACTTCTCGCAAAGGGGTGGAGGAACATTGCTATATTCTTTACCAATTTTCTTTTTAGGTTTCTCTTCCGATGGAATTATCGGAAGGATGTGATCAATGACATATGCATTACATGTGTAACTTCTCAAAAGTTGTTGAACACGCTCTGTTTCAATTGTCATGTCCTGGAGTTATTACTTAGTTTCAGCAATGGTGTTAATATAGATATTAATCGCATTTTGCTTATCCATTACTGTTCCTTTTAACATCCTTATAGTATCATGTTGTTCGATATTGTTTCTATCGAGCCTACCATAATCATTTTTCAATTTTTCATACGCTTCCTTCATTGTGCGATAATCGTATTTCAAAAGTTCATTATGCACATCGTTTTCAGCGATGATTTTTGATTTTTCGACACACTCAGAACATGGTTCGGTACATTTTGTACAAGGTTTCTCAACCTCTACAACTTGTACTTTGACAACTTCATTTACCTCTAGACCTACCTTGGTTAGATTTCCCATCAAGGCTTTGTCGGCAAGGTCCTTGAGGTTTTCAGTGTGACAAATGGCAAATTACCGGTAATTCCGTACAATCTAATCACCTATTTTATTTTATTATCTCATGCATTTAAACGTAATTTATTTACGTAACGGAGTCGTACGACACATAACAAGTATTAGGACAAGAAAAACATGACATAACATCTACTGGTTTTCGTTACAACGCGAAACAATTAAAACTATGTCCTAAAAGCGTTGGTAGAGAGTGCTGGGCGCACTATTCACGGTTGCACTATTCATGCCAGCAACCGCTACAGAACAATGAATCAAGACACACTAAGGATGAAACTGAGTCCATAAATATGAAAACACTAATGTGGGAATACGACTTATAATACTACACAACTTTCCAGTGCAACGTCGTAAATCATAGAACGTCCGATCGGCTAAAAAAACAATATTTTAACCCGTCCGTAATAATAATTCGACAATTCTGGACCTCTAGAAATATGTCAAGTGATGAAAAAACCACTAAAACATTTAAAGGATGTCATTGGAATATTCAAAGTTATAAGCTTCCGGTATTATATCGCTAGGATATAATTTGTCCGTTAGCAAACCGACGAGCTAGTAAGCGGTATTTCGGACACCGTAACAACTAAACGACAAAACTAGTGAACTAGTTAAGCTATTTTGGGACTCCAAAATACTTCATACAACTCTAAGATATAATTTCATAACTTAAGAAAATGTTCATCGGTACGACATAAAAGCACCGTTAGTGCACCGACGCTTAAACGAAAGACGTTTAAGCTAATGAATTATCATTTTAACTAGTCTAGTGAACTAATTAGTATTATTACAAGTCCTAATCCCTAATTAACATACTAATGATGTACTTAAAAGCCCTAATCACCCTACACCTCTTAATCACCAAAATATCTAAACAATTAATACCTAAACTTGAAAAACTTACACATAACCCCCCCCCCTCTAGTGGACAGTTATGGTGGGCCCAAGAGGCCTCACCATTTTGTTCATATTTCAAAGATGTAAGATGAGAAGTATGACATACTTTGACTAAGAGAAACTTGATGATTATAACCAAATCTTATCCATCAAATTCTCACATTTTACACCTTACAAAAACACACACAAAACCTCCTCTTTCTCATCTCCAATTCACGGCCACCATTATCACCACCTTATACCACCATAAACCACCATTAACCACCTCCATTTACTTCATTTCAAAGCCTTTCAAGACCACTTAAGCATGGAGAACACTTAGGAGCTTTCTTTGGAGCTTATCTTTCTTCTTATTATCCTATCTAGCTTGTGCACATTGTAAGTGTTCTAAACACTATGTTTATGCTACTTATTTTTAGTAGATTATGGAAGTACAAGTTAGAAATCTTGATATAAAAGATGAACATAATAAAAAACCCTAATCTCAAAGTTAAAGAACACTAAATATAACTATATTATGTGTTGTTTTAGGTATATTAGAGTATGATAGTTTTTATAATCATGTTGTTTATGATGATCTTGTTAATATTAGTGACTTCAAGTTTATGTTTATGATGATCATGTTGTTAGTTTCATGTAGTATTTTATATTTGTGATCACCTTACCATGATAAACATGAATATGTGACTTAAACATGATTATGTTTAAATCAAGAAAGATCATCATACTCACTTTAATGATCTAATCATATAAGCTTTGGATTACATAAGAAACAAGTGTTTAAATAGGGCTAAATGGACTTAAAAGTAATTTTGGAAGATTTACAAACTTTGATTAGTGATGACTTGGTGGATTGATTATGATTTAAATACGTTTTTATAACGTGAAAAACGTCCTATTATGGGGAAACTATGGCGGATTTTTTCTAAAAATCTAATTGCGACTAAAAGTATAATTAATGGGTGATTAGCAAGGTTAAACGCAATTAGTGGTCTTAAACGTCATTATGGTAACACTTGGTGAAATGGTTAAGTCCTTAATGTGTAAGGACTCTTGAAAACTTAAAAATATATTGTTTTAAGTAAAAAATAAGTGGTGGAAATAATAATAATAATAATAATAAAAATATATATAATTTTTGGATGAAAATTATATACGTTGAAAAAGTGCCTAAGTGTGTGTATTACGTGTTATGTATACGTATATAGATACACTAAGGAGAACCGAAATAATACCCTCACGATACCAAGAACTACTCACATGAAATAAGTATGAAGGTGACATAAAAGTACATACATACATTCCTATGTATATTCCAAAGGCTTACCACGAAACGGATAAACGAACGGATCGGATACCGGGCGAGCTACTAATATATTTAAAACACATGGGCGTTATCAAAGATAAAATATATATTGAAAATGATCACGACAATGTCTCTAAAAAGATATACACTTTTCATTGGCACAAGACTAATATATATTGTCGATAACAAAAATCCGGAAAGTTAAAAACATAAAAGCTTCTAAGTGTTGCAAAACATACTTAAATTAGGTTCATGTAATTCCCACTAATGGACTCAAATTATGTTAATGGGCTAAGCCCAAGTTACATAACGCAAATGGGCTAGGCCCAAACCATATAACTAATGGACTCAAATTATGTTGATGGGCTAAGCCCAATTTACATAATAAAAATGGGCTAGGCCCAAACGATATAACTAAAATGGACTCTAATTAGTTATATTGGGCTAAAACCCAAATTTATATAAACATTTGGGCTAGGCCCAATCTCAACACTTAATGGATCCCAAGAAGATAGTGGTCTAGGCCCAAATCACATTACAACATGGGCTAGGCCCAATCACATATAACATATGGGCTAGGCCCATTGATAACATAACTTGGGCTAGGCCCAATCATATAAACCAAGTGGGCTAGGCCCAAATAATATAACTAAGTGGGCTAGGCCCAAACACATAAAACACTTTGGCTAGGCCCAATACATAAAAGACATGGGCTAGGCCCAATGACAACATAACATGGGCTAGGCCCAATGTCAACATAACGAGGGCTAGGCCCAATGACAAAGATAACATGGGCTAGGCCCAAAGACATGAGAACATGGGCTAGGCCCAAGGACAAGATGACATGGGCTAGGCCCAATGACATGCGTGCAAGGCACGAGGACAAGTGAAGGACAAGGCCCGTTCACACACGACTAATTACTCTACAATAAATGTATATATTTGTGAAATATGTATATATATACTAATAACAATAATAAAACACACAAACTACCAACACTATAAAAACAATAAGTTGTTCAAAGAAAAAAAATAAATATATATATAACAATATATTTCAAGATGAACAACTTGTACGAGGTCCGTAAAGACCTATGGGTCTAATGAATTCAATACACATGTAGGGTATACACGTGTACGGGCACTCGAGTTACTATCGTACGACTAGCGAAATGCAAAACTATGAGTTCATGTCCCCCTTTTCTTTTAAACATTTTTGGTTTTATAACACTCGGGGGGAAATACATGCATATGACAAATTGTATGTTAGCTTTGGGTTTAGATGATGACAATGATCGATGTGAGTCAGTAGGATTATGACATTAGTAACCATTAATCACTTAGTGACCAAGGTGCAAAAGGTGTGGATCTATTGAGCTTGAGACACGCTCCACTCTGAATAAAACAAGTCCTTTCAGAGTGCTTTTGTGAGACCTAATTGATGATAAAGTTGTCTCGGTTTGGTTATTTACTTACTTATGGCACATAATGTCAGCGGACTAGCTACCAACTGATAGATCCTTAAACCCATGGTAAATGACAATAACATACATGGATTTTAATACTGATGACATTTATGACATATACGAAAACAATACTACATGAACTCGCTCAACTTTTGTTGATGTTTTCAAACTTACATGTATTTCAGGGAAGAAGACATGAGCCGGTGATAGTCTTCGGGAAATGGGAATGATATAACAACGGATGCTACTTTTGAAGGATTTGCCTCTTATATCCCAAACTTGTATGGGTATATAGGAGTCTAAACCTTGGTTTACTTTATGACGATAACAAACTTGTTTTTGTGATGTAATGTAACTACAACTATGTTTTTGGGGTAACTTCTTGAACGCGTTGAACTTATGAAAACTTGTTTTTACAAAACTTGTAATGTTTGTTTCAACTTAATATATGATATGGCATAGTTGTTAATTACTATGTGTTTACACGATTGGATGCAATGATTACCCCATAGTCACACGTTTGCGCTTCCGCTACGACCAGGGTGTGACAGATTGGTATCAGAGCTTCGATTGTAGTGAACCGGGGAAAAACTTTTACTAAGTTGGTCTACAATCACAAAGGGCTCTCGCACGAAAACAAAATTTATAACCTCACAAAAGTAATTTTCAAAAATATGACAAAATAACAAAAAGGTTTTCATTGTGTCACAATGACATAAGGATCTATCACATTAGCTCAATTACAAGTAGTGAGTTAAGGTTTATACATGATTGGTCTATGGAAGATAGACGTGAAAACATTAAGATCAGATGAAACCAAAAGACAAAGACTTGCATGAGAAATGGTGATTAATATAAACTATGATTACAAGTAATAATTAATTTCTAACCCATATATGTATACATTGTACGGATTATTTGCCAGGATTATGTCGTCTTCTTCTTCGGCTATTACGGACACTGGCCCGATGGAGTTAATCTCCGACGAGGAGTATGTACCGGATATTGTGGTTATATCGTCCGACGAGGAGATAGATCAGGAGGCCTTATCAGACGATGCTGATCTGCTAGATGACTTCCAGCCATTTGCCCTTCTAGATCCTGCCCAGGACGAGGCACCCTTAGCAGACGATGTCTTAGCCTCCCTCTACATATGAATGATAGAGTCATATACGGACACCCCGAGGGGGAGCATCTTGTTGTGTACCTAGCCATGCCCCTTGATATCGTGCCACCTATCGTTGACCTTAACGACGATCATGATGACATACCAGTATTCCAGGTTGATCATCTCGAGGATGACCTCAGTGGTGGCGAGGTCTTTGGCATTGCTATCCTCGAGATACCCTCACCCATCATCTCCATTGTTGACATTTCCTCTATTGCATCCTCTATTGCTCCTTCTACCCCCACTCCAGTGTCCTCCCCACATCAGTGTTACCTGCGCCTGCTTCAGTACCACCTACTCCTACTACTGATCCCATACATTTGTAGGGATTCTCACACTCTCTGTATTCCCCACCTCGTTATCATTTGGGACAGCCTTCATACCAGCCAGTTACCCACACTCCTTATGATCCTTATGCAGTTGGACCATCTCATATCACCGGACACACCCCTTACTACCCTGGAGCATATGCACCGATCCCACCACCAGGCATGAGCCCGTCTGATCCTTATCATCCCTCACATTTCCCTCCATCTACTATGGAGGACAGACAGCTATCATCCGAGATACAGATTACCGTACTCTTTTGTAGGATCAGAGAGCTTCAGACTGAGGTAGCAGCTCTCAGGGCTGCTATCACTCCCCAGCCACCTCCTGCATCACCACTACCACCCCTACCATCCTCACCTCCTTCATCACCACCACCACTACCACAGTCACCACCACCACCCTTCCCACCTCAGTAGTATGGCTATTATCACCTTTTGGGGATTCGTCCCATGTCTGTATATATGGCTTTTGGAAGACTTCAGTTAGAAGATCTTGCTTTTGGGAGACTTCGGTTAGAAGACCCAGCTTTTGGAAGACAACTAAAGACATGAAGATGCGATGCTGAAGAAAAGTTTACTTTTCTATTATCTTAACTTGTATTGACTAGGGCTTTGTACCCCTAAGTCCCTTTTGATCTTCAGGAACGAATTGTAACAAGTTGTCATTATGTATAAAAGTGTACTTTCTTTATCTTTGCATTGTATTTCTTTTATGTTGTGGTTGTTATTATATTGTTGTGGTGGTATGTTGATTTATATTATTGTGGCATGGTGACATTCTGGGTGATGTTCTCTTATTATATTGAGGATGATGTTTTCTGATTATGATTGTGGTGATTATCTACGCTTTGAGATTCCATATCTATTGCGATGATTGGTGTGTTCATACATGTTTGCGATCGGGTGATTACGCCGTTATTATATATGGTTACTTCATACCCGACGTATTGGTTATATATATATATATATATATATATATATATATATATATAGCAATATAAAATAAATAAATGAATAAAAGGTGGACAGATGATATTTTTTTATACACATCGATGGTAGTAAATGTTTATTTTAGTAATAAACAATCGTCTAATCATGATAGCTATCCCTGCTAGAAGACAATGCCACCACGACGAGGAAGGACTAATGCAAATCCGTTACCTACAACCGAACAGGAGCTTAATGAACGCATTTCTCAGGCTATCGCACAGTACGAAGCCAACCGTACCGAGAATAGCCGTGGAACCGGAGGTACATCCGGAACCAACCCGCCGACTGGAAATCTTAGTTACTCATTAAATCCCATTGCACTCTCATTTATTCCATTCGTGCTTCTTTTTTTCCATACCTAACTCGTGCAAATGATGATTTCAGGTTGCACTAACAAGCAATTCCTTGACTATAAACCTCTGAATTTTGACGGTACAGGAGGCCCCGTTTCCTTTGTGCGCTGGACCGAGAAGACTGATTCAGTCATTCGAATGAGCATGTGTCCCGCGGAACAAAGAGTCACTTATGTTACGAGATTGTTCGTTGACGGAGCGTTATCTTGGTGGAACCTCCAGGTCCAGACGAAAGGGGAAGATGCTGCATGTGGCCTGACTTGGGAAGAACTAAAAGAAATTATGATGAAAAAGTACTGTTCGAGGTCGGAAATTCAAAAACTAGACACGGAATTCTGGAACCTAAAGATGGTTGGTTCACATATTGTAGGATATGTGCAGAAGTTCCACGACTTGTCTCGAGTGGTTCCGTACTCGGTGGAACTCGAGTTTAAGAGGATGGTTTATATGGGGACTTGCTCCTGAGATTCTAATCTTAGTTTCCTCATCGAAACCCACTGACATTGGGGACGCAATTGATTTAGCTGTTAGCCTCACTGAGGAGGCTGTGCGTCAAAGAAAGTTACCTAAGAGTGGGGAAAACAAAAAGGAAACGATTGTGGACACTACTGACTCTAACAAACGGAAATCATCTCATTTCAAGAAGGGTACACACGGTAATGACAATAATCGGAACAAGAAACAAAACACAGGAGGAGTAAAAGCGTATGTTACCACCACCGCCAACAACACCAACAAGAAACCTTACACCGGGGATGCCCGAAATGCAACAAATGCCCTTACCACCATTATGGGGAATGCCGAGGCTACAAGTGTGGCAAATGTGGAAGATGGGGGCATGCCACTAATGCGTGCCGGGCAAATCAAGGAAACCAAGGAAATCAGGGAAATCAGGGAAACCAAGGGAACCAGGGATGCTACAACTGTGGCGACAAAGGGCACTTCAAGAGGGATTGCCCAAAAGGAAACCAAGCTCAGGGAAGAGCTTTTGTGATTGGAGCTAATAATGCTCGCCAGGACCCGAATGTGGTCACCGGTACGTTCCTTATAAACAATCACTTTGCATCCATACTTTTTGATATCGGGGTAGATTTTAGTTTTATTTCAAAGGAATTTGGAGGTATACTTGGGGTAGAATCGAGTAAATTAGATGTTCCATACTCGATTGAACTAGCCAACGGGAAACTAGTAGAGTCGGGAGAAATAATAAAGAAATGTACCCTAGAACTGGGTGAACGAAAGTTCGACATAGACCTCTTGCCAGTTCAATTAGGTAGTTTTGATGTCGCCATTGGCATGGATTGGCTATCCAATAATCGAGCCGAAGTCATATGTCACGAAAAGATCATTCGTATTCCCTTACCCAACAGAGAACATTTGATGGTGCACGGAGAGAAACATGACACGCCACTCCGAATTATTAATTGCATGAAGGCTCAAAAATGTTTGAGGTAAGGATGCACGCCTTTCTTGCTCACGTGGTTGACAAGAAGGCCGAGGAGCGCAAGGTGGAAGATATACCTGTAGTGAAGGAGTATCCGGAAGTTTTTCCCGAAGACTTGCCGGGTTTACCTCCACAACGACAAGTCGAGTTTCGTATCGACTTAGTGCCAGGAGCCACACCTGTGGTGAAAGCTCCATATCGCTTAGCGCCCTCAGAAATGCAAGAGCTATCAACTCAGCTTCAGGAATTACTTGATAAGGGATTTATAAGGCCGAGCTTCTCGCCTTGGGGAGCTCCGGTGCTATTTGTCAAGAAAAAGGATGGAACCTTCCGAATGTGCATCGAATACAGGGAGCTAAACAAGCTGACCATTAAGAACCGGTATCCACTACAAAGCATTGATGATTTATTCAACCAATTACAAAGCCCGAGTTTTTATTCCAAGATTGATTTAAGATCCGGATATCATCAATTGAGAATCCAAGAGGAAAGTATTCCTAAGACAGCGTTTCGGACCCGTCATGGTCGTTACGAGTTCCTTGTTATGCCTTTTGGCTTAACAAATGCTCCCGCCGTGTTTATGGATTTAATGAATCGGGTATGTAAGACATACCTCGATAAGTTCGTGATCGTATTCAGTGATGACATATTAATATACTCACGAACCGAGAAGGAACACGAGCAACACTTGAGAACTATTTTGGAACTGCTCAAGAAAGAACAATTATATGCCAAGTTTTCAAAATGCGAATTTTGGATTCGCGAGGTACAATTTCTCGGTCACGTGGTGAACGAGAACGGTATAAATGTTGATCCAGCAAAGATCGAGGCAATAAAGAACTGGAATGCTCCGAAAACCCCCACAGAAGTACGACAATTTCTAGGTTTAGCGGGATATTACAGGAGATTTATTGAGAATTTTTCGAAATTGCTCAACCGCTAACATCTCTTACACAAAAGGATAGGAAGTTCGATTGGGGAGAAAAGCAAGAGTTAGCTTTTCAGTCATTAAAGGAAAAACTATGCCAGGCACCGATATTATCCCTACGGGACGGTACCGATGACTTTGTAGTATATTGTGATGCATCGCATCAAGGCTTGGGTTGCGTATTGATGCAACGTGAAAAAGTCATCACGTACGCGTCACGCCAACTAAAAGTTCACGAGAAAAATTACACCACTCATGACCTAGAGCTAGGTGCAGTGGTATTTGCCTTAAAAATCTGGCGTCACTATTTATATGGCACTAGGTGTACCATATTCACTGATCACAAAAGCCTTCAACATATATTCAATCAGAAGGAGCTGAATATGCGCCAAAGATAGGTAGAATTATTGAATGATTATGACTATGAGATCAAATATCATCCAGGCAAGGCTAACGTTGTGGCAGACGCCTTGAGCCGGAAGGAACGAGTCAAAATCCTACGAGTACGAGCTTTGGAAATGACTATCCAGACAAACTTTATGACTCGTGTGCGTGAGGCGCAACAGGAAGCCCTAAAACCAGAAAACATTCCGGCCGAATCATTGAAAGGAATGGAGAAACAGATGGAAACAAACAAGGATGGAACTCTAAACTTTATGGGAAGAATCTGGATTCCCTACTTTGGCGAGTTACGAGACTTGGTAGTGGATGAAGCACACAAGTCTAAATACTCGATTCATCCAGGATCTGATAAAATGTATCAAGATTTGAAGGAGTACTATTGGTGGCCTAATCTCAAGGCAGATATTGCGACGTATGTTGGGAGATGCCTAACCTGTGCGAAGGTTAAGGCCGAATATCAAAAACCATCTGGTCTATTACAACAACCCGAGATTCCCGTTCGGAAATGGGAGCAGATATCAATGGATTTTATTATAAAGTTGCCACGGACCTCTCGAGGTCATGACATGATTTGGGTCATAGTTGACCGATTGACCAAGTCGGCTCACTTTTTACCTATTCGAGAAAAAGACAGTACCGAGAAGTTAGCTGAACTTTACCTAAAGGAAATTGTGGCACGTCATGGAGTGCCAGTGTCGATTATCTCAGACAGAGATGGTCGCTTTGTGTCGCGGATATGGCAATCCTTTCAAGCATCGTTTGGATCCCGTTTGGATCTAAGCACGACATTTCATCCGCAGATTGATGGCTAAAGCGAGCGGACCATCCAAACCCTGGAAGATATGTTGCGCGCCTGTGTGATGGATTTAGGCGGAAATTGGGATACTCATTTACCGTTGGTAGAGTTTTCCTATAACAACAGTTATCACACCAGCATCAAGGCCGCGCCATTCAAAGCACTTTATGGGCGTAAATGCCGATCTCCGCTATGTTGGGTGGAAGTCGGTGACAAACAACTCATTGGACCCGAATTAGTTCAAGAAACCACAGATAAAATATTCAAAATCCGCGAGCGTATTAAGGCGGCTCGGGATAGACAAAAGAGCTAAGCAGATCGACGACGCAAACCCCTATCCTTCAAGGTTGGAGAGAAAGTGCTACTTAAAGTCTCGCCTTGGAAGGGTGTAGCCAGATTTGGGAAACGTGGAAAACTAAACCCGAGGTATATTGGACCTTTTGAAATTCTGGAAAAAGTTGGAACAGTTGCATACAAGTTGAAATTGCCAGAGGAACTCAACAATGTACATGCACATTCCATGTGTCTAATCTTAAGAAAAGTCCAACCAATGAAACAATTATTATCCCAGCGGACGAGATACACATAGATGACAAACTTCAGTTCACCGAGGAACCTGTTGAAGTTATGGACTAGAAGATTCAGAAGACTCGTAGGAGTCGGATTAAACTAGTTAAAGTCCGCTGGAACTCGCGTCACGGACCTGAGTATACTTCGGAACGTGAAGATCAAATTAAAGCGAAGTACACCCACCTATTCGAGAAGAATCCTTCTGAGGATGCCTCCAAGTGAATTTCAGGACGAAATTCTTTTTAACAGGGGGAGTATGTGACAAATGGCAAATAACCGGTAATTCCGTACAATCTAATCACCTATGTTATTTTATTATCTCATGCATTTAAAAGTAATTTATTTACGTAACTGAGTCGTACGACACATAACAAGTATTAGGACAAGAAAAACATGACATAACATCTACTGGTTTTCGTTACAACGCGAAACAATTAAAACTATGTCCTAAAAGCGTTGGTAGAGAGTGATGGGCGCACTATTCACGGTTGCACTATTCATGCCAGCAAGCGCTACAGAACAAAGAATCAAGACACACTAAGGATGAAACTGAGTCCATACATATGAAAACACTAATGTGGGAATACGACTTATAATACTACACAACTTTCCGGGGCAACGTCATAAATCATAGAACGTCCGATCGGCTAAAAAACAATATTTTAACCCGTCCGTAATAATAATTCGACAATTCTGGACCTCTAGAAATATGTCAAGTGATGAAAAAAAAACCTAAAACATTTAAAGGATGTCATTGGAATATTCAAAGTTATAAGCTTCCGGTATTATATCGCTAGGATATAATTTGTCCGTTAGCAAACCGACGAGCTAGTAAGCGGTATTTCGGACACCGTAACAACTAAACGACAAAACTAGTGAACTAGTTAAGCTATTTTGGGACTCCAAAATACTTCATACAACTCTAAGATATAATTTCATAACTTATGGAAATGTTCATCGGTACGACATAAAAGCACCGTTAGTGCACCGACGCTTAAACGAAAGACGTTTACGCTAATGAATTATCATTTTAACTAGTCTAGTGAACTAATTAGTATTATTACAAGTCTTAATCCCTAATTAACATACTAATGATGTACTTAAAAGCCCTAATCACCCTACACCTCTTAATCACCAAAATATCTAAACAATTAATACCTAAACTTGAAAAACTTACACATAACCCCCCCTACTGGACGGTTATGGTGGGCCCAAGAGGCCTCACCATTTTGTTCATATTTCAAAGATGTAAGATGAGAAGTATGGCATACTTTGACTAAGAGAAACTTGATGATTATAACCAAATCTTATCCATCAAATTCTCACATTTTACACCTTACAAAACACACACAAAACCTCATCTTTCTCATCTCCAATTCACGGCCACCATTATCACCACCTTATACCACCATTAACCACCTCCATTTACTTCATTTCAAAGCCTTTCAAGACCACTTAAGCATGGATTAAGCATGGAGAATACTTAGGAGCTTTATTTTGAGCTTATCTTTCTTCTTATTATCCAATCTAGCTTGTGCACATTGTAGGTGTTCTAAACACTACGTTTATGCTACTTATTTTTAGTAGATTATGGAAGTACAAGTTGGAAATCTTGATATAAAAGATGAACATAATCAAAAACCCTAATCTCAAAGTTAAAGAACACTAAATATAACTATATTATGTGTTGTTTTAGGTATATTAGAGTATGATAGTTTTTATAATCATGCTGTTTATGATGATCTTGTTAATATTAGTGACTTCAAGTTTATGTTTATGATGATCATGTTTTAGTTTCATGTAGTATTTTATATTTGTGATCACCTTACCATGATAAACATGAATATGTGACTTAAACATGATTATGTTTAAATCAAGAAAGATCATCATACTCACTTTAATGAACTAATCATATAAGCTTTGGATTACATAAGAAACAAGTGTTTAAATAGGGCTAAATGGACTTAAAAGTAATTTTGGAAGATTTACAAACTTTGATTAGTGATGACTTGGTGGATTGATTATGATTTAAATACGTTTTTATCACGTGAAAAACGTCCTACTATGGGGAAACTATGGCGGATTTTTTCTAAAAATCTACTCGCGATTAAAAGTATAATTAATGGGTGATTAGCAAGGTTAAACGCGATTAGTGGTCTTAAACGTCATTATGGTAACACTTGGTGAAATGGTTAAGTCCTTAATGTGTAAGGACTCTTGAAAACTTAAAGATATATTGTTTTAAGTAAAAAATAAGTGGTGGAAATAATAATAATAATAAAAATATATATAATTTTTTGGATGAAAATTATATACTTTGAAAAAGTGCCTAAGTGTGTGTATTACGTGTTATGTATAGATACACTTAGGAGAACCGAAATAATACCCTCACGATACCAAGAACTACTCACATGAAATAAGTATGAAGGTGACATAAAAGTACATACATACATTCCTATGTATATTCCAAAGGCTTACCACGAAAAGGATAAACGAACGGATCGGATACCGGGCGAGCTACTAATATATTTAAACACATGGGCGTTATCAAACATAAAATATATATTGAAAATGATCATGACAATGTCTCTAAAAAGATATACACTTTTCATTGGCACAAGACTAATATATATTGTCGATAACAAAAATCCAGAAAGTTAAAAACATAAAAGCTTCTAAGTGTTGCAAAACATACTTAAATTAGGTTCATGTAATTCCCACTAATGGACTCAAATTATGTTAATGGGCTAAGCCCAAGTTACATAACGCAAATGGGCTAGGCCCAAACCATATAACTAATGGACTTAAATTATGTTAATGGGCTAAGCCCAAATTACATAATGTATATGGGCTAGGCCCAAACCATATAACTAAAATGGACTCTAATTAGTTATATTGGGCTAAAACCCAAATTTATATGAACATTTGGGCTAGGCCCAATCTCAACACTTAATGGATCCCAAGAAGATAGTGGTCTAGGCCCAAATCACATTACAACATGGGCTAGGCCCAATCACATATAACATATGGGCTAGGCCCATTGATAACATAACTTGGGCTAGGCCCATTGATAACATAACTTGGGCTAGGCCCAAATAATATAACTAAGTGGGCTAGGCCCAAACACATAAAACATTTGGGCTAGGCCCAATGACAACATAACATGGGCTATGCCCAATGACAACATAACATGGGCTAGGCCCAATGTCAACATAACGAGGGCTAGGCCCAATGACAAAGATAACATGGGCTAGGCCCAATGACAAAGATAACATGGGCTTGGCTCAAGGACAAGATGACATGGGCTAGGCCCAATGACATGCGTGCAAGGCACGAGGACAAGTGAAGGGCAAGGCCCGTTCACACACGACTAATTACTCGACAACAAATGTATATATTTGTGAAATATATATATATATACTAATAACAACAATAAAACACACAAACTACCAACACTATAAAAACAATAAGTTGTTCAAAGAAAACAAATAAATATATATAACAATATATTTCCAGATGAACAACTTGTACGAGGTCCGTAAAGACCTATGGGTCTAATGAATTCAATACACATGTAGGGTATACACGTGTACAGGCACTCGAGTTACTATCGTACGACTAGCGAAACGCAAATCTGTGAGTTCATGTCCCCCTTTTCTTTTAAACGTTTTTGGTTTTATAACACTCGGGGGGAAATACATGCTTATGACAAATTGTATGTTAGCTTCGGGTTTAGATAATGACAATGATCGATGTGCGTAAGTAGGATTATGACATTAGTAACCATTAATCACTTAGTGACCAAGGTGCAAAAGGTGTAGATCTATTGAGCTTGAGACACGCTCCACTCTGAATAAAACAAGTCCTTTCAGAGTACTTTTGTGAGCCCTAATTGATGACAAAGTTGTCTCGGTTTGGTTATTTACTTACTTATGGCACATAATGTCAGCGGACTAGCTACCAACTGATAGATCCTTAAACCATGGTAAATGACAATAACATACATGTATTTTAATACTGATGACATTTATGACATTTATACGGAAACAGTACTACATGAACTCGCTCAACTTTTGTTGATGTTTTCAAACTTACATGTATTTTAGGGAACAAGACATGAGCCAGTGATAGTCTTCGGGAAATGGGAATGATATAACAACGGATGCCACTTTTGAAGGATTTGCCTCTTATATCCCAACCTTGTACGGGTATATAGGAGTCAAAACCTTGGTTTACTTTATGACGATAACAAACTTGTTTTTGTGATGTAATGTAACTACAACTATGTTTTTGGGGTAACATCTTGAACGCGATGAACTTATGCAAACTTGTTTTTACAAAACTTGTAATGTTTGTTGCAACTTAATATATGATATGGCATCGTTGTTAATTACTATGTGTTTACGTGATTGGATGCAATGATTACCTCATAGTCACAAGTTTGCGCTTCCGCTACGACCAGGGTGTGACAGATTGGTATCACAGCTTCGGTTGTAGTGAACCGGGGAAAAACTTTTACTAAGTTGGTCTACAATCACCAAGGGCTCTCGCACGAAAACAAAATTTATAACCTCACAAAAGTAATTTTCAAAAATATGACAAAATAACAAAAAGGTTTTCATTGTGTCACAATGACAAAAAGGATCTATCACATGAGCTCAATTACAAGTAGTGAGTTAAGGTTTATACATGATTGGTCTATGGAAGATAGACGTGAAAACATTAAGATCACATGAAACCAAAGGACAAAGACTTGCATGAGAAACGGTGATTAATATAAACTATGATTACAAGTAATAATTAATTTCTAACCCATATATGTATACATTGTACGGATTATTTGCCAGGATTATGTCGTCTTCTTCTTCGGCTATTATGGACACTGACCCGATGGAGTTAGTCTCCGACGAAGTATGTACCGGATATTGTGGTTATATCGTCCGACGAGGAGATAGATCAGGAGGCCTTATCAAACGATGATGATCTGCTAGATGACTTCCAGCCATTTGCCCTTCTAGATCCTGCCCAGGACGAGGCACCCTTAGCAGACGATGTCTTAGCCCTCCCTCTACATATGAATGATAGAGTCATATACGGACACCCCGAGGGGAAGCATCTTGTTGTGTACCTAGCCATACCCCTTGATATCTTGCCACCTATCGTTGACCTTGACGATGATCATGATGACATACAAGTATTCCAGGTTGATCATCTCGAGGATGACCTCAGTGGTGGCGAGGTCTTTGGCATTGCTATCCTCGAGATACCCTCACCCGTTATCTCCATTTCCTCTATTGCATCCTCTGTTGCTCCTTCTACCCCCACTCCAGTGTCCTCCCCCACATCAGTGTTACCTGCGCCTGCTTCAGTACCACCTACTCCTACTACTGATCCCATGCATTTGTCGGGATTTTCACACTCTCTGTATTCCCCACCTCGTTATCATTTGGGACAGCCTTCATACCAGCCAGCTACCCACACTCCTTATGATCCTTATGCAGCTGGACCATCTCATATCACCGGACAACACCCTTACTACCCTGGAGCATATGCACCGATCCCACCACCGGGCATGAGCCCGTCTGATCCTTATCATCCCTCACATTTCCCTCCATCTACTATGGAGGACAGACAGCTATCATCCGAGTTACAGATTACCGTACTCTTTCGTAGGATCAGAGAGCTTCAGACTGAGGTAGCAGCTCTCAGGGCTGCTATCACTCCCCAGCCACCTCCTGCATCACCACTACCACCCCTACCATCCTCACCTCCTCCATCCCCATCACCACCACCACCACCACCTTTCCCACTTCAGTAGTATGGCTATTATCACCTTTTGGGGATTCATCCCGTGTCTGTATATATGGCTTTTGGAAGAGTTCAGTTAGAAGATCTTGCTTTTGGGAGACTTCGGTTTGAAGACCCAGCTTTTGTAAGACAACTAAAGACATGAAGATGTGATGCTGAGAAAAGTTTACTTTTGTATTATCTTAACTTGTATTGACTAGGGCTTTGTACCCCTAAGTCCCTTTTGATCTTCAGGAACGAATTGTAACAAGTTGTCATTATGTATAAAAGTGTACTTTCTTTATCTTTGCATTGTATTTCTTTTATGTTGTGGTTGTTATTATATTGTTGTGGTGGTATGTTGATTTATATTATTGTGGCATGGTGACATTGTGGGTGATGTTCTCTTGTCATATTGAGGATGATGTTTTCCGATTATGATTGTGGTGATTATCTACGCTTTGAGATTCCATAGCTATTGCGATGATTGGTGTGTTCATACATGTTTGCGATCGGGTGATTACGCCGTTATTGTATATGGTTACTTCATACCCGACGTGTTGGTTATATATATATAAAACAAAATAAAATAAATAAAGGAATAAACGGTGGACACATGATATTTTTTATACACATCGATGGTAGTAAATGTTTATTTTAGTAGAAACAATTGTCTAATCATGATCGCTATCCCTGCTAGAAGACAATGCAGCCCCAACGAGGAAGGACTAATGCAAACCCGTTACCTACAACCGAACAGGAGCTTAATGAACGCATTTCTCAGGCTATCGCACAGTATGAAGCCAACCGTACCGAGAATAGCGGTGGAACCGGAGGTACATCCGGAACCAACCCTCTGACTGGAACTCTTAGTTACTCATTAAATCCCATTGCACTCTCATTTATTCCATTCGTGGTTCTTTTTGTCCATACCTAACCCGTGCAAGTGATGATTTCAGGTTGCACTTATAAGCAGTTCCTAGACTGCAAACCTCTGAATTTTGACGGTACAGGAGGCGCCGTTTCCTTTTTGCGTTGGACCGAGAAGACTGACTCAGTCATTCGAATGAGTAAGTGTCCCGCGGAACAAAGAGTCACTTATGTTATGAGACTGTTCGTTGACGGAGCGTTATCTTGGTGGAACCTCTAGGTCCAGACGAAAAGGGAAGATGCTGCATATGGCCTGACTTGGGAAGAATTAAAAGAAATTATGAGGAAAAAGTACTGTTCGAGGTTCGAAATTCAAAAACTAGAAACGGAATTCTGGAACCTAAAGATGGTTGGTTCACATATCGCAGGATATGTGCAGAGGTTCCGCGACTTGTCTTGAGTGGTTTCGTACTTGGTGGAACCCGAGTTTAAGAGGATGGTTTATGTGGGGACTTACTCCTGAGATTCTAATTTTAGTTACCTCATCGAAACCCACCAACATTGGCGACGCAATTGATTTAGCTGTTAGCCTCACTAAGGAGGCTGTGTGTCAAAGAAAGTTACCTAAGAGTGGGGAAAACAAAAAGGAAACTACTGTGGACACTACTGACTCTAACAAACGGAAATCATCTCATTTCAAGTACACGCGGTAATGACAACAATCGAAACAAGAAACAAAACACAGGAGGAGCAAAAGCGTATGTTACCACCACCGCCAACAACACCAACAAGAAACCTTCACCGGGATGCCCCGAAATGCAACAAATGCCCTTTCCACCATTATGGGGAATGCCGAGGCTACAAGTGTGGCAAAATGTGGAAGATGGGGGCATGCCACTAATGCGTGCCGGGCAAATCAAGGAAACCAAGGAAATCAAGGAAATTAGGGAAACCAAGGGACCAGGGATGCTACAACTGTGGCGACAAAGGGCACTTCAAGAGGGATTGCCCAAAAGGAAAGTAAGCTCAGGGATGAGCTTTTGTGGTTGGAGCTAAGGATGCTCGCCAGGACCCGAATGTGGTCACCGGTACGTTCCTTATAAACAATCACTTTGCATCCATACTTTTTGATACTGGGGAAGATTTTAGTTTTATTTCAAAGGAATTTAGAGGTATAAACAATCACTACGCACTAAAAGTTGTCCCAATTTTCGGACTTGAAATTTTGTCTTGCATTCCACTTTTGTAGTACAGCCCAACGTCTTGAACTACATTAGCATTCTTTGACTTTGCAATCTTCAATAGTTCTATTTCATAGCCTTCGAGTTTATCGATAAATGTTGACAGCTTGAAGAATTCCCATTTATCGCTTTCCTTCAGAACCATTAGATAAGTAGTCCACTCTCCATCTGGTAGAGTGTCTGCAAGCTTGTCGATGTACTCTTGTTCTGTCTTCTCAAGACCGTGTCTTCGCATTTGAACTTTAAGATGACAGAAGCGTTCAATCATCTGCTTCATGGTCTCACCCTTCAACATGTTGAAAATATCAAACTCTTTCATAATGAGAGCTTTCTTGCTTTTGATCATCTCCGCGCTTCCTTGATACTTCTTTTGAAGTGAAAGCCAGAGATCTCTTGCAGTTGTGTATTCCGATAGCAAGACGAGAATATCTTCTTTGACGGATTGTTGGATAAGACTGATCATCTTTTTCTCAGCAATGTATTCCTCTTTCTGTACCGTCGAATAATTGTACTTCTCAAGAACTTGCTGATATTCATCCACTGGAACAGTGTAACCTCTTTCAATCGACACCCAGCCTGCGAAATGCATGGCTTGAACCCAATATGTAAACTTCTCCTTCCATGCTTCATACTCGTCCATGCTCATTAGCTTGGGCGGTTTAACAATCATTCCCATTTCATTATCAAGATTGACTTGATGAATCACGTTGGCATTTAACGAACTAGCTCCGGACATAAAAGCTCTTTGAATATCATCCATCGTGAATAACGAGACATGTACACTGAAAATACTCAAAAACTTTTGAAAATGTTAGATCTACTACAAGTTCGGTCGAACTTGTAGTTTGAAAAGAAGAATTCTTGAATTATCACAAGTTCGGTCGAACTTATGATATTTGTTTTGAAAGCTTTGATTTATCTTCGGTCGAACTTGGGACACAAACAACCAGATCTTCGAACGAACTTGCTAACAGGACTTTGATGAAACACTAGCAAGTTCGAGCAAACTTACTCAAAATTTCCTTGATATTACACAAGTTCGGTCGAACTTGCTATAAAATCAGTGAAAAATCAGTAACTTCGAGCGAACTTGATCAAGATTTCCTCAAAAACCACTTAAGTTCGAGTGAACTTGCCAAAAAATCACTTGAAAAGTGAGTTTTTAGTCAAAGTTCGGTCGAACTTGGCTAAACAAGTTCGATTGAAAGATTTTGCAAAACATGGTTTTTTCAAAATTTTGACATGAATTCGGTTGAATTTGGTCTCCAATCTTTCAAGGGTTTATCTTTGATGTATTTTACATGATATATTCAAAATTGAAAAGATTTTGACCGTGAATTCTTCATTTTTGATGAAAAAGTTAAGAAAATAGAAGAATGGAGATGAAATAGAAGTGTTCTTGTCTTGATACTATCAAATCAGGCTGTTCTAGCTCTGATACCATTTGTAGGACCGATCCTTGATGCTTAGGAACCTAAATTTGATATCTAACATCCATAATAGCGGAAATATTACGTCGTGTTTACCAATAGACAATGATTAATCAGTTAATCATCAATTTCATTGATTAAACGTTGAGATTACAAACTGACAGAGCTTCGCCTCCAAAATGCCAAAGTTACAAATGAGGATCACTAGCTAGGTATTTATAGACTTGCAAGTTCGCCCCTGGGAGACTCAAGTTCGGCCGAACTTGTTAAACATGAAGTTATGGGCGAACTTGTTACAACACTACATAAATACTTCATATACCTAGCCTATCCAGCTCTATACTATACAGACTCGATATGTGACATCCCGGCTTTTCAGGTATCTTAAACGCGCTACTTTATTGTTATTCATCCCTACGCTAATTTAATTCGGAGAATTAAATTACGCGCTCGCAATAACTATGCTAACTTTAGTATTTAGGGAATACACGATGTTTGGGAGTTTTAACGGGTCGTATTTGAATTACGTGCTACGTGTTATTAGACGTTTGTGAATAATTGTCGAGTCGTATTGTGTGTAGTTATTTATAAGATTATAATGATCGGTTAGTAAATTCTATTTATAAGCCGAACCGAACCAAGCCTGTGAAATGTTTCGACTTCGCGACCAAGCAAACCCAACCCGCCACCCACACCCCCTTGCGGCCCACACTCCTTGCGGCCCAAGGAAATAACCCAAACCGCCCCCTTATGCGACCCCCCTCCATATGATACGTATACATGCATGTGTGGGAACTATTCAAAACCCTAATCCCCTAGTTGAAGTCGACGGCAGCCCCCCCCCCCTCTCTCGGTCGCGCAAACCCTACAACTCTCGGATCGATCCCAAGCTTGTCCCGGTTCACAAGTTGTCTTCCTTTAAGGTTAGGGTTTTTCGATTTTGTAACGATTCATGTGATGATCTTCCGTAGGATTAATTATGATTATGTTCTCGTATGATTGTTGTTATGAAAAGTGTTGTGGTGTATGATTAGTTCGGATGAATATGCGAATCTTTACGGTTGTGATGATATGTTTGAATATTAAAATCGTAGGCTGCGTTTTATCTATAAAGATCATGATATATACTTAGGGTTTGCATGAATATTGATATATTAGACGATATTTGACAAGTTAACCTACTGTTAATCAATACAACTAAGCATCATGGCCGTTTACACATGTTCTAATGCGATAAAGTCGAAAATAGTAAGCTGATTGGCATTTACAGCCAACTTCAGTTGGCTGTAACCTGATCATTATTTATCGAAAAGTGGATTTTCTGAAAAATAAAACGTGTATTTTTGAAAAACGCTTCAAACGGCGCCGGATTCATATTTTTCTGAGGTCGTTTGCTATTTTTAAATGGTCATTTAGTGCAGCAGCTGAAGCTGCGTAAATTCTGCAGAATTTTCAGATTGTTTATCGAGTCGGATCTCATAGTCTGTATGGCGTTAGGTCACGAACTCTGTACAGTAACTGGAGACGGGAGTTTCCGAAAATCTCCCACTGGAATTTTGTTAATCGGATGAACGATGATTTTTAAATGATTTTTCTCGTGGACTGCAGTCAGAAAGCGACGAATCTGACTGCAGCCTAGTATATAAATGTTTATAAATAATTGGTAAATATTTAGGATTTGAAACTTTTACACAATATTCTACAGTCTAATTGACACCGCCTGTAAAAGTTGAAATTTTTTGAACGTTGGAACTATTTTATAAAAATTCTCAAAAACAGCCCAGTTATGAGTGTACAAGCTGAAACATGATAACTTGCGTTTGTGTTTATCTAAGTGTTGTATGAGTTATCCTGTGTTTATGAAAAGTTGATTTGGTCGTTATTTTGTATGGTGATACTTTGCATGCATGATTATGGTTTCGAATTGGTTATTACATGTGCCGTACTGTGTGTTAGGTATGCGTAGGGTTTTGTGTCAGTGTGTTCACACACTAACTTTGAATCGGTTGACATGTAAGGACGCGATTAGCGGTTCCATCATTTGCTTCTTTTGCGTTTATCTAACCGAGCAATTTAAGGTGAGTTCACGGCCCCTATTTTATCCGGTTTTGAACAACAGGGGGAGAAACATGTATACGCTCTACAACTCAATCTTTTACGTTATGCGAAATTAACGTCGTTAACTATTCGGTAACTAAGTTAATGTTAATGTATGTTATGGTCACTAAGTAGCTTTATCACGGAAGTCCTCAACCAACTCTCGGATCGTTAGTATTGGGTTAGATAGCGGGGAAATTATAGTAGTACTACTGGGCCCGACAAGCCCCACCCGAGCTAGTTGCGCTAGCCGACCGGGAATGGTCAACGGGTGATTAATTTGGCCTAACTTTCGCCATGGTCAGTGATAGACCTGGCAACACAGAGGCAACAATAGTCAGCTTCGATCGCGAACTCTTACGTGACGTAACTTTAGGCTCGCTACCTACATGTTAACATTGAACTTATTTACGAACCAACTTTATTATTCCAGGTTAGGAATAATAGAACTATGTCGTTATCCCGGGTTAGGTATAACGAGGGAAAATAAACTTTTAAACCGAACTTGTGAACTTATAAAAACCTGTAAACTCACTCTTCTTTAATGTTGACACTTGTTTCTTTGCATGTTTCTCAGGACGCTAGGAGCGCTAGGTGCACTCACTTGCATTTGATCAAGGCACTTTTATCGAGTCTTTATCTACGAATAATTTTTGGGATTTTGTTTTTGGGGTTTATGTTGGCGCCCGTTACTTTATTTTAATACTTCCGCTAAACTTTGAAACCTTGAAATTTTGAAAATGACTATGCATGTTTACAACAAATGTTTTTGGTAAACGTTTAAATAAATCATATAGAGTCGTTCGACATTGCTAGTGTCTGAGATTCTGGTTTGATCACACGCCTCGCGGTAATACTCCGCAAGTGGAAATTGAGGGTGTGACACGATATAAGACTAAGACATAGACATTATGCACCAACAGTAATGCAGGTATGAGAACATTAGGCTCTTGAGGAATTGATGTCGAATTTGGAGCATGTGAATTCGAGAGAATAATCGAATGAAATAGAGTTATGTAGTTAGAATGCAATACGGTCTTTAAATAAATGAATTTAATTTTTTATGATGTTTTCTATTACTAATGGGTTAGTCGTATATGGTGACCGCCTAATTGCATGGATTTCTCTATCACCATCAAGGATAAGCGGGTGTAGATTGAGTAAAAAGGCAAGGATATTACGGGAAGGGTGGTCACATAGTTTGTATTTATATATTACATTTGATACGTTAATTAAGAATGAATGTTGTAATTCTTTACAAGAAAGCATTCGACTTTTTAAAATGAACTTTCGAGTAATGCCACATAATTATAAAGAAAGAATTTTTGGGTCTGTATTTCCGCTGCGTCTCTTTTGGTTAAATTAGGGTCTTACAAGTTAGTATCAGAGCCCTGGTTTGAGTGAAACCAAGTACAAAGAAGTAAGTACTTGAACTCAAACTTGTGTGCTCTTGTGACTAGGGACCCGTACAATCCGAGACTCGATCATGACTCGAAGGTAGATCTGAATGAAAGCATGGATATGTACATTTATATGAAGAAGCTAACTTTGTTTTAAATGTAAGATAAGCACAGATGATTAAGAAGGTTGATCCGAAGATAAGACTAATGATAAACGAATGACGTTGATATTGCCTCGACAAGATCTTACTGGTGATGTACGAACTAAAACCCACTTCTCTGGACATAAGGTGAAGATTACAAGAAGGCACGAGGCTAGTATGTGGATTGCGCACCCGGCCAGTGCGCAAGAAACATCTAACACTAGTGAGACCATGATAATCATCACAGGTATGTCCGGTAGAATTGGAAAGTAATTGGTCGTGAGTGAGAAAGGAGCAGTAAGACTCCCAAGTAACTTGGGAGCATTATATGTTAAATGAAAAATAGAAAGGAAAGGTACGAGTGCGTAAGAAAGAACAGACCAACCAAGTATGAATGACATGTTTGAATCTGTAAGTGAAACAGATTCAAAACATAAAAAGAATGAAAAATATGAAAGAAAGGTTTGAATCCGTGAGGTGGATTCAAAACATAAAAAGAATGAAAAGTATGAAAGAAAGGTTTGAATCCGTGAGACGGATTCAAAACATAAAAAGAATGAAAAGTATGAAAGGAAGGTTTGAACCCGTGTGACGGATTCAAAACATAAACACAATAAAAAGTATGAAAGAAATGTTTGAATCCGTGAAATGAATTTAAAACACAAAAAGAATGAAATTAACCTATATAAAAATGTATTAATAGTTTGACCATGTTGGAGTCAAACGTGTCATATGAGTAGGTATAAAGTATATGGCGATAGGATAGCAAGAGGATGGTTGTAATTAGCATGCAAACATAAATTTTTATTGAAAGAAAGAATATTAGAAATCAACTCATGAGAGTTGGGGGTGAATAACAAGCTACGACCCAGATGAATGGCTTAAGTATGGACGGGAAATGAGGATTTTTGCAAGAAATGCTAAAACAATGAAATGATGGTTTTATAAGCATGTTTGATCTAGAGGTAAGTACAATACATACACCAAAATATGTAAACAATAAATGATAAGTGGCAATTTGACCTAGAAAAGTCAAACTGCAGAAGTCGGTAAATAATAGCAAAAGAATGTGAAATGTTCAGTCTATTATACAAGCAAATCAGTGGCATATGTCGTTGTAGTAAGAAAATATTAATTGAAAGGAGGTACAAGCATATGCTTCAATACATAGAGGATAAGTAAGAAGTTACAGTTTGACCTTGAAAGGTCGAACTGTAGGAGTCAAACTACGTAAGTAAATGATGGGCTAAGGCTCAGACGAATAGCGTAAGTATACAGGCGAAGAGAAAGAGTTTGCAAGGAACACTATGATGATGTGATGACATTGTTGTGAGCATGCTTGAAAAGAAGGTCTGTACAAAATCGTACTGCAATGTGGAGTGAATTTCAAGATTGTTCAAAATGACCGTCGGGTGGTACTTTACTTGAAAGATTGTAATTGTGGAAATTCTGATAGAATATACAAGATGGAAATCTCCGTTAGAAAATGTGAACTTTGATGCTTGGCTTGTTGGCCATGTTCATCTGAACAAGACATTGTTGAAAGGAAGCGGAAGCTCAACAAATGAATGGATGCGATCAATCCAAGTATTGCATGAACTCATGAAGAATCAGGCCGATTCGGGTCATAGACAGTTGATTTATGCAATGAAATCAAGGTTAGTAAATTGATTAGCCCGTGATTATGAGTAAGAATTGATATATTGAATGTTTGGTTTTTAATAGGTAATATAAGAAGGAAATTATGTCATCAGGAGGAAATTTCCATAATCCTTGAGTAAAAATTTAGGGTATTGGTTAAACGCTCGCACGATGCACTCGCGCAACATACTTGCTTAGTCGGGTAAGTAGTGCATGAAGGAAGCTAATAATAAAGTGATATGAATGAGATGAATTCAGGCTAACCTAAAGGTATGCATGGTACAAGTAACGATAGAATTCATAGAATGATGCTTAATTCTCGTGTCAAGTACGAATAAGTAAGTATGAAAAGGGTAATTTTGTCGGAAAGTTACGTTGACAATTATGTTGATCCCTCATAAGAATATGAAGGTAATTAGAAGGAACGTTAGTAATGGAATGTTGCGTTTGCTCGTGGTGAAAAAAATGAGATACCATATGTGATGTATGAATAAAATGGAATAAACTGATTTATTACAATTAGTAAATGTATGAATGTATTATGCTTAATTAGGAAGGTAGAAACAAGCCGTATAATTAGGTTTGTACGAGCAAACCTTGGTATGACCGCGAGTACGTTCTTGCAATAGTCTGCATTTTGAATGAATTCAGTGAATAAACCGCTAGGGATGATGTTTGCTAGGAACTAGCATTATACACTGAAAATGACAATAATAAGAACTTCGAAACAAGTTCTTGGGGTTAGAAGGTCGTCACCGAGACAGACTCGCAGTCAAAATGAAGGGACGGGAAGAAAAGATAGTTAATGTTAAGTGGAAATGAAGAAGGTTTCGGTGACGAAACCTTCTTTAAAGGGGGAGGGGGGGTAGACTTGTAACGCCCCAAAACCCAGATGTTAAATTACAGTCATGATTTATTTTACACAATGTGATATTGGGGTAAATAAGTTAGTTAACTTGGTTATAAATACAAGTTAGATAATAGTAATAAGATTTTGTGACTAAACAATAACAAACAAAACTACAAGGTCTAAAATGGGGTAAGTTGGAAAATGTTTTAGTTAAAACATGGAGAAAAAAGGGAGAACCCATTGTGGGAAGATGTGTGTGTCGACACACACACACATAGCGTGTGCGTGTGTTCTTGAGAAATAATCTAAGAAGAGGAAGAGGATAGATTTGCAATTTTCATGGATAATCAATGAGTTTCAAAGTGTTCATCACCTAGTTGAAATTCTAGTGGGTTTTGATGAATTACTCTTAATTGGATAAATTGGAAGAATGGGATGGTTGAAACTGTGTTTAGATGCTCTTATCTAGTGTTATTAATAATGTAAATATCTCAATTAAAGTATTTGATTTGGAAACCCATGTTCAAGAAATTGGGGTTTTGAGTAAATATGGATTGATTGAAAGAAATGTAGTTTCTAGCTATGTTTGATGATGTGAATAGAATGATATATACATTATAGGAAATAAACTTTATGATGAATGCTATGAACTTGGAAGATTATACATGACTTAGTTGTACATTGTGCATTAAATGGTGTAGGCACACCAAGTGTTTGATGAAATGCCTGGTATAAGTTAGTATGTGAAATTATATGCTAAACAATGGATGAACAGCTGTAGTTGATGGTATGATTGGGTAGAATTATGCATTAGGACTTGTACTCTATGCTTGAATGATGAGGTGCACACCATGTGTTGGACCAATTGCTTATTGGTAATTTAGAAATGAATGTGCACTAAGTATATAACATATGAACTTGCTAGTAAAGAATGATGTTATGATTATGTTAAATAGACTAACCTTGTATGTGGTTGTTAAATGTGAGATAATGAAAGCATTAGCATGTGAAAGCTGATTATGTGAATGTTGTGTATGTGATTAAGTGATCATGTAGTTGTAGGTGTCATATAACATGAGTACGAAATGCATGTGATGTGATTACTATGGCATACCATATCATTATGAGTGTGCGTTCATAAGTTAAAAGTATGAAAGTAAGACAGTTGACTTTCATAAAGTCAACAAGGTATAAGAGCATGGCTAGGCTTTCGGGCACAGTTAAGGGTAGAGAAGTCATATGTTATGTTCTAGATGATTTATTAAATGTGTACGATGATAATTGAGTTGCGAGAATGTGGAATAAGGTGGTCATTAGTATATGTCCTAGATATACAATAGTTGACTAATGCAAGGCAAGTAATAACTAATGCAAGGCAAGTAATGTATGAATGGAAACTAATGAATGTTAGCATGTATGATCACATATGTTAGCCGTGATATGAATGTGGTGATATGAAAGGATAGGGGCCACATTAGCACGGACTCAAGCATGGAAGGCTAAGGAGTCGGGGAAAGCAAGGAAGCAAGCATGAACGCGAACACTCAATGTAAGTTAATTCCAAAACTCACTTCTTAGTATATAAATGAAGTTTATTGTATGAATGATTGGGAGTCATGTAGTAATGGGTATGAAATGTAAGTAAATGGAAGAGAGTTGGGATTGAAGAACTAGTATTCGAGTACGATTGGGAAAAGAATGATGAATGTGAGCATGTATGCGCGGGATACAAACACACACACTTGTGTGACTTGAACCTTGTTGATCAATGCGTTAGTATGTATTACATGCATAAAGGGATAGAACTTGTTCATAGGAATGTTATAGGTGGATAGATGTGTGTATGAATAAGTATGATATCGAATTTAAAATATGTCAATCGAGACCTGTACGTGTGTTTTAGTTATGTAATCATAGTGGATGTAAGTAACGCAAACTTACATGTGTGATATATGAATGGGACTGGTTCATAAACAATTGTTTTAGGAAATTGTATACACGTGCTGTAGTTGAATGAATGTACACAATAATACGTGTTACACGAATATGTGAAATTTTTATTATATTGAGATATTATGTTACTAACCGTGTTCCGTTGAGAAAGAAATGTAATGCAGGTATGAGAACGTTGGGCTCTTGAGGAAATGATGTCGAATTTGGAGCATGTGAATTCGAGAGAATAATCGAATGAAATAGAATTATGTAGTTAGAATGCAATACTGTCTTTTTATATATGAATTTAATTTTGTATGATGTTAGAAATTACTAATGGGTTAGTCGTATATGATGACCGCAGAATTGCATGGATTTCTCTATCACCATCAAGGATAAGCGGTGTAGATCGAGTCAAAGGGCAAGGATATTACGGGTTGGGCGGTCACGTAGTTTGTATATATATATATATACATATATATACATATATATATATATACATATATATACATATACATGATATATTACATTTGATACGTTAATTAAGAATAAATGTTGTAGTTCTTTACAAGAAAGTATTCGAATTTTAAAAATGAACCTTCGAGTAATGAAAAATAACTAATAAAGAAACAATTTTTGGGTCTGTATTTCCGCTACGTCTTTTTTGGTTAAAACATGTTTGGGTCTTATAGCAACCACATGAGAAATGAACTTTATTAGAACGATAAGACATGAACTTTTATCATAATCATACTCAGTAAATCCCACCAATAGCAAAGCTAAGGTAGGGTCTGAGGAGGGTAGATGTAGACAGCCTTGCTACTACCCGGTAGGAATAGAGAGACTGCGTCCAGTGAGGACCCCGGCTCGATTGTAGTTTTGTATCATGCCTTGACCTAAGGCACATAACACTCAAACAATCAAAACAAAGACCGATTGGTGACCAAAAATTGTTTGATCTTGCTAGAGCCTAATAGCAAGAACAAACGGATCACGGGGTCACAACACACAAACAACCACAAGGATGGACTTGAGTGCATCCAGTCGTCTCGAGCAACTCCCACTGACTTCATGACTCCTGTTAGCGTCCTCGGTTTTGTCTCTGGGTCTTTGTTTATTACAAAATTTTGCAAAACACAATAAAGGAAGAAACCCTATCTATTACAACTTTGAACCATCTAGGTGCCACAAAAATAATAACAAAACCGAATAAAAATACAACCACAAAACAAGGTCGGGCCAGATTTACATATCCCACAACAATTACAAAATAAATCAAGCAATCTTTTGGTCAAGCAAAACAAATAAAATCTTGACCAAAACTAAACTTGCCCTTTGAAATTATTTAGACCAGAAACTTTAAAATAATTAAAGTTTGTGTTCTAATTCCGATTAAAAGACCAGTACCGACTCGTATGTTGTAACATCTCTGATACCATTGTTGGGTTTTCATGGTGATCGGGTAAAAATTTTATTTATCAAAAACCCAGTTCAATAAATAATAGTAAATTAATTAAGCGAGTTAATTAATAGAAACGCAGCGAAAAAAATAAATAAGCGATCAACAAAATGAAACCCGACAGGATCCAGTTACATGCAAATACAAGTACAGTGATAATAACATCTAACTACTGATGAGAAAGATATACCACGGTTAATAACTAACCGGTCGAGACACCGAGGTTCAACGAACAGGTGCTAGTGAATGAACAAACGGAACGGGGTATAAGCCCGAGTAGCGGCAACGGAGCAGCGACGGCGGTCTACCGACGACAGCACCCGGTGGCGGTGGTTGTGGCCGGCTGCGGTGGACCAGCGACGGCTGCGGCGGTGGTCCGGCGACGATATAGGGGTGGCAACGGAGCGGGAACGGGTGTGAGTGTCTTGAGAGTTTTCTCCAATTTCTCTAACTCTAATCCATCCTTTGTGAATCCATATATAGAGCATGGAGATGCATGCATGCTTGCCAAGTGGCGGGCATGCATAGACAAGTTGGACAAGTGGCGAGATCTTCATGCATGTGCGACAAATGGCTAGGATCTCATACATGTGCGACAAGTGGCAATGCAAGAGTGCATGTGCGACAAGTGGCGTAGGATGAGTGTACCCGTCTTACCCGGTCCATGTACCTGTCTTTCAGTTAATACCCGCAACAAGTTTATTAATTAGGATAAACAATTATATTATTAATAACGAGTATTAAGAATATAAATCTGCTCATGATCATAAATATAATTATGATACATTTCGCACATTGTTCGTTATTACCAGTTAAACCAGTTACGTGGATTTTAGTTCGTTGCCCTCGGTGTAACTCTTACGGGTCAAGACCCGGTCGGTAGCGTTGACTTATCGAACCGAACATAAATTTCCAACAGCTCCCACTTGGACGGTCTCTGATAAGATCTCAACGCAGACAGCCAATGGTGCTCTAGCTACACATAGCTGCCCTCAACAGGTCATGACACTTTAAAATCACTAACCAAGGTATCTTTCCTTCAGCAACAGCTTGCTACTTGAAGATAATAGACTTATGGTAATCGTCGTCATCTATCCTTTATGTATAAGACATCAATTGAACAATGAGACATGGATCAGATTCAATCTCACATGGCGTTCAATCATTATCGTTCTTGTTCATTAATCAAAGTGGTCCAATCAAACACACATCAAGTTTGGTTAAGGCCTTACACTTCACCAGTTTGAATCAACGAGGGCGCCCATATGTCTAACTGTTACATGTATTGTAAGAGTACAGAATCCCATCTTTACTACATACAACTCCCACTGAACTTCAGAACTACTCCCAACCAATGCCTTTATGACTTGCAGTTACGCGACAGCGGTTGACACTGATCAAAGAATAGCCTTTTGTAAACCAAAGTTCTAGTATGTATCTCAGGTCAGAGGATACTAAATGAGTATACCAAAATCAAATACATCTTATGACTAAGATCCATGAAGATGATTTGATGCGAGTTACATCCAACGTCATTCATAATGAGGTCTATGAGTTTGGAAGTCAACTCCTTGAGTCCAAAGTCAGAATAGTCTTAATTCAGAGTCGTTCCCACGAGTCTAACTGACTATGGATAATTTAGAATACAAGATTCATGGATTAAACGTATTAAAATCGAACATAGTTGTAAGATTCAAACTTTGCATTTAGCCAGTAAATCAAGGGTGAATTCAAAAGGTACAACTGTTTGAATGTTCGTACATCTAAATACTAAATCAAAACAAATGGCTAGCCAATCTAAGACCGATAGCATTCCTACGTTGGTCATGATGGTCCCGAGTCATCGGTTTAGTGAACGGGTCTGCTAGGTTTTGATCTGTGTCTACTTTGCTTATTATGATGTTTCCTCGTTCCAGTATTCCCGTATAAAGTGGAACTTTCTTAGAATGTGCTTGGTCCTGTGATGAGATCTAGGCTCCTTGGTTTGAGCAATGGCTCTTATGTTATCACAGAACACCTCAATTGGTTTCTGAATACTTGAAACCCCATTAAGGTCGGTGATGAACTTCTTCATCCAAGCAGCTTCTTTTGCAGCATCCGATGCAGCAATATATTCGGATTCAGTGGTTAAATCCGCCACTACACTCTGTTTGGACCTTTCCAACAAACAGCTCCTCCATTGAGAGTGAATACGAATCCTGATTATGAGCGAGCATCATCTTAGTCACTTTGGATGCTAGCATCAGTGTAACACCTTACATTGAGCTCTTTTTCCACTTATCCAATCACCAAGAACATATCTTTGGTTCTTCTCAAGTACCTTAGAATGTTCTTTACTGAAGTCCAATGGACAATGCCAGGACTTTTTTGAAAGACTGGTTAAGCTTAAAGCCTATGAGACGTCAGGTCTAGTACATAACATAGCATACATAATAGAACTAATCGCTAAAGCATATGGAACTGCTACCATTTTCTTAATTTCAATGTCCGTTGATGGAGATTGCGATTTGTTCAACACGGTCCCCTTAGTCATAGGAACACCTCCTTTCTTGGAGTTTTCCATCTTAAAGCGTGTCATCATTTCATATATGTAAGTACTCTGACTTAGCCCTAGAAGCCACTTAGATCTATCTGTATAGATCTTGATTCCCAAAATGTAAGCAGCTTCTCCAAGATCTTTCATTGTGAAGAAAGATCCCAAATAGTGTTTAACCTCATTAAGCATAGGGATGTTGTTTCAAATGATTAGTATATCATCCACATACAAGATGAGGAATGATATGGTGCTCCCACTAGCCTTTCTGTAAACACAAGGCTCATCTTCATTATTGACAAAACCAAACTCTTTGATCTTCTGGTCAAAATGAAGATTCAGCCACGAGATGCTTGCTTGAGTACATAAATGGACTTATTTAGTTTGCACACCCTAGTTGGACATTTAGGATCGACAAAACCTTCAGGCTGAACCATATAGACATCTTCAGAGAGATATACGTTAAGAAAAGCGGTTTTGACATCCATTTGCCATATTTCGTAATCATAGTACGTAGCAATTGCAAGCAATATCCTAATTGATTTGATTAGAGCAGCGGGCGAGAAGGTCTCATCAAAGTCAATACCTTGAGTGAAACCCTTCCCAACTAGTGGTGCTTTATAAGTGTGGACATTTCCATGCATATCGGTTTTTCTCTTGAAAATCCGTTTGCTCCCTACTGCCCGACAATCGGGGGGTAGCTCAACCAAGTTCCATACTTGATTGTCATGCCTAGATTGCATCTCAACGTTCCTGACTTCTTACCATTTCTCAGATTCTGAATCTAAGATTGCAGATTTGTAGTTAGCAGTTCCGTCATTAGACTCAGCTACTAATAAGACTTCGGGACTATTTAGATGCCATAGGTATCTATCGGGTTCTTTGCGAATTCTACTACTTCTGCGAACGTCTGTGTTTATGTCTGATTCATTGGAAACAACTACTTGTTGATCAGACGGTCCGACTTTATTAGCGGTTGTTTGTGGTTCTCGAATTTCTTCAAGACCAACAATATTATTTCCAGTTTCTCGATTAAGAAGTTCTTCCTCAAGAAAGTGTCCCTTCGGTTTGATGGAAATCACATTTGCATCAGGATGGTAGAAATAATATCCGCCCTTTTATAGCATCCGACGAAAATAGCCTTTTCGCCTCGAGGATCGAGTTTATCATCAGAATCACTTGTGATGTATGCTTCACATCCCCATACTATGAGGTATTCCAAATCGGGTTTACGCCCATGCCATATCTCATATGGTGTTTTGTTTACCTTCTTAGTCGGAGCTGAATTAACAATGCGGGCAGCGATCATAAGAGCATGACCTCAAAGTTAGTTCTACACATCATCGATCGAACCGTATTAAGTAGGGTTCGATTTCTCGTTTCACTCATGCCATTAAGTTGGGGTGTACCAGGTGGAGTGGGTTCTGAAACTATTGATGATCGAGAAATTCTAAGCTGAGTATTCACCACCTTGATCTGATCGAAGTACTTTTATCTTTCTAGTAAGCTAGTTTACTAGTTCGTTTTGAAATTCTTTGAACTTTTCAAAACTTTCGTGCTTATGCTTCATAAGATAGACATAAGCATATCGACTATAATCGTCGATATAAGTAACGAAGTATCCTTCATGGTTTCTAGTCGTGGTTCTGAAAGGGCCACATACATCAGTGTGAGTAAGTACTAGAAGACCATTGGCCCGTTCACCAACACTGGTGAAGGAGTGCTTGTGAGTTTGACGGCTAAGCAAGATTCACAATCATCAAAAGAGTCATGTCTAGTGGAGTCAAGAATCCCCTCAGACTGGACCTATTTTATGCGTGCCTTACTTGTGTGGCCAAGTCTACAATGCCAAAACTATGTTTCGTTTTGTACCAGCTTTATTACAGTTAGAAAGATGATATATGTTATTACTTGTTTGAACATCAATACCAAGTTCAATAACATAAATGAGAATACCAGAAGAAGTGCCAATGTTATTGGCCTTGTTCATTTCAACTTTGCTAGATACTGTGGGCAGTTTCTTTTCCAGTGCCCCATTTGGTTGCATTCAAAGCATCGACGCTCCTCAGGAGGGTGTAGATGTTGATGCACTTGGTGTTCGTCACTTGTCGAATAGGCTAGATTGAGTGTGTGTTGAATATTGTATAGGTTAGAATCGAACACACGACCAAAATACGGAGCGAATAGTGAAAATGGGAACAAGTTCGCCCGAACTTGACCTGTGATGGTGAAGTTACCCCGAACTTGGCATGTGTTGGTCAAGTTCGCCCGAACTTTTCCTGTGAAGGACAAGTTCGCCCGAACTTGTCCATAACACATTCCGGGCGAACTTGTTCGGCTATATATAGGTGTGTTGTTCATTTGTTACTTAAGTTTTTGCCATCCCTACGGGGAGGTGCTGCCAGATTCTCTCCAGGAACTCCGAAAGCTGGACTTTAAAAGATGTATACTCTTTCGGTATGAATGAAGACTTCCGCTGCATTCTAATTCTACTCCATTCTGTAAAAACATTCTACCGAATTGGTTTACATTTACGCACTAACTTCCGTCTAGAACCGCCTGATCACGGACCTTCAATTGGTATCAGAGCCACGGTACCTAAATTGGTGCAATCATTGCAAGATCTACTCTTATTCTACCTCTTTCTACCATTTTTTCTTCCTTTTTCAAAGAAAACAATGAATTCACGAATAAAAGTTGCTGATTTTTGAATATGTCATGTAAAATACACTTGTGGTAAACCCCTGAGAGTTTGGACATCAAATCTAAACGAACTAATATCAAAAAGTTCAAAAAAACATGTTTTGCAAACAAGCTTTGGCAGAACTTAACATCAAGTTCGACCGTACTTGATTAAAATTCTCTGATTTTTAATCAAGTTCGCCCGAACTTGACTATTATTTCAAGGTTTATATACAAGTCCGCTCGAACTTACTGTTTTTCTTTCAATTTTTACCAAGTTCGCCCGAACTTGAGTAAACCTTGTTGACATTCTAGCATAAGTTCGCCCGAACTTATAAATTCTCTTGAAATTCATCATAAGTTCGCCCGAACTTAATCAGGGAGAATTTTCAAATCTCAACCACAAGTTCGCCCGAACTTATGTTAATCAAAATCTGATTTTTCATCCTACTGCAAGTTCGTCCGAACTTGTTAGTGTACTGATTATATTTTGAAGTTTGTGAACGTGTGTTTTTCAGTAAAATTCCTCATTTTTCAAAATGGAAGATCTTCACACTGCATTCATGACTGCAACAACGTCAAACGCTCAGATGGTAAATCAAGTGAACATCGAGAACGAGGTGAGCGCGTCTGTAAAGCCTCCAAAACTCATGTGTATGGACGAATATGAGGGATGGAAAGAGAAGTTTATGAATTGGGTCTAAGCTACATATTTCCACAGTTGGGTGGCAATAGAGACTGGTTATACATGGCCCAGAGATCAGAATGACAATGTTATCGACATCAGCAAGTTCTCAACTTTACAAAAAGATGCTTACGTCGCCGAGAAGAAAATGATAAGCTTAATCCAACAGTCGGTGAAAGAAGATATTTTGGTGCTTCTACCAGAATTCAAGACTGCACAAGAACTATGGAAATCCTTGAAAAACAAATACCAGGGAAGTGCAGAAATGGTCAAAAGCAAGAAATCATTGATTATGAAAGAATTTGACATATTTACGATGATTAAAGGGGAAACAATGAAACAAATCATCGAAAGATTTTGTCATCTAAAAGTGATCATGAGGAGACACGGGCTTGAGAAAACAGAAGAAGAATACATTGATAAGCTAGCTGATGCTTTACCTGAGGGTGAGTGGACGAGTTATCTCATGGTGCTCAAAGAAAGTGCGAGTTGGGAGTTCTTCAAACTGTCACATTCATTGATAAACTGGAAGGACATGAGATGGAGTTGTTGAAGATAGCAAAATCAAAGAACGCTAATGTGACTCAAGATGTAGGGTTGTACTACAAGTAAGGAGCTCAAGAGAATATCATTAGCCTGAAGATCCAAACCGCTTTTAGCGCGAATCTAAATTCCTCGAATCATTTGCCATAGAGTCAAGCTCAATCATATCCAAAATATGATCAGAGTCTGCAGAGTTCATCATTTTCAAGAACGGGTTCAAATTCTTCGTATCAGAATCAAGCAAATCAGAATAATCAATCAAATTCTGATCCAAATATGTACAAATGCAACATTGCTGTTAATCTAAACAGTGTCGTTTCTGAACAAGTTGCCAAAAAACACATGGCACTTCTCGCCACAGTGTTAGAATCATATGAAAGCTTGGTGCCCGGGAAGAACGGTAATCCGGAAATGACCGCCGAAGATTATGATCAAGTAGATGAAGAAGAACTTGAATTAATGGACATCAAATGGTCCTTAGCATCGATCATTCGGAGGGTTACGAAGTTTGTTACTCTTACCGGCAGAGATATCGGGAACTCAAGCAACAAATTGGGATTCGAAAAACGAAAGTCACTTGTTTCAGATGCCGACAGAAAGGGCATTTCAAGAGAGAATGCAAGAACCCAGAGG
Organism: Scalesia atractyloides; assembly: GCA_947069175.1. Taxonomy (NCBI): domain Eukaryota; kingdom Viridiplantae; phylum Streptophyta; class Magnoliopsida; order Asterales; family Asteraceae; genus Scalesia; species Scalesia atractyloides. Next base: position 23,913,324 of record CAMTDV010000015.1, on the reverse strand, counting down.
CAACAGGCAACCAAAGTCCATTTGGAGGTGGCAACAAATACTACAAGAAGTCACTTCAGTACAAGCCATTCCCAAAGAAGAGTCAAGTCGAAATCCAAGAGAAACCAAACAACAACAACACTGAAAAGGCAATGGTCGCTTCAAATGAAGATGGCGGTTTTGATTGGAACTCTTATATTGCCAAGAAGACCGGTGTTGCTCTTATGGCCGAGATCGTAGAAGATACATCTGCTGAGGATGCAGCCATGGAGAGTGCATTACTAGAAGAATATATGCAATAAGCAGAAATGGAGGAAATTTATCAGCATACAAAGATGCAGGGTATCCTTTCCCCTAACATATCTACTAGTTTTGCAGGTTGTTTTGGTGAAACGACATCTTTAGAGAGTGTTGCTGAGGAAAAGCTCGATATCGAAGAAGTGATCAACGTAATAAAAAAGATGAATGAAGAAAACCTCACAGAGATTGCCAACCAGGCTATGATGGCAAATCTTACAAAGGTAGGTCCAGAGGTAAAGGTTGTAGAAAAGGAAGTGGTTAAAGTACAAGTCGTCAAGGTTGAGAAACCATGTACGAAATGTGTGGAACCGCGTGTTCAATGTGCTGAAAAGTCTCAGATCATAATCGAACTCAATGTGCATAATAATAATTTCAAATACAATTATCGCACAATGAAGGAGGCCTATGACAGAATGAAAGATGATTATGGTAGGCTTGATAGAAATAACATTGAACAAGATGATATTATAAGAATGTTAAAAGCTACTTTAATGGAAAAACAAAAAGCTATTAACGTTTATATTAACAACATTGCTGAAGTAAAACAAGAGCTACAAGACATGCAAATCGAAACCGAAGGGGTTCGACAGCTTCTAAAGAGCTATACCACGAATGCCTATGTCATTGATCACATTCTTCCGACAATTCAATCGGAAGAAAATGTTCAGAAAGCCAAAGGTAAGAAACGTGGAGACTATACCAATGTTCCACCACCCCTATGCGAAAAATATTGTCGTAAAAAGGCTGAGGAGATGAAAAAGGCACTCAACATTAAACTTTTACCGAAAAGAAAAATGAGCTGCCTGAGAACATTAATATCACCTACACGAGTGATGATTGCGAAGCAGTGGTTAAGCAAGTTGTTGATAATGTCTTGAGTGAATCTGATGATGGCAGCTTTGAAAGCGCCAACTCGAGTTCGAAAAATTCTGATGCACAATTCAAAGATGACGATAAATCATCGGATGATAGCCTAAGTGATGATCCTAACGTTGTCATGTACAAAGTTAAGTATTTTGATAGACTATACTTCGACGATAGCTTTCCGATTCGGAATGTGAAGGAAGATTAGCTTAATAAATTCTTCAAACTCATTGAGGTTTCGTCAGAAGATTTGGAAATCAATCAAAAGAAGTTTTACTCTAAACCTAAAAGAAACAACTACCAAAGGAATGGTGGTGACTTTCCGAAACATAGGAGAGCAGGGCTGGGTTTTGATGTTGAAGAAGAACCGAATAAGAAAATGTCACCATTTCGCGAATACAAAGATAAAAACATGACATTCGTTTATGGGACAAGCACGGTTCAAGAAGAAAGTTTGATTGGAAAGCATTCAAACGATGAGTTTAAAAAAGAAAAGGAACTTCGAGATAAGGCCAAAGCCGCAAGTGGTGTAAAACTCACTAGTGGACATTCTCATGATGATCGGACTTGCTTTAAATGCAATGAATTTGGTCACATTGCACGCAAGTGTCCGAAATCTAAGCCGGTCTATCCTTGAAGGAAAACAAGTTCAGATGTTGAAAAGCCTAAGCAACCAAAGTTTGTAAAACCTGTCATAATTCTGAAAAGAAATGAATCTAAACTTGAAATTAAACCTAAAACTAAATTTGAAAACTCAACTTTCAAAAAAGGTGAAACTTCCAAGTTAAATGAATCAAGGTTTTACACAAAAAAGGCACAAGTAAAATCACAAGCCTGGATTGCTAAAAAGAAGTCATCACCATCTGAAGTTACTAAGTCTGAGCTTGTTAAGACTGGTAACAACAAAGAGTCAAAATCTGAGACCAAAACTGAAACTGTCAAATCATCAAAAGATAAAAAGAAAGTTACTTCTGAAAATGGTAACAACAGTGACTTCTCAGATGGAGATTATGAGGATGATTACGAAGCTTTTTATCCCAAACCTAAGACCAAGAAGGCTTAGGTCGCGATTTTTAACTGAATGATAATGTGTGAAGGGGCTCTAGAGATATGTTCTTTCAAAGTGGATTCTGGATAATGGAGCGTCAAGACACATGACAGGGATGAAAGCTCTTCTCTTCGACATCAAAGCTATAAACGGTGGATATGTTGGCTTTGCCGGTAATCAAGGAAGAAGGATCGTCGCCGATGAAAAACTCTCAAATGGCATTGTACGTTTGATCGTGTGAATTACATTGCTGAGCCAGAGAACAATCTTCTAAGTATCTCACAGATCTGCGACAAGCAGTTCACAGTTCACTTCAACAACAAGGAGTGTATGATACTTAAGCCGGGTTTCATAATACCAGATGATTGGATTCTCATGCGTGCTCCGCGAGAAAATGACCTTTATGTGTTAGATATGGGCAACGCTACAACATCATCAAAATCAGCACAATGTTTTGTGACTAAAGCCATGGAGAAAGATTCAATCTTATGGCATAGAAAAATAGGGCACATTCATCTAAGAAAAATGAATTTTCTGGTTCATAACGAGTTAGTCGAGGGGGTGAATCTTCAAAACTTCCACATGACAGATCACTGTCTGGAATGCAAGAAAGGGAAGCAGAAGAAGAAATCTCATCCAAAGAAGATTCTGAATTCTATTAACTGCCGCTTGAACGTCTGCATATGGATCTTTTTGGACCGGTAAATGTACGAAGTATATCCGGAGATCTATATTGTTTAGTCATGACGGATGACTACTCTCGATATTCATGGGTTTTCTTTCAAGAATCAAAGGATGAAACTTTCGATAATTTGGTGATTCTTTTCAAGAAGCTCAAAAATCTATATCATCTGCCTGTCAAACAGATTCGAAGCGATAACGGCACGGAATTCAAGAACAACAAGATGAAAGAGTTTTCCAACGCCAAAGGGATTTTGCTCGAATTCAATGCATCGTATACTCCACAACAAAATGGCGTAGCTGAGAGGAAGAACAGAACTTTGATTGAAACAGCAAGAACAATGCTTGCAGACTCGAAACTTCCTGTTAGCTTCTGGAGTGACGCGGTTGCAGTGGCTTGCTACACTCTAAACAGGGTCTTAACTGTCAAACCGACTAAAAAGACATCTTTTGAAATGATCAACCGAAGGAAACCAAATCTGAAATATCTAGAGCCACTTGGTGCACCATGTACAGTAATTGATCAAGATGGTAAGTTCGGTACTAAATCGCTTGAAAGTTTCTTTGTCGGGTACGCTAGTCCGCTTAGAAGAGTGTACGTTCCTGCTCTAAGAAAGGTTATTGATGCACAATACGTGGATTGCTTTAGATATACAACTCCTATTCAGAGGAAAGCGACACATGGTTGTTCAACTTTCAAGACTTGTGGAAGTCATTCGACTTGCCGGAAGAACCGTCTGAAGAAGAACTTGCAGCGCTTTATTATCTTCAACAGTCGGCTAACCAAGAACAGATTCTAAGGCCAATTGTGGTTAATCAACCCACGTTTGGTTCTACATCTTCTTCTGGTGCAGGTCCGAGTAATAGTATTGTTTCGGTTCAACAAGTTTCCGTAGTAGAAGCAGAACCTACTACAACTCCCGCTAATGTTTCCACTGAACCAGCAAATGCAAATATAGAGCCCAATACTGCTGAGAATCAGAATTCCGACTCCGACGTAGCTCCAACTTTTGATGATGATGAATAATCTTCTTCCGATGAAGAATCAGAGCAGATAGCCAATTTGTTAAATCAATCTGCTGGCCCGAGCAATCAAAACGTAGCTACATCTAGTGCTCCTGAAGTTGATGTGAATGTTAATCTGAATGTCTCAAATCAGAATAGCTCAGTTAATGTTCCTAGAGAAGAAATTCCACGATCTTATTCTTATCATCCTTCAACGAATATTATTGATGAATTACAAACTGGTGTGCGAACAAGAAGCCAAATCAACAAAGCACTAAGTTGTTTCTATACCCGAGTTGCTCATACTCAAGACTACTGCTACTATTCATGTTTCATATCTCAAATAGAGCCAAAGACTGTGAATGAAGCTCTGGGTGATGAGAACTGGGTGATAGCAATGCAAGAGGAACTGTTACAGTTTGAGAAACTGGGAGTCTGGAGGCTTGTAGATTTACCACCGAAGCAGAAAGCTATAGACACGAAGTGGGTCTTCAAGTGTTAAAGGGATGATCGGGGTGTGATTGTTAGAAACAAAGCTCGGTTGGTTGTCAAAGGTTTCCACCAGCAAGAAGGTATTGACTATACGGAAGTCTATGCACGGGTTGCATGCTTAGAGTCAATCCGCATTTTCCTTGCGTTCGCAGCTTGGAAAGGTTTTAAGGTGTACCAGTTAGATGTGAAATCCGCATTTCGCTATTGTAAGCTACGCGAACAAGTGTATGTCGGCCAACCACCGGGTTTTGTCAATCTGCTGAACAAGAACAACGCTTATCTCCTAGACAAAGCCTTATACGGATTACATCAAGCCCCGAGAGCTTGGTACGAGACATTATCTCAACATCTCGTTGGAAACGGCTTTACAAGAGGCACAGTGGATAGTACATTGTTTACCAAAGAAGTCGGAAACCATCTAATCATCGTACAAATCTATGTGGATGATATCATCTTTGGTTCAACGGATGATAGTCTTTGCAAAGAGTTCGAAAAGATCATGTAGAAGAAATTCGAGATGTCTTCTATGGGCGAAATGAAATTCTTCCTCGGATTACAGGTCGATCAGTTACCCGACGGCATATTCATTCATCAAACAAAATACGTTCACGATATTCTGAAGAAATTTGAAATGGATAGCTCAAAGCCGCTTTCGACTCTGCTGGCACTGAATCATGGGATTTGCATTGACGAAACTGGAACCAAAGTGGATCATACACTCTATCGGTCGATGATAGGATCACTGATGTATCTGACGGCATCTTGCCCAGATATCATGTATCCTACATGTATTTGCGCGAGATATCAGTCCAGTCCTCGAGTGTCACACATGCAGATAGTAAAAAGAATATTCCGTTACCTGAAGGGATGTCCAAGCACCGGCTTGTGGTATCCAAAGAACGATAATTTTGATCTAACGGGATATGCTGATTCAGACTTCGGGGTGGACAAATTGAATTCTAAATCTACAACGGCCGGTTGCCAGTTCTTTGGAACACGCTTAGTAACGTGGCAATGCAAGAAACAAACCACGGTCTCTCTTTCTACCTGTGAGGCATAATACATTTATGCTTCCAGCTGTTGTAATCAAATCCTTTGGATTCAACAACAGATGAGGGACTTTGGATTGCAATTTCTTGATACGCCTTTATATGTACATAACAACGAAGCAATCGACATCACTAAAAATCCTGTTCATCACTCACGTACTAAACACATTGAAATTCGTTATCAATTCATTCGTGACTGCTAAGAAAAGAAGTTGGTGTGAATAGAAAAAATCCACACCGATGAACAAAAAGCTGATTTTTATACCAAAGCTTTTCCTTTAACAAGATTTAAATATCTCATGAGGCTTAACGGTATTAAAAATTTGTTGACAGGTGCGGAAGCAGAGGTTGAATACGGATCGGACGACGAGTTCACGTGATCCACATTGGTTTGTATATCTTTTAGATTAATATTTCTAAAAAAACTAAAATCCAAAAATATGTTTTTGATTTTAGGGGGAGTAATATTTGAGAAAATACAAAAACCTATGAAAACGTTGAAAATTCAAAAACAATAAAAAACACAAAAAAAAGAATTTAGTGTCACAAAGGAAATGATAGTACATCAGTGGACTATCACAGTATGCTAAAGAAATGTAAAGTTTAAAAGTGATAAACAAGTCTTACTATGGATGTGTCGATAGACTTTACACGTTCAGTAAATTATTTCTAAGATATAAACTAAATTTTACAACTGCTTAATCTTGTGGATTAACATCTCTCGGATATATGGACTAGTACTCCGAAATTTCGTTTGAGAGATTGCCTGATTCTGAGATACGAGGTCTTTATAGATAGTTGATATCTAGGGTATTATATAAGTTCTTCTAATTTTGCGGAAGCAATAGCCTAGAACTTCTATAATGTTTTATGCTATAAACCCCTAAACTGCATGCAAACTTGAAAAGTATCGAAAGATCTAATCATTTGCAGTGCTTAAAAGATTCCTTAAATGGAACACACCTATAAGTCGAGCCTTCATCTCTTTGTCGATACGGTGGTATTAACCTGAGCTCTCAAGACTTCGCATTAACCCAGATACAGATATCAATTACGCTATACTCACCTGTATGATGAAATATAGGGAATCTTGATACGGGAGTATATTCTGAGATAGAAACCATAGTTAAGTCAACTTTCATAATTGCATACCTAACATATCTTGGAACAATTGAGAAAGTGTCGAAGTTTAAGTGGACAAACATATCGACAATCTAGGTAAACAAGTTTAAAATTTAAAGTCATCAAAAGGTCAACGGTACTGGTGATATGTCTCAAACAACTGATATGATCCTTAGACACGAATTCACAAAAAAATATATCTGTAAATATGTTTGTACATAGTTTACTTTGTTCTGTACATAGTTTATCTGCTTTACAGATTAAAATCAAAAAGATTTTCAGTGTGTTTTAGCATAAACTTACAAAAATACAAAAAGATTTTGTTTCTACATTGCTTTTAGCAAGCCAATGTTGGAGAACGGATCTTCGAACTCTGGTAAGGTGCTAAACTAGTGGAAATCTAATTGACAACAGGCTGGGAGCTAATCTCTAAAATTTGATAAGCAAAAACGATTAAAAGTTCATTAATTTGAAACTTGATTTTGTGAAAAACCAACAATTTGTTCATAACGGGTCGAACCGAGGTCATTAACTTGGACTCGACAGACAAATCGGTTAACCAAGGTCATTAGCTTGGACTTGGTCAACTGAGTGGGATTGTTAAAACTGGTAAAATATGAAAAGTTCAGGGTCTAAATTGAAAATTTTGAAAGTTTAAGTTTGAAAATTGTTCAAGTTCGCCCGGACTTGTAAACAAGTTCGACCGAACTTGTAACATGCTTTGTAAGTGATTTACAGTCATCAAGTTCGCCCAGACTATAACTAATCTTAATTTATTGCTTTCATAAGTTCGCCCGAACTTGTCAACTATAAATAGATGACAAGTTCGCCCGAACTTCATTACTGGTTATCGAATTAACAGAGCGAACTTTAGCGATCTTGAACGAAATTCAAAATTGGCATTGATAAGTCGAATTGCTGCCCGAATGTTTTGTGATTAGTGGTGATTTGCACATCACTCATCATGGCTATGGTGAGAATTCTGAATTTGGACCATAGATTGAACGAGTTTGAACGATTTTAGATATGATATGGATTATTGAACATGTTATGGACCTTCAATTGGTATCAGAGCTACGAATATCACCTACGCTCATGAATTTGGACATTTATGGATATTACGAGGGGTTTTAGACGTAAATTATCAAATAAACATACAATCCACGGGCAAAAAGTAAAATTGAACGAATAGGATTGTTAGAAAACCATTTTCGACCAGATCTGTGGTGGAATCATCTCGAAATTCGAAGAAATAAAGATTCTGGATCGAAAAATGTAAAAATAGGCTGGTTCAAGTTCGCCCGAACTTGTATCATATTGATCAAGTTCGCTCGATCTTGTATCATAGTGGACAAGTTCGCCCGAACTTGTCCAGGGAGTCTAAAAAAAAATTGGCGATAGAAATTTTGTTGATCGTATTGATGGGATGAGTGTCCAGAAAAAATTTGGAGATAGAAATTTTTTCGAGTTTTCGATGACCGAACCGGGATGTTCGGTGACACCGTCTGGAGCTTCAGATTACAGATTTAATGATACGATTGCAAAATTGTGAAAATATTGGGATAGTCACTGATACCGATGCAGAATGTTGATCATTTGGGTGTTGTGACTAGTAATGGGCCTAAACGTTAAATCCGCATTTGTTAAATACTGAAAGTTCCAGATTTGAGGGGGAATTTTAGTGAAAATTTCAGTATGGTCAGAATTTGCAAAAATGAGGGGGAATAAAAATTTTACGATATATGAAGATTCTGGCATTTTTGAAATTCGTGACTGCTGCAATAGTATCCGGGCGGTTACCGATTGCAAATTAACCAGGAAATGCAGAAGATTGAGATTCATTGGGTATTTCAAATTGATGTCTAATTTGAAAGCGAGTGGTTTCATAACTGAGTCTTGGAGGAGTTGTTTATCAGATTCTGAGGTCATGGTTGTGGATTGACACCTGAGTCGCACGTATGGTTTGGAAGCACACACGACTGCCTACCTTTAACTCTGCTTTGCACATGAATTATTGACTAGACTAACCGCCAGGAGGTAAGGATGCTCTGTAGTTTCAGTTTCCCCGGGTTGTACGCGGTACCATGATTAAAGAAGATGATTTATGGGATCGGATCTTCCTGACAAATAAGTGTCCAGTTGCTGATGAAAAAGGCTATATATTTGGGATTCCGTGATCACTGGAAGTTCTGATTTTTCAGACCATGATACAGATTGATGCTTAAGGGTTAGAGTCCTGATCTCCGGTGAAGGAACAGTTAGCTGGATTAGCAGTCATTAGTACCAGTGAGGAACTGAGGACGTTCAAAACGTTCAGTGATGATCTTAGGAATTAATGACTAGCTTCGAAGACGGATAGTTTCAAAATTACCAAGGAGATCTGAAGTTATTCAAGACAGAACTGATGTTAGCCTTTGGTGGCCATTATTTTTAGTCTTCAAGCAGATGAATCATTCTTCTCTTTGGACTAACCGCCATTGGATGACGATGTTTGTTGACTAAGTGGCGCTGGTCTACCGGAGATAGCTATATATCTGGCATTGTGACTGGAGAAAAAGAATGTGATTTTGGCCACGGATGTATGTTTCTCAGATTCGATGCATTACCAGATTATCTGTTTTCTGATGAAGAGTTGCTGATTGAGCAAATTACCGATTTGCTGATCAAATCTTTCTGAAGGGTGCTTAACTGCGATTACGGAAATCAGGATTTCAGATTTTCGAGGGTATTCGTTGATTTGAAGTTTTCTGATGCGGTGATTTGAAGTTTCTATCAATTGCCGGTTGAGTTTTTGATATTTTAGGAGTGTGCGGAATAAACTCTCGATGCTTAACGCTTATTCAAAAACTGAACTCGGATGCGGTTATCGTCGAAACGGAGAAGTTGCTACATTGATTAGCTTCGAGTTGATGATTATTCAAGAAAATTTTATTGATCGAGCCAATCAGAGGACGTCGGAAACCGTGCAACCAAAGTTCTAAACAGGAGATTTCAGCGGAACTAAAAGTTGATAATGCGAGCCCGGATCATCAATTAAGGGGGAATTTGTTGACGCGTCTCGACAACATCGACAGACACCTTGATTGAAGTTGCAGAATATTCAAACACGGCTCAGAGATTTAAAGATCAAGATCAAGCTTCGACAGTAACGAACTAGGGAGAAACTGTTGATGCACTTGGTGTTCGTCACTTGTCGAATAGGCTAGATTGAGTGTGTGTTGAATATTGTATATGTTAGAATCGAACACACGACCAAAATACGGAGCGAATAGTGAAAATGGGAACAAGTTCGCCCAAACTTGACATGTGATGCTTTAGTTCGCCCGAACTTGGAATGTGTTGGTCAAGTTCACCCGAACTTTTCCATAACACATTCCGGACGAACTTGTTCAGCTATATATAGGTGTGTTGTTCATTTATCACTTAAGTTTTTTCCATCCCTACGGGGAGGTGCTGCCAGATTCTCTCCAGGAACTCTGGCAGCTGGACTTTAAAAGATGTATACTCTTTCGGTATGAATGAAGACTTCCGCTGCATTCTACTTCTACTCCATTCTGTAATAACATTCTACCGAATCGGTTTACGTTTACGCACTAACTTCCGTCTAGAATCGCCTGATCACGGACCTTCAGTAGTTTTGCAACATGCTTGTTGTTGGTGGCATCTCTAGCAGCAACAACAACCTTTCTCTTTCTTTTGCTCTTATGATCTATTTTTTTGTTGCTGGGCTTTTTAACACCACCAGGCTTGACCATCAGAACTTAGTTGGTTTTGTGTGGTATGTTCATCTCGGTCTTTTTGAGCATACCAGGTAGCTCAGGCACAGTCTTCACCCAAGCATTCATGTTATAGTTCATAATGAACTGGTCATATGAGCTAGGGAGAGAGTTCAAGATGAAGTCCACTGCAATTTCTCTTGTAGGGGATAACCAAGTTTGTTCATTTGGTCAATGTATCCTTTCATCTTAAGTACATGAGTACTGACACATGATCCTTCCAGCATTTTATAGTTTATGAGCTATTTCATGGTGTCATATCGCTCATGCCAGGCTTATTTCTGAAACATGCCTTTCAGTTGCTGGATCATGTCATAAGCATCTTTATCTTCCATGTTCTTCTGAAGTTCAGGAGACATGGTGGCTTGTATAAGGCAGGCTACCTCAACGGTATCCTCGTTATGTTTTTCCAGTGCCTTGCGAGTAGCAGTAGTGTTACTTTCTGGCTCGGTAGGGACTGGGCCATCTAAGATGCATAGCTGTTTCGCCATTTTTAGAACTATTCTCATATTGCGGTGCCATTCTAGAAAGTTGGTGTTATTCAATTTTTCTTTTTCAAGCATAGACTTGAGAATGAAAGAGTTGTTTTCTTAAGACATCTATTATATAAGCAAGGATTTAAATTAGTATTTTCGATGTATATTTCCTTATTTAATTAATGACCCCTTAAGTAATTAGAACAAGGAATGAGAATCCGGTTGGAAGCTCTTTCTAGAGGCAGCTGTAGCACGCAACATTAGCAAGGGGTTCAAGCGGACTGACAATGATTGTCAATTGTGAGAATAGCACAACTCCCGGGTATGAGGCAACTAAGATAACTCTTGTCTATGCATTGATATGTTTAGCCTCATCTATGCCACTTTTGTTCTCGAGACAGCTGTAGCATGTAACACGAGAAGAAAAGTAGTAGTCGTCCTAAAACGGTCACATGTGGAAGGGTCGGATGTGTCGATGAAACCCTTGCACCTTGGAAGGATATACTAGACACCAAGTGTCATGCTGTGGCTTTAACACTGATGGCTCGCATTATGCCCCAAGTGTTACTAGTAGTAGGATGGCATAGACCATTGATTTTAATTATGGGTTAATTTTAATTTTTACCAAATAGGGTCGTGAGAGCCAATTTTAGTATATATTTTAGTCGTGACATCTTGATGAACCCTTTCATCTCTCAGGACACTTATTTTTAAATATCCTATTAAAACTAAATTTGTCGCGACTTGAAATGACCAATTTTAAGCTAATAAAAACTATTAATAGTTTTGGAAAATTGAATTTTGCAAAACTTAATTGGTTATTTGTTTGCTTTTCAAAACAACCTTTGTTTTATAACAAAATTTTAACTTGTAAAACCATTTAGAACTTGTTTTAATGTGATTGTTTTTAATATTTTAAAACTCCTTTTAAAATCATGTTGGTATTTAGGTTGGTTATGTTATAACAACTTATAAGATAAAAAGCAACCACAATAGTAAGATAAATATGTAAATCTATATGGCCAAAAATTGTTCGATCTTGCTAGATCCTAATAGCAATATCAAACGGATCACGTGGTCACAACACACAAACAACCACAAGGATGGACTTGAGTGCATCCAGTCGTCTCGAGCAACTCCCACTGACTTCATGACTCCTGTTAGCGTCCTCGGTTTTGTCTACGGGTCTTCGTTTATTACAAAATTTTACAAAATACAATAAAGGAAGAAACCCTATCTATTACAACTTTGAACCATCTAGGTGGCCATAAAAATAATAACAAAACCGAATAAAAATACAACCACAAAACAAGGTCGGGCCAGATTTACATATTCCACAACAATCACAAAATAAATCAAGCAATCTTTTGGTCAAGCAAAACAAAAAAGCTTTAGGCTTGAGCGGAGGTAAGCATGAAAGCTCGTCCTTTAGCAGGCTCAGGCTGCTGCAGCTGCTGTTGTTGACGCAGTTGGTTGAGAAGAGGGCAAACATTGGCGAGATGATTTAAATCGCCACATTTGAAACACGCTCGAACAGGAGCATTTTGGCGTTGCGGTTGAGTTTGGTTCGGGTTCGGGTTAGGGTTTTGCATGATGGCTTGGGCTTGCTGGTTTTGGGGTGAAGGAAATTTCTGGCAACGGTTAACGAAATGTCCTAACCTTTGACGTTGGGCACATTTGCGACATGGTGTGCCAACGGGATGGTGGTAGGAGCAGTTAGCACACTGGGGATGAGGTCCATTGTAACCACGTTTGGGTTGATCGGTGGTAGCGGGGGTGATGGTTGCAAGGGTTTTGAGAAGTTGGGGGTTTTACGGAGTGATGACCGCATTATTCTGAACAGAAGCCTTAAGCTTCTTGTTTCGGTTGATGTTGTTCTTCTTGATTTGGGGGGGGGGGGAGATTCGGTAATGGTGGTGGTATCAGTGATGGCTTGGTGTGCATGCTTCGTAGGAACCTGGTCGTAGGCCCACTGAAGGATGCAGTTGTGGTTAAGCTCTATGATAGTGCTATAGGCTTCTTCGATGGTTTTGGGGCGTGCGTGGGCTACATTGTTCATGATCATAGGCGAGAGGCAACGGATGAGCTTGGCGATTGCCTTGGGAACGGTATCAACCTGTCCAGGACAGATGATACTACGTTGTTTGAAGCGCGCGATCAGACCTTCGGCGTCGCTCCCTTGTTGAGTGAGGTTCCATAACTCATTCTCGAGTTTCTGAGTCTCGTGGGGAGGACATAACTGATCTCTCATGAGCTGCTTAAGCTCGTCCCAAGATAGAGCGTGAGCTGCTTCGTTGCCACGCTTGTTGCGCTCGGTAGTCCACCACTCGAGCGCTCTCTAGCGAAAGACCCCGGTAGCGTTAAGGGTTCAAAGTTCATCAGGGCACCCGCCCTGAAGAAAGGTAAGCTCCATTGCGTCAAACCAGTTTATCATGGCCGTGGCCCCATCCATGCCAGTGAACGCGATGGGTTTAAAAGCCATAAAGTGCTTAAACTGGTAAGACGTTTTGGGGTTTTGGGGTTTTGGGATTTTTGTTTTTAGAGTCAGCGGGAGATCTGGGTGTTTCGGTATTGATGGTTTGAAGCTGGCTAACGATATCGGGGATAACACGGGCCATTTGATCGGCCATTTGCTCGGCGACAAGACCAACGAGGTCTTGTTTGGAGATAGAGTCTTCATTGTTGTTGTTGCTGTTGGACCACTTGTTGGACCTCTTGGACTTCTTGGTAGAGCTTGGAGAGTTCATCTAGAGGTTCAACATAGAAGGAAAAGGGAATTTGTTGGAATTGAACCTTAACAAAGGAACAGATGATATCAAAGCCAAATACAGTATCCGAGCTTTGGTTCAACTATCAGAGGTTACAACCTCTGATCAAACTTTACACTGCTTTCCTTAAACAACTGTTCCTATCATCTTATTGAATCAAGAAGCAAAGGTCTGCTAGAAGAAACAAGATCAGGGGATAGAGATCAGTGCTTAGACTAGTTTTAATTTATTCAATGTAACAGTGTTATGCACTGATAGTATTAGTATAGCAGTGTTTTAGTTAGTTACAATTTTGTTAGCTGTCACTATCAACCATGACGTCACAAAAGATGCTCGGTGGTTAGATAGTTAGTATAAATAGGTGAACGTTGTAACAGTTAACTTGTCTTCCTGAAAAATATCCATTTGCACTTTATCTTCTTCATTTCTTACTATCAAACGATTGTAATAGGCTAAGGGGGAGTTCGGGAATCACATGCAAAGTTTATCAACTTGAAAGCATGATGGTGATGAAAACAAACGACCGATTGCTTGAAGTAAAAGTTTTCCATTAATTCCGCTATATGTCTTTATAATTCAATCCATTTTCCATCTTTAGAAACAAAAACTACAAGTGATTCAAACTTAGATCCTGACAATTGGTATCAGAGCTGGGTCAATCGATTTTGATTTAACAGTCAAATTGATTTGAACAGATCAGCTCTTTGTGCTAATTCGTTTGATAGTTTTACTTGAATACAGAGTTTTATTACTACAAAAGTTTTTAAAACACAAATTTGTTGTAAACAAAAGAAATGGCACAAAACACACCGGAATCCAATGTTGGATCCATGTTCAAACCATCGATGTTGAAACGAAATGAATATTATATTTGGCAACATCGGATGGTTCATATTCTCGCCCAACAGAACACCAGATGCAGGAGATCCGATGTATTCGGACCTCATATACCTATGGTCCCAAGTACAGAGAATCCCCACACCTAGGGTCCCTAAGAAACTCGAAAATTACTCTGAACAGGATTTCCTTAAAATCGAATTGGATGTTTAGGCTTTGCCCAATGAGATTTATGCGGGATTACTTCATTTTAATAGTGCTAAAGAGTTATGGGATGCTCTTAAAGAGCAATTCGGTGGTACTGAAGAGGTGATAGAGAATAATAGAGAGGTTTTAAATCAACAGTATGAGACGTTTTGCCAAATTAAAGTTGAGTCTTAACCCAACAGTTCGAACGATATAGCTGTCTCATCAGTGAGCTCAAATTGGTAAATGTGATTTCCAAATTCGACTGTCAATAGTCGTTTCTTGAGATCTTTACCTGAGAAATGGGAGACTGTAGCTTATGTCACTAGAACAGCTGTTGGTTACAAGGATATGACCTTGACACAACTTCATGGACGACTCCTCACTTATGAGAGAGAGTTAAACCAGAAAAAGAAGTTGCAAGAGTAAGGGAAAATGACTGATGACTATACTTTGGGAAACACTGCTTCGTATAGTCATGAGGAGGGGTCTAGCTGTGGAAAGGATCAGAGTTATGATCACTACATTGACATAACATCCGGAAACAATTTCAACTCTGATCCCAGTACACCCAATTTTGCTTTTGCTGCAAATTGTGAAAGCCAGATCTCTGACAATCTATCTTTTGAAATGAATGATTTACAACATTTTAAACCCACTGACCTTGAAGAGATGGAGATTTTGCGTCAGCTGGCACTTTTAAGTGTTAGAGCAAGTAAATTCTACAAAAGAACTGGTAGAAGGTTTCCAGGATTGCATGGGGGGTTGAAAGTTGGGTTGGATAAGTCAAAAATCAAGTGATGCAAATGTAACAAGATGGGTCACTTTGCCAGAGAATGAAGATCACAATCCTCAGGACCAATTGTAACACATCCTGGCAATAGACCTCAAAGCACTGCCCAATATTCCCAATATACCCCTGCACCTCAAATGCAAAACACTGCTCACTTTGCACATTATGTTGCTACAGTTCCTGTCCATTATGTTCAAACACCTGCACCACAGATTCAATATGTCCAAACACCACCTCAAGTACATGAGCAGAGGTTACTCAACAAATGCCACAAGTTACTCAACCTACTCAAACCATTGCTACACCAGTAGAGGTTACTCAACAAAGCTTTTTCACACAAGGTTTTGTTGATTGGAGTAGTTTGCTTGAGGAATTAACAGATGAAAACTTTGCTCTCGTAGCCAAAAATGATTTTGAAAATGAAAATATATGTTTAATGGCTTTGGAGACCATTGTTCAAGGTGATGAATCTGTGGAGCAGGAGTTAAAGTCTGATGTGTTTGATTGTTGTGAAGCAGTGGTTATACCAGAAGTTACACCAGTGGTTAAAGTGAATGTTGTTGATGTTGAAAAAGACCCTCTATCTGACTCATGGGATGAGCAGGTGTGTGAGGAAGAAGAGTGTTATTGTGCTCTTATGGCTGCTTCGAAGGTATCACCTCAGATCCTTAAAGATCTATGTTCTGACAAATGCATTATTGCTTTTGCAAACATAAAACAGGTGAATGAAAACCTGAGAAACAAAATTATAGAAGATGAACTTAATTTTGAAAAACTTGTCAAAGAGTTGAAAACAAAGTTAAGTGAAAAAGATTCTGAAATGAGTAGCCTAAGGCATGAATCAAGCATAACTAAAAACCAGCTCCAAACCATGGTAGAAAAATACCAGGTTTGCAAACAGGAGCTTGAATCTACCCAGATCACTTGTGAAAAATGGGTAGAGTCTTGTAAAGGTTATGAGCTTATACTTGATGCTCAAATCAAGGGCAACATAAAGTTTCGAATAGGGTTTAGAGATTATGACCAGACTTGTGAAAATGTTGTAAAAATTGATTCTGAGCTAGTTGAAATAGTCCCAACAAACTTGGCTGGTGAAGAAATTAAAATCACAAATAAAAATGGAAACAAAATCATTCTTGAAAAACCAAAGCTTTCAGCAAAAGATAAAGAAATTGAAAAATATCAGTTTAAACCAACCTGGTCAGATGAATGTGATATTTTGAAAAACTTCAAGCCAATGGACTTTTCAACCACTGATGGTATAAAAGCACCAAAAGCACTGGTGATCCCTATCAAAGACTTGCCAGCAGAGGTTACACCCACTGCTCTCAAAAAGTCTGATAGGAAAAGGAAAGAAAAGGTTAAATACTTTTTTGTGAATTTTGTGAAAAGAGAAATCATGTGGTTGCAGATTGTTTTCTTTTAAAAGCCTATGACATAAACAAAACTTGTATTATACCCAAATCTCCTAGATGCACCATCTGCAACAAAACAAATCACATGACCCAAGAGTGTGCCTATCTCAAAATCTGTCATCAAAAGGTAAAAGAGGTTAGAGCAAAAACTCTTGAAAGAGAAATTTCAAGCTTTCCTGAAAACAAATCGAAACAGAACTTTGAATCAATTGAAACATCTGTCAAAAGCCTTAAATCAAACCTCTGTTCATAGAGAAATTCAAGTGACAGATGCACCTCAATCAAACCAGTTTCAAAAGGCCAAAGCCAGCCTAGATATCAAAAGGTGCATGTGGTTTATGAGACTTTCAAAAAGCCTTCTAAGCCAAGGGTAAATAGGCATCCTCATGGTTACCAACAGCTACTAGGAAGTGGCTCACAACAGTGGTTACAAAAACCTGATCTAACCACTGCTCATGCATCTGAACTTGAGTCTGGATCATCTGATACCCCATCCAAAGCCATTCTGCCTTTCGAAACTCACCTGAACTAATTATTTCAAAACATGTGCAGGGAGCTTCTACTTACCTTGACAGTCTTTGGTATGTAGATAGTGGGGGCTCCAGGCACATGACAGGATGTAAAGCCCTGCTCAGAGATTTTAAAGCACATGGAGGGGTGATATATCCTTTGGAAATAATTTAAAAGGGAAAATTTTGGGGTCAGGATGTGTCTCAGCTGGAAAACTCAAGTTTGAAAATGTGAATCTCATTGATAATCTAAAATTCAATCTTCTGAGTGTCTCACAAATGAGTGATAAGGGTTATGGATCCTTCTTCACAAAGGAAACTTATCAGATAGTAGGCCCAGAGGTTGTTAAAAAGAGTAACCAAATAATTGCAGAGAGCAAAGCACAACTTACTGCTAATAGGGTAGGAAATGTGTATGTGGTTGACATGGTAAAAGATAATCCTATGTCAAATGCATGTTTATTCTCAGTTGCTTCAAGCAAAGAAACAGAATTATGGCATAAAAGACTAGGTCACACAAATCTAAACCATCTCCACTCTCTCAAAACAAAGTCTTGTCAGAGGTTTGCCACACAAACAATTTACTTGTGAAGAACAGTGTGTTTCCTGTTTAAAAGGTTAACAACATAAAAGTTCTTACAAGTCAATTGAAGAGTCCAAAACAAGTCAGTGCTTACAGTTACTTCATATGGACTTGTTTGGACCTGTGAAAATCATGAGCTTAAAACACAAAAGGTATTGCCTGGTGATAGTTGATGATTTTTCCAGGTTCACATGGACTTTCTTTTTACACTCTAAGGATGAAACAGCAAACATTTAGCAAAACTTTGTTAAATAAATTGAAAAGCAATTTGATCTTCCTATAAAAATCTTTAGAAGTGATAATGGGACAGAGTTTAAGAACAAAGAGTTTGATGCCTTCTGTGAGTCAAAAGGGATTGTTAGGCAATATACCATCCCTAGAACTCCAGAACAGAATGGGGTTGTTGAAACGAAAAACAGAACTTTGATTGAATCAGCAAGAACTATGCTAGCAGATTCTGGTTTACCCTTGTCTTTTTGGGCAGAGGCTGTAAACACTGCTTGTTATGTTCAGAACAGAGTTTTGATAAACCCTAGGCATCAAAAGACTGCTTATGAATTGCTTTATAAAATCAAACCTCTGATCACTTATTTTAAAGTCTTTGGTTGCCCATGCTTCATTTTAAATTTAAAGGATTCATTATCCAAGTTTGCAGCCAAAGTTGATTGTGGTTATTTTCTGGGATACTCAACCACTGCCAAAGCCTACAGAGTTTTAAACTCTAGGACCAAGTGTGTTGAAGAAACTCTGAATGTGAAGTTCAATGAACTCTCATCTTTGAAAATCCTAGCAAATCCTGCTGAACTGTTTGACCTATCCAAATTTACATTTGAAGATGTGTCTGTCAAGACTAACCATGCAGGTACCCCACAGTCATCAAATCAAGAGCAAGGATATGATTGCATTCTTCCAAATTTCACGATCACTCCTTCGGGCAGAAAAGCAGATGTTAGTAGCAATGGTGAAAGCTCTGCCAGGTCAACAGTGGTTAATACTCAAACCTTTGCCAGCTCTCAAAACCAAACATCTGTTGATAAAAGTCCACGACAAATGGACAAAAGTCAACCCACTTTCACATCCATTCCACCAATTACTCCACCACCATTCCAATCAGAGGCTGGACCATCAAATTCACTAATAAAGGATAGCTCAGATGATACACATTTACAAGCTTCACCTCAGAATGCCATTGTCCCATATCAAGGTGAATTGATTTTCCTCAAAAGTCATCCTGTGGATCAAGTTATTGGCAACATCAATGAGGGAGTGCTCACCAGAAGCCAATCCCAAAACATTTGTCTTTTTGCTGGTTTTCTATCACTCACACAACCTGTCATGTACTAAGAGGCACTAAAAGACAACAGCTAGGTAGAAGCCATGCAAGAGGAGCTCCTACAGTTCAAAAGACAACAAGTATGGGAACTTGTACCACTGCCAAAAGATGTAAGTCCTATTGGCACAAAGTGGGTCTTTAAGAACAAAACAGATGAAAGGGGAATTGTTGTCAAGAACAAAGCAAGGCTCGTGGTTCAAGGCTATAGACAGGAAGAAGGCATAGACTATGATGAAACATTTGCTCCAGTTGCAAGATTGGAAGCCAACCACAACATCAATGTGTATTAAATGGACATCAAAAGTGCATTCTTGAATGGAAAGATCAAGGAAGAAGTGTATGTGTGTCAACCTCTTGGGTTTGAAGATGCATTTCATCCTGATCATGTTTACAGGTAAAACAAAGCACAATATGGTCTAAAACAAGCACCCAGAGCCTGGTATGAAACTCTATCCACTTTTCTCTTATCCATTGGTTTCACCAGAGGTAGGATTGATAAAACCCTATTTTTAAAATGGAAAGGAAAAGATTTGATGCTTGTCCAAATTTATGTGGATGACATCATTTTTGAATCCACATGCACTGCCATGTGTGAAGAGTTCAGAAAACTCATGGTAGCGGAGTTTGAGATGAGTGCAATGGGTGAGTTGCAATGTTTTCTTGGTTTACAAGTCAAACAAATGCAACATGGCACTTTCATCCATAAATAAGTATGTGAAAGAACTACTTAAGAAATTTGATATGGATGATTGTAAACCTTGCAGCACACCCATGGCAACATCCAAGCTAGTCACATTTGATGGCAAAGATGACCTTGTTGATCAAACATTGTATCGAAGCATGATTGGGTCTTTACTGTACCTAACTGCATCAAGGCCAGACATCATGTTTGCAACATGTGTTTGTGCGAGATCACAGTCATTGCCAAGAAAATTAGATCTTATTGCTGTAAAAAGGATATTCAGATACATAAAAGGTGCTCCCACACTTGGTATCTGGCATCCAGCTAATGGTAGTATTGAGCTTGCAGGATATTCTGATAGTGACTTTGTTGGATGTAAAACAACAAGGAAGTCCACATCTGGAGGAGCCCAATTCTAGGTGATTGCTTAGTGTCTTGGCAAAGCAAAAAGCAAGTTGCAGTTTCTACATCCACTGCTAAAGCAGAGTATATAGTTGCTACAAGGTGTACTGCTCAACTACTGTGGCTTCAAAACCAATTGTTGGATTTTGGTATCACTGCTTTAAAGACTCCACTCAAAATTGATAGTCAAGCAGCAGAAAATATCATCAAAAATCCTGTCTCTCATTCCACCACCAAGCACATTAACATCAGACATCACTTTGTGAGGGATTGCTATGAAAAAAATTTGATTTCTTTACAACATGTCCATACCAAGGATCAACTGGCAGATGTGTTGATGCTCACACTTTTGACAACTTGATCTCTAGGCTTGCAAACTAAACATGGAATACCAACTGGCAGATGTCATTGGGCCTGACCCACTTAGTTCATGTCATTGGTCCTAGCCCACTTAGTTCATGTCATTGGGCCTAGCCCACTTAGTTATATAAGTGGGCCTAGCCCACTTAGTTTATGTCATTGGGCGTAGCCCACTTAGTTTATGTTATTGGGCCTAGCCCACTTAGTTATATCATTGGGCCTAGCCCACTTAGATTATGTGATTGGGCCTAGCCCACTTAGTTATATCCTTGGGCCCAACCCACTTTGTTATGTGATTGGGCCTAGCCCATATGTGTTATGTAATTTGGGCCTAGCCCATTATCATAAATTGAGCCCATTAGTGGGAATTCTTATATACATGTATTTTTAACTAAGTATATTTTTATAACACTTAGTAAATTTTATACACCTTCAACTTCCGGATTTTACTCTTGGCGACGCATGTATATATTTATTTGTCCGGTGTCGAAAATATTTATTATTTCTTAATAGTCCGCCTTTATAGTTCGACCTTAGCCATTTTACTTTATTCGTCCGTTTAACCGTTTATGTAATATGTGTATGACTTGGTTATTTCCATTTTTATGTCATTACTTTTGGGAATATGAGTATATATTCGTATGTATTCTCACACTGGTTTTATACAAGTAATTTTGATTCACCCTAAGTATATCTAATATATACACATAGCACACAAATACATATACTTAGGGGTTTTTCCAAAATCTATATAATTTTTGCCCAAAAATTATACACATATATTATTATTGTTTTTCATCATTTATTTTTGAAAAATATACACTTAAGTCCTCAAGAACTCTTGTGCATTAAAGGCTTAACCATTTTCATAAAGGGTTCCATAATGACGTTTAAGACCACTAATCGCGTTTAACCTTGTTAATCACCCTTTAACCCTATTTTAATCGCGACTAGATTTTTAGAAAAAAATTCGCCATTTCCACGTTATAAAACGTACTTAAATCATAGCCAAGTTTCCAAATCGCCATTATCTTCTAAACATATATATTTAGTAGCATAAATTCCTCGTTTCATGAACTTTAATATTACCCTTTTTATACATCAAAAGTTACACCTTTTTAAGGTGGTTTTTCATAATAACAAGTTATTTAATTCATCTTGTAAAAATAAAGTTCACTAAACTTTCCGAAGTTAAGTTTTAAATCCATTTAAACACTTGTTTCTTCACGTAAACTAAAAATTATGTGTTTAGTTCATGAAGGTGAGTATGATGATCTTTCATGATTTAAACATATCCATGTTTAAATTACATATTTATGTTTATCATGATAAGATGAACACAAATATAGAATACTACATGAAACTAACAACATGATCATCATAAACATAGACTTTGACTCACTAATTTTATCATGATTAACATAAACAACAAGATCATACAAACTATCATACACTAATCTACATAGAACAACTTATAATATAGTTATATTTAGTGTTCTTTAACTTTGAGTTTAGGGTTTTTGATTATGTTTACTTAAATTTCAAGATCATCAACTTGTACTTCCATAAACTACTAGTAATATGAAGCTTAAAAATGGTGGTTTGAAGACTTACAAGATTGCACTAGTTAGATAAGAAAATAAGAAGACATTAAGCTCCAAAAGTGCTCCTAGTGATCCTTCACCTTTACAACTTCCTTAGGTCATCATGGGATGATCTTGTAAGGCATGAAATGGGTTATTTGGTGGATAAAAATGGTGGGACAAGGGGTGTTTGGGGCTGCCATGAACAAGGGGAAATAGAGGAAAGGTTTTGGTTTGAATTTTCTTTGTAAAGTGATGAGAATGATGTAAGGAAGTGATGGTTATAATCTTGCACAATTCTTTGGTCAACAACAAATCTAGAGACCATACTCCTAGTCATACAAGATCAACAAGTTGGTGAGGCCTTGGGGGCCCACCAAAACCGTAAGTATGGGGGGGTTAAGTGTAAGATTTTAATGTTAAAGTCCTTAAACTCTAGATATTTTGGTAATTAAGAGAAGTAGGGTGTTTAGGGTTTTAATCACACAATTAAGAGGGTAATTAGAGATTAGGACTTGATTAATACTAACTAGTTTACTAGACTAGTTAAAATGATAATTCACTAGTTTAAACGGCTTCCGTTAAGCGTCAGTGCACTAACGGTGCTTTTATGTCGTACCGGCGAACATTTCCATAAGTTGTTATCTCGCATCCAAAAGTTGTATGAAGTGATTCCGAGTCCAAAATTAGGCTTAACTAGCTCACTAGTTCCTTCATGTGGTCGTTATAGTGGCGGAAATACCGTTTACTAGTTCGTCGGGTCAGATCGGACTAGTTAGGGTATACCGATATAACTTCGGAAGCTTATAGTTTTTGATATCCTGTTGATATTCCCAAAATGTTTTAGTGTGCTTTACATCAATTGGCACAATTCTGGAGGTCCTGAATTGTTTAATTATTATCACGGACGAATTTAAAAGTGTTATATTTTTAGCCGATCGGACTATTCTATCTTTAGGACGTCGTACCGGAAGGTTGTGTGATATTATAAGAATTATTACCACATTAGTGTTTTCATATGTATGGACTCAGTTTTGTCATTCATGTTTCTTGATTCATTGTTCTGTTCAGTTCAGCGGTTGCTGGCATGAATAGTGCAACCGTGAATAGTGCGGCACTTTCTACCAACACTTTTAGGACATAGTTTTAATTGTTTTGCGTTGTAACGAAACCAATAGATGTTATATTATGTTTTTCTTGTCCTAATACTTTTTATATGCAGTACGACTCAGTTACGTAATTTAATTACGTTTAAATGCATGAGATTAATAAATAAAATAGGTGATTAGATTGTACAGAATTACCGGTTATTTGCCGTTTGTCACAACAAAAACACTGTTGTTTAGAAAAGTCTATCCACTGTTAAAAAGTGTATCCTCTGACAGTTGCAAATACTATTCTTATCCACTGCTCAAAAATATCAAACAGTGTTTAGCCAAACAACTGTCTTCCATTTTCAATCAGAGGTTACACGTGGACAGATATTATTCGACAGTCGTTGCATCAGATGCCACGACATCATCATTTTTTCAAAACCCTATAAAAACCCTGTTCTATCCAGAACAGAGGATTCACCAAACTGTGTCGATTTCAAAAATCTCAAAACAGTTTGCAATCAAATCATGGCTCCTAAAACAAAATCAAAGGCGAAATCAAAGCAAGAGTTACCACCATTCGTCCTGATTATCAAAACCCCACACAATTACACGGGAATCTTAGAAGAAACCAAAGTCAATACACGATACCACACAATGATTCGGATTCTAATTGAGTCAAAATTTAAGCATATGCTCGAAGTCAAAGCCAAAATTTACATCGATTCTCTTCAGAATTTTTGGAAAAATGCTAAGGTCAAAACATCAGCTGATGGTGTTCCTTATGCAATAATCTCAAAGGTTGGGGTACTCCTATGCAAATTAGTCCACAGTTGATCTCTCAAGTTTTTCAATTGAATGATATGACATATCATGTATCATTTTCCTTAAGAGAGATGCAAGCAGAGTTTGTGGAAAGGGGTTACACTGGCCAATTGAAAGGTATGGCAATCTTTAAACCCAACTTTCCAGCATAGATGAAATTCTTTTTCCATGCTCTTTTAACATGTATCTCTGCAAAATCTACTGCTTTCAATGAAATTCCATTGAACATGCAATATTTGGGATATGCAATTTTGACTGAATCTGATTTTAACTATTCCCAGGTATTGTTCAATGATCTTGTAAATAATTTCAAAAATATCTCAAAAAGAAAAGCTTTCTTGATACATAGTGTTTACTTGCAAGACCAGATCAGATTTGAATCAAGTAAACAAGGCGCAGTGACCACACCTGGTTGCCTAACTCATGAACTTTTTACACGGCTTACAAATCAAGAAAAGGTTTCCAAAACAGAAGTAGCGGAGGTTGAGCCAGTTTTACAAGAACAAAATGTTCAATTTCTTCCTCCTGCTACTGAGCCCACTGCTCTAGGTGATCAGAGCATTGCAACCACTGCTCTGAAACCCACACCTAAAATCACCAAAAAGAAACCAACAAAAATATCCAGAAAACCCACCTAACCCAAAAAGGGTCCTCTGGAAGATGAGATCCCAGAGGTAAACCCTGTGACACCACCAGAGTCACAAACCACTCCTGCTACTTCTTCACATCAGATGGTTGAGAGATCTCCACCTGGCTATAAAACTCCTCCTGCATCCTCACAAAAGGATCAGGTTGTAAACACAGGGACACCAAATTATGAATCACTAGGACCACTTGGTTCTATCTTCCACAGCCCCTCTCCAAGGGCAATGTCTCTTTCTGCCCCTATCCTTTCTCCAACACAATCACTACCACAAACCTTTATACCCTTGTTGAATGCAATTGACTAGAGCATACATTATCCAGCACTTCTTACCAACCTATCACTGAGAATATACTTCAACATGATGTTGGGTCTGATTCTCTATTCTTTGCTAGCCCATCAGCAAATGAAGAGGCTACATCCCTTGGGTTACATGTAACCCTTGATGATATTTCAACTAGAGCAGCCACTACAATTGCAAAACTACCTAGTTTTCCTTTGGACAGTGGTTACATTACTAAGTCTCTGTTGAAGGCAACCACTGCTGAGGCTACCAAGGTAACCTCTGATGTTGTGGGAAGTCCTCAGTACCAAGAAAAAGGGGCATCTAAGGGTGAAGCTAGTGTCAAAACACATGCTCATGATCCTTTAGATATAACTACCACCTCAGGTAGGAGTTTAGATGATCCTATTAAATTAGGTGATGATCTAAAATACAAAAATTTGACAGAGAGAGTATCAATGCTTGAAACTTCTGTTGATGAGATCAAAAATCTTATGAAGCAGTTGTTAGCTATAAAGAGCCAACCCTCTGTCTTAACCACTGCTGATCTTAGAGAGGCCCTAGACCCTCTATTTCAGCAACAAAAGAACTTCTCTGATCTACAACACAAACATCAAATGCAGGAAGTAAAAAACATGGTTAAAGTTAGATTTATGGATACAAGGGCAGACATTAAAGCGATAAAAGCTCATCTTCTCCAAACCACTGGTACTGCTCTTCCTACAGTAATTTTTGTAAACACTAAAGATGATGCCAAAAGGGGGGGGGGGCAAACCTTTAGGACAGAAGAAGCTTAAAATAGATGATCAAATGGCAAAGACAACAGTGGATATTCCTAGGCCATATAGTTCAAAGAAAAAGGATCTGACAGATAATATCTTGGCCAGAGAAAATGAGAAGCAGAAGAGAAAATTGTATCTTGATGGCAAGGTATTGGTTGAGCAAATGATTAAGCAGCAAAAAGAAAAGGAAGAGGTTGGTACCTCAGCAAAGAGGAGTCCTGCTAGAAAAGTAACGCAACCAACATCCACACCTTCCAAAACTGAGCCTGATGTAAATCCAACCATTAAAACCTCTGCTCTCCAAAGATCAAGCACACTCATTTCAACTTTCGTACCCATTTCCACCAAGGCAGATGTTACAGCAACTGTTGTGTCAACATCTGTTGATACAGCAGAGGTTGCAGCAGATGCAATGTCATCCACTGCCATGGTCATTTTTAATACATCCACCCAACATCTACCAACACCAACCAGAATTCCAACTCATCCATTATCACCTGAAGTTAAATTCAATAGGAGAAGGAATACAAAAATTGTGAATGAAGAAGAGATCTTTCCTGTTCCTACTCCTTTATCATCACAACCACTGACCTCTACATCAATGCTTCCACCATCTTCAACTCAACCACTAATTCCCTTGAAGTTATACCTGCAGCAAAGCAATATCCTCTTGATTTACCAGCAGTCAAGGCAGAAATTTTAAGCTTCTATTCTGAGGAAGACCCTAACAAAAGAATCATATTATCTCTTGACGGCTACCCAAGACCTGCAAATATTGATGCTTATCTAGAACTCAAATTGAAACAAGCAGAGGATATAGCAAAAAGAGAATCAGCTAGTAAAAGGGATATAGAGATGCAGACCGTCATGTCTTTTCATCTAAGCAAAGCCAGAACATTGCAAGATTTTGTCAAAGATCTGAGTAATAAGCTGTCAGAAAGGGAAGATAAATGCCTTAAACATGAACTCAATGAACATATCATGAAGAACAAGCAATATAAGGCATCAAAGGCACAGTTCAAGGATTGGAGTATGGATGAGCTGAGGGAAGAGATTAAAAGAATGCAAGAAATGTTAAAACACCCTCACAAGAAGCCAACTCCTTCTAACTGGGAAAAATATAAGAAAGACATGCCAGACAGAGCTTTGAAGATCAAAAGGATGAAAGAAGAATTGATACAAAATCACTACGGTTCAAGGAATCAAGTGACAAGGTGGGGAGAAGTCAGGGTGATTGAAACTTATAAGATGTTGGAAGAGAGGAGGAAGAAAGATCCAAACATGCCTCCTAAACCAAGTTACCCTCCATCAGATGATGTTCATAAAGCTCAACACTCTAAAAAGTCTATCTCATCATCTGTCCCCTCCATCCTTGCTCTCAATCAATTAAAAAGGCAAGAAAAGATAGATGAACAAGACAAGAGAGTGTTTGAACACATCAAAGAAGGAATTCAAAACATGGTTGACTATCACACAGATGAAGCTAGTGAAAAGCTCAGAGCAGAATTGACAAACATAGTTCAACAAAAAGCTCTTCAAACCTCAACCAATAAAAGTCATCCTAGAAAGCCAGAATACCCAAAAATTCTAAAGTGGAAGGTCGATAAAGGCTCCCACGAATTGACATTGCTCAAGTCTAATGGTGTTGCTGTCAAGATTAGCATGAAGGCTGCATATGAGCTAAATGCAGAAGACCTTCAAGATCTTTTGCATCTGACACACGAAAAGGATGATGATGATGATGATGATGATGATGAAGTTTCTCTGAAATTTGAATTACAGTTTAAAGGCCAAATCAGAGAACTTCTATTGAGGAATAAAAACCAAGAATAATCAAGTGTTTTGGCATCATCTGTTCCAGGGGGAGATTGTTGGAATTGAACCCTAACAAAGGAACAGGTGATATCAAAGCTAAATACACTATCTGAGCTTTGGTTCAACTATCAGAGGTTACAACCTCTGATCAAACTTTACACTGCTTTCCTTAAAAAACTGTTCCTGTCATCTGATTGAATCAAGAAGCAAATGTCTGCTAGAAGAAACAAGATCAGAGGATAGAGATCAGTGCTTAGACTAGTTTTACTTTATTCAATGTAACAGTGCTATGCACTGATAGTATTAGTATAGCAGTGTTTTAGTTAGTTACAATTTTTTTAGCTGTCACTATCAACCATGACGTCACAAAAGATGCTCGGTGGTTAGATAGTTAGTATAAATAGGTGAACGTTATAACAGTTAACTTGTCTTCCTGAAAAAGATCAATTTGCACTTTATCTTCTTCATTTCTTACTATCAAACGATTGTAATTGGCTAAGGGGGAGTTTGTGAATCACATGTAAAGTTTATCAACTTGAAAGCATGATGGTGATGAAAACAAACAACCGATTGCTTGTAGTAAAGTTTTCCATTAATTCCGCTGCATATCTTTATAATTCAATCCGTTTTCCATCTTTAGAAACAAAAACTACAAGTGATTCAAACTTAGATCCTGACAGAATGAGACTTGATCGTAATAAAGAAAACAAGTTTTGCATGTATAAGCATGTATATAGTTCAAGTATGGTTCACATAAGATTGCAGGAGTTCATCAAGTACAGTTCACAAAGTTTGCATGAATTCATCAAGTATAGCATGTATAATCACGTATGAATGCGAATAAGGAGCATAAATTTAGTTTGTTCGCGAGAATTAGTATTGTTTTTTATTGCGATAAACGTGCGAAATGTGTAACGGTTCGAAACGAAAAAGGTAACAAGTATAAAATCACATAAAAATTGAGATAACATAAAAGATTGGCTCAATAAAACATGGGATTGTTTTGGGTAGAGAAACGTCGACAATTCCAAAGTGATTCGTAAGATCTTTCGAGTTAGGGAACATGCTTTGGCCTAATAGGTAAAACGCTCTCGTCGAGAAGCGATTAACGGCATTTTACCCTTCCAGTTACTACATGTCCCTAGTCGATCGAAAATTGGAGACTTTGGCAAGATTGAAAATCGAGGAACGGGACTTAATCGACAAGGTGCGGGTTTCACCCCTAACTTGACGATTTCGTACCCTAAGTGTGGTTATTTCTTACTAAACGAGGAGCATATTCTGACTCGTTTGTAGATCTACTAGAGTTTGAAATGGAAGTTTCCATCAAGATATGGATATCACTCCTAGCTTGATGGTATAACTTCGTGAAAATTCGCATACGCGGAATGAGAGATTTCACCAAAAAACTGTAAGTCATTGGACCTATCTTGGTGCAAATCGCCTCGTTTGCATCATGAGTGTCTTCAAGTCTTCAAGTGTATTGTGCTAACGTCTTAGGAAAGACATTATATAAGTTTTAAGTCCAAAAGATAAGGAAGGAGTAATGAAGGAAGAATAAAGTTTTAAGCATAAGGCAAGAATGGTCAAAAATGGACACTTAAACTATATACTAGGTCGAACATGGCAATTCTACCTAATTCCCTATAGTTATGGCTCTGATACCAATATGTCATGCCCCAACTGATGGCGGAAACATCGAGGCGGGACGAAAAAGATTGCACATTGCTCATAAATACTAATTGCGACAATATTTAGATAAACCGGATTTTATTTCATAACAAAATTCAATACATTACAAGGGAAATTCAATAACAACATAAACTTGGCAAAATTTGATACAACAAAATTAAACCTAAACGTCTAAATGGGTATCTAACGTCCTTGCTACTTTGATTTCATAGCACCATCTCCATCAACCTGTAACATGTTTTAAAATAACAATTCAATGCAAAAGTAAAGGCGAGTACACAAGTTTAAGCATAGAATACGTATATGAATAAAGTTTAAACGATCCTCATGGCAACTATGACTTTACAAGAGCATATACAAGGCATGCAATACTACTAGTCAAACCCTTAACGCAATCATGATATTTTAACATGGCCTCTAGATTTCATGAGGAGGGGGATGCGTTACTTCCTATAGCGCTATACATGTCAAACGAAGGCTAAAATAGTTAATGACTAAGGTATCGCATAAAGAATGTCCAAGATATAAGCATGAAGTAATCGATTCAAGTTTTCATGGATATAGAATTGTTTGTGCATTTCATAAAGTTTAAGTGTTGTGATTTTGTATATGGAAAACATGTTACACCCAAAAAGTGTTATAAAAAAAGTGGGTCGAGTGTACTCACGGTTTTACTAAGTCTTCTAACTTGACAAGTCTGTGAAAGTAGTTGTTGATGGGATGAACGCCGAGTTATCCTACAAGAGGAAAACAAAGGCGTATAAGTATTTTGGGGATGATGATAGGACATTCGGATTTAAGATTCAACATGGGACAAAGTATATGATACGAAAATAGTCACTAAAGTATTAGCACTTGTCTTTGACACTATAATAATCCATAAGGACTTAATATGTTTTCGTAGGTTCAAGACCTATTAGAATCGTGACAAGGAACTACACACATAGTCATAAACTTATTAACTTGATAGATGCTTATTTAGTCATTATCAAGGGTTCGTTTTAAGGATTTATATTATAGTCCATATACATATATAGTTATAATCATGTAGGAGGTGGGAGGATGAACCATCCACTTTGGTACCTCTAAGTATCATGTAAGTCAAGTAGGATGTGGGAGGATTAACCATCCACTTTGGGACCTCATATGGTGTTCACCACTACACAAGTGCCATAGACACAAGGAGGGTCATGAATATAGAAGTAAACAATGCAATAAGAGCAACTAACAATGAAAATCATCAAGTGATGTGTGGTATCAAAGTTTAGGATAGCCCAAGCTAACCAAGGTAGACACGCAGGAATCAAGTTCATGAACTTGCATCACTTGTGAGCATGAAGCTCTATGAAAACAGAATTTTCTGAGGATAAATCCTCTATTTTGAATGTCTCAACCTTGTTTTTAAGCGTAACCAACCACAAGTAGTGTTGTAAGCATTCGGACATAGGTTTGAGATGAGTTAGACTCAAGTTTGATAAGATTTAACAAAGTTTGAAAAGATTTAAAAACAAACAGAAAGTTTTGGGACACTTTAGGGGCATTTCCAGGTCTGGATTCTCCATGGAGAACCCTTGGATTCAACCCTAAAGATTATCCAAGTATTTAGAAAGAAGAATCAAGTGATTCCGTTAAGAAATGAGCAAGTTATGCTCACTGTTGTGCAAGAGGGTGAATCTGCCTGAAAATTCTGATGTTGCAAGAACTTGAGATGATTTGAGAGTGATTTTGGTGAGATTTGAGAGTTGTGAAAGTGAAAAAATGCTTGGAGAAGTGTTGGTATTTATAGGGATGAGTTTAGGGTTTGTTAGGAGTGTTTAAATGAGCTTAGAAGGTGATTGGGGAAGAGTTTGGAGGTGGGATTCGTGCCAAACCCGCGAGTTAAACCATTCTATCCCACCCAGATACCCTTACGGACCCTAAGGGTATCCCCTTGCGGTCCGCAAGGCCCGGGCCGGGACACCATTTTCATATTTTGTTATTTTGCTCAATTTTGACGGGTTTCAAGCTAAGTTATGATATTTTAAGGTGTGCTAAAGTTCCATAAGCATAATTAACATGTTATAATGTATGTATAAGTATAAAATGGATACGATTGAGTATGAACATCATGGTTTAGTTTCGAATAAGTATAATCATCACGTTTTGCAAGTTTTTCATACAATTACGAGTATCGCGAATATGGTCCAAGTGTATGCATATGTATAAGTATAAAACGGTTATGAATAAGAAATATATGAACAAAATACGAGTTTTTATTATGATCCAAGCCTCAAAATACAACGATTACAACGACAATTCGAATACGAGACACAATGCTTTCGAAAATAGAAATACAATACGAGCTAGCTATAAATAGAAAGTATGAAAACACGGGGCGTTACAATTAGACTGCAACACAAAATATAGAGACTAATAATTAAGTTGATTTAGGACCCCACGTGGTGTAACGAACTTGTCAAACGGGGAAAGATAGACGACGTAAAAACGTTGAACTATACACGTACATTGAGCCGTGTTAACTCGCAAAACTTAAAACGAAAAATCTGCGAAATATGAAAAGTGTGGGGACCAAAGTTGAAAGTACAAAAGTTGTAATGTTAAATTGCAATAGATGAAAAGTTTTGGTGTTATAAGTAGGAAAACAAATAGCTTTGGGTTAAAAAATGAAACATCATTTTTTTTAAATCTCCCAAAGCATGATGTATAAACCTCCTCTATACACACAAATATTGCTTATGTATAGTTTGTTAATTTTTTATAAAAAAATCTTTCAAAGCAAGAGATACAAACCTCTATGCACACAAATATTGCTTATCTATAGTTTGTTAATGTCCAAAATAATCCTTTTTATATGAGTATAATTAACTCAGCATACTACATAACATCTAGAGGAATGATTTAAGCGATTATTAGTATAAAAATATCTAGATTACCCACCAAACTTGCATCTTATATGAATCCACCAATTCTTTCATTTAGTGTGAACAAGAACAACGATGCAACAAGAATGTAATGACCAATCATAAGCATCACCATTGAGTCATAGAATTAAGATTACGTGTGTATCTTGTTCATCGGGCAATAAATCCTAACATCATACACATCTTTATTAATTGTGGTGCTCTAATTATAATCATCATGATAACATTGGTAGAAGCATCGGTGACCATTTTCAACAAGAAATTTCTAGATTCATTCTCTAATTAACAACATACACTAACAAGTTCTATACCCATCCGGTGGACGGGCATTTTAATACTAGATTACCAGTTGCTTTAGACCGAGCCAAGTGTTAGTGCTTTAACTGAAGTTTTTTTAGTCAAAACTCAAACCACAATTGTAAACAGTGGTGGATCCAGCATTTTTTTCCACTGGGGTCCGAATTTTTCGGTGTTAATCCTTTTCACAACAAACGTTAGAATTTTTGGGTTGGTCTCGTTCGGGTCGAGCCAGCTTGGGTCGGCGACGAACATAATAAAATACAAGTAACAACCGGTGAGAATCATCAAACAATCATTAGAAAAATATCTTAATCTATCACCAATATCTCGTTTTGTAAAATCATGATCTTGTCTTCGACATGAACCTCTACTCAAGTATGATCGTCTAATTTTATCTCTTTGGTTAACATGATAAGATAAAATTGGTTTACGTTCGAAGGAATCATATGTCATTCAAATCAATTTTATTTAGGAGTATAACTTGAAGTACAAGAGGACTCAACCTTTCTTTTCAACGTTCCTTGCATAATTAGCTCTATATTTCAATTCAAGTCTTAAGAAACTTAGTCACAAATTGTAAATTCAAATTCAAACTGCTACATGCTTATAGGATAAGAACAAATAAACCCCTAGATAATGAGATAACACTAATCACAAACATGAAGTCATAAAAATCTATTATATATAATAAATGAAAGTTTTTTTGGGTGGCATGATTTTAGAGCCTCCTAGATCAGCTTTTGGCGGGAAAACCACTGGGTTTTTTTTTATGCAATGAAGCCCCACATATGCACCTAACCCGTTATATTCGGATGGTATAAATTCCTCTAAAAAATCTTCTCTGGCTTTCTAGAACCATTGAAACCCTAGATATCATACTTTCTCTCTCGATTCTCTCTGCTTTTTTCTTGAGAATATCATCGGTGATCCAGGCTTTTATCTACTTTTTCGATTAACATCTGATAACATCAAGGTATGTTAACCTGTAATCCCGTATTTGATTCCCTTTTCGCTACGATCGTCGTCTTCATTCTTAATCTCTCTGCTTTTATCTTGATAATATCATCGGCGATACTTTTTTCTGATTAACATCTGATAACATTAGTGTATCAATCCAGGTATGAATTATTAACCACTATCGTTTTCTTCGCTATTTTTCATAGAAAATCTGATCAATCTAGGTATGAGTTCTCTATTTCGTATGTTATATTTCGTTTTTTATACATTTATCATGTTCATTAGTAATCTTTGATTTTTGTGTGTTTTGCATGTCATCATATTAAATCCGATTAGATTGAATCGTGGTATGTTTTCCCTTTTGTTCGATTCGATATGATCTTTGTTTTTATTGTAATTTTGCATCGATTATGTTCATATAGTTTCTTTTCATGTTTGATGGTTTATCCTTTTTTTGCCTTATTTTGCATTTACATACTCTATCTTCATTCTTCGATTTCTTCAAGAGTAGCTAACATATTATGATTGTTGTGATTTGTTAATTTCATTGATTTTTGGGTTTTGAAGATATTTGTTGTTTTTGCGATTTTAATACCACATATTATGATTGTTGTTGATTTGTTAATTTCATTGATTTTTGGGTTTTGAAGATATTTGTTGTTTTTGCGATTTTAATGGTATTAGGGTTTAGGAATATATTAGGTGTATTGGTTTCCAGTTTTGCATCATTTATCATCATCTTTTTAAAAGAGATTACATTTTGTTTGTTTTGCTTTATAACGAAGCTGTTTGGATGATCTTTTGTTATCTATCAGTGCAATTTTAATTTGGCCCGTATACTGTTATCTTGCATTGAAATCAATGCAAATGTGTTGTTTATTTAAATGTGCAACTCAGTTTTGCGTAATGTACCTTTGAGTTTTGTCATATATGATTAAAATTTGAAATACTATTCTTATTATTTATACTTGCACTCGCATTACATCTTTCAATTTAACAATCATTATAAATAAATTTCAGTTATCGTTTAATGCATTATAATCATTGAATACTTTTCATCTTACCAAATCGTTTTCAATGTACTCAATTATCTTTTAATGCGTTATTATCATTGAATACTTTCCTTCTTAACAAATCGTTTTCAATATACAGTTGACTCATTTTGAATTCCAAGAACACATATCTAAGAATTAGTAAAGTGGTATTAATTTGTTTCTCATTTTTTTAATTTGTTTGTTATTTTTTTTAAAGATTTTCTTAAATTTGTTTCTCATTTCATCTAACGAACTGTTAAAAGTTCTTTTGATAAGACTTGAAATGGAGGTAAAAAAGGTTAGCATGCCGAACGATCTTAATACCTATTACAAAAACCATACATTATTTTTAAAGATTTTCTTAAATTTGTTTCTCATTTCATCTAACGAACTGTTAAAAGTTCTTTTGATAAGACTTGAAATGGAGGTAAAAAAGGTTAGCATGCCGAACGATCTTAATACCTATTACAAAAACCATACATTATTTTTAAAGATTTTCTTAAATTTGTTTCTCATTTCATCTAACGAACTGTTAAAAGTTCTTTTGATAAGACTTGAAATGGAGGTAAAAAAGGTTAGCATGCCGAACGATCTTAATACCTATTACAAAAACCATACCATTAAACATCATTAGCCTTTGGAGGAAAATGATGAATGATAACAATAGTGAAATGTATTATCTATACATGATATTCATGGATGAGATGATATTATATTGATTATTTTTCTCCTATTTTTTATTACTTTGTTATAATCATATTTATATTAAAAATTGTTATTTAATTTAATCGTTTTTTTCATTATGGTACTAAATCTTAAACTTGATGATCTTGAGTGAGTTACTATTTTACACTACTTATATTACACTTTTATGGACCTAATATTGGTTGTAATTTAATAACACGTGCAAAGTTATTTTAGAGGTTAAAAGTGTGATGTTACTTTGTGGGATGATATTATTCATTTTTTTAATACAAAATAACTTATAAACACGAATCACAATCAATTAAAAAGTTTACAATTTTTATTATACGTTCACAACCCATGTTTAAGCTTACCAATAGTTTATAACATGTAATATTACTTTTAAGGGAAGTTTCTAATTAAGTTATTAATCATAAATAGTTTTAATATTAGTAACTTTCTTGATCGGGTGATAACCTAATAAACGAATAAATAATTCAGATAATCAATAAAGCATACTTGGATGATTAGAGAACACAAAATCACCAAACCCAGTACAGATAATCAACAAATAACATGTGACATCACAAGGGAATCAAAACTTGAACAAGTCATGACTAGAAAATTCAGAATATCAGATAACATATTATGAAACTAAAAAAAATAGACCTTAGCTAAAAAGCAGGGTAAAAGAGGATTGAACCTGGACTTCTTTGTTGCTAAACAAGAGACTTACCACTACACCAGTCTTACTATTAATTCTTAGGGTCCAACTAATTATTTTTATGAGGTCCTTAAAAAATTAACATACCGCTTCTACTACTTTTTTTTAAAACATTGGGGTCCGGGGACGCCGACCCACACTATGTGGGTCCACCCCTGCTCGTTGATGTCAACATTACCAGACCTAACAGATTTGACACCTCCCCAAATATAGATGAACGATCATGGATGCACCTAGAAGAATATGAAAACCTATCAAAAGTGAAAGTCTGCACAGTTTTCAAATCCAAATCACGAGTAAGATAGAAACAAACCCATATGAAGTTTTGAAGTTTGATATAAACTGCTAAAGCTTATCCAGAACATGCAAACTAATAAGCCATAAACAAAATTGAACCTCAAAATCATATACCAATTATGGCGCCTGCAAAACTGTATACTGAACCGCAGAGATGTGGATTGATATAAAGTATAAACTGAAGATAAAAATCAACATACCAACCATAGAGATGTAGGGTTTAGTGAAATCATTTTTTTACCTCCGATGATTCCTTCTGAATTAAGCTTAATCGTTTGATCCTTCATTTTTTTAAACACACGGTTGAGATAAAGTGAGAGAGATGGTCGATGGATTTTTGTTACAGATCTGGTAAGGGAGAATAAATTAGGGCAGAGGATTATTTGTTGCATCTTATATGATCGTGGGGATTTCCAGGATTTGAACTGCTCCAGGAATTACGCACCAAAACTGCAGTATTCAAAACCTCTAAAAAACTGCTGCTTCTAGAAGATAATATGGAATTTAAAGGGTCAAGATTAAAAGTTGGGAGAATTTGAACCGTCAAGATTAACCTAAATGAAAGTTGACTTTAGTGGGAACATAAGAATATATAATAACAATAATTTTTTGGGTTCAAAGATGAAGAGGAAGAGTTATAACTTGTTTGTCTTTGACTCTAAAAAACAAAAGACTTAAAATCTTGTTTTTAAACCTTCAATTCTTGGTTTGTTCAATCGTCGATTACCCATCACACACACACATATATCTTTTTGAAGATTACAAGGATGTTTGGGATTGAGTTTGGAAATGACTTATTGGCTTTTTCAAAAAGCCAATAAGTTAACAAAATGTTTGGCATTGATAAAAAGGTGATGGATCATGTACATGACAAAAATTTCATACGAAGTGTACGTGACTAGGAGATGAGGACATGTGACATTGGTTTGAAGGGTAATATAGTCATTTCCCACTTGAGACAACTTCCCCATTGTTTTTCAAACGGTTATAACTTTTTCATACGTTAATATTTAAAAAACAATATATCGTATTAACGAGCATTTCATTCTCTTTAATTCGAGCAGCATATTGTTGTAGTTTGTTTAAAATAATTTTACAGGATTTTAAATACACATTAGTCCATTACGTGATTACGTGATTTTGAATACCCAACACACGACTACGTGATTTTGAATATCCATTACGTGATTAACATTCAACATAAACCATTACATGATTACACATTCAGTATAAATCCATTACTTGATTAGACATTCAATATGATTTGTTATAATTGATGTTATAACAAGTATTCTTATTACGTCATTACACATTCGATAACAAGAACTTGATTGTTTATGTTTTATTACGTGATTAAATCTGTAATATACGGTATTATGTGGTTATTATAGGTTGCTTTTAGCTAATGTTTTGTATATAATTATGTTTAATACGTGATTAGGCCTAAAATATTATGTATTACATGTTTTTTGTTTTTACGTAACTACGTAACCACTCAGTTTGGTTTCACATAAAATACTATATGAAAACACTTAATCACGAAATGAGTATTTCGAAATCATGTAGTCACATAATAATATATAGTCAACTATTGATACGTAATTACGTAATCACTTAGTGTGGGTTCACATACTATAATGAAATCATGTCATCATGGAATAGGTTTTCAAAATCACGTAGTCATGAGCAGAGTATTCAAAATCACGTAATCACGTAATGGGTACTCAAAATCTTGTAATGTTTTTAAGAAAACTATAGCAATAGGCTGCTTGAATTAAAGAGAATGAAATGCTCGTTAATATGGTGTAATTTTTTTTAAGAATATTAATTTATGAAAAAGTTATAGCCGTTTGAAAATCAAGAGGGGAGGAGTTTAAGTGAGCAATGACGAGAATACCCTTCTCTATTTGTTTATACAATTGTGTAAACCTGATATTTACTAAAATACCACTGATTTATTTGTAGCCATTGATCTTAGGAGATCAATGGCTAAGAATCTCTCGTATGCTTCGTACAAGAGTTCCCTCTTGTACAGGATCGCCTCTTGATAAAAATGCTTTTTATTTGGCTTTTTGAGATCGAGTAATAAGTTGTTTTCCAAAATTCACAAAAATCTAAATCTGACTTTTTAAATGACTTTTGTCCTTTTAAAATAAAATTACTAATCTAACGACATTCACCAAGTTTTCCCTTTGTTTCAATAAAGTCACTCGTTCTTTTTTTTTCTCCTTAAAGTCACTCAAGAAAACTTAAATAATATTGATTATTGAAATTCGTTCAGATCATTCCCAAACCATCCATCTGATCCACTGTTCTATCTCTAAATCATCTACATTGATTCAATGGGTTCCAAGCGACTAACATCGGCAGAGCTTTTAGAAATTTTTTAGTATATACGTTTTCGGCCACTGGGTTTATTAGAAATTTTTAGGTCCGGTGACTCCCCCCAGAACTTTTCACTCAGTAGTGGAGAGTATGTAGTATAGAAATTTTTGAGTATATAAGTGTTCGACCCCCGGGTTTATTAAAATTTTTAGGTCCGGTGACTTCCGCCCCCGCCCTTCCCCTCTGGTCAGAAATCTCAAACTTCGCCACTGTGTACCATGGTCCAAATTACGATACGAACACTCGATCTCAAAGCGGTACCAAAAGAGTAACGACCCATTGGTACGTAGGCAGGATTAATGACTCAAAATATATTTTGATAAAAAGTTAAAAATTCTATAACATGGGTTTCATTAACTTATGCTATTTAGATGGAAGATGCATTTAAACTGAGCATCCATAATGCTGGTTCATACAAACTAGTGATATTCCTTCGCGCTTCGCGGCAAGAATTCTGTTGGTATTAGTTCGATTCGTTATATACCGACACTCGCTATTATAATAGAAAGAGAAAACTTTACATCGATCAAAAACAATAAAAATGAGTATCGATATCGGTACTGGTGTTCAATTTATATTGGTTTGGTTCGTTTGTGTCTTATGTTTATATTTTTAAACATTGTGATATAGATTTTATTGAAAACGAATATTGTCTGCTATCGTACCAAACCGAACTGAAACCGACTGAACAACATTTGTATCGATACCCATATTTATTTTTATTATTTTTGCTTTCGATAATCTGATAGTGTATCGCTACCGCTGGACAACATCAATACTGGTATGTATTCATTGTTATGGTTTCCTTTTTGATAACGGATACCGTTCCGCTACCATAGTAAACCGAACTGAAACCTAACAAACAACAACAATTTTGGTACCAGTATTTATTTTATTGTCCTCTCTTTCGATAAGCTAAAAACAACATTGTTTGTACGAGTGGTTCCTCCCACACCCATATGTCTGGAGGTGGGTTGTCCTAAAATCCAGAACTTACCACGGGTGTTGCAATGCAAATGCCCTAATGCGACAATTGGCAAAAGGTCCCTTCAATGGCAATCAATGCGGAGTACTTGGTTTTATCGACGAGTTTTCAAGATGTTCTAAAAACTAATTTAACCTAGCTTTTCAGATTAAAATCAACATATTTGGGTGAAGGCCAGGATTCTGCTGATCACATTTTCGCAGCCTGGTTAGAGGCTGAGATTGTGTGACAGGCGATAAGTGGGTGGTATAGTTCCTCTCCGATTTACTCGTTCTCTACCAAGGATGTCCTGGAGGTTTGCAAGGTGAGCAGCTTAGGAGACCCCTTCAAAGAAGTGTTTAGTGGCACTATATACGTCGTGTGTTGGAGATTGTGGAAAGCTCGAAATGAGAAGAGTTTTCAATATAAAGAGGTGAAGATAGGGGAAATCATTGGAGACGTCAAAGCGCTTGGGTTTCTTTCATGGGCGGTGACAAGGGTGTGTAGGGAGGACTAACGCACAGGGCCAGTGATTTTGAGGGGCACTTGTTTTAAAATAAATCCGATATGTATATGTTAATTTCTTTTTAAATATTATACCCATACCAACTCCAAGATAGGCTCATTTACAAAACAATTTTTACGGTTTAAAAGTTAACCCATTGGCACTAGGTTTAGTAAGCCCAATACCCACTGGATTTAAAAAACAACAACAACAACAACAATAATAATAATAATAATAAAACAATACGGAAGAACCCATTTTTTCGAACTCGAACAGTGTACATGAATTAATCAGAGACGCCCTTTGTTTGGTTCAAAAGTAGATCTAAACATAAGTCGAGAGTTTGGGAAAAGTGGTGTAGGTTTTGTATTATGTAATTCTGTTGGTTTGTTTTTTGGTGGCAGCCCTGATGTGGTTTTGGTACCTGCTGGTGGTGCAGTCGTTTGGTTTTTGTGAATGAAGTTAACTGTTCAAAAAAATGAGATCAACTCCACCTATTTCCACGTCATGGTCTCATTTTCCATACAACTTGGGATTTAGAGTTTGTGATATAATGATGGTTCAAAAACTAATTTTTGGAGAAGTATGTATGTTCTCACCTTTCGTAAAGCATGTACAATGGGTTTTAAAGCGTGCAAATGGCTGTTAACGTGGCAAAGGACTCATTTGCGTTGTGGGTGGTCCGATTTGTGAATCTGAGCTTCACGACCGTAGACAAGGACTTGGCCTGCACCTCACATGTGGCCCCTATTCTCATCTCCCTCTCACAAACTATTTATATACATATCATTTTATTTTATTTTATTAATTGTTTAAAGAGGTCTGTGGAGTTTTGGTCTTATGAGAAATTTGGAGGTTTATAAGTGAAGTTTGAAATATGATGCGGCATGCTTAGGTGGAGATTTGTAGAGTTTTATAGATGAGACCATGCGTAATGGGGCGGTGTCCGGTTTTTTTGCCTTGAAACACGGCCCAAAACACCCCCACTTCCGCCCCCTGGGCGTTTTCCGATGAAAAATTTGAAGCCACGTTGTTTAAACAACGCCAAAAATTGCACCATTTTCAAAAAGTGACCGTTTGGTATAAAAACTTATTTTTTTTAATTAAAATCTCACTTTTACCCTATAAGCACCCCACTTTTCACCCATTTTTTTTTATAAAACTTCATACCTTTCTCTCTACTTCTTCAAATTTTATAAAAATTATTACACCATGCATCCCTTCCGACCCCTTTTCGGTGTTCCGTCTAGACCCGGTAACCCAAACACATATCGCCCGAACACCACCTAACCGCAACCGAACTTTAATTTTCAAGAGATGGACCTGAATATATTTACGTACAGACAAATCTTAGGCTATGGCGGTTCACAACCGTTCTTTCAAGGCCCACACGGCTTTGCCCAAACGGGCGGTTCACAACCCGAGCAGGAAGTAGATACGGTGCCGGAGACGCAACCTGACCCCGTTCCCGAAGCATCTCAATGCGGTAGAAGGCAGGGGCGGACGCACCCCTTAAAAAGAAATTTGTTGTGTATTTTATAGACAAAAATCCCGACCGCACCCCTTAAAATGTTGGTTAAGGCCCATGTTCGCACCCTCAGTAAATAATTTATGGGTCCGCCACTGGTAGGTTACATAAAAAAATATGCAAACGCTCCACGCCGAAAGGGAACCCGCTTAGTTTGGACGAAAGACGAGGAATTCGCGTTAGCTCAGTCGTGGCTCGACATATCAGAGGACCCCAAAGTCGGTAAGCGTAATAAAAATATTAGTCGATTTTATTTTTTAAATAGTTAACCGTTTATTATTATTTTTTAAGAATGTGACATTTGTTTTTTAATTTGTTTGTAGCAACGAATGATGGATAATTGGCCGAGCAGAGGAGGTGACGATGAGATTTTAACGAGAGCAATGGAAGAGTACGACCAAACTAGAGGCGTTTTCACGTACTATAGATATTGGGAGCTTCTTCACAATAGTCCAAAGTGGGCTAACCTACCGGGCATGACGTCTAGTAGTAGACGTAAAACAAAAAAGTCGAAAATGTCATCCTCGGTCGACTCGGAAACACCCATTTCCGATGCGCGTAACGTCGACTTAAACATTATGTTGGACAATGACGAGGAGGATGAGGAGTTGGCCCGACTGCCCGATAGAAGAACTGGGAAACAGAGAAAAAGCCGGTAGAGTCGTCTTCCGCTAATCTCGAGTTGAAGGAAGATTTTGAAGAGATGAACCGACGCCTACAAGACATTCGAGACCTCGGTCACAAGCGTTGGGAGAGTGTGCCAGAAGAAACACCGAAAACAAAAAAATTGTCGCGATACAAGAGGCAAGGCAAATAGATAAAGACATAGAGGTGTTGTCTAAACCGATCGATCACCTCCAAGGAAAGGCGTTGATCCTAGCGAAAATGCGTAAGCAACAAATTCGAGAAAAATATAGCCATTAGATTATCAACTTTTTTAGCAGTGTGTTTTTAGTTTACCCTTTTTTTATTTATACTAATGTAATTTTTTCAATGCATTAATGTAATTACAAAAATAGACAAAGTTCACAAATTTATTTTTTCCGAAAGGGACATTCTTTTTTTCAATTTTCTGAAGTGTTTAGGCCAACAACCTCTCATAGAGTGTTTAAGGGGGTTGTGGCGTTCGCTAGCTAGATGAGCATGCGGATTCGGATGGTTCACGGAGTAGCTCTATATGGATTAGATGTGAACATTGCCACTGGTCATTTGACCTAACAAATAATATATATATATATATATATATATATATATATATATATATATATATATATATATGAACAGTTTTATGAGAAAATTCTTTATAAATGAGTAAACTAAAAACTGTTGTAAAAACACACTACGGACCCCAAGGTAAAGTGTTTGCGGTCTGCAATGACGTTTTTTATATTACACATATTAGAGTTTTTTTTTTTTTTTCCAAAATGGTGTTGATGGAAAAACTATTTACTATAATGTGTTCTTTTAAAAGTATTTAGACCGTGGGGTATTGTGGGGTGGGGGTTGGGGGCATGGGCCGACACGTGGAATTAGAGGGGCATCGCCAGTAATGTGGACT
This sequence comes from Scalesia atractyloides, assembly GCA_947069175.1. Taxonomy (NCBI): domain Eukaryota; kingdom Viridiplantae; phylum Streptophyta; class Magnoliopsida; order Asterales; family Asteraceae; genus Scalesia; species Scalesia atractyloides. Next base: position 23,870,090 of record CAMTDV010000015.1, on the reverse strand, counting down.
ATCAAAGGGTATGGTGGGGCGTGGCTAGGCCACGTGGATTTTTTTTTTATTTTTTTTATTTTTAATTAAATTAAAAACAACAAATTATAACAAACCTAATAATAATATTAAAACTTCGTAAATTACATAATCATACAAGCGTAAAAAAACCTTAGAGTGTAAGATAGATTTCGAAGAGGGCCAACTTGTCGAACGGCTTCCGCTCCTTGCTATGGAACTCAATGTTGGCCACCGCTACCCGGTCGTCGTGACTTATTTCCCCGGCTGGCACGCTATCGTAGTACGCTTTAAATCGGTCTAGCTTCGGTGGTAGCTCGCGCCACTTGTGTTGGCACGCGTTAAGGTTGTGCCGGTCGTTCCCTACGTTGTGCCGGTAGGTCGCGAAAGCTTCCGGCCAGTTTTGTCTCACCGGGTTGGCGGGCCTTCATAGCGTCCACGACGCTCGTTACAAGCGCTAGCTCTTCCTCGTTAGTCTAAGAAGCCATGATTTGTTGAGTTGGGTGTAGATGGCTAAGAAGATTGGTGGCGTGGAGTAGCGATGAGGGCAGGCGGCGGGGTTTTATAACCGCTTGGGACAGCCGTTTGGCTTGTTATTTAAATTTCAAACCCCGGTCAACCGCCTAGCCTGGTCAGCCATTAAGGAACTTACACCTCGGCCCGCTAGCCCCGCACAAGCCCGGCCTAAATCCCCCGCCCAAAGAGCCACGCCAAATCTCAAACCCACCCGAGGTGATAAAGCGGGCGTTTATACCCAACTCACGCCCAAACCCCCGCCTCATACCCCATAGCCTTACCATAATAATGTTTTATCCCTCTTTATTAGTTCCTCACTCCTAATTTTATTGGTGAGCTTCACTTTGTTAATTAAATATTCACCAAATCACTTTTTTATCAAAAAAACAAAAATTTAATAACCTTGAATACCTTCCGAATTCTGTGACCTCGTTTGAAAAATAATTTGAAGATTCTTTTTAGTCTGTACGGGATAAAGTTTAATTTGTTTTTTTTATCCGTGTTAAGTTTAATTTGTTTTTTCTATCCATGTTATATTAAAACTTTACACGTATAAAGAAAAAAATGAGCAATAATAAATCAATAAGTAATTTTATGTATATATTTGTATAAACTAAATAAATATATACAAGTATTTTTAATAGGATAAGACAGAAATTATATATTTAATTCGATTTTGAATAATGGATCGTTTCGAAACTCACAGGTTGAATGTGATTCCATTCCAATTCGGAATTTGGTTATTTTATTAACAAAGTCACTAATTTTTTTTTCTTTTTTTCTCAATAACTTGTTATAATTTTATTTTATTTCATGCTATAAATCTGTTTCATATGGTTCTTTTAGTTTTTATTTTACATCGATAAAAAAGAAATTATATAACTTTGTGACCTTGACATTGTGTTATATTTCTCACGTTGTGTTATATTTTACAGAAATTATATAATTTCTAAACCTCGACATTGTGTTATATTTCTCGAATTGTGTTATATTTTGCTTGACATTGTATACATATATAAACTAAATAAAAACATATACATGTATTTCATATGATTCTTTTAGTTTATGCTTTACTTGATTGATTGAAACCTAAATTCAAACCCGTTATTCGAAATTGATTTAGTTCATTCAAGTATGTTTCATACGAATATTCTGATTTAAACAATCCATGTAAAATAAAAACTACAAGAAGCATATAAAACAAATTTATGGCATGAAATATGATAAGATTATAACAAGTTGATTGAGAAAAAAAATTATAGTGACTTTGTTAATAAAATAACCAAATTTTGAAGTTGGAATTGAATCCCATTCAACCTATGAGTTTCGAACCTGCACATTATTCGGAATCGAATGAAATATATAATTTATGTCTTACCCTAATAAAAATATATGTATATATTTATTTAGTTTATACAAATATATACATAAAATTACTCATTGATGTATTATTGCTCATTTTATTCTTTATATGTGTTAAGTTTTAATATAACATGGATAGAAAAAACAAATTAAACTTAACATGGATAAAAAAAATCTTCAAATTATTTTTCAAACAAGGTCACAGATTTCGAAAAGTATTCAAGGTTATTAATTTTTTTTACGATAAAAAAGTGATTAAGTGAATATTTAATTGACAAATGAAGCTAACCAATTAAATTAGGATTGAGTAACTAATAAAGAGGGATAAAAGTCATAAAACACTATTAGACCATGTTTATTGGTAATGCCCTTATCCTTGAGCGTTTTGCGCCATGTGACAGTCCAATCAGCAATGGGGTATTATGGGACGTTTTCTAAAATTGTTGTAGTGGGGATGTGGGTATTGCGGTGTAATAAAATTAAATAAAAAAAAACCATAAAAAATGTTATTGGACAAATGGAGCATGGAAACTGCTGATTGGTCAAAACATTGCCCCTTCCGCATGATTTAAAACAAGCCAAAACGAAATTTGAAGCCAAACACGCCCAGGGGGATGGTGCCCCGGTGTGTTTGGGCGTGTTCTAGCACAAAAAAAACGCCCAAAAGGGCATGACTACAGGTGGTATTATGGTAAATTCTTTTGAAAGAAAATCATTATGGTAAATAATTTTTCCATCAACACCACTTTAGAAAAAAAAAACTCACACATATGATCATTAGATATGTGAAATGGTACGTTTCTTTGAAAATTTATATTTTTTTGATATACTGCATATATGCGTAATGCGAAAAAATTTTTTGCTAAAAAAGTACTATTACACATGTGTGATATATCATTATATGACACATATAGTGTAATCTTAAAAACACGCAACAGATTTAGATTAAAAATAATAAAAAATTATTTTAACACTACATTTGTTAATAAATCTCAAAATGCAACGAATGTTTTCCACCATGATCACGAGTAATTCGACTAATCATCCAAGATCAACACCGACTAAAATCCCACACTTGCAAAACAAATCTACCATACATGCAAAAGTCAACTACATTGTGTGAGTTCTAATAGATTAATTTAATTGCATTTAAAACACATTGTAAACACCTTATTTTAAAATCAAAACATTGTTGTTGTATTAAAATACTAGGTTAGCTACCCGTGTGATACACTATGTTATGTTAATAGATGCTTTGGATAAAACTACATGACATGTAGATTAAAAGAATACATACTTGTAATAATAATTAATGCTTACAAATAGAACAAATGTAAACAAATGACCGAATTGCCCTTCTCGTGAACAGAAAAAATGGATAAAGTTAACCCAGAAGACTAAAATGGCAACGGTGAAACCTTTTTGAACCAACAGGCAAAAAAATGAAATCTTTGGACTAAACTAATAAATTGGCCCAAACCACAAGGACTAAAATGGCATTTTAACTCAATATCTAAGAAAATGGCACAACATATAAGTGCATTAACATTAACACTAACACTACTTTGGCACAAAAAAATATAAATATAATCTTTAACTTTGTAATTTTATCTTGTGTTAAATGTCATTTTAGTCCCTGTGGTTTGAGTCATTTTCCCAGTTTAGTCCAAAAGTTTCACTTTTCGCCTGTGGGTCCAAAAAGGTTTTACCGTTGCCATTTTAGTCCACTGGGTTAACTTCATCAATTTTTTTCTGTTAACGAAAAGGGCAATTCGGTCATTTTATATGTAATTATGTTAACTAGAAGGGCAATTCGACCATATAAAATGACCAAATTGCCCTTCTCGTTAACATAAATAATGGATGAAGTTAACCTAGTGGACTAAAATGGCAACGCTGAAACTTTTTTGGACCCACATGCAAAAAATGAAACATTTGAACTAAACTGATAGAATGGTCCAAACCACATAGACTAAAATGACATTTAACTCTTAAATCTTATAAGTGAAGGGGTTTTCCGTCATTGGCCTCAAAGGCCTTGTTTGTCATAACCCTATTAAGTAATTCCAAGGTCATTTTAATAATTACATGATTAATTAGATTAATAACATGTAAAACACTATATTCACCAATTACTGTCTATATGTACCATGTCTGATAGCTCAAAGTATTACACTTAATATATCATGAGTAGCAACTAACATAATAGAGTATTGGTATGTATTTATGAGTCACTTTAATATTTCATACGTAGGTTCCATCTTCTTTTCCTTTCACTATTTTTCAAATATTTTTCATTGGTTAATCTATGATGCAAGAGCATATAAATGTAGAAAAAGTCAAAGTCAAAGCCAATAAAACATGTTACCTTATTTAACATATGTAATAATCTGTTGTATTTCTCACTAATAAAGTTAATTGCAAGAGGTGAATTAAAAGCAATAATACAAATCCTATCTATAAAGAAAACAACTAAATAAACACATGCATTAAAAAAACACGAGCTTCTGTTTTGTAGCAACAATCCATGACATCCACCTCTATGGAACTTGGTCAACAGAAAACGAAGTCTTCACACGTGATCTGTTAGCTATGGATTACCGATTATCTGACCCGTTTCTCGCCCCGTAACCCAACTTGACTCGTACACAACTAGACTTCAAAACTCTCATGCATATATACATACACATATAATCTCCCCTATCATGTCACAATGCACATAATACTAATAGTAATTTCATGTTTAAACCCATCTTCTTGCAAGGCTTAATGTCAACTCGAACCGAAACTCTTACACATACAGCCCAATACATGCAATACACAAATAAGATTAAGCATCGATCACCAACATAACATCATACTTTGCCGTTTTCATACCCACATCCATATCTCGGCCTTTCGACAAAATTTCAAGTGCGAACATAATCACTTATCATCTACTCATACATATATTCACACATAATCTATTCTATCCCATCATATTACACATAGAAATCACAACCGTTCATATAAAATCCTATTTTCATACAATTAACTTAGTCGAGGACGAACCGAAACCGGACAACGCAACCTTATTTAAAGACTACGGAGTGAGTTGTACTAACCGATTGCGTAGCGACCTCGGGACCTGACTTCCGTCAACCGCAGCATGAGAGAGAAAAGAAGGGCAGAGTACTAGCAGGTTAGGGTTTGATGATTGATGAGAGCTTGGATAGTTATAAAAATAAAAATAACATACCCTTACGTAACTATAAACCCTCAAGGGTGTAGGCGGTTTGGTAAATAATTGGGCTGAAGCGATAACTGAGGTTTTTGAATTAAATCCAAATTATCCTCTGCATGTTACGTAATCTGTTGTAACATGGTTTGGTGGATTAAAACAATTATTCTCATATCTCATGCATTTAATATGGAAGTAACGAAATTTATTTTATATGCTTATTATATTGTTATTGTTTTTTTATAAATAACATTCCATGCAAAATGTATTAGTGGATCTTAGTGGATAAGCAACACGACTAGGAGTTTATTTAATTTAGTATAAATCTATTAAATCAAATTCAACATATGACATATAAATGTAACGTGCAACGGAACGCGAATTATAGACGTGAAGACAAAAAGTGCTAACCTCAGAAATACGGGTTGTCATATCATCCCTAAATTAAAAGAAATTTCGTCCTGAAATTTGGCATGCAGTTGCTGAAGACGCTAGTACTGTTAAGCATTTTCGTGGGGTGTTACATTGGTGGGGTCCACATGAATACCTTCATGGTTAATCAAACGTCCTAGAAATTGTACTTCTTGTAACCAAAATTCACACTTAGAGAATTTAGCATAAAACTTTTCTTTTCTCAATAGTGTTACAAGCAAATGAAGATGTTTGGCATGATCTTCCTCATTTTTAGAATAATTAAGTATGTCATCTATTAAAACGATACCGTTTACATATCCGATTCATCATGTCCTTAAATGCTGCTAGAGAGTTTATTAGACCAAAGGGCATGACTGTAAAGTCGTAATGACCATATCTAGTTCTGAAAGCAGTTTTAGGAATATCTTATTCCTGTACTTTTAGTTGATGGTACCTTGGGCGTAAATCAATTTTTGAAAAGTATCGGGCTCCTTGGAATTGATCGAATAGATCATCAGTTCTCGGTAATAGGTACCGATTCTTAATTGTGACCTTATTCAATTCCTGATAATCGATACACAGACGCATCGATCCACCTTTCTTTTCGATTATAACATTAGAGCTCCTAAGGGAGATGAGCTTGGTCGCATGAAACCTTTTTCTAGCGATTCATCCAATTGCTTCTTTAGTTCAAGCATTTCTGTTGGTGCAAAATGATATGGTGCTTTAGCAATTGGTGTGGTTCAAGGTATCAGATGAATTCTGAACTCTACTTCACGATCGGGTGGTAGTCCAGGTAAATCTTTTGGGAAAACGTCGGGGTATTCCGATACTATTGGAATTTCTTTAAGTTCCTTCCCTTTAGTGTTAAAGATCACATGGATCATGTACACTACGCCTTGCTTCTGTACATAACTGGCAGCTTTCATTGCCGAGATGAATTTTGTTGACTTGGTTGGCTTGTCTCCTTGGATTATGATCATTCCCCTATGGCGTACGAATCTCCACATACTTTTGATCACATAAGATTCGAGCATGGTTGGATACTAACCAATCCATCCCTAATATACTACATCCAATCCAGCCAGATTCATCAGAAGTAGGTTCGCGCTGAACTTATGTCCTAATAATTCTATATTCCCTTCTTGAAGTACTTCAGGAATGTGGTAGAGTTTCCTGTTGTCGCTTCTACCGTACAAGTGTCACACCCCAACCGATGGCGGAATCATCGGGGCGCAGCACTAGGCGACCAGATTGTCTCACGAGAATTCCATATCAATTATCTAGCAACATTACTTATCGTTTAACATCCCATACTATCAAACATAACATTTCCAAACAATTATTACAGAAACTTGTTTTCTCATAAGCACTAATTAGGTTCGATATCCCCTAGATTTAATACATGAGTTCCTAAATCAAAACAAACTAAAAACAACTAAAATAAGCAAAATCCAATGCATCCAATGCTAATCCTCATCCTGCCACATATGTTAAAATAAAACGTCAATACAATTAAGTAAAGGTGAGCATACGAGTTTTGCATACAATATAGATATAAAAGCGTTTAACATACACCGCATGACATACGTAATAGTTGTGAATGATGTAACTACTTAGATTCATGCAAACCACCAAACCGTGATTGATCGAGGCATGCAAACAAGCGTTCACATCCTAAAAGAGAAAATAAATGCGAAATAAAAATGTGAGCCTTAACAACCCGGGCCTTCGGGTGGCGGGTCAACCTCTAGTATACTATCATGTTAAGGGAGGCATACAAGCAATCAAGCAATACATACAATTCAGCAGATTTCACGTATAATCATGTAACAGCAGGTTACGAATAAGCATTTGAGATTTGTGTGATGTGTTTTGATATACGTACATAGGTGACACCCAAAGTGCATTTAAGCGAAAAAGGGTTCAAGTATACTCAAAATTGGTGCGTTTTAAGGAGATTCGGAATCTGAGAGGAGTTGCGGAGAGTGCCGGATCAGCCTGTAAGCGAACAGAAGTGCATCAGTCTTCCGAGTTACTGAAACGGTTAACGGTTGTGAAAACAGTAGACAAGTTCGGGCGAACTTGTATTGGAAAGTACAAGTTCGGGCGAACTTGTGCTCCTGAACTTACTGGGGGTACAAGTTCGGGCGAACTTGTGCTCCTGAACTTACTGGGGGTACAAGTTCGGGCGAACTTGTGAAGTCTTGTTGAGAGGTGAGACAAGTTCGAGCGAACTTGTAGGGTTGTTAACTGAGGAGGAAAAGTTTGAGCGAACTTGTCCAATTTTCTTGAAAATTGGACAGAGTTCGGGCGTACTTGTGCCATTTTTGCAGTTTTGACAAGTGAGACCAAGTTCAGACGAACTTAGTCACCAAATGGGTGACAAGTTAGGGCGAACTTGGTGTATTCCGGGCGAACTTTCTTGTTTTGGCATCCAAATCGTGCATTTTTTCGTTGTTTGCTTGAGGAAATCGAGTGTTCATCCCTCCAACCTTAAGCCACTGAATAAAACTTAGGCTGGAGAGGTCTTTTGGAGCGAGTTTAGCCATTTTATAGAAGCTCGGGCTAATCCGGGCGAACTTGTGGTTCGTACGGGTTAGTCCAGCTCGTGTAAAGTGACGATTTCGTCATTGTGCTTTCGGATCTGAGATCTTGCTTTGACAAACGCCTCGTTCCACTCAAAAGTGAATGCAACATACGTCATTTAGTCCGAAATTGTGTAAAAATCAAGGTTTTAAAGGTTTTACTCAGATCTAAACATAGATCTGAGTGAAAAACAGAAATTTTGTAGAAAAAGATGAAGATTTTCGTAAATAGAAGAGATTTGATGAAAACGAAGGCAAAGCCTTATGCTAAAATCGGTGTAAACCTTTGTAAAACGTTGATGAACATCATTGCAGTTGAAAACGGGTTGAATCTTACTTAGAAAACAAGGGTTTCGGGTTAGGAGAGCTCTGGGCGAACTTGGCAGCAAGTTCAAACAAGAGAATAGAGCTGAGTAGTTATAGGTAAGGGTGAGAATGAGGGAGCAGACATCAAGTTTGGCCGAACTTGTTGTTTTCTGATGATTTGAGAACAAGTCCGGGCGGACTTGTTGAATCAATGAGGTTATTATAGCTTTGGCAAGTTCGGGCGAACTTGTGATATACAAGTTCGGCCGAACTTGACCAATGGGCCAAGTTTCGTTCGATTATTTCGTGTTAAGTGTTTGTTTGGCGATTTGGTTCGCATTAGATAGTTATGTTAAGCGTTATAAGTGACGTAATAGTGCGATTTAGCTATTCGTGCGTGTGAGAGCGTTGCGATAGCGATTGTAACCATAATATAACAAATAAAACACTCATAAACATAATTCCACATAAATAACAGCGATTTGCGATGCGATGCGATGAAGTAAGCAATGCGATGGCACAAGTGTTTACTAAACAATAACACACTTGGCTCGTATAGTAGCATAATTTGTTGTGATTGCGATTAGATTAGCGATGCGTTTTATAAGCGATTAGATGCGATATAACTGTAATAAGCATAATTAATTTATCATAACTTCTTATAAACGAATCTCGGGATTACAAATGGATAGATACAACGGAAAATAAGAGAAAAAGATAACAACGAATTTTCGAGTTGTTACAGTATCCCCTACTTTAGGAAATTTCGTCCCGAAATTTAAGTAGTGGCCGTAACAAAGAGGTGCGGGTACTTGGCCTTCATGTCACTTTCCAGTTCCCAAGTGAACTCGGCACCGCGTTTGCCTTCCCATCGGACCTTCATGATAGGGATGCGAGAGCGCCGTAGTTTCTTGGTCTCTCGGTCCATGATTTCGACAGGCTTTTCCACGAAATAGAGAGTCTCATTTATTTGCAAGTCCTCGAGAGGGACGTGGGGATTTTCTTCAGCTAGGCATTTCTTGAGGTTAGACACGTGAAAAGTTGGATGGACGTTATTAAGTTCCGTCGGTAGTTCGAGTCGATAGGCCAATTTTCTGATCCTTTCCAGAATCTTAAAGGGACCTACATATCGAGGCGCTAGCTTTCCTTTCTTCCCGAAGCAGATCACTCCCTTCCAAGATGCAACCTTTAGGAGAACGTGATCTCCCACTTCGAACTGTAGGGGTTTGCGGCGTTTGTCGGCGAAACTCTTTTGACGACTCCGAGCTTACAAGAGATTGTCTCTGATCTGGAGAATTTTGTCCGTCGTTTCTTGAATCAGGGACCGGTGATTTGTGCTTCGCTAATCTCGTGCCATGCAATAGGTGATCGACATTTTCTTCCATACAGTGCCTCAAAAGGAGCCATTTGAATGCTGGTGTGATAACTATTATTGTACGAGAATTCAACTAAAGGTAAATGCGTATCCTATTTACCACCGAAATCTATGATGCACGCATGAAGCATGTCTTCGAGGGTGCGGATCGTGCGCTCAGTATGACCGTCGGTCTGAGGGTGAAAAGCGGTACTGAGATTGAGAGTAGTACCGAGAGCGGTCTGAAAAGTCTCCCAGAGACGCGAGGTAAAGCGACCATCGCGGTCAGAGATGATGTCACGAGGCGTCCCGTGTCGACATATGACTTCGTCGGTATAGATTCGGGCTAATCGCTCGACCTTAAAGTCTTCTCGTATAGCAATAAAGTGCGCGGATTTGGTAAGACGATCAACGATAACCCAAATGCTATCGTGACAAGAGGAAGTGCGAGGGAGTTTCGTTATAAAGTCCATAACTATACTCTCTCACTTCCACATCGGGATTTCGGGTTGTTCGAGTAAGCCAGAGGGCCTTTGATGTTCGGCTTTAACCTTCGAGCAGGTTAAGCACTTTGAAACGTATAAGGCGATATCCTTTTTCATGCCCGGCCACCAGTATTTAGGACGAAGGTCCTGGTACATCTTGTCGGCTCCGGGGTGAATGGAATATCGAGATTTATGGGCTTCATCATTAGCAGTTCACGAAGATTGTCACGACTAGGAATCCAAATACGATCGAGATAGTTGTGACAAGTGGTACTTCCCGATCCTTAATTACGCATATAACAAGCATTAAGACACTAAAACTTAGCGTAATTAGACTAAAATTAACTTAATTAGGCACTTGGAAAGCCTAGGAGCGTCTACTTGATTCACACTACGTGATTAGACGATTTCGTAATTTTTAGCGCGCGTTGAACTTTAAACAGATTAACAGCGGATAACATACTGACAACTCATAAAAATACAACTTTTGTGCCAAAATATATCCCATATTGATGATAACGCGAGTTAATCGGACTGTCGGGCAAGACATAGCACAAACGCGGAAGCTACGCAAAAACGAGAACACACCAGCAATTAACAACGAAAAGGAAGCACCTGACATGAATTTCATCTCGATATTAATATATTATTATATATTTATCTTTGTTAACGAATATTTATATAACTAGTTGAAACCGGATCGGAAAACGAGTTAAAAACGATGACCGCAGCGATTTACACAATTTTAATGCAACGACAATCATACGCGTAAAAAATGACTTACGACGCAATTTTAAGTGCACGTGACCCTAAAACTTTATTATATGACATCTACGAAGTTCGGGCATGAAAACGGCCTCCATAAACGTTAACGAGCCGCACGAAAGTTTAAGACACGAGCTAATGGGCCTAGGGCCAAGCCCGCTCACAAACCCTAAATATTTAAACACTTTAACCCTCATCTCTCTCATTTTTTCACATGAAAACCCTAGCACACACCCCAAATTCTCATCTCTCTCTCGTTTCTTCACCGGTGAGACACCGGCGCCATTTCCGGCAGGCCACTCCTCAAAACCCATGACCCCTCATCTTATATCACCCTATACACACACATCTGAAATATGTTTAGAGAGAGAGACCAGAGAGAGGCAGAGGACGACTGGAGAGAGAAAGATAGATCGGTGGGAGGTAGAGAGCCGACCCCTCTCTACCGTGCTCGACGGCGACGAAACGGCGGTAGGGCCACCACGCCGGCCACCGGAAATGGTGGCGGTGGATGGTTGTTTCGCATCGGGATCGGGTGGAGCGATGGTGCTCGCCACCAATCTCCGGTAAGCCCCTAATTCCTTATTCCTTTATGTTTTCTTTTTAGATCTGGTCGATCCATGTTTTTCTAGCACTTTTGGGTCGTGTTACAGGTTGTAACGATGATGATGTTGATTGATGATGATGACGGTGGTGGAACAGGACCGCCGCCGCCGGCGCTAGGGCCGGCCGACAACGACGGGGACGGTGGTGGTGGTTTCGGGTTATAAAAAGGTTCGGGATCGGTCAAAAGTGGACAAACGGCACAAGGGTCAAAGCTGGTCAACTACTCTGTCAACCACAGTCAATATCAGATTTGGTTCAAGATTTGGGCTCGGGTCATATTTCGGTTATGTTTGGTACGGGTTTCGTGGAACGAGTTAACTCGGGTCTCGGTTCGGTCAAAAGCAGTCAACGGCACAGTTCGGGTCCGGTCAACGAAAGTCAAATGTGGTCAACACAAGTCAACAGGTCAAACCCGGTCAACTATCGGGTCAACAGTCGACGCAAGACTTGGTAAATAATTAGCGACGTGAAATTGATATTATTTCCTTTATAAACATCATTTAAACGCAAACCCGATCTCGACCCGACCGACTAACGTTATATATGGCCAAAGTTTGGAGATAATAACATCTTTCTTATTTATTTTCACCTATCGATCGATTACGCGAAAGTACTGTCTCCATATTTATATATAAAAGATCTTTATATTATAAAACTTAATACTTAGACGTTGTTATCTAAAAATACCCGACATATGTATAAAGTTCATATCCAATTATTGAGTCTTGAAATTGTTGCGTTTTGACAAATAAGTCAACAACTTGTGTGTCAGGATCGTCCAAAAACAGAGGAAACTCTGCCCGTTTTTCGTAAAAACCCGAAAAACGACACATGATTATATTCTAAAAATGACACTCGTCGGAGTTCAAGTTTTCTTATAAAATAAATATGAAAGTATATTTATTTTGGCGACGTTTTACGAATTATAAAACAAAGTTATAACGTGTCGACAAACATGATTTGCTAGTTAACAAACTCGAGAATTTATCTAAAGTAAATATAATTATTTATATTTATTTCAAAGCAAATACAACTCGAAATCTTTTATGAGATAAATATTATTTGTATTTATTTCGAGCAACTAACAAACGTCGGATAAATTTTATAAGATAAATGTGATGTTTATTTTTGTTTCATATGTCGTTAACTCGTATACTTTTATAAAGTTTGATTCCAACTTTTAAACGAAGCATGACACATTATCGGACGATTAGCATACAACCACATAATTGTTTTATTTAATACAAACGAAACGCAATATTATTATTTCGGTTACGCGAAGTGGATACATATACCTTTACGTTTACATATATAAATATATATATGTCTACATCTTTCGAAACACTACAACGAGTCGTATTATTCGTCAACATATAAGACGACCATTCGGGAAACGCGTAAATACTTTATACGAGATTATAATGTATTATTTCTATGTAAATATTCATTGCATATACGTACTACCTTTTGGGACGATAGACATGAATTAATAAATATATTTATTTTTTATATATATATAAATATACATATCATTAATTTCTCGAAAACTAAGTCGCTTCCGAGACTTAATTTTATCCCGATTATAAATGGGATCAAATAACCATAGATTGGTTATTTCAAGACGATAACACTTTCATAGAATCGCACAGTTAACGATTTGGTAGCGCTCGGGCGCGTAGTTTAGTTACGTTTAACTTGAAGCTTATAAATTATTCCTTGATTAGGAATGCTTTAGTTGCACGCTAGCTAATACACGTCTTGGAACGACATCACAGAATCACATTTAGCTAGCTTTGCACAAGGATATCGAGGTGAGTTCATAACCCCACTTTTTACAGTTTTTTATATTTTTATAATGTTTTCGAGGGTGGAAAGACATGCAGGTTTTGCAAAAGTACACAAAAGTTCAATAAACAAAAAGATTCATATTTCTAAACCATAATGCGAAAGGATTTTGAATAAACTCAAATGGTTTACGAAAGGTTTATACTCAATATACCGGTTTTACAAAATACTCGCGTATTTTAGAAACGTGCATGAGTTTCATGGATAGGGACGGGATTGCCCTAGTTACAACAGGACAGGATTGTCCTACATACAAACAAGAGGACTGGTTGGTCCTGATTTTAGACTTAAACGGGCTAGGCCCATTTTCACTTGTGCATGGCACAAAGACTCTGTGAGTTCATGTTTCCCCCTTTTCCTTCTAAACATTTTTCGGTTTTATAACAATTGAGGGTGAAATACATGATATGACGTTTTATGACAAAAGGGTATGTTAGCTACGGGTTTAGAGAAAGAACTAGATCAATGTGTGTAAGTAGGGTGATAACATAATAACCATTAATCACCCACTAATATCTCGGTGACGAAGGTGCAAAGGTGTAGATCTACTGAGTTGGAGACACACTTCACTCTGGATAAAACAATGTCCTTTCAGAGTGCTTTGTGAGCCCTAGGAAATTCTGGATAAGATATGTCCTTCCAGACGCTCCAGATAAAACATGTCCTTCCGGAGTGCCCTGAATAAAACATGTCCGTTGGGGGAAGAAGTTGTCTCGGGTTGGTTATTTACTTATGACACATAATATCAGGGACTAGCTACCCGCTGATAGATCCTTAAACCCTAGGAATAACAATAACATACCAGGATTTCAATATTGGCTTATGACAGTGGCCAGGATTTAAATATTGGTTTATAAATATTACAATGGTAGGATTTCTATATTGATGACAATTATGACAGAAAACATTTTGACAGAAAACTCGATACGACATTTCAAACATTTTGAGATACTATGATCTCACGAACCGGTTTATCAAAAGATTTATTTTAAATCTTTTTCAAACAAACTATGAACTCGCTCAACTTTATGTTGATTTTTCGCATGTTTCTTTCTCAGGTTACATATACAAACTATGGCACGGTCGGATTAGGAGAACCCATGGGGATTCGAGTACTTAGCGGGCATTCACTTTCTAGAAGTCTTAGCATTAAACACTTCCGCTGTGCAATGAAGATACTAGTCCAGTCACGCCGGCTCTGATGTGATCGAATTATCGGGGTGTGACAGATTGGTATCAGAGCTATAGGTTTCAGTGAATTAGGTTTTTGTAGAGATACCTAGGCTTTAACCTTACTTTCCTATGGGGACTTAGCTTTTTAAGACTTGAAACACATACAGAACGTCTAGAACGCATACATGGGTTCCAACCGTGGCCGAAAACAATGAGCCAACATATCGATTACTAAACATACATTAGTGTTGTGTTTTATACACGTTACACAAAACGACTACATACGCTAATCAAAACTTGAGAGTTTTGGGAACACACATTTAAGACCTTTGGTTAACTTATGTCAAAAATCCATTAAAGGTCATTTCGAAGGAACTGCAACTATTAACGCGAGTAAACGGTTTTGTTTATGTCATCTATGCTATTTTACTAACCCGAGCAGGTAAACTACGAAAAGCAAAATGCCGATGTGCATGAATACATGAAGCTTAGTGCATACATCACGGATGTAGAAATACAAAACGTACGAAATACGAGGCACGACCTATGGAAAACACGAATGAACGATTACAACAGCGATGCAAATCCCGTCAGTAGAATGACTGTCGGTCAGAATGTAGCTAATATCACGTAGCCCGGCAAGCAGTATGAAACACGCCAAGGTACGTCCAAACAAGGACTTCACGAACTATTGGAAATCATGATTTCGGGCATCGCAACAGAAAACACAAGCCCTCACATCTCCTCACTCCCTAAATGGTGACTACGCCAAGATTGACATCTTGTGGTGATGTCACATTACACCATGTCATTGCACGAAATTCGAGGTAAGTCTTAAATTCTTTTGTTTAATATTCCGACTTTTGCATACAGTGAGTAGATTCTTGCATCTCTACTCTTTCTAAAGTTCATTTCATCACAAGGATTTCATTCATAATTAGTGAACACCCGATTACAACTTCTTGACGAATTCATACGTCACGCATGCATTGTTTGTTCGGCATGTGGTTGGCTTGATTCGTGGAAACCCTCCGGGATTCCACATTGAATGAGTTGTTCTATAAATATTTCAACTATTGTTTCTAATATATCGATTATTGCATTTCAACCTTGATGACTTATATTATTGCAAGAGTTGACTCATTGATATCGAGTCAACTAAATTCCTCGAATCACTTTTCTTGACAAGCCACATACATGGTTTTGTATGGCCATGTTAAAACTTCCTTCGAAATACACATACCATTGTTGGTCGATATCCAAAGCAAGTTTAGTTGGCTAAACTTGCTCACTTTACGCATTCAATTCAAGGATTCCATATGATGGATTGAGGCCGTCATATTCAAATAATATCAACAAGCGTTTCATTCATCTTGAACCATAATAGACTTGTTTGATCTTAACTCTACTAAGTCGTTTGTTGTTTACGACACCTTGGGGTGGCGTATTCATTAATTTGAAGCTTGTGCTGATGTCGTATACAAACTTCACATACGGATTTAACTATTTGTTATTTATTTATTATTAAATCCACTTTGTTGATTCATTAACTGAAAACATTCCTAATACAATCGTGTATTAAGAAAATGGCACACAAATTCATGGCTTGTTTCGGTGTACCTCTAACGATTATTTCAACGCCACTTGCAAACTCGATGACGTTCATTTGTTATTTATTTTTGTCATCGACCCGAATTGCTATGAAATCCATTTGGAATAAACCTCTGAATTTACTTCGTTGAATCTTCTATCTTATTGCAAACACGGTGAACTTGTTCGATCACCGCTATTGCTGAATTATTTCAATCTCTACAACGCCTTGTGGCGTTGGCATAAACATGTAGCTTGGGCTAATTATGATCAATTGTTTCATGCGAAACTACGTATGCTCTTCGTTTAATTTATCATTCAAATAGTCTTAATGCAACTATGTATTAGGACACTGATACACCAGGATCGGTTGTATTTCGACGATTCCTTGCAATTCGGTAATGTCAACACATATTTTATTTCATTTAATGGTTCGATAGTTGACTAATTATTTTCATGACCCTATTCTATAAGCTTGTTGATTATGAGTTCAATCATCCAACAACTAACGTAAGGTACTATTGATAGTACATTTCTTGTTTCTAGAATTCAATTGCATATTGTGAACGTTCACTAGAAATTGTATTGGTTAAATTCCTCTTTTGTTGAAACCTTGTAAACTTAGTCACATTGGTGACGGTATCATAACATCTGGTTCATTTGGCATCGATTCAGAAAACAAATTCAATTGAATTGTTGGGTTCTTATTGTTGCAGTAAGTCATTGTATTCATATAATTCGGATGAGTCTCGATTCATTCTCAACGTCAATTACCTCTGTATTATTCATACCTACCTGTGCATGACAAAACTCTACGAAGTTTACATAGTCTAAATTTCGGGGACGGAATTTCTTTAACGGGGGAGAATGTGACAACCGGTACTTCCCTATCCTTAATTACGCATATAACGAGCACTAAGACACTAAAACGTGGCGTAATTAGATTTAAATTAACTTAATTAGGCCCTTGGAAAGCCTAGGAGCGTCTACTTGATTCACACTACGTCATTTGACGATTTCGTAAATTTTAGCGCTCGTTGAACTTTAAATAGATTAACAGCAGATAACATACTGAAAACTCATAAAAATACAACTTTTGTGCCAATATATATCCCATATTGATGATAACGCGAGTTAATCGGACTGTCGGGCAAGACATAGCACAAACGCGGAAGCTATGAAAAAACGAGAACACACCGGCAATTAACAATGAAATGGAAGCACCTGACACGAATTTCGTCTCGATATTAATATATTATGATATATTTATCTTTGTTATCGAATATTTATATTCCTAGTTGAAACCGGATCGAAAAACGAGTTAAAAACGACGACCGCAGCGATTTACGCAATTTTAACGCAACGGCAATCATACGCGTCAAATAACAACTTACGACGCAATTTTAAGTGCACGTGACCCTAAACTTTATTATATGACATCTACGAAGTTCGGGCACAAAAACGGGCTCCATAAACGTTCACGAGCCGCACGAAAGTTAAAGACACGAGCTAATGGGCCTAGGGCCCAAGCCCACTCGCAAACCCTGAATATTTAAACACTTTAACCCTCACCTCTCTCATTTTTTCACTTGAAAACCCTAGCACACACCCCAAATTCTCTGCAACTCTCTCTAGTTTCTTCAACGGTGAGACCACCGGCGCCGTTTCCGGCCGACCATCCTCAGAACCCACGACCCCTCCTCTTATATCACCCTATACACACACATCTGAAATATGTTTAGAGAGAGAGAGATCAGAGAGAGGCAGACGACGACTGGAGAGAGAAAGATAGATCGGTGGGAGGTAGAGAGCCGACCCCTCTCTACGGTGCTCGACGGTGACGAAACGGCGGCAGGGCCACCACGTTGGCCGCTGGAAATGGTGGCGGTGGATGGTTGTTTCGCATCAGGATCGGGTGGAGCGATGGTGCTCGCCACCAAATTCTCCGGTAAGCCCCTAATTCCTTTTTCCTTTCTGTTTTCTTTTTAGATCTGGTCGATCCACGTTTTTCTGGCACTTTTGGGTCGTGTTACAGGTTGTAACGATGATGATGTTGATTGATGATGATGCCGGTGGTGGAACAGGACCGCTGCCGGCGGCGCTAGGGCCGGCCGGCAACGACGGGGACGGTGGTGGTGGTTTCGGGTTATAAAAAGGTTCGGGATCGGTCAAAAGTGGACAAACGGCACACGGGTCAAAGCTGGTCAACTACTCGGTCAACCACAGTCAATATCAGATTTGGTTCAAGATTTGGGCTCCGGTCATATTTCGGTTATGTTTTGGTACGGGTTTCGTGGAACGAGTTAATTCGGGTCTCGGTTCGGTCAAAAGCAGTCAACGGCTCAGTTCGGGTCCAGTCAACGAAAGTCAAATGTGGTCAACACAAGTCAACAGGTCAAACCCGGTCAACTATCGGGTCAACAGTCGACGCAAGACTTGGTAAATAATTAGCAACGTGAAATTGATATTATTTCCTTTATAAACATCATTTAAACGCAAACCCGATCTCGACCCGACCGCCTAACGTTATATATGGCCAAAGTTTGGAGATAATAACATCGTTCTTATTTATTTTCACCTATCGATCGATTACGCGAAAGTATTGTCTCCATATTTATATATAAAAGATCTTTATATTATAAAACTTAATACTTAGACATTGTTATCTAAAAATATCCGACATATGTATAAAGTTCATATCCAATTACTAAGTCTTGAAGTTGTTGCGTTTTGACAAATAAGTCGACAACTTGTGTTGTCGGGAACGTCCAAAAACAAAGAAAACTATGCCCGTTTATCGTAAAAACCCGAAACACAACACATGACTATATTCTAGAAACGACACTTGTCGAAGTTCAAGTTTTCTTATAAAATAAATATGAAAGTATATTTATTTTGGCGACATTTTACGAATTATAAAACAAAGTTATAACGTGTCGACAAACACGATTTGCTAGTTAACAAAACTCGAGAATTTATCTAAAGTAAATATAATTATTTATATTTATTTCAAAGCAAATACAACTCGAAATCTTTTATGAGATAAATATTATTTGTATTTATTTCGAGCAACTAACAAACGTCGGATAAATTTTATAAGATAAATGTAATGTTTATATTTATTTCATATGTCGTTAACTCGTATACTTTTATAAAGTTTGATTCCAACTTTTAAACGAAGCATGACACATTATCGGACGATTAGCATACAACCACATAATTGTTTTATTTAACACAAACGAAACACAACATTATTATTTCCGTTACGCGAAGTGGATAAATACACCTTTACGTTTACATATATAAATATATATGTGTCTACATCTTTCGAAACACTACGACGAGTCGTATTATTATTATTCGTCAACATATAAGACGACTATTCGGGAAACGCGTAAATACTTTATACGAGGTTATAATGTATTATTTCTATGTAAATATTCATTGCATATACAGACTACCTTTTGGGACGATAAAAATGAATTAATAAATATATTTATATATATATATATATATATATATATATACACATATAATTAATTTCTCGAAAACTAAGTTGCTTCCGAGACTTAATTTTATCCCGATTATATATGGGATCAAATAACCATAGATTGGTTATTTCAAATCAAGACGATAACACTTTCATAGAATCGCACGGTTAACGATTTGGTAGAGCTCGGGCACGTAGTTTAGTTACGTTTAACTTGAAGCTTATAAATTATTCCTTGATTAGGAATGCTTTAGTTGCACGCTAGCTAATTCACGTCTTGGAACGACATCACGGAATCACATTTAGCTAGCTTTGCACAAGGATATCGAGGTGAGTTCATAACCCTCACTTTTTACAGTTTTTACATTTTTATAAATGTTTTCGGGGGTGGAAAGACATGCAATTTTTGCAAAAGTACACAAAAGTTCAATGAACAAAAAGATTCATATTTCTAAACCATGATGCGAAAGGATTTTGAGTAAACTCAAATGGTTTACGAAAGGTTTATACTCAATATACCGGTTTTACAAAATACTCGCGTATTTTCGAAGCGTGCATGAGTTTCATGGATAGGGACGGGATTGCCCTAGTTACAACGGGCCAGGATTGTCCTACGTACAAACAAGAGGACTGTTTGGTCCTGATTTTAGACTTAAACGGGCTAGGCCCATTTCACTTGTGCGGGGCACAAAGACTCTATGAGTTCATGTTTCCCCATTTTCTTCTAAATTTTCGGTTTTATAACAATCGAGGGTGAAATACATGAAATGACGTTTTATGACAAAAGGGTATGTTAGCTACGGGTTTAGAGATAGAACTAGATCAATGTGTGTAAGTAGGGTGATAACATAATAAACATTAATCACCCACTAATATCTCGGTGACCAAGGTGCAAAGGTGTAGATCTACTGAGTTGGAGACACACTTCACTCTGGATAAAACAATGTCCTTTCGGAGTGCTTTGTGAGCCCTAGGAAAATCTGGATAAGACATGTCCTTCCAGACGCTCCGGATAAAACATGTCCTTCCGGAGTGCCCTAAATAAAACATGTCCGTTGGGGGAAGAAGTTGTCTCGGGTTGGTTATTTACTTATGACTCATAATATCAGGGATTAGCTACCCGCTGATAGATCCTTAAACCCTAGGAATAACAATAACATACCAGGATTTCAATATTGGCTTATGATAGTGGCCAGGATTTAAATATTGGTTTATAAATATGACAATCGCAGGATTTCTAAATTGCTGACAATTATGACCGAAAACATTTTGACAGAAAACTCGATACGACATTTCAAACATTTTGAGATACTATGATCTCACGAACCGGTTTATCAAAAGATTTATTTTAAATCTTTTCAAACAAACTATGAACTCGCTCAACTTTATGATTTTTCGCATGTTTCTTTCTCAGGTTACACATACAAACTATGGCACGGTTGGATTAGGAGAACCCATGGGGATTCGAGTACTTAACGGGCGTTCACTTTCTAGAAGTCTTAGCATTAAACACTTCCGCTGTGCAATGAAGATACTAGTCCAATCACGCCGGCTCTGATGTGATCGAATTATCGGGGTGTGACAATAGTAATAGATATCGTTAGGTTTAACAACGAGCTGAGTTTCGGCACCACATTTCATTTCTTCCTCCAAAGTATTCTCGTTAAAACAAGCGAATTGAGCGGAGCGAATCATGATTTCGAGATCATTCAAAGCTTGAGAGTTACGAACACTATACACATAACTTCGTCGACTTAGAGCATCGGCGACGATGTTTGCTTTGCCGGGATGGTAGCGTATCTGACAATCGTAATCGTTTAGTAGTTCAACCCATCGGCATTGGCGCATATTCAGTTCCTTTTGATTAAAGATATGTTGCAAGCTCTTATGGTCGGTGAAGACCGTACACTTAGTACCGTAAAGGTAGTGTCGCCATATCTTCAATGAAAAAACAACTGCACCGAGTTCGAGATCGTGGCTTGTGTAGTTCTTCTCGTGGATCTTGAGTTGTCGAGATGCATACTCGATAACCTTGTCTCATTGCATTAGAACACAACCAAGACCAAGATTAGAGGCATCGCAGTAAACAACGAAGTCGTCGTTTCCGTCGGGTAAGGCGAGTACATGAGCGTTGCATAGCATACGCTTGAGAGTTTGAAAAGCTTCCTCTTGCTTGAAATCCCAAACGAAAGGTTTGTCTTTATGAGTTAAAGTGGTAAGCGGAACGACGATTTTCGAAAAGTCGTCGATGAATCGACGATAGTAACCCGCCAATCCAAGAAATGAACGGATTTCGGAAGCGTTCTTCAGTGTAATCCAACTCTTGACATCTTCAATCTTTACGGGGTCGACGTGAATCCCTTGACTATTAACGATGTGGCCGAGAAATTGGACTTCTTCGAGCCAGAATTCACATTTTGAGAACTTAGCATAAAGGCGATTACCTTGGAGAAGTTCGAGGACTAAACGGAGATGGCGCGCGTGTTCATTTCTCGACTTCGAATAGATAAGGATGTCATCGATGAAAAAAATGACGAAACGATCTAGGAATGCTTTACACACACGGTTCATCAAATCCATGAAGACCGCGGGTGCATTGGTAAGACCAAAAGGCATGACCACGAATTCGAAATGGCCATAACGAGCACGAAAGGTGGTTTTTGGAATATCTTCTTCCAATACGTGCAACTGATGATAACCGGAACGTAAATCGATCTTGGAAAAACAAGTAGCACCTTGAAGCTGATCAAATAAATCGTAAATTCGGGGAAGAGGGTAACGGTTCTTTATCGTAAGCTTATTAAGCTCACGATAATCGATGCACATTCAAAACGTCCTATCTTTCTTTTTCACAAAAAGAACGGGTGCGCCCCATGGTGAAGTGCTCGGGCGTATGAAACCTTTATCAACAAGTTCTTGAAGTTGGCTTGATAGCTGGCGCATTTCGGATGGTGCGAGACGATAAGGAGCTTTAGCAACGAGAGTAGCACCGGGAACTAAATCGATACGGAATTCAACATCGCGAGTAGGGGGTAAACCGGGTAAATCGTTGGGAACGACCTTAGGAAATTCACGAACAGAAGGAACGTCTTTAAAAGTCTTCTTTTCTTTCTCCGGGTTCATGATATGGGCTAGAAAAGCAACACATTGCTTTCCCAAACATTTGTGTGCTCGAGTACATGACAAAAGCATCAACTTCTTTGAGGGAATTTCACCATAGACCTGGAGTTGATCATCGTTCGAGAGAGGGAAGCGAATCATCTTATCGAAGCAAACAACTTCAGCATGATTTTCACGAAGAAATTGATCGAGAAGACGTGGTTGTTGAGATCGAGAGTACAACCACGTAGGACAGAGGTGACGGTGATGGCTTTTCCAGTGGCGACTTCCACATCGAAAGTCTTTGGGAGTTTAGCGCGCTTACATTTTAAAACCTCTTCGAATTCTAACGATACAAAACAATTATCGGCACCAGTATCAAATAAACATGAAGCATAAACACCATTGACAAGGAACGTACCATTGACAACATTATTGTCATTTTGGGCCTGGCGATGGTTAAGGTTAAAGGCTCGTCCACGTGCAGCCTGTTGTTGCTGCTGCTGTGGCTGTGGTGGCTGTGGCTGCTGCTGCTCTTGTTTCACAGGCTTGTTTGGGCAGACATTACTGAAATGATTCGGATCACCGCACGTGTAACATGCACGTGCTCTTGGAGCTGGCTGCTGATTGGCCTGAGGAGGAGCTGGTAAAGCTGGTGCTGCTGGGGCCTGAGGAGTTGACTGACGAGGGCCTGAACGGCAACTGACAGTAAAGTGGCCGTAGATATTGCAGTTGGTGCAGAAGCGACAGTTGCCTTCAATTGCATGATGATAGGTGCATTTTGAGCACAAATGATGCAGGCCAGTATACGCACGCTTTGCCGGCGGTGCGTTCGGTGCTGCAGACTGGAGTGGCTGAGGGTTTTGCGGAGCGATAAGAGCAAAGTTCTTGCTCGGGTTTTCTCGCTTGCGACCATGGCGACTGTTCTTTGCCTCTCGAGACTGATCGGTAGGAGCTGCGGATTCGGTAAGGGCCTAGTTTGTGACCTTGCTGTTCTTGAAATAACCAGACTGAACCCGTTTGTCATTGATCTCTGCGGCTAGCTGGTAGGTCTCCTCGATAGTAGTAGTGCGTGCTGCTTGAACAAAGTCAGCGACGCAATCGGGCAGAGCATTGATGAACTTCTTGATTGCTTTCTCGGTCGTGTCTACTTGACCGGGACAAATGATGCTAAACTTTTTGAATCGAGCCGTTAAACCAGCATTGTCAGGTCCGTCTTGCTTGATTCCCCAAAATTCGTTTTCCAACTTCTGGATCTCATGAGGTGGACAGAACTCTTTGATCATTATCTCCTTAAGTTCTTCCCAAGCGAGTCCATAGGCTTCATCGTTTCCCCTCCTGTTACGCTCCGCAGTCCACCAGTCGAGAGCCCTGGACTGGAAAACGCCGGTAGCGTTAATAGTGCGAAGGGGTTCGGGACACCCACTCTGATGGAATGTGACCTCAATAGCATCAAACTAGTGAAATATGGCACTTGGTCCTTCGGTTCTTGAGAAAGAGAGGGGTCCACAAGCTTTGAACTGTTTAAAACTAAAGGATGTCTTGGGTGGGTCGGCTTTGGAGTCCACAGAAGTGTTGCTGCTAGCAGCTTGAATCTCACTGACGATTTGAGGGATCACTTTGGCCATTTCCTTGGCCACTAGTGATGCGATGCACTTGTCAGCTTGGCTGCGCTGATGGTTCCTTCTGGTATGTAATCCCATTGAAGACATCTACATTGAAGGATTCGATTGAATGAGATTCGATTATAATAGGTTTATGTTAAAGTGTTTATTATTATTATTCATACAAGGCACATAAACACATAGGCAAGTAAACACGTAGGCAGGCAAACACGTAGTCACATAAGCACATAGTATGTAAGCACGTAAGCACGTAGTCACATAATTCACGTAAGCATATACTTTGCACGTATTCACCTTCTTATAAATAAAGCATACCGCGTTAGAGATGCGATATATAAGCGAGTAATACGGCGCATGAGACACACATGTCCTCATAGGCGTAAGTGAGTTAAGCGATTAGTTTGGTTGGTGTATTAATTAGCGTTTTAGGTTACGAGAGCTATGCGAGTAGTGCATATATCGATGGAGCGTAAAAGCAACAAATCGTGAAATCGATTAAGCGAGAAATCAAACAAAGAGAAAATTCTCAAAATTCAAACACATAAATAATAATAAACTCGATGATGCGTAAAATCGACGATAATAGGCTTAAACTAATTGGGAGCGTCCTGGGTTTTGAGACGTGACTACCCAAGGTGATTCGAAAATTCTCTGAGTTCGAACACACGATTTGGCCTAATAGACAAATGCTCTCGCCGTACAACGGTTAACGACATTTATCCTTCCTGTTACGTCGTGTTCCGAGTCATTGAAATAAGCGAGACCTTGGTGAGATTGAAAATCGAGAAGCGGAATTAGTTATTAAGATGCGGGTTTCACACCTAACTTAACATCGTTCCTAGTTGTGGTTATGCTCACCAATCAATTCGGGAGTTCCACTAGATAGAGATGGAGATTTTCGTCGAGTTTTGGATATCACTCCTAACTCAACAAAGGTATCTCGTGCGAGAGAATGTGCGGAGTGAATGATCTTATCGAGAGTTCTTGGTTTTCACACCTAATCTCGACTTGATCACTCGTTTTATGTGATACGAGCGTTCTTCACGTGTGTTGTGGTTGCCATAGGAAAAGCAATGTTTAGAAGTTCGTGTCGAAAGATTTTGGTCAAGTTTAGGCGAACTTGGCATCAATCTGATGTCAAGTTCGAATCCCAAGCGAACTGGTTTAGTTGAGAGGGGACAAGCAAGTTCGAGCGAACTTGGTCAAGTCCGGGTGAACTTGATCAAGTTCGGGCGAACTTGATCAATTTCGAGCGAACTTGTCACCCCAAGTTCGGGCAGACTTGCTGTTCGTAATCGTTTTTAGCGTTTAATCGATGCGTAACAGTCTGATTTGGTATCCTAACTATAGTCTAAGGCAAAACATGGCAATTCTACATAATTTCCCTATAGTTATGGCTCTGATACCAATCTGTCACACCCCAACCGATGGCGGAATCATCGGGGCACGACACTAGGCGACCAGATTGTCTCACGAGAATTCCTTATCAATTATCTAGCAACATTACTTATCGCTTAACATCCCATACTATCAAACATAACATTTCCAAACAATTATTACAGAAACTTGTTTTCTCATAAGCACTAATCAGGTTCGATATCTGCTAGATTTAATACATGAGTTTCTAAATCAAAACAAACTAAAAACAACTAAAATAAGCAAAATCCAATGCATCCAATGCTAATCCTCATCATGCCACATATGTTAAAATAAAACGTCAATACAATTAAGTAAAGGTGAGCATACGAGTTTTGCATACAATATAGATATAAAAGCGTTTAGCATACACCGCATGACATACGTAATAGTTGTGAATGATGTAACTACTTAAATTCATGCAAACCATCAAACCGCGATTGATCAAGGCATGCGAACAAGCGTTCACATCCTAAAAGAGAATAAATGTGAAATAAAAATGTGAGCCTTAACAACCCCGGGCCTCCGGGTGGCGGGTCAACCTCTAGTATACTATCATGTTAAGGGTGGCGTACAAGCAATCAAGCAATACATACAATTCAGCAGAATTCACGTATAATCATGTAACAACAGGTTGCGAATAAGCATTTGAGATTCGTGTGATGTGTTTTGATATACGAACATAGGTGACACCCAAAGTGTGTTTAAGTGAGGGTTCAAGTATACTCAAAGTTGGTGCGTTTTAGGGAGATTCGGAATCTGAGAGGAGTTGTGGAGAGTGCCGGATCAGCCTGTAAGCGAACAGAAGTGCATCAGTCTTCCGAGTTGCTGAAACGGTTAACGGTTGTGAAAACAGTAGACAAGTTCGGGCGAACTTGTGCTCCTGAACTTACTGGGGGTACAAGTTCGGGCGAACTTGTGAAGTCTTGTTGAGAGGTGAGACAAGTTCGGGCGAACTTGTCTAATTTCCAAGGAATTTATACAAGTTCGAGCGAACTTGTAGGGTTGTTAACTGAGGAGGACAAGTTCGAGTGAACTTGTCCAATTTTCTTGAAAATTGACAGAGTTCGGGCGTACTTGTGCCATTTTTGCAGTTTTGACAAGTGAGACCAAGTTCGGGCGAACTTAGTCACCAAATGGGTGACAAGTTAGGGAGAACTTGGTGTATTCCGGGTGAACTTTCTTGTTTTGGCATCCAATTCGTGCGTTTTTGCGTCGTTTGCTTGAGGAAATCGAGTGTTCATCCCTCCAACCTTAAGCCACTGAATAACTTAGGCTGGAGGGGTCTTTGGAGCGAGTTTAGCCATTTTAAAGAAGCTCGGGCTAACCGGGCGAACTTGTACGGGTTAGTCCATCTCGTGTAAAGTGACGATTTCGTCCTTGTGCTTCCATATCTAAGATCTTGCTTTGACAAACGCCTCGTTCCACTCAAAAGTGAACGAAATATACGTCATTTAGTCTGAAATTGTGTTAAAATCATGGTTTTAAAGGTTTTACTCAGATCTAAACATAGATCTGAGTGAAAAACAGAAGTTTTGTAGAAAAATATGAAGATTTTCGTAAATAGAAGAGATTTGATGAAAACGAAGGCAAAGCCTTGTGCTAAAATCGTTGTAAACCTTTGTAAAACGTTGATGAACATCATTGCATTTGAAAACGGGTTGAATCTTACTTAGAAAACAAGGTTTCGGGTTAGGAGAGCTCTGGGCGAACTTGGCAGCAAGTTCAAACAAGAGAATGGGGCTGAGTATTTATAGGTGAGGGTGAGAATGTGGGAGCAGACATCAAGTTTGGCCGAACTTGTATCAAGTTCGGGCGAACTTGGTACAAGTTCTAGCGGACTTGTTGTATTCTGATGATTTGAGAACAAGTCCGGGCGGACTTGTTGAATCAATGAGGTTATTATGGCTTTGGCAAGTTCGGGCGAACTTGTTATATACAAGTTCGGCCGAACTTGACCAATGGGCCAAGTTTCGTTCGATAATTTCGCGTTAAGTGTTTGTTTGGCGATTTGGTTCACATTAGATAGTTATATTAAGCGTTATAAGTGACGTAATAGTGCGATTTAGCTATTCGTGCGTGCGAGAGCGTTGCCATAGCGATTGTAACCATAATATAACAAATAAAACACTCATAAACATAATCCCACATAAATAACTGCGATTTGCGATGCGATGAGGTAAGCGATGCGATGGCACAAGTGTTTACTAAACAATAACACACTTGGCTCGTATAGTAGCATAATTTGTTGTGATTGCGATTAGATTAGCGATGCGTTTACTAAGCGATTAGTTGCGATATAACTGTAATAAGCATGATTAATTTATCATAACTTCTTATAAACGAATCTCGGGATTACAAATGGATAGATACAACGGAAAATAAGAGGAAAAGATAACAACGAATTTTCGAGTTGTTACAAGCTTGACTAAGCTCAGTTAATGATTGATTGAGTGCTTAACAGAATGCAGTATTTATAAAACTTTGATTTGCGACAGAGTCAAATAACACTTTAGCGAAGATGTCATGGACAAGAAACGCACCAGAGATCATGACGGGAATCATTGTTGCCTCTTGCGTGGTAAGTACAAATGCTCGTGCGTTCTTCTTGGATCCATCGGTAGTCTGTCTTGTTGTCACGTAACTTTGTTCGTTTTGGGTAATATGGACGAATGTGACCTGTTTCTCCGCAGTTGTAACAATAAATAAAATAAAATAGAAAGAAAAAATATTTTGGGGTTTTTTATAATTTTTTAGAAAGCAAGAATAACTAACTAACTATCACTAAGCGCACCAATTCCCCGGCAACGGCGCCATTTTGATGTAGCTGTCGTAGGCCAATAGAAACAAGTATTTTTATGACTTAAATACCTATAATAGTACGGGCAAGTAAGATCGTCTCCATAAAGAATTTGTGGTTATTGTCTAGCTAAATTATCAAAAATAATTAACTACTAATTTTGTTTTAGGAGTTTTGATTGATTTGAAGAAATTGTAAAGTAATTATAAGAAAAGTGATCAGATTTTGAAAAACGTAACTTCCTCCAAGTTTCAAGTTCTATGTTTACACAAAATTAGCTAGTTATTTGGAAACTATATAGACATAGTTTTGGAAAAAACAGTCAACATGGCAATCAAAATAGTTTTTGTCATCAAACCATATAATTTAATTACCCAATCTATCTATATCGAGTCAACCCTCTTTAATCACACAACCCGTTTCTAGGTTTTGTCATCAACCATACAGAATTGTAAAGAAAGAATTCAAAACATAGATAAATTGTTTCAATAAATTAATACATTAATCTGATTCATAAAGTTTTGTCAGAACAAGATTACATTCAAAACGTAACTAACAAACAAAGTGTAAAACCAATACGAACCGTTTATCTTGAAGAAGTCACAGAGAATTAGCCGGACATGGTTATCGCGTTCAAACCCAGAAACTCCATAATCTGTGTCTTGATTTGCGTGTACCAAAAAATTCCCAACCGCCTAATTGCGTATCATGTGCGATCTCCAAATTTTCCCTCAAAAGAACCTCTACAGCCTAGAGATGGGCATAAAAACCGGTTCCGAACCCGAACCGGTAGAACCGAATTGGAACCGGTTCCAGTCCTACCCGACATTGAGTAGAACCGGTTCCGGGTTCAAAATACCCATTGGTTCCAACCGGTTTCACAATTTTACCATTTGAATCGGGTAGTAACCGGTTCCTAACCGTACCCGGTTCCTACCCGTACCCGGTTTCACTAGTACCCGGTTCCATCAGTACCCGAAAATGCAGTTCTAGAAGGAACCGGTTATACCGTTAAAATGTTACCGTTGGAACCGGTTATAGCCGAAAAAGTGGAGACTAACTAATAATAAAAATAAAAAATAACAAATACAATAGAAAGAAACATTACACAAACTTTATTAAAACACCAAACCAAACGGGTTACATCAAACATTTGAAGAACCGGTGCCGGAACCTTCTCCCGTCTCATTTTTCTTTGCCTTCGTCACTGGGCAATGCCGCTCAGTGTGTTTCTTAAGGGTTGAGTTGGCTGCGGCCTTCATAAATTTTCCGCAAGCTTTGCATCTAGCCATCTAGTGGCTGTCGGACATTAAACAAAGATCAAAATTCTTCCATATAGCTGGGTTTCTTTTCGTCTCTAAGACCGTAACAACTTCTTCGTTGCATGCCATAGGTATTTTGCAAAGATTTTAGAAGATGATTGAGTTTGTAAGTTGATGATGGTGAGTGTTAAGTTTTGAAATGGTAAGTAGGGAGGGGTTTATATAAAAAAAAACCGATTTCGACTGCCAGGAACCGGTTCCCAACGGTAACATTTATCAGGAACCGGTTCTGAACAGTAAAAAGTCAGGTTTTACTGTCAGGAACCGGTTCTGAACAGTAAAAGTCAGGTTTTACTGTCAGGAACCGGTTCTGAACAGTAAAAAAGTCGGGTTTTACTGTCAGGAACCGGTTCCACACCATACCCGGTTCCATAATACCCGTACCCGGTTCTACACGGTTCCATATTCTTGTGTGTGAACCCGGGTAGGAACTGGACCCGGTTCCACACCATACCCGGTTCCAATGACATCCAAACAGAACCGGGTCCGGGTTGAAACCGGTTCCGGGTAATAATAAAACCCGATTATGCCCATCTCTACTACAGCCCTTCTCAAAATTCCGTGCGTCCAAGTCAAAAAAGACCCCATTCACAGGCTTTTAAGCCCATTAAATAATTCTCAATTTTAACCCAATCCAATTAATCCCAACATCAACACTTCATCCAGTTAATCCTAACTTTAGACTTGACATATGCAATTCTTTTCACTCGATTCCTTACTGCACAAAACAAAACTCAATAATTATATATTATATATAATATATTAATTATTAATTATTATTTAATAATTAATATTAATATTAATTATTATTATTAATAGAGTAAACTGCCATTTTGGTCCCTGAGTTTTGGCCAGCTTTGCCATTTTAGTCTAAATTTTAAACCTTTTGCATCTAAGGCCCTGTGGTTTCGGTTTTATTGCCATTTTGGTCCAAATTTCAAATTTGGCCAGATTCCTCAAATTAAACCCCCTGTTAGTCATTATGGATTTATTATAGCACATTTTTAATTAAAACAATACAAATAAAATCACCCCATATCTTCATCTTCCCCAAAAGCAGAACACCAAATACCCCTAATCCAAACCCTAATTCTCTGTTTCACCCCATGTCTTCATCTTCATCTTTATGATCGGCAACACCACCGCCACCATCAGAGGGGAGAGTAAAAACGACGTCGTCTGATAACCTCGCTGGAGTTATGCTTTTCAGAGGCGATGATTGTTATGGGTGAAATTCTGAGCTCATATCCTGGATTATATCTTGAAATATTAATACTTGTTTACGATCAGGATACCCCATCAGGATATTGGTAACATCCTGATGTAGTATCCTGGTAATTACTAACGATATGCTTGCAGATCACGGATGCAGGGGTGTAACGTTAACAAGGACTCATTCTCCTGAAGACTCGCTCCATTCGGTTGAGAAGTGAACGTTGTAGCTGGAAGACTAAGTCTCTAACGTTTCAAAAGGAATATTCCGGAGGACCCCAAGTTTTAAGGATAGTTAGTTAATTCTGTTTACTATAAATTGGAGTGTACGGATCGATAGATACACACACAACTTCACCTACTTTTTCACTCTCTTTGCAGCTACGATCATTCGCAATCACATTCACTAACACTTACACTCAGAAATCATTGTAACACTTACCTGGTCCGTACATTATCTTGCACTGTGTCCTGATTTTCAAGCAATAAGAAGAACAAGGCAGCGGACGATTGTCAGCTCCCAAGGTTTTATGCAGGAGATCTAGATTGATCAAGGGCTTTCCTCGTATATCCTGTGTCCATTTTTACTTTTACAGCTCATTGTTTGATCATTGATATAGTTTCATATCCTGAGGCTATATCCCGAAACTGTTTTTATAAGCAAATAAACCAACATATTTTTCACAAGTATTACTAGCACACTACTTCACAAAACTAATTTGCTTCGGTAATTTGTGACCAAAACAATTTGACGCCCACCGTGGGGAAAGTTGTCTATTTCTAATTAAAGCTTTGTTAAAATCATTTTGGCTTTTTTATTTTCAAAACTTTTTCACGACTGTTTTCGATGGCCCTGAAATCAAACATGAGCTCTTCCTCCACACTTGCTACAACCTCTGCTACAACTGGCTCAGTGCTTCCACCACCCCCATCCCGAGACACTCTGCCTGCTTAGAATGTCTACAGATCGGGTGTCCCAGGGAGAACTCCTATTATGGCTTCTAATGATGAAATTTTAGCTTTTTTTTTTTGTAATATACATGATCAGATGAAGCAATAGTAGGAAACTAACCAGATGATGATGAGAGAAATACAACTCTTGAAGTCCAACTCCAAGAGACCTGCTGAGGATGTTGTCACTCCCTTGCAGCCCAGGAATCTGAGCTTTAATTCAGCGGTGTATACTAAGGATAATCAGGGCAATGTCGTACCAAGCCATTCCCAGAGTGATGTTCCTAAAATACCCGCATCAACCAGGATATCGACTGTGAGGGGCCCAGGATACGCTCCATGATATGGCCAGAATCAACAGACTGGTAACTTATCTAATAATGTTAATACTCTTGCTACTAACAATGTTGGATCTTCGCAGGATACAAGTGCAACATTGGCATTATCTAGAGAACTCCAGAAACTGAAGGATATGATATCAAGTGTGCCTGGGGTAGTTCAACCAATACCGGAAGTATCCGAGGATAGTCACAATATATCCCGCTTTGCTCGCCATATTTGTGACGCTGAAATTCCCAAGAGATTCCAAACTCCCAACATGAAGCTTTATGATGGGACGACAGATCCTGAAGAGAATATTGCCTAGTACAGGGAGAGGATGGAAGTGAATCCTATTCCCCCGGATCTTAAAGAAGCATGTCTCTGCAAGGGCTTCGGATCTACTCTGACAGGATCAGCCTTGAAGTGGCTCTTAAGTGTTCCACCTCATTCAATTACATCATTTGCTCATTTGGTTAATATGTTTAACAGTCAATTTTCTTGTAGTAGAAGCTTTGAAAAACTAACAAGTGACCTCTACAGGATAACACAGGGACCTCAAGAATCCCTTAGGGATTATGTGAACAAATTTAGTAGGGAATCCTTAGATATCCCACATCTTGATGTTGCTACAGCTGTAAAAGCATTCAAGATGGGATTACAAAAGGATTCTCCATTTTATCGGGATCTTGTGATGAATCCTTGCAGGAACTTGGACGAAGCTCGAAGCAGGGCTCTAAGATATATCAGGCTTGAAGATGACAAGAAAATGCAAGAAAGGATGAATTCAGCCTCAACATACGAATCAACAAACAGGAAATCGGAATCCTCGTACAAACCATACCGCTGTAAGCCGTATGGTAAAAACGACAACAAGAAAGTGAATGCTGTTGAGGATGAAGATGGCGAAGAATATCCTGCGTTATCTGAATATTGTTTTTCTGTTAATACTTGTGAACTAATATATGCCATGCAGGGTTTAGGAGATAAAGCAAGGTGGCCAAGGAAGAACTAACAAAAGGCTGATTGGAAGGATAAGTCCAAGTGGTGCGCCTTCCATGAAGATTTTGGACATGTAACGGAAGATTGCATAGCCCTGAGAAAGGAGATAAGCTATCTGTTAAGCAAAGGCTACTTAAAAGATCTTATCGACAGGAAGAAGAATAAGGGTTAGGATACTGATAAGGATCCTGAACGAGCAGCATTGCGTCCCCCAGATGCCAAGATAATCAATTTCATATCCGAAGGATCCGATATATGCGGAACCTCTTATTCTGCAGCTAAGAGGCATGCTAAAGAGGCAAAGGCAGAAAGAGGGGATAAGCCAACGAGGGTGACAACACTTACAACTGACAAAGTGATAACGTTCGACAGTGAAGATCGGGATAGCATTCAGGATCCTCATCATGATGGTAATCACTTTGTATATTGCTAATCATTTTGTGCACAGGATATTGGTGGACAATGGCAGCTCGGTCAACATCATTCAACTAGAGACCCTGAAGAGGATGAACATCCCAGAAATGGAGATTACCTCGAAATCCACTGTGCTTGTAGGATTTAGCGGAGAAACAAAGAACATTGTTGGAGAGATAAAGTTGCCTGTATTCGTTGAAGGAATAAACTCAATGCAACGGTTTTGTGTCATGGATTCATTATCCTGCTACAATATCATATTAGGCAGGCCATTGACAGGTTGCTGAAGTCCAAGATGATCAGGGAAGTTAAATTTCCTAAGTGGCTAGCAAACGTGGTGGTGATCCAAAAGAAGAATGGGAAGTGGAGAGTTTGTGTAGATTACACAGACCTCAATAAAGCCTGTCCTAAAGACCCGTTCCCATTACCTCATATAGATTCGATGGTAGATGCAACTGCCTGTCATAAAATGCTGACCTTTATGGATGCATTCTCAGGATTTCAACAAATCCAAATGGAGCCATCCGACCAAGAAGACACAGCATTCATGACACCCATAGGTATATACTGTTATACAGCCATGCCTTTTGGTCTAAAAAATTCAGGTGCAACATATCAGAGGCTGGTCAATATGATGTTTAAAGACAAATTGGGGGACACAATGGAAGTATATATTGACGATATGGTGATGAAATCCAAGAAAGTGGAGAATCACCTCCAGGATTTAGAATGTGCTTTCAATATCCTGGACCAGTATAATATGAAGCTAAATCCTGCTAAGTGCCATTTTGGAGTGGGGGCAGGAAAGTTTTTAGGATACCTGGTGACCAAGAGAGGGATAGAAGCAAGTCCAGAACAGATTAGAGCTGTCCTTGATCTCAAATCACCATCCAATATGAAGGATGTACAAAGATTAACTGGAAGAGTGGCAGCTCTGAACAGGTTCATTTCAAGATCTTCAGAGAATGTAAGGAATTTTATGATATCCTGAAGAAGAAAAAAAGTTTGAATGGGAGAAAGACATGAAGCTGCCCTGCAAGAATTGAAGCAGTATCTTTCAAGTGCACCTCTGCTGATGAAGCCTGAGGATGGTGAACCCTTATCCCTATATCTCGCAGTATCAGGAAATGCAGTAAGTGCTGTTTTGGTAAAGGATCACGAAGGTCAGCAGCATCCTGTTTATTATGTTAGTAAAAGTTTGTTAGATACTGAAACTTGATACTCACACTTAGAAAAAACTGAGATTAGCTCTAGTAATGGCATCAACTAAGCTTAGACATTAGTTTGAAACACATACGATTCATGTTAAAACCAATTATCCCATTAAAAATGTGCTTAGGAAACCCGAAATGTCTGGTAGAATGACTAAGTGGTCCGTAAAACTAAGTGCATATGACTTAATATATGAACCTAGAAGTGCAATAAAATCTCAGGCTCTAGCAGACTTTGTGGCAGATTTTAGTAGTGATATTCAGAATGAGGCTGACCTAGAAGTACAACAACTAGGTGAGAATTCAGGATCTTGGATATTATATATTAATTGTGCATATAATATAAGAGGTGTAGGATTAGGGATACTACTAAAATAGCCACAGGGGGACATATTACTCCAGGTTATTAGATGTGAATTTCCTGCTACTAATAATAAAGCTGAGTATGAAGCCCTGATAGCAGGATTAGAATTGGCTAAGAATATGAATGTTGAATGTTTACAAGTGTATGTTGATTCCTTGTTGATTACTAACCATTTCAATGGATCTTATGAAGTCAAAGGTGAAAAGTTAGCTGAATATCTTGAAATTGTTAAAAAATTAGCAGGATACTTCGAAAATTTTACACTTGAACACGTACCAAGAGAGGAAAATGCTTTAGCGGATGCTCTAGCAAATTTAGGATCTACTGTCAGTATACCGGAAGGAACCCAGATACCAATACATCCTGTATCCTGCTATGAAACTTTTCAAGTCTCAGGATAAGGAAGTAGTAACTATCTAGGATCCTGTTGATGGATATCCTGAGGAGAATCCTGAATCCTGGATGACTCCAATTGTGAAGTATATGGAAAAAGGAGATATCCCAAAGGATGAAAATCCTAAGGCTTTTAAAATGAAGGTATCACGTTTTACTATTATAAATAATGTTTTGTATAAGAAATCTCTTGCAGGTCCATATCTAAGGTGCTTGGAAGATCCCGAAACCAAGGAGGTACTTCGGGATATACATGAAGGAGATTATGGCAACCATACTAGGGGCATATCTTTATTCTCAAAAGTGCTGAGAACAAGATATTACTGGCCGACCATGAGAAAGGATGCTGCGGAGTATGCTCGAAAATGTGATGCATGCAAAAGACACAACAATATACTGCATCAGCCTGCTGAACCATTATATCATATCATATCCCCTTGGCCATTTATGAAGTGGGGTACGGATATAGTGGGGAAACTCCCTAAGGCTCTTGGAGGAATGGTTTTCATGCTGGCGATGACAGATTATTTTTCCAAGTGGGTTGAAGCAGAAGCCTTTGTCCAAGTAAGGGATCAAGAAGTGGTATCTTTCATCAAGAGGAATATCCTGACAAGATTTGGGATACCGGCGGAGATAATTTGTGATAACGTCTCCCAATTCATCAGCAAAAAACTACCGATGTTTGCAAAAGTTGGGAAATTAAGATGATCACATCAACACCGGTGCATCCTCAGGCTAATGGACAAGCAGAATCCTCCAACAAGATAATTGTCAATAACTTGAAGAAAAGGTTAGGTGCCAAGAAAGGACAATGGGCTAAAGAACTACCATTTGTACTATGGGCAGATAGAACAACAGTGAAGAATGCTACGGGACAAACTCCATTTTCACTGGTGTTTGGGGTAGAAGCAGTGATTCCAATAAAATGGTGATTCCTACAGCAAGATCAAGCCTACGGGATCCTGAAGTGAATCCTGAAGCCTTATGTCAAGACCTAGATACTGTGACGAAACAAGGGATGCAACAAAACTAAGGATGGCAGCATACCAGCAGAGGATAGCCAAGTCATACAACAAGAACTTAAGGACGAGGAAGTTCCAAGTCGGAGATTGGGTTTTGAGGAAAGCGTTTCAGAATACAACCAATCCTACTGATGGGAAGTTATCCCCAAAATGGGAAGGACCATATGAAATTGAATCAGAATCAGGAAAGGGAGCATACCAACTCAAAACCGTGGAGGGAGATATGATACCAAGATCTTGGAATGCTATACATCTTAAAGCTTATTTCAAGTGAGTTTAGAATTTAATTTCTAACTCAGGATGGTATGAGTTCTATCTCTTTTAAATATATTTAATTTATTATTATTCTTTGAAACCTAATACTAACTTAAGCATCGGAGGGGTGTTAGCTTAGCTAACACCCACCTTAGTTTGAAGGTGTTTTGTAGGATACGCTTCAGGATATTACTCCAAGATATATACTCAAGATGGATCAAAAGATTAGACGATTGGCCCCCTCTCTCACGTTTAAGGGATGCGGATCCCTTCAAAGGTTTAAAGGTATTCACCTTTCTCCCGAATTGGGTTTAAACACCCCGCCTGGAGCGCAAGTATCCAGGAATAGTTCAAGATAGCGGGACCAGTTCATGTAACAGTGACTGACAATTTCGTTATTGTTGGATATATCCTAGATCCTTAAGGTATATGAGGATTGATCACCCTCTCTCACGAAAGGGTATTTTCATACTCTCTAAGGTTTAAAGGTTTTCACCTTTCTAAGTATTGGAGTTTATACACTCCCGCCTGGAGCGCACGAGAACTAAGGGTTTATCCCCAGGATACTAAGGGTTTATCCCCAGTATACTAAGGGTTTATCCCCAGGATGCTAAGGGTTTATCCCCAGGATGTTAAGGGTTTATCCCAAGTAAAACTAAAGTTTTTGGCAAAGTTATGACAAATCGTGACTACACACATTCTTTTGTGAATAAAAAGCTCCGAAGTTTGATCACCAATTGAAGAAATACTCAAGTATATCATGCACTGATGCGATACCCTTCACAGACAGGGGAGATCCATGCTAGGGACATCGCAAAGGATTCAAAGGTTGGAATTGAAAATTTTTGCCTAAGTGTTCCTGTTATGATTTCTTATTTTCCAAGTCTTGGAAACCTTATCTGAATGATCTAAGTTTTCTATAAAAAAGGGGGTCTTCAACCAAGTTTTTGTCTAACATAAAAAAAAATGATGACAGAAATTTTAACATTTCATTAGTATCCTGACCAGGATATTTGATCAGGATATTCAGAACGTATTTTTCAAGGCAGAAACATAACAACAACAGATAAGGCTAAAAGATTAGTTTAATATTAACATATCAAAATGTCACACTCTTGGCTTCGTCTTAAACCAAGACCCATCCACCAAGAGTATGATAAGTTCTAAAGCATAGGAACATTGATGACCAAGGGCTTCGTCCTGGAACCTAGGATCCATCCACCTTTGGCCATCATATTGTGCAGGAAATGTAAATTATCTGAGTGCAGGAAAAGTAAATTGTTTAAAGGGGGTACAGACCATTCAAATCAAAAAAGTGGGCTCCGGCCTAGGCATCAATATCCATCATCACCCACTTCGCTGCCCTTATGCTGCAGCACCTTCAGCAACATCCTTGGCAGCATCATTAACCACTCCTTCACCAGCATCCGCTCCAGTATCAGCCCCAGGATCATCACCAGCTTCACCACCAGCCTCTGCCGCTACCTCAACCGCCTTGGAAGACTCTGCAACCGTTGGCTTGGCAGGATGCTCCATAGGATTACCACCGAGATCCTTCAACTTCGCCTCCCAACCGCTGATATTCCAAGAAGGGCATTCGAAGCCCGCAGCCTTGGCCTCATAAGCCATCTTCAACCTAGCTTGGAGAAGGGAAATTACTATGGAACCTTTGAGACTGTCACGGTAGGAGACCATACCTTGCTCATGTTGGGCTTGTGTAGCGTCCAGCTTGGCCTGAGCGTCCAAATTAGCTTTCTCTAGAGCAGCCTTAG
This sequence comes from Scalesia atractyloides, assembly GCA_947069175.1. NCBI lineage: Eukaryota > Viridiplantae > Streptophyta > Magnoliopsida > Asterales > Asteraceae > Scalesia > Scalesia atractyloides. Next base: position 23,831,203 of record CAMTDV010000015.1, on the reverse strand, counting down.
CATCCTGGTTGACCTCCTTTAGTTTGTTTCTCATAGAAACAGGTCCTGGTAGTAGCTGTCGTCCTTAGCTCTTCGATGGTTGTCTCAGCTTTTTTGGCCCTGGCTTCATGGAAAATGGTTGTCCCATAAGCTTCCTCATACACAGCCAACAGACGGCTTAGGCCCTACGAAGCCGGACACATGTATGAATATATCTAATCCGAATATCACTCCGGTATATATTTGTAGGATGTAGGGTAAGAATACCTACCTGGGTGAGGGAAGAGGTAATAAGACTGCTGGACTCTATGAACCCAAGGTTCTCATAAACAGAGACTTCAGAGGATGCAACAGGAGAATCTGTCTCTTTTCTCTTACGGGAGCTGGTGGCACGGGGCTTTGCCGTTGAGGAAGGCTTGAGAACAGCAGTAGGCTTGGAACTAGAAAAGGGCTTTGATGCAGGGGAAGGCTTGGAGCTTGGTTCCTTCTTTACTGCTGCAGGTCCAGAGTTGCTATCTAACACATCGAGGTCGAAAACCTCGGGATTTTGGCTGGTTCTGCATACAGGGAGTAATTTCAAACTTATTTAGTTAACATTTTAACTAACAAAAATGATACAGGGATTCTAAACCAAGAAAGGGTCTTACCAGACATGTTGGAACTAGAATGATGACTTGAGGCTGCTGGGTTTGGAACGAAACTTCTTTCCATCTCTGGTAGCTTGTAAATGGCTTCAATCCTTTTTGCTGAATCGGTTTGAGGAGGTGCAAGTTTCCTGAATTCCGCTGCATACAAGAAAACCAAGATTTCAGAGCAGGATATTAGTCAAGATATCAGAGCAGGTTGTGTTAAAGGATAACCTTAAAACCCTAAATCCTACTCTTTGTTAACCATTTCACCAGATAATCCGCCCCACTGGGGATTGAACTTCTTTTTGCGAAAAAGAACTTGGATTTCCATTCCTCTTCATTCCTGGTGGCTCGGAGTATCAAAGGATCACTGGAAGTGGAGTAAAATAGGAACTGATTAGACCCATGGGATCTTAACCGGTAAGCAATGGGAAGATCATTAACACATAGCTCAGGGATATGCTCGTTCTTGATGCGATCATAAACTACCAAACCCCTCCAAAGCATGGGCATGGCCTGGCTAAGGCTAAGGCCGGTGATGCGAAAGAACTCGGTGATGAAATCAGAAAAAGGGAATCGGAGACCCAGTGTGAAAGGATAGGCGTTAAAACAGAGCCATTCGGAAGAAGACACGTCTGATCAGAGTTCCCGATCGTATGGCTGGAATATAGCACCTTCCGGGAAAATACCGGAGGATTGAAGGGACGACAGATGTGCATTATCAAACGAACAAACTTCTTTCTCATGATATTGAAGAAGATTTTGGGGTATGAACGTAGGTACGGAGTCGCCGGAACTGGGTCTTGTTTGCCTCGCCATTTTTGCCGGAAATTATAGAGAAGGAAGGAGGAAAATGGAAAATAAGAGAGAGAAGTTTTACCTTTTTTACCTTCTTGATGATGATTAAATGGAATCAAGTTGAGATGATATAGGGGAACATCGAATAGATATAGTCTTGGCAGTTACATCATATCATATCAGGGGTCATATCTCTTAAATTGCCTCGGTAAACGTAAAAATATGTCCTTTAGGATCAGGATCCCAGCAGCTATATTTTTGGGAACAATTGTTATGGGTGAAATTCTGAGCCCATATCCTGGATTATATCTTAAAATATTAATACTTGTTTATGATCAGGATACCCGATCAGGATATTTGTAACATCCTGATGCAGTATCCTGGTAATTACTAACGATATGCTTGCAAATCACGGATGCAGGGTTGTAACGTTAACAAGAACTCATTCTCCCGAAGACTCGCTCCATTTGGTTGAGAAGTGAACGTTGTAGCTGGAAGACTAAGTCTCTAACGTTTCAAAAGGAATATTCCATAGGACCCCAAGTTTTTAGGATAGTTAGTTAATTCTATTTACTATAAATAGGAGTGTATGGATCGATAGATACATACAACTTCACCTACTTTTTCACTCTCTTTGCAGCTACGATCATTCGCAATCACATTCACTAACACTTACACTCAGAAATCATTGTAACACTTAGTTGATCCGTACATTATCCTGCATTATATCCTGATTTTCAAGCAATAAGAAGAACAAGGCAGCGGACGATTGTCAGTTTCCGAGGTTTTATGCCGGAGATCTAGATTGATCAAGGGCTTTCCTCGTATATCATGTGTCCATTTTTACTTTTACAGCTCATTGTTTGATCATTGATATAGTGTCATATCCTGAGGCTATATCCTAAAACTGTTTCTATAAGTAAATAAACCAACATATTTTTCACAAGTATTACTAGCACACTACCTCACAAAACTAATTTGATCACTAAATTGCTTCGGTAATTTTTGGCCAAAACAATGATGATGATTTTTTTCGTTGTCTGAGTGAATTGAGTGAAGCTTGAGACTTACCGTATCTTGGCGTGGTAATATCCGGCCGTTGAAGCAGCCGCGATGTTTGCAGCCATGGCGGTTGGTTCCTCTTTGTTTTGATTATTATTAACAGATCTGAGCCTCTTCTTTTTCATATTTTCGTTTTTATTTTTATCAAGTGCTGTTGGGTGGGTGTTGATGATGGCGGTGGTGAGAAGGGGAGGAGGTGGCGGTGGTAAGAAGAGGGAGGAGGTGGCGGTGGTGGTGGTGCTTGAAACCGTTGCCCTTCAATTAGTAGCAAACCGGCCTTCGATTTGTGTGTACCGATTTTAGGGTTTGTGAAGTGCAATTGCTATTATGTGTCATGTGTTTGTTGATAACGGATTTGATTGGTGATTGGGACTGCTGATTTTGAGTTTTCTAGATTTCTGTCTTGAGATTGAAATCGTTTTAAGTGGTGGTGGTGGTGTGGCTTGTGGCGGCAGGAGAGAGAGAGAGAGGGTGGTGATGGTGGCAGTGGTGAGAAGGGGGAGGAGGTGGCGGCGGTGGTGGTGGTGGCGGCGGTGGCGCTGCAGATCCGGTTAGGGGGGTTTCGGTTTGGGGGGGGGGGTTAGGGAAGATAATGTTCTAGGAAATGATGTTTTTCGGTTTATTATTTTTAATCAATAACCAGTTATAATAAATCCATAGTGACTAAAAATACCCCTAAGGAAAAGGACAAAACAGGGGGGGTTTAATTTGAGGAATCTAGCCAAATTTGAAATTTGGACAAAAATGGCAACAAAAACGTAACCACAGGGCCCTAGATGCAAAAGGTTTGAAATTTGGACTAAAGTGGAAAAATTGGCCAAACCTTAGGGACCAAAATGGCGGTTTACTCTTATTATTATTATTATTATTAATAATTAATAATATTAAAGAAGAGAAGTTAAATAGTATTGTACAACTTCTAATGCATGTTTTACAAGTTCATTATTTTTTATCCTTTGTTCTATTTCGTTATTTAGGGTAAACCTTTTCATTTACAACCAATGTAGTTTAAATATTGTATTTTTTTTCTTTTACTTTAACCAAATTACTTTTCTACCCATAAATAGTTTTTTTAACGAACACGTTAACACGGTTTAGACATATTTTTTATTTTTATTTTTATTTTTCTTTGCTACAAGTGTGACAAAAGTTTTTCTAGTTTTATATTTTTTAACGAACGCGTCGATACTCTTTTAAATATATTTTCATGTTTTTTCTTTGCTATAACGAGTGTGTCGAAACCGACCAAGTTTCTATCGTTTTCTTTTTTGTTTACCTTGTTTTTCCTTTGTTATTTACAATATCTTTTACTTTTTGTTATAATTTTAATGTTCAGAGCCGAGTTACGACGTAAATAGCGTAACCCATTAATATATCAGTTTAATTAATTTTATAAATTTATTTATCAGTTATCATGGTGTGCTATACGTTCTAAATTTCAACTACGTCCCATCACATCGCGCGAGTAATTACAACCTAGCATTATTACAATAGTTAATGTCTTGTATTATTTATCTATTTTCTTGGTTGACTCAAAGCTCCACCTAACGTTTAACCATTAAAATTGCAATAAGAATTATAATGTATCTTTCAAAGGCTTTTACATTTTTATTTTATTTTATTTTATTTGTCATGAATTATTCAATTTAAACTCATTTTCTGTATAACCTACAAAAATATAAAAACCAACTAAAGTAATCTATTTTGAACTAATAACGATGGATTTATATTATATTATAATTAATAATATTCAATAATGTGTATCTAAAATGCATCGATTAAGTAACGAGATATAAAAATATTAAGATAGGGTACATGTTGAGTTTGTGCAACAAAAACAAATTTTACAAAGAAAAAAACACATGTCTTTGAGTGGTATCGAAGTCGATGCTCACCACATGCAAATCGAAACCGGTCTTTCTTTACCGGAATATAAGTCAAAAACTTTAAAAGTCTAAAGTTTTCGATTTATTTTATATAAGTCAAAATGGTTGACCAGAACTTGCCTCAACAAACCTTTTGGTCATGTTGAATATGTAAATCGGGTCCGACCTTGTGGTTGTGTTTTATGTTTGGTTTTGTCTATGGTTGTTGGGATTGAACCCTACAAAAGAACAGATCATAGAAAGCCAAAAACAAGTCTGCTCTATAAGATCCTGAATAAACAGAGTTTAGATTCACTCCTTTCAAAGACCAGCTACCAAACCACTGCTAGTCCTAACAACTGTCATGTGCCAAAGCTCTGCTAGTTGTAAAGTCTGTTGATTCACCAAACCTCTGAAGAGTCAAAGATCTGCTGAGAAGTCAAAGGTCTGTTGGAAGCCAAAGGTCTGATCACCCTTTGAAGAACCTCTGTCAAGTATTTCATCAGAGCTTATGCTTATCAGCGGTTAGGGTCATCAGTGCTTTGCAAACAGTGTTTAGGTTAGGTAGTGGTTAAAGTTTGTTATTGCTGTTAGATGTCATTGTCAAGATGATGTCAGCTTAGACTATCATTGGTTAGATTAGTACTATAAATAGACAGTTCCTGTACTGTTCTATTTAGCTTTTCACATTTTTACACTTTATTGTACAACTTTTCTGTGTGTAAGCTCGGTCTAAGGAGGAGTTTAGTGATTCATGCACGTAAGTTATCTTGTAATCATTTCAATCTTTCAGGTAATGAAAACATGTTATGATGAAAACTATTCTCTCGTTGATTGTGTAGTTCTTCTGCTGCCAAGTCTTTATGATTTATCATATTATTATCAAATTGGTTAAAACATTACAATCAATCCAAACTCAGATCCTAACAATTGGTATCAGAGCCTGGTCGGTCAAATTGATCTAACCGTCAATTTGAATTAAAAAGGATCGGCTCGATCTCGTTGATATTGTGCTAATTCTTAATTGTTGAAAACGGTGTCGAAATTGTATGGAGGTTCACGATTCACGTGGTTTTATTGATTATGTTCGAGTCTATGTTGATTTCGGGGTTATTTGATTTAGAGGACACTTATCAGTTTCAAAATGAATAACTGAGATGAACTTTTAAATCATAAATTCTTCAAAAGAACTGCTAGAAGTCTATCAGATCTAATTGATTCACTTATCACGAATTTTCTACAAATTTTATAGTAGAAATTTCTTGTTCATATCAAGTTTTGTATTTTTCCTTTGAATTTTTGTTGAAGATAATACACCTTGAGTTTTGCTTGTTTCTGATAGACAAAGCTTAAGTACCTGCCTAAAGTAGAACCCTATTTTTAGTAAGGGAAGATACTTCCTATGATGGTGAATCAAGTGGACTCTGGATGATAACCAGTTCAAATCAGATTCAAGTGTCCTTGAAAACCTGTCCCTACAGACAAGTAGTTGTACCATCTGAGATATTTAACCTCTGCCAAAGCCTGTAAAGTGTCTGTACACAAGGACGATCATGTAAATATTGAAAAATCTCAAAAAGACATTTGAAATGTTCTGTCAAAACTAACCTTGCAAACTATCAAAATTTTTATCAAACACATTGACACAGACATCACTGTGTGATGGATTGCTATGAAAAAGGTCTGAATTCTTTACAACATGTCCATACCAAGGATCAACTAGCAGATGTGTTGACAAAAGCACTTGATGCTTCCATATCTGACAGCTTGATTTCTAGGCCTGGAATGCTAAGCATGGATTAAAAACAAGTTTTCTTGTGATCCATGTGTAATTAGCAATAAAATGTTTTTAGAAAATCAGAAGTTTACCCTTAAAATAGTTAAAATTGAGCTTTTCAATAAATCCTTAAAGTCTGCTCAAAGCTCTGATTGCCTAAGAACATTGTTGGATAGAAAAATCTATCCACTGATGTGAAACCTCTGATAGTATTAAACCTTTGGTCACAACCACTGATAAGTTATTCTGTTAGTGGTTAGCCAAACAACTGTCTTCCATTTTTCAAACAGAGATTACACGTGGATAGATGTTATTCGACAGTTTGTTGCATCAGATGCCACGTCATCATCACTTTTTGAAAACTCTATAAAACCCTATTTCATCCACAAACAGAGTTTTTCACTTTTGCTGTGCCATTTCAAAATCTCTGAAAAATATTTCCTCTGATAATCATGGCACCCAAAGCGAAATCAACACAGGAACCTCCGAAACACACCCTTAACATCAAAAATCCACCCAACTATCTCTGTACTCTTGAGAAGACAAAGAAGAATACAGAATTTCACGAAATTATTGATATATTGTCTTCCTCAAAGTACAAGACTCTGTTAACATGTAACGCACCGATTTATCAAGACGCCCTTCGAGATTTCTGGGCAAATGCTGAAATTGAAAGTCTGAATCAAAAACCTTGGACAATCACGTCAAAAGTGGGAGGGATCTTGGTTCCAATGACCCCACAAACAATCTCAGAGGTTTTTCAGATGAATGACCTAGAAGGTAAAACTTCTTTCCCCAAAAGTGAGTATCAAATTGTTTTGAGAAACAAGGGTATACAAGAGACTTATCACAGTTAACCATGAAAAAGTGAAAATTCCCACCTCCTATGAAATTTTTGTTTCATACCCTGCTCACATGTGTTTCAAATAAGACAACTGGGTTTGATGAAATACCATGAAAATTCAATACTTGGGGTATGCCATTTTGTCTAAATCTGATTACAATTACTCCCAAGTATTATTTAATGATTTGGTAACAAACCTAGAAAATATGAAAAACAAAAAGGAAAATACTTTTCTGCTATTTCCTAGATTTTTAAGTTATTATTTAAAACAGAAAATTCCGAATGAAAGTGCACATGTTCTTGTTCAAGGTGTGCCTTTCCAAATAAATAGTCTATCATTTGAAACATATACTCGCCTTATGGCTAAAGAGTCAAAAGTTTCAAAAACACAAGCAGGGGAGTCTGAGCAAAATTTAGATGAGTCCACATCTGCTCCTCAGATTCTAGCTGCTGAGCCCACTGCTCTTGGTGACCACAGCAGCAAAACCACTGCTGTGCAACCCACACCAAAAACTCCTAAAAAGACCAAAAAGAAACCATCAAAACCCACCAAACCTATCAAAAAGGAACTTCTGGAAGATGCGATCCCAGAAGTTAATCCAGTGACAACACAAAAGTCACATCAAACCACTGCTGCTACTTCCTCACAGCAGATGGTAGAAAGATCTCCACCCAATCCCATGATTCCTCACAAAAGGAACATGTTGAAAGCACAGGGAACCCACAACTGATAACATCACCCTCATTTGAGAGTATGTTAAAATTTCCATCTCCCAGGACAAATCTGCTTTCTACAACACTCTCCATATCCCAAATTACAACAGCCACCACATCACTGTTTGAAACTCTTGATAGTCAGTCACAAAAAGGCCACTCTCACCAACACATTACTGAGAGCAAAACCTCAACAATGGCCGTGTCTGACAAAAATCAACTAGTTATCCCACAAACAGTTGAGGAGGCTACATCACTTGGATTTTCTGAAATCCTTATTGATAGTTCAACAGGAGCAGCTACTACAGATGTTGAATCCACTGATTTACATCTGGACAATAATTTCATATATAAGTCTCCTTTGAAGGCAACCACTATTGAGGATACCCAGGTAACCTCTGTTGCAGTGGGAAGACCCCAGTACCAAGAAAAAGGGGCATCTAAGGTTGAAGCAAGTGATAAATCACATGCTCATGATACCCTAGATAAAACTACCACCTTGGGTAGGAGCTCAGATAATCCTATTAACTAAGAAGATGAGCTAAAACATAAGGAATTGATGGATAAAGTCACAAAGATTGAGGCATCAGTTGGAGATATCAAAGATGTGCTGCAACAGATGTTACATTCAGCAAAATCTCGAAACACTGCTCAATCCTCTGCTCAAGCCACCAGAATTACAACACAAATGTATCCTTTGCTTCACCAACACATTCAGCATGCTAATCAGTTATATGATTCAAAAGTGCAGACATTTAAAGAAGAAGTTGAAGCAAGGTATAAAGACACACAGGAAGAGCTTAGAGAAATCAAGAGAATTCTCATTCCTGGCACTACCCCTGCACCTATCTTCGAAAGAGCTGATGTTGCCAAAAAGGGGGAGAAAAATGACTCTGAGGAAAATCTCTCAGTAACTTCTGCTGAAACATATGTCAAAGAAAAAGAAAAGGGAGATGATGAAACCCTAAAAATTCAAGCAGATGATGAAGATACACAAACGAGGATAGTTCAAAGTCATGATAGGATAAAAGAGAAGGAGATGAAGGATGCCACTGCTAGTCTCAAAACCATTGCTGGTTCTAAAAGGCAAACCACTGACGGTTCTATTGTATTGCCTTCCTCATCTCAGCAACCACCTGTCATAGTAGCAGATGTTGATACTACCAAAAGTACAACAGATGTTCTGACAGCAGTGGTTTGCACAAATGCCCCTGCACCAAAACTGGTTTATGCTAGAAAAAGAAGAAGAATGGCTACGGTGAAAAATGATGACATACCGTCTTCACTTGTTGTCCAAACAGATCCCAAAACCAAAACCAGTTACCACCCATTCACCATCACTACAAATCAGGTTTGCTGAGTCACTCAAAGGCCAAAATCCAACAAGAAATATTCCAATGGAGACATCATATCCTTTAGAGTTGGCTGCAGTAAAAAGAGAGATGCTACAATTCTATACAGCAGCTGATCCATCCAAAAGAACTTTCCCATCTCTTCACGGCTATAGAAATCCCAAAACCATTGAGGATTATCTAAAACTGAAGACTAGGCAAGCCAAAATCATACCTAAAAAGGAGAGTGAAGGAAAGGGAAATGCTTACTTATCAAGATTGGAACAACATGAGCTAAGTAAAGTTAAGAAATTAGAAGATTATGCAAGTGAATTAAATGAGAAAATGACTGTGAATTCTCCAAAAGATGATCCTCAAATGAAGCAAAGGGCAAACCTCATCAGATTCATTATGAAAGAAAAACTCTATCAAGCTGAGGAGAACCAGTTCAAAGAGTGGTCCATCCAAGCTCTCAAGCAAGAAGCAGACATAATTGACAGGATGAAGAAAGACCCTCAAATAAGATAGAATGCACCAGATTGAAAAAATGTTAAAAACCTAAGTGCAGATCTGGTCTTGGAAACAACCATTCAAGCCCTCAACCAAAGGAAGAGGCAACTGCAGATGGATATGCAAGATCAGCAAAGGGATGCTAACAAAAGTAAGCAGGTTATCACTAAGGAACCTTTGCCTGACTCGAATAAAGAACCCTTGAAGCCTTTACCGAATTCTGAAGATCTTTTTCAAAGGCTTTCAAAAAGTTCACCTTTTCAATTCTCATCACAAATAACTCCTTTCCCAAGAAACCCATTGAACTCAAAAATACTAAAGTGGCTCTCTAATAAAAAGACCCATGTATTGACTCTGCTCAGGTCCAATGGGAAAGTTGTTAATATGCCAAGGAAGGATGCACTAAGCCTGGGTGTAGCTGACCTTGAAGATCTTTTGGAACTACAACTGTGCAGGGATGAAGACGATGAAAATTCCTTGAACTTTGAAACAAAATTAAATGAACAAATCAGGGAAAAACTGATGAGGCATAAAGATCATGAATAAAGAAGAGTTTTGGCATCATCTGTTCTAGGGGGAGATTGTTGGGATTGAATCCTACAAAAGAACAGATGATAGAAAGCCAAAAACAGGTCTGCTCTATATGATCCTGAATAAACAGAGTTTAGATTCACTCCTTTCAAAGACCAGCTACCAAACCACTGCTAGTCCTAACAACTGCCATGTGCCAAAGCTCTGCTAGTTGTAAAGTCTGTTGATTCACCAAACCTCTGAAGAGTCAAAAATCTGCTGAGAAGTCAAGGGTCTGCTGGAAGCCAAAGGTCTGATCACCCTTTGAAGAACCTCTATCAAGTATTTCATCAGAGCTTATGTTTATCAGTGGTTAGGGTCATCAGTGCTTTGCAAACAATGTTTAGGTTAGGCAGTGGTTAGAGTTTGTTATTGCTGTTAGATGTCATTGTCAAGATGATGTCAGCTTAGACTATCAGTGGTTAGATTAGTACTATAAATAGACAGTGCCTTTACTGTTCTATTTAGCTTTTCACATTTTTACACTTTATTGTACAAGTTTTCTGTGTGTAAGCTCGGTCTGAGGGGGAGTTTAGTGATTCATGCATGTAAGTTATCTTGTAATTATTTCAATATTTCGGTAATGAAAACATGTTATGATGAAAACTATTCTCTTGTTGATTGTGTTATAAATGTTTAACTGTTCTTCCGCTGCCAAGTCTTTATGATTTATCATATTATTATCAAATTGGTTAAAACATTACAAATCAATCTAAACTCAGATCCTAACAATGGTTTTGGCCCATTTTGCGGCTCAAAGTTGTAATAGACTAGTTTATGGTTTTGGACCATTTTGTGGTTTAAAGTTGTAATCGATAGGGTTTTTGTCTTTATTATGTTTACTTGTTAAATATTGTTGATATGATGACCCGTAGCAAACCTGAAACAAAACCGAATTCCAAGAGCAGTCTTGGAGTTAGTGGAGTCTCTCAAGACAACAAGATGCACTCAAGTCTATCCTTGTGGTTATTTTGTGTGTTGTAACCATGACCCTTTGATCTTGCTACTTGGCTCTAGCAAGATCATAAACATGGCCATATGATTTACATATCCATTTTTGTTATTATGGTTGCCTTTAATAAATGTTATTGCACATCAACCTAATACCAATACGCATTCTTAAAAGTTTTTTTTTAAATGAAATCGAGAAAAGCAAGTTCTAGCAACTTTAAATTTTAGGGGCAATTACATATATACCTCTACAAACTTCATAAATTACATATTTACCCCAATCAAAATTTAAATTACATATTTCCCCTTCCTAAAAGCTAAAAATATCAAAAATACCCGTTTCACTAAAAATAGATTATAAAATGACTATCTTACCATTTTTTTACTTAATCAAAATTTCAAAATTTTCCTTTACTTGTTTTTTTATTCGTGTTTCATGCCCTTTTTCCCCCTACTAGAGCAGCACCCGTCTTAACAACGGAACACCCCATACCAACCCCCATATCAATTGTAACAAGAATGCCTTTTGCTTACAGACTTTCTAAGATATTCATATTCCATCTACAAAAACGTTACAAGCAACTGTAAAAATTTCAAATTTCAATAGCTCTATGTAAAGTGATCAAATAAAAACTTCAAAGTTAAACTATTAATCAGATATCTCAAATGCAGTCTACATTTGCAGAGCATGTCATAACTATTTACAAAGTTATAAATCTTTAATTCAAAATACCAAACTCGTCTAAATGAAAACTGACAATAAATGAAATCATAATCTCAAATCCACAAGCGATTCACAACTCAAGATCCAACCTTTATCACTTTAAAGCCCTAAATTTCAAAATTTCAATTATATCACAAAATTGAAGCAACACTTAGATCCATATCCTACAGCAATTCGACATCAACTAGATCTCAAATCTATGAGTCGATTCATTCGGCTTTACTTCAGAAACAAGTGAAAGACCCACTTAACTTTTTGTAAATCTTGAAAACTGAAAATGGGGAAAACAAATTGATTTAATGATCATTATGGCAAATCACCGACCAGTCCGGTTAGGATTGCCATCGTCGGAGGGAGCCAGGGAGGAGTTGTAGTCATGGGAGAGAAAGAATGAAACGCTGTGTTTTTTCTTTTTATGTTTTGAAAGGGTAGTTGTGTCATTTTGGTTCAAGAAGAGGAAATATGTAATTTAGTTTTTGGATTGAGTAAATATGTAATTAGAGTGTAAAATAGGGGGATATATGTAATAATCCCTAAATTTTAATAACCACCAGAGTTTTAAAACATGTTCTCTCACATCTTTAAAACTCATAAACTTAATAGTCTTCACTATTAACTTTAATTGGTTATTTCAAGTCACAAACTTAGTTTTATAGGTTATCTAAAACTAATTATCCCAAGAGGTGAAATGGTCCTTTTGGTATAGTCACAAATTTAATATCTAAATTAAAACAGACTATAATGACCCTATTTGGTAAAAGATTAAAATCAATGGTCTATGCCATCATACTACTAGTAACACTAATGAGAACCATCAGTGTTGGAGCCATAGCACGACACTTGGTGTGTAGTTTATCCCTCCAAGGTGCAAGGGCTTTGTTGACACATCCGACCCTTCCACATGTGACCGTTTTAGGAAGACTAGTACTTTTCCTCTCGTGTTACGTGCTACAGCTGTCTTGAGAACAAAAGTGGCATAGATGAGGCAAAATGTATCAATGCAAGGACAAAAGGTTGTCCTCGCAGCCTCATAAACTCCGAGAGTTGTGCTTTTCTCACAATTGACAATCGTTGTCAGTCCGCTTGAACCTCTTGCTAACGTTGCGTGCTACAGCTGCCTTTAGGAAGAGCTTCTAACCGGATTCTCGTTCTTTATCGTCTCACCTCACTAAATAAGGAAAATACATTAAAAATACTAATTAAATAATTTTTGCTTAACAGATGTCATCTGAAAACAACTCCTTTTTTGCTCTCAAGTCCATACTTGAGAAACATAAACTAAATAACACCAATTTCTTGAATGGCACCGCAACTTGAGAATTGTTCTCAAAATGGCAAAAAATCTTTATGTTTTGAAAACCCCGATCCCAACCGCACTTGAAAAAAATACTGGGGCTGCGAAGAAGGCTTTTGATAAACACAGAGAAGATGCACTAGAAGTTGCTTGGCTCATGCAAGCCACCATGTCTCCAGATCTTCAGAAGAATATGGAAGACATTAATGCCTTTGACATGATTGACTAACTCAGGGGCATGTTTCAGAAACAAGCCCGTCAGGAACGCTATGACACCATGAAACAACTCATAAGCTGTGGAATGCAAGAGGGTTCCTTAGTTAGTGCTCATGTCCTCAAGATGAAAGGCTACGTCGACCAATTAAACAAACTTGGTTATCCTCTCCAAGACGATATGGCTGTTGACTTCATTCTCAAATCTCTTTCCAGTTACTATGATCAATATAAAGACAGTGCCAGAGCTACATGGGATGCTCAAAACGGCAGAGATGAACATTTCCAACGAAATAAACCAAGTGTTAATGGTTCGATCTGGTGGTGTTAGGAAGTCCAAAGAAAAGAAGAAGTATTCTAACAACAAAGGCAAAGGCAAAACTCTCGTTGCTGCCAAACTTGCCACTAACAAGAGTAAACAAGCTGTGAGAGCCCCTCTTCTAGAAGAGCAGCAATGCTTTAAGTGTAACAAGATAGGACACTGGAAACGTAACTACCCCGAGTATCTTGCCCAGCTCAAATTGAAAAAGGCTAATGGAGAAGGCACTTATTCAGGTATTCTAATATATGTTATTGAGCTTTTCACTGTTTCTAGCAACACATGGGTATTTGATACCGGATGTGGTTATCACATCGCTAATGTCTTGCAGGAGGATGAGAAGTGGAGGAAACTGAAACCAGGGAACATGGAGCTCATTGTTGGCGATGGGAAGAAAGTCCCAGTTCTAGCAACTGGCATATTTAATCTTACATGTCCTTCTAGTCTTGTTATTGTTTTGAACAATTTTCTTTTTGCACCTGGTTTGACCAGGAACATTATCTCAGTTTCGTTGGTATTTAAACAAGGATTTAGATATGTTTTTAATGATGTTTCTATTTCTGCTTATCTAAATGGTACTTACTATTTTGAGGCTAAACCTCAGAACGGTATTTATGAAATTGATGTTCAACCTAGCAGTAACATATATCACCTTTCTAAACGTCAGAAAAATGGTACTAATGATTCATTCCTATGGCATTGTAGACTTGGTCACATAAGCAAAGCACACATAAAATGGCTCCAATCTGAGGGGATTCTTGAATCCACCGGAGCGGACTCTTTTGATGATTGTGAGTCATGCTTAGCTGGCAAACTCACCAAGGATCCTTTCACCCATGTTGGTGAACGAGCTAGGGATCTATAAGGACTCATACATTCAGATGTATGTGGTCCTTTTAGAACCATGACTAGGAATCACGAGAGATACTTCGTTACGTTCATTGACGAGTATAGTCGATATGCTTATGTCTATCTCAAGAAGCATAAGCATGCACTTTGAAAGGTTCAAAGAATTTCAAAACGAAGTTGAAAACAAACTTAATAGAAAGATTAAAATGCTTCGCTTAGATCGAGGCGGAGAATACCTTCGCTTAGAATTTTTCAATCATCTAAAGGAACGTGGAATAGTTTCACAACCCACTCCACCAGGCACACCCCAACTTAATGGCGTGTGTGAAAGGAGAAATCGAACCCTACTGACTATGATTCGATCGATGATGTGTAGAACAAATTTGCCTCACTCCTTTTGGGGTTTTACTCTTGTAACTGCTGCTCGACTACTAAATCTAACGCCGACCAAAAAGGTAAAAAGGACTCCATATGAGATATGGCATGGGCGTAAGCCAAGTTTGAGTTACCTAAGAGTATGGGGGTGTGATGATACCATCACAAGTGATTCTGATGACAATCTCGACCCTCGAGGCGAAAATGTTGTTTTCGTCGGATACTAAAACCAAAGCGGTTATGAATTCTACCATCTTAATGCAAATACGATTTCCATCAAAAGGAAGGCTAAAAGATTCCTTGAAGATGAACTTCTTTGTCGAGGAACTGGAAGTAACTTAGTTGATCTTGAAGAAGTTTAAGGACCACAACAACCGTTGAGGAGGTCGGAACGTCTAAACCACAACAAATTGTTGACACTGAGTCAGACTTGAACACAAGCCTTCGCAGGAGCATCAGGACTCGTAAAGAACCCGATAGATACCTTTGGCATATTGAGGGTTCTAAAGTCCTAACAGTAGTCGAGTCTGATGACGAGCCTACTAGTTACAAATCTACTATTTCTAATCCAGATTCTGCGAAATGGCTAGAGGCCATGAAAGCCGAGATGCAATCCATGCATGATAATCAAGTCTGGGACTTGGTTGAGCTACCCCCAAATCTCGGCCAGTAGGGAGCAAATGGGTTTTCAAGAGAAAAACCAACATTCATGGAAATATACAAACCTATAAAGCACGTTTAGTGGAGAAAGGTTTCACTCAAACTCAAGGTGTTGACTATGATGAAACCTTCTCGCCCTTTGCTATGATAAAATCGATCAGGATATTACTTGTCATAGCTGCGTACTATGATTACGAAATTTGGCAAATGGATGTTGAAACCACCTTTCTTAATGAACATCTTTCTGAAGATGTTTATATGGTTCAACCTAACGGTTTTATCGATCCAAAATATCCTAATAGGGTATGTAAGCTAATAAAGTCCATTTATGGACTCAAGCAAGCATCTCGGAGCTGGAATCTTTGTTTTGACCCAAAAGTGAAAGAGTTTGGTTTTGTCAAGAACGAAGTTGAACCTTGTGTTTTCAAAAAGGCTAGTGGGAGTGCTATATCATCTCTCATCTTGTTTGTAGATGATATATTGATCATTGGAAACAACATCCCCATGCTTAAGGAAGTTACATTGGTTGGGATCTTGTTTCGCAATAAAGGATCTTGGAGAAGCCGCTTACTTTCTGGGAATCAATATCTATAGGAATAGATCCAAGCGACTTCTTGGGCTAACTCAGAGCACATACATAGATCAAGTAATAAGACGCTTTAAGATGGAAAACTCCAGGAAATGAGGTGTTCCAATGACAAGTGTTCCAATGACTAAAGGAACCATCTTGAACAAATCACAAGCTCCCTTTGAGGACCGTGAGATAAAGCAAATGGATGCAGTTCCATATGCTTCTGCGAGTGGTTCTATCATGTATGCTATGGTATGTACCCGACCAGACGTCTTGTATGCTCTGAGTATGACTAGCCGTTACCAGCAGAGCCCGGGATTACCCACTGAAATGCAGTTAAGAACATCCTTAAGTACTTGAGAAGGACAAAAGATATGTTCTTGATATTTGGAGATGTTAATGAGGAGCTCACTGTAAAATGTTACACTTATGCTAGTTTTCAAACTGACCGAGATACTTCTCGCTCACAAACAGGTTTCGTGTTCACTCTCAATGAAGGAGCTGTCTCATGGAAAATCTCCAAGCAGAGTGTTGTGGTTGATTCCACCATGGAATCTGAGTACATTTCCGCATCGGATGCCGCAAAGGAAGCTGCTTGGATGAAGAAGTTCATAACCGATCTCGATGTGATTCCAAGTATCATGAAACCCATCCAGATATTTTGTGATAACACATGTGCTATTGATCAAGCCAAGGAGCCTAGATCTCATCACAAATCCAAGCACATTTTGAGAATGTTCCACTACATACGTGAGATTGTGGAACATGGAGACATCGTTATAAGAAAAATTGACACAGATCAAAACCTAGCTGACCCGTTTACTAAGCCAATGACTCAAGAAAAACATGATCGTCACATGGACACTATTGGGCTTAGATTAGATAGTGAAACGTTTTGATTTAGTATTTGGATGTACGAACATCAAACAGTTGTACTCTTGCATTCATTTTGATTTACTAGTTAAATGAAATTCTTGAATCCTACAATTGTGTTCGAATTTGATACGTTTAATCCATGAATCTTGTATTCTAAATTATCCGTAGTCGCTCAGACTCGTGGGAACAAATCTGAATTAGTACTATTTTGACTTCGGAGTCAAGGAGTTGACTTCCAAACTCACAAATCTCATTATGAATGACGTTGGATGTAACTCGCATCAAATCATCTTCATATATCTTAGTCATAAGATGTATTTGATTTAGGTATACTCAATTAGTATCCTCTTACCTAAGATACATAATATAACTTTCCTTTACTGAAGACTATTCTTTGTTCAGTGTCAACCACAGTCGCCTAACTGCTAGTCATAAAGGCATTGGTTGGGAGTTGTTCTGAAGTTCAGTGGGAGTTGTATGTAGTCAAGATGGGATTCTGTACTCTTACATTGTATGTAACAGTTATACATCTGGGCGCCCTCGTTGGTTCAAACTAGTGAAGTGTAAGGCCTTACCCAAACTTACTGCGTGTTTGATTGGACCACTTTGATTCTTGAACGACAACGATAATGGTTGAACACCATGTGAGATTGAATCTGATCCATGTCTCATTGTTCAATTGATGTCTTATATGGAAAGGATAGATGACAACGATTGCCATAAGTCTATTGTCTTCAAGTAGCAAGTCATACTAAAGGGAAGATACCTTGGTTAATGACTTTAAAGTGTCATGACCTGTTGGGGGCAGCAATGTGTAGCTAGAGCACCATTGGTTGTGTGCGTTGAGATCTTATCAAAGACCGTCCAAGTGGGAGCTGTTGGATATTTATGTCCGGTTCGATAAGTCAACACTACCGACCGGGTGTTGACCCATAAGAGTTACACCGTTGGCAACGAACTTAAATCCACTTACCTAGTTTAACTGGTAATTACGAACGATATCCGAAATAGATCATAATTATATTTATGATCATGAGCGGGATTATATTATTAATAAACTTGTTGCAGGTATTAACTGAGAGATGGGTACATGGACCGGGTGAGACGGGTATACTCATCTCGCCACTTGTCGCACATGCACCCGCACTACGCCACTTGTCGCGCATGCACACTTGCATCGCCACTTGTCGCGCATGTAAGGAAGCTTGGCCACTTGTTGCACATGCATATGCATGTCCACCACTTGGCAAACATGCATAAGCCTACATCTCTTATTTAAATGGTTGAATGGGCAAGGTTTGGGAGATTGGAACAACTTTCAATAGTCTCACAATACCCACAACCACAACCGGCCAGAACTGCCGCCACCGCCGCTATTATCGTTGGCTACCACCGCCGTTACGTGACCGGTACCCGTGTTTCATTGGCTCGTATCACTAGCACATGTTCATTGAACCTCGGTGTCTCAACCGGTTTATTACTAACCGAAGGTATATCTAAACCCCCTATGGTTTGCGTTTTTATTTTGTGTTTGCATGTTGGTGACCTTCTTCCATTACGAGTGTTCCTTGATATAAAAGTGTTCATTTATTTATACATTGTTACCTACACTGCCGTTGCTTAAAAATGTATATATATATTTTCAACTAGTTAAAGTTTATTTTACTAACATATATATACATGTACACTTACTTGTCAAAAGTGTTTTGACTAATCTTTGTAACAAATAAATATGTACATATATGAACCAGGTTCACAAAATAGAAGGAAAAATTATACCACGGATCCCCTTCACTTTTATCCCACCTGATGTTCCATCATTTGTGGATACCAGAAGTGAAGGATATTTGGGTGGAATTTGGGTTTAGGTTATCTTCCACGGCTGCAAGTCTGGGTCCTAATACTGCAAAACAGAAGACTGTTGGGCTTGCCATAGCAATGGGGTAATCCATGTGACCACCCTCTGATGTGAGAATGTAAGGTATCTACTGGGAGATAGTGAATGTAAAGTAAGGTGAGAGAGAAATATCGAATGAATACCTTCTTGTTGCATGTACCTTGTATTTATAGTGTTTCTTGATTAAGGTTTTCCCTTTAAAAATTGAATTTGGATTAGGATTCTCTCCCGTAAAATAGGAGATTGATTCAATTAATAAGGATCTCAACATTCTTCCAGGATTCGGTTACTTAATGATAATATATTTTAATATATCGGTTGTGAGTTAACCGGGTTTAATAGGTGTTGACCGACTGGACTTAAGTAAACCGGGTCATGCCTTGTCACAATCTATTCTTGCAACTAGGTTTATCTTTAAACCATTTGCAAATCATCCTCGACCTTAACATTGAGCACTTCATCTCTATGAATTCGCTTTAAACTCCATAATCATTTACTTGTGGAATTAAGATACAAAAGTGCGATTGGAGTCAAAATCAATGCTTAAACTCATCGACTCAAGAATCAAGAACATGGCTCTAATTTCATTTTTCCTGATCAAATCACACTCACTTGAACCTTAACCGTGTTTTGTATGTAGATATAGGCTTTCTAGCTTATACACATAGAAAATGATCATAATTACAAGAATATTTTCTTTACCTTCACTAATCGGCTTTGAGCTCCATAATCATTTAACAACTCTGTTGCGGAACTAAGGTACAGGAGTGTGGGTTGAGTCCAAATCAATGAACATGGCTCTAATTTTACTTGTCTTGATCGAATCACACCCACTTGAACCTTATAACACACCCACTTGAACCTTATAACGATGTTTTGTATGTGTAGATAGGTATTCGAAGCTATACAACATATAAAATAGAAAACCATCATGAATACAAGAACTTTTTTCCTAAAACTTCACTTTTCCCTTCATCGTCACAAGATTACAATGATAAATATCAGTCTAGGAAAACTATCCTAAATCTTCAAACATCAACCCTAGAAGAATACACAACAATGTTGTTAGAAACTCGTGATGGGTTTTGAGGTTTCACAAAAGACACACAAACCCATACCCTAATCCTTGTTATTATAAAGCTAACATTTAATTAGTAACTCAGATCTTTACTCAAATTTGAATATTTATTTTCTTCTTCAAGTCTTCATCTTAGTTATAAGATCTCCCGAGTGAGTGGTCCCAAGGTCGAGGAGGCGATCCTTCTTCCGCCATCAAACATTCATTCCTTCGTTTATGGGTTATTAGCAGGTACAGTGCAAGTCTCGGTTTCTTCATAATATTCATCATATAGCTAAGTATACTTCTCTTATGATTTTACAAAAATAATGTTGAATTTTTACAATATAATTGTCATAAATCATATATGCTCATTCCATGTGCTAAATACATATCCTAGCATACGTCCAAGAGTGTATTAGAGTAACTAATAAGTTAAAAGTATATTAAGACAAAAAAACATTCTTACCACCACTCTAGCTGCCTACAAAGTAACCTACACCGGAGAATTAGACGGTTCTCGTCCTAAGACATAAGTGACCATTAAAATTTTAATATAAATTTTCCATTTTCTCATAACCTATAACCTATGATCACCAATCTATGAAGTAACTTTTAAGTGGATCAGTTCAATGGTTGTTTCCTAACAAACATTTGTGCACTTGGCCACAACTTCATAATCATTTAACATGTATGTTGCAGAATTAAGATAGAAGAGTGTGATTCGATTCAAAATTAATGGTTAAATTGATTATCTCAAAGAATCAAGAACATGGCTCTAATTCCACTTGTCAATGATCGAATCACACCTACTTCGTGTTTTGTATGTAGAGATAGGCTTTTGTGGCTATAAAACATATACACGTAGAAAACCATCATGAATACAATATTTTCCTTTCATCATCTCCGGATTACAATGATGAATGTCTATCCTGGGAACCAATCCTAAACTTTCTAACATCAACCCTAGAAGAATCCAGGAAGATGTTGTTTAGAAACTCATGAGAGATCCTGGAGTTTCACGTACAAAAGACACACAAATACATACCCGGATCCTTGTATCATGAAACTAATGATTAGAAACTTAGATCTTGTATTTAAATACTCAAATTTGAATATCTACTGTCTTCTTCAAGTCCTCTTCATGTTTATCATGGTTGTCAATTTGTCATGGAATCTCACTACCAACCACTTCTGGTATTAACTACATATTCTGATTATGTTCAATAAAAAAGAACTCTCCAGCATTAATTGAAAACGAAAGGGATATGGAACCGGGTTGGTCATTGCTTGTGGTAAATAAGATAAGAGTGAATCTACTCATTCACTTGCTCTTTACTTTGGTCATGGTATCACTTTTGTTCAGCCTCCAACCGCGTATGTACCCACGCACCTGCACCCGTCATCACGTATCTTACATGCACCCTCGCCTGTGTCTTCATCCTTTGTTCTTATAAAGTTGTACTATACACAATCAAACATCATACAAACTATTAATACTTTGATGGCTATAAAGAATGCTACATTGCATAAATGGATCCCTCTAAAGAAGAACTTGGTGTTGGAAATTTAGTGAAAATAGCATTTTTCATAAATATAGGAAATGGGTATTTCCTAATTTTGGACAATAAATAAATACTATAAACTGAGGTTTATATAGATATTTATTTCCGGGTTTGTGTTCTATGTTGGAAGAGCTTCGCAACAAACTAAACCACGTCCAAAACAGAGCTAAGATGAATGAGATATCGATGCTCAAATTTTGGTGGTTGAAACATTAAATGCTGAAATAAATGGGAAAGTAGCATCTTTTCCCACATAGGAGGAGTGATGAAACTTAAATGGGTATTTAAGTGGGAACACTCCTTCCTTATTGTTTCATGGAAGCACACACTAAGTGTACTCGCTAAGGGTGCGAAGCACCCTAACTTGCCCACGCGCGCACGCGTGGCGTGGGCGATGGGCGCAATGTGGCGCTTTGATAGTGCACTTCGCATGCTCGCAACGCCACGAGCCGCCTTTGTATTTTTTACCACGCGCGCGTGGCTCAGCAAAGGCTGCAAGGACCAGGTTGCGCAGACCCTAGAAGGCAACGTGGCAAGGGGGCGCGCAGGTACACAGGTAGTGGCGCATGGTGCAGGCAGTCCACGTTGCGCAACAGATGCCTGACGTGCGCTCGCGTAGCGCACCAAAGTGAACCAGTATGGTGCGACTGTGTGGCGTGACCAGATGGGTTCCCTGGTGAAGTGGCGCGCGCGCAAGGGCTGGCGCACCAGCAGGCTCGCGCAAGGATGTGGAGCAAGGATGCGCGCGCAAGGGCTTGCGCACCAGTAGGCTCGCGCAAGGATGTGAGCCATACTTGCGCACGCGCAATAGGACTGTGGGCAAGGATGCACGCGCAAGGATGTGAGCCATACTGGCGCACGCGCAATAGGACTGTGGAGCAAGGATCCTCGCGCAAAGGGGTTGCGCACCAGTAAGTTCGCGCAGGGATGTGAGCCACACTGGCGCGCGCACCAGCAGGCTGGCGTATGGAGGCACGCGCGCGCGACCTGCTGCTTTCAGAGTTAATGACAGATCAGTTACACTTCAGCAGTTGAAACAGACGAGTCAAGGGTCTTGACCAGGAATGTAACTGGCGAATTAAAGTGCATTAAAGACGTTTAACGAAATTTAATTCGTTAAGTTAATTCCTTTTGACTGTTTCAACCCAGATGCAGTATAAATACAGCATCACCTCAACACAAGAAGACACACCTTGAACACCATCGAATTCTCTACATAAATTTTCTTCTTCTCCTTTCTTGCAGCAAGGTACACCTTCAGGTTGTCGTCATCTCCGGGCAGTGCAACTGCTTGGGCTGTTGTATCCTGGAAATAAACGAGTTCTCCTGGGAGACTCGAAATTTGTTTTAAGGGACCCGTGTCTAACACGATCCTCAGCCAAGATCTTCATCTTTTTGTTGATTTTGTTCTTTAATTTCGTTTATTTCAGTTGTAAAAGTATTGTAATTTACAGCTTTATTTATTTCCGTACTGTAATTCGAATTTATAAAAGTTTTTATTTATTTTATGCGAACGGATTCCTACACTTGAAACATAAGATTTCCCTTCTGAATTATGGGTTATTAGTAGGTATGATGCAAAACTTCGTCTCTTCATAATTTCCATTATGTAGTTACGTATAGTCCTCTTACTATCTTACAAAAAGTAAAGAAATGGACTACTTTATGTAAGTTATAGCATAACTATTACAAATCAGGCATATTCATTACATGTGTTACATAATTATCCCAATATATGTCTAGGGAGTGCATCACACTAACTAATAAAATAAAAATGTATTAGAATAAAAAATTACTTTGACAACTCTAACATACAAAGTAAAGCCTCCTTTTTATTTCTTTTACAATTTTTGCGACCATTTTACAATCAAAATTTTTATAGAAGTGTAATTTGCGTCCTTGGGATTTGATGTTAGGATCAACTTGCATCCTCCAATTTTTTTTCTGCCACTTGTGTATTATGGTTTAAACAAATGACACTCTACGTCCCAACCGTCATCTCTCTATTAGGTCACCAATAAATAGAGGTGAAATTACCTCTTTACCCCTATCCACACACTTTTTTTTCTCTCTCTCCACTCCTTTTTTCTCTCTATCTCTCTAGAAAACCATCACCCAACACCACCACTATCATCATCATCATCATGTGCCACCAACACCAACACCACAACCACACACTGATTACCACCTCCACCTCTATCACACACCTCCCTTTCCCCACCTCCGACATCCACCACCAAAACCCCCTAATTCACCCACACCTTGCAAATAACAATCTCCACCAAATAAAAACGATCTACCACCCCTTTTTACCCTAACCCGATTACAGATTACCCACCACCCACGATCGTTCACCCACCATAGGTCACGCAACATCATCCACCGGTCGCTGGTACTAATAAAAAGCCGACAGAGAGAGGGAGGGAATTCTGTTTGGTGGATCTCGGTGACACCACGACGGCACCACTCCACATCGGTGCATAGACCACCTGTGCCTCTTGATCGGAGGGTGGGGAATCCATTGGTAGTCACAGACTGAAGATCTGAGCCGCGGTGGTTGGGGTTTATGAGACTAGAAGACGACGACGGACTAGGGCAATGTGAAGGTCAGAAGAAAGGGTTAGGATTTCTTCATCAATGGTGGTTGTAGGTGGAAATGCAACGGCCGATGGCATGTTCGGACCTAGGGTACTGACCAACTTTAGGCCACCCCATTTTGACCGCATGTCTCCTTATCACATAGATCGACACATCTAGTGTAAGATTCGGAAGTATAGAATTTTGTTTCTTGTTTCATGTGACTAAACGGGTCATATCTGGTTCAAGCATGGCGGTGTTGTGTTTACTAGTAGGATTAGGGTTGGTTTGAGTAGGAATATCTAAGGAACTAGAAAATGGTAGCCCCGCTGGTGACGAAGGTTAGGGTGGTAGTCTACTATGGTGATGTTGAAAACTGTTGGAACATGATTCAATGTTGTTGGAAGATGGTTTTCTAGAGAAAGAGAGAGAGAGAGAGGGAGAGAGAGAGGGAGAGAGAGAATGGGGATTAGAGAAGAGAGAGATGAAAAGTGTGTGGGTGGGGTAAAGAGGTAATTTCACCTCTTGTTTAATGGTGATTTATTAGAGAGATAAAGGGAGTCACGCAAAGTGTTACTTTTGAAACCACAGGCACACAAATGGCAAAAACAACTATGGACACGAGTTTATCCCGCCACAAAACCATATAGACGCAATTGCACTTTACTAATTTTTATATCAGTTTGATTTATTTATTTTGAGTTAATTACGTTTTTCGTCCCTGTGGTTTGCAAAAATTACTATTTCAGTCTATTAGTTCAAAATTTTCATTTTCAGTCCCTGTGCTTTCAATTTCGTAACTATTTCAGTCAACTCACTTAACACCGTCTATTTATTATGTTAAGTATCGATGAAATGACTAAATTTCCCTTGCAAAACTTCTTTCCCCTACCCCATTTTTCCGGTCATCTTCTCCGGCGACTCCATATTTTCCTGGTCATCTTCTTCGACGACCCCATTTTTCCGGTCATTTTCTCCGACGACCCCATGTCTTTCCGGTCATCCTCTCCGGCGACCCCATGTTTTCCGGTCATCTTCTCCGGCGACCCATGTTTTCTGGTCATCTTCTCCAGCAACCCCATGTTTTCAATTAATTTAGGCTTAACTTTATTTTTTGGTAGAACCTTGCCCTTTCCTATATGAAGGGCCAATTTAAACCTTAAGGATTATGAGTGTTGAACATTTTATTCTTTACCAATGTACTACCCTTTTAGAGAAAATTAAACAGCAGATAGGTTCCTGGACTATATTTCTTTCGGTAGTTGTTAATAGTTGTATCAAGCCCTTTAATATAACATGCTCCTTATAATCTAATTACAAGGTATGGACTTGATTTATGGGTCCGCCAAATCAAGATCTATGTTTATACTTCTTTTGTTTAACATATCTCCTAGTTCCATGATATCCGCATTCAATGAAACTAGTTGATGGACCCTTTTGGAACTCTTTCCGAAAACATGAGAAAGTCTCTCTTTAAAAATTATCTGAATCTGAAACTCTTTTCAGAACATTTTTATTTTTTATTTCCTATACGTTCTATCCTCGAAGCATCTTTTGCTGGAATCTCCGTTCGCAGTTCGCAATTTGTGGTTAACATTAAAACATCCGTTTATTTAAACAGAACCAAAAACACTAAAACACCGCTACGGATAATACTTGACTAGGAATTCACTATAAACCATTTTATTTAATAGATTAAAACCGTAATATCCAAGGAACAATTTCAAAACCCTTTTTAATATTCCTTGTTTAGCCAATAGACTAAAACCGTGATATCGAAGGAACAATTTGTTTTTCTTCTATTTAAGTTCAGTTTCTACAAATGTTATACCTTTTTAATATTACTTGATTAGCCAATAGACTAAAACCTTGATATCCAAGGAACAATTTGTTTTTTGCTATTTAAATATTCAACAATTTATCTTTGGTTTACTATTAAAACCCGGTGGTTATTATAATAACCGGGGAAACGAAATCAGGAACACCCCCTATCTAATTGTTATACAACAATTGTTACTTGAGTCTACTAAATAAAATAAAACATTTAAAAAGTCTGAGTCTTTTTAAATATTTTTTTTTAGAATCGAATGGGAACCAGATACATAACCAATCCAGTTGTTTGTATTTGAACCATTCAACTACAAGTCTTAACCAGACTTGATTTAAAAAAAATGGATTCTTTAGTGTTTTTTTATACTACTTTAAACCCAATATTTAATTTATTTAAGTATTTTACTTCAAGTTCACTATATATTTATATATTTAATTTTTAAATTAGGTCATAGGTTTTTGAAATCGTTCCGACTAGTTAACCTATAATGTGGCCATTTCAATACACAACAACATTAATGAAATAAGATTGGAAGTACTGGTTATTCGTCAACCAATGTTTTATAACGTACACACCAAACTAAAATCAAATCTAGTAAACAACTTCAAGGCACGAAGCCATTCTTAATTGAAGCTACAACTGCATCTATGATCAGCTGGGTCTTTCTACTAATGACCCGCCACTTATTCTCTGGTTTAGCCTCATTACTCCGAACTCCTGCAACCAAACGACCAAATTCTTGCACCATCAACGCTTCTTGTGGCAGATTAATTTCTAACTTAAACTCACTCGGTTCAGGAGCACACCCAAGTGCCAATTCTGCCCATTTTGAATTATCCACTGTATAAAAAGATCCCACTTTTTCTTTGAACGGTATAACAAAGTCGTGCACATGAAAGTTCCCTTTGGTTCCCAGAGCGATTATGCCTATGCATAAGTTGGAGAGGAATGAACAATGAAAAGATGCGAATTTCCCATTTGTATGCACCACATGACAAGATGACTCCCGATTCGTGGTACTCAGGGTCACGAAATGCAGTAACTATGTTTGGAAGCTCGTAATCATGAGCCCATAGGATGGCGCGTATGCAGTACCATCCAACGTCTCCAAGAGCTCCAAGGGAATCAAGATTAGGGTTTACACGAATATCATTCTCGAGAAAATCTCCGTCTGCTAAGAATGTCAACATGCTATGGACCTGTTCAAATCAATATTAGATAGCTATCAAATAATTTATCGGTGTGAGATATGATTTATAATAATAAGTTTAATGATTTTATTTTAGTTTTTTTAACTATTTAAAAATATTTTCCTCGTTTTTTGTTAAGTTATCTTTTACTTATCTATTTAAGAGATCATTCGAAACATATGGATTTATATTTAGACAAAATTGCACAAATCAACCTTTATTTACACCAAACTTGAACCTTATACCTTTTAGTTTAAAAAAGGGCTATAGTCAACCTTTTACTTTAATTTTTGTTTCCTGAATCAACCTTTTGTATGAACCCTATTTAATTTCTTGGTTACGTCAACTCACATGCAACACGTGTATGGATAACTGTGTCCTCTTACCATCCCCTCCTGTATCGGTCACTGTCACCATCCATTATCATTACCACCATCACCGCCAACATCAACCTCCACCGTCACCATCATTGCCTCCATTACCATTACCACCACCATCACCCCTACCATTAACGTCCACCATCACTGCCACTATCATCGCTACCATAAACTTCCACCATCGATGTCACCATCACTGCCACCATCAACCTTCAGCATCACGACCACCATTAACCTCCACCAACATTGCCACTATCACCTCAACAATAGAACAACCGTGTGAAACCCTAACCCCTCAACCGATCTAAACCCTGACCACTTGCAACTCACCATTCACCACTCCACTACACCTCCATTGCTACATAACAATAAAACCCTCACCATTTCAAACCCTAACTCCAAGGATTCTGCCATTACCAGCTTCCATTCTCATCACCGCTTGCAACACCACTGATATCCACCCCTATCGTCACCAACCTCCAATCACCACCGGAAAGCACCACCATAACAACATTTAACAAACCCACTTGAACGATCCGAATCAATATTATCAAACCCATCAACCATCCACCACCTTCGAACACTCACCTACAACCCTACTTATATTGCCTTTTTCCCAATTGAAATAGGCCTCTGCGTAACCACCTGCAAACACCCACCACCGATCTAATCCAAAATCCTAACTACCTCCGATTTGAATAACCAATACTTCCACTGCACACCAAACCCTAACCCAATTCCATCTCCACCACCACCACTTATAACCATCCTCGTTACCGACACCATTAAACCTACAACAAAACATACCACTGTCGTCGTACATCACTATCTCCCTTAACCGCCAATAACTGTTCATAACCATTGTTCTCCCATTTTCAAAATTAAACTACCATTGCCACCATCGTTCTCGATTCAGGAACCAAAAGGGTTTTGTGGTTTATTAAAAAATATATTAAACAAGAATTTGAAATAATCAAAATACCCTCACATACTAAGCATGCGAGGTGACTTAACCAAGAAAATAAACTTAGTTTGTGCAAAAGGTTATTTTGGCAACATGATAGCGCTTTATAAACTTAAAGGTATAAGGTGCAAGTTTGGGAATCCATAAAGGTTGATTTGTGTAATTTTGTCTTATATTTATATTTGATTATTATATTTTTGTTTTCACTTTTATATATTGTACTTATTTATATTACTTTAGTATATCTTTTTTTTTGTAAATAATGGGTTCAATATCGAAAAAATGTAAATCATAAATCTGTATATAATACTTAATGACTTATTAAATAAAATAGTGAAACAAACAGAAAACTTACATTCCATAGATCCAAATATAATTTTCTAAGTTTTGACTTATTTTGTCAATACAATTAATCTTATTATATATGGTTGCAAAACAATAACACTAAAAAATAAGATTAATGATAATAAGATTCTATGTGTTTTTAAAAATAAATAGTAAGTTACATTGTTGTGGTTTAATGAATTGTAATTAAGTTCTACCATGTATAATAATGATATAATAAATACTTGATTTTTTTTAACGGCAAGGAACGACGTGCCAACCACCGTGACACCGGGCGTTGTGGCCAAGGTCGACTACTCGACCGCCGCCAGCCCCTTGGCTCACCCAGATGCTCGGAAACCCGACCTCCACCCGCCCGAAGGCACGATAGTGGAATAATCGGTAAAACCTCGCCTCCCATCCAAGACGAACCGGTGCCACCCGTATTCGCCCTTCACCTGGATGCCGCAGAAAATAGTAGGGAGAGTGGGAGTCGAACTTGGGTCACTAGGAAATGATTTGATACAAATACTTTTTGAGAAAATAATTAAAATTAATTAATAATTTTATAGGAATATTGGATTTTGATAATCTCAACTATTTGTCGTTGGCCGCCAACAGCCCCAACTTTAAAAATAAGCACCGGTAGTCCCAGTTATTGACATATTGGTCACCAATGGGCCCTAACTAACAGAACCATAACGTCGTTAGTCTCCGGTCACCGAAAAATCGTTTTTGGCCGGGAAACTCATTTTTACCGGGAAACTCAATATTTTCGTCTCAAAACTCTGTGTAACCTTATTATGGACCTTTAGGAACCTTTATCTTTTAAAAACCCCAATTATTGAAGTTGGCTAAGCTTGTGATTTTGTTGGAAAGCACCGATTAACGCCACACCTTTGGTGAAAAATACTGTGTAAGCCCACTACTTTTGGTTTCAACGTAAAAAATTTGAGAATAGTTAATGAGAATAAAAATATATGATGATCAGGTATTGAGAGGAAAATATAGCGCAAATGCCATAAAAAAGCAATGTACTTTCTGTTTTTTCTCATAAAAGTCATTTCACTTTTTTGCACTTAGAAAACCAACATACTTTATTTTTTTGTTTTATAAAAATCCTTCAACTTTTATTTACACAAAAAACCAATATACCTTTTTTTTGTCTCAAAAAATTCCCCTGACCGCTTTTTTATACATAAAAACCAACATACTTTCTACTCTTGTATCATACAAGTCCTTATAATATTAAACTTTAACAAAAAAAAAATCTCTTAATTATGATCGGTTGAAATCAAGAAAACATTATTTAACAAATTGTGTTGTACTTTTTAACGAGTTAAATTATACATACCATTTTATATGTCTTTTTATTTATTTTATTTTAGGATTTGTCATCCACGCTCGTGACTTTTATTATATTGTGTTCCGAATGATATTTATTGTTATCTATTTATTGAAATTAAAATGGAAAAGAAATGACAAACAATGAACATATTTTGGTTTATCATATATCCAACTGAAAACATTAATTCATCTCATCTCTTTTCTAACATGATATTAATAAGTAAAAAAAATACATTCACAATTTTGTTCAAATTTAACATTTAGAGAGACATTTATATGCAAAAAGTTGTTTAAGGACTTTGATGAGAAAAAAAGTATATTGGTTTCTTACGTGCAAAAAAAAGTGAAAGAACTTTTATGAGAAAAAATAAAAAATACGTTAGTTTTTACGACATTTACTAAAAATGAGAAAAAATAGAAAGTACGTTAGTTTTTTACGACATTTACTAAAAATAAAATATAAGATAACCTTTTATTACTCAAAAATATAATATTATATAACCTTTTATTTCTCGGTTTGCTTCCCAAGTGGCCCATCAAAATCTTAATCCAATTTAACTCTTTTCACTTCAAAAGTTAATTGTAACCATGCTCGTAGAACTCGCTAGCTAGTTGGTCGGTAGGGTGGGGACTAGCGATTAATCGGGATTACTCAGGATTACTCGGATTAGACTTTTTATGTATGATTTTAAGTTTTATACATATATACACATATTTTTATACGTAATTTTTTTAAGTGGACAAGTTTTAACCGAAATCTGGGAGGTTTTGGCCGGAATATGTGATTTTTTTCCGATTTTTTCGACTTTTCTGCTTTTTTCTGTTTTTCCTATTTTTCCGAGTTTTTCGACCGACTAGATCCGACTAGGACCGACTAGCGATTAATGGACTGATTAACGAAAAATTAATCAGTAGAGGGCCGACGAGGGATTAATCGGCGACAAGTCGCCGATTAATCGTGATTTTTGCAACACTGATTGTAACCCATTCTCCACCTTGCACTAGTTTACGTGTATAGCCCATTTGGACTGAATACACACCAGCATCCATTTGCGATAAACTGAGCCCATAGACTCCGCATCTATTTTTAGGGATGAGCATTTCTCACTTTTCTCGTTTTTCGGTACCGGTATTTACAGGTAAAACACCGATAAGTAGCGGTACCGGTACCGAACCGGTATATTCGGTAACGGTACCCACTTTTCCCGTTTTTTTGTTACCGGTACTTTCGGTACCGAACAGGTACCGTGCTCTTCCCTATCTATTTTCTCGCAAACAAGAAAATATATCCACCGATCATTGTTTATTTTGCTTCTCCACAATAATCATCAAGATAAAATAAAAATAATCAATTTGAACGATCAAATGAATAAACTTAGTTGTCAAGTATTCTCCTCATCTCAATCTATTCTTGCAACTAGGTCTATCTTTAAACTGAGTGCAAACTATTGTTGGCCTTATCATTGAGCACTTCATCTCTATGAATTGGCTTTGAACTCCATAATCACATAACATCTAGGTTGCGGAATTAAGATTCAAGAGTGTTATTCAAGTCAAAATCAATGGTTAAACTGATCGACTCAAGAATCAAGCACACCCACTTGAACCTTTATAACCGTTTGTATGTAGACACACGCATTTGTGGCTAACTTATACACATAGAAAACCATCATGAATACAATATTTTTTTTCTTTCACCTTCACTTTTTTCCATTCTATCATCACGGGATTACAATGATAAATGTCTATCTTGGAAAACTATCCAAATCTTCAAAACATCAACCCTAGAATAATCATTGAGCACCTTATCTGGCTTTGAACTCCATAATCATTTAACATCTCTATTGCGGAATTAAGATACAAGCCGAAAACAATTGTTAAATTCATCGACTCAAGAACATGCATGGCTCTATTTCCACTTGTAATGATCGAATCACACCCACTTGAACCTTATAAGTTATAACTGTGTTTTGAATGCAGAGAAGTATTTGTGGCTATAAAACATATACACATAAAAGACCATCATGAATACAGTATTTTTTTCTTTTGCCTTCACTATTCCCATTCATCATCACAGTATTACAATGATAAATGTCTATCCAGGAAAATTATCCTAATCTTCAAACATCAACCCCAGAAGAATACATAACGATGTTGTTAGAAACTCGTGGCAGATTCTGAGGTTTCACAAAAGAAACACAAACCCATACCCTAATCCTTGTTATTATGAAACTAACTATTAGGCTGGTGGGTATGGGGGCCGGCTTAGGCCCGGCCAGGCCAGGCGCCGCCCCCTAGGCCCGGCAGCGGCAAATCCCTGCCGCCCAAGCCGTGACTCTTCCTCTCCCACACATCTATACATATATACATACATATATATAAAGGGGTTCATCCCCCACCCCCTAGGTTCATCCTCTTTAGCCTCATCCTTACACCCGCTTACGTGGCATCGTACGTGGCGGCCCATCCTCCCAAAGATGAGCCTCACCATACCCGGTAGCCTTAGGAGCTTAGATCTTAAATTTTAGTACTCAAATTTGAAAGTTTATTTTCTTCCTCAAGTCTTCGTCATGTTTATCAAATAACTAGTGAATCTCGTTTACATTGTTGTGATGGATTTCCACTACTAACATCTTCTTGTTTTAACTAAAAAAAATATGTTCAATAAAAAAACAAACTCTAGCTATTTATTGAAAGCGAAAGGCACATGGAATCCGGTTGGTCTTTGCATGTGCTAACTAAGATAAGAGCGAATCTACTCATTTATTGAAGTGAATGGTTATTTCACTACTAAACAACAAGACGGATACAAATAGAATCGGCTATGTTTCTATTGATTTGATCGATTACAATTAAGAAAAGGGGATGGGAAGAACACGTATCAGATTTGGGGATGAGAAGAAGAAGAAAGCTAAAACAACCTTCACAATATTCATTCATGATGAACTGCTCACCGCCCCTTTAACTTGTTGGGCCTCTTGGGCTAGGCTACCTGATTGGGTCACTTGGTTTAGATCCATTAGGTTCATAACATTTATCCGCTTCATAATTTGGTCTTAACTACTAGCAGTTAAAGATAGAGATGGGCATAAAAACCGGTTCCGAACCCGAACCGGTAGAACCGAACTGGAACCGGTTTCAATTCCTACCCGACATTAAGTAGAACCGGTTCCGGGTTCAAAATACCCGTTGGTTCCAACCCGGTTCCACAATTTTACCATTTGAATCGGGTAGTAACCGGTTCCTACCCGTACCCGATTTCACTAGTACCCGGTTCCATCAGTACCCGGAAATGCAGTTCTAGAAGGAACCGGTT
This sequence comes from Scalesia atractyloides, assembly GCA_947069175.1. Lineage (NCBI taxonomy): Eukaryota > Viridiplantae > Streptophyta > Magnoliopsida > Asterales > Asteraceae > Scalesia > Scalesia atractyloides. The sequence goes on along the minus strand of CAMTDV010000015.1, from coordinate 23,797,847 downwards.
ATACCGTTAAAATGTTACCGTTGAAACCGGTTATAGCCGAAAAAGTGGAGACTAACGATAGAAAGAAACACAAAAATAACAAACACAATAGAAAGAAACATTACACAAACTTTATTAAAACACCAAACCAAACGGGTTACATCAAACATTTGAAGAACCGGTGCCGGAACCTTCTCCCGTCTCATTTTTCTTTGCCTTCGTCACTGGGCAATGCCGCTCAGTGTGTTTCTTAAGGGTTGAGTTGGCTGCGGCCTTTATAAATTTTCCGCAAGCTTTGCATCTAGCCATCTCGTGGCTGTCGGACATTAAACAGAGATCAAAATTCTTCCATATAGCTGGGTTTCTTTTCGTCTCTAAGACCGTAACAACTTCTTCGTTGCATGCCATAGGTATTTTGCAAGATTTTAGAAGATGATTGAGTTTGTAAGTTGATGATGGTGAGTGTTAAGTTTTGAAATGGTAAGTAGGGAGGGGTTTATATAAAAAAAACCGATTTCAACTGCCAGGAACCGGTTCCCAACGGTAACATTTATCAGGAACCGGTTCTGAACAGTAAAAAAGTCAGGTTTTACTGTCAGGAACCGGTTCTGAACAGTAAAAGTCAGGTTTTCGACTGTCAGGAACCGGTTCTGAACAGTAAAAAGTCGGGTTTTACTGTCAGGAACCGGTTCCACACCATACCCGGTTCCACACCATACCCGGTTCCATAATACCCGTACCCGGTTCTACACGGTTCCATATTCTTGGGTGTGAACCCGGGTAGGAACTGGACCCGGTTCCACACCATACCCGGTTCCAATGACATCCAAGCAGAACCGGGTCCGGGTTGGAACCGGTTCCGGGTAATAATAAAACCCGATTATGCCCATCTCTAGTTAAAGAACGTGTGTTGTGGCGAGACTGTCATACTAAATCAAAAAATAGACGTAAAACATTGAACCGTAAAATTTATACCAAAACGTGAAACGGAAATATTTTCCACGTGTTATAGGAAAGGCATTGGCAATACTTGAAATCTTATATGAAAAAGTGCAGTGCGTTGCGGCGGAACCTTTCAACGGAACAAAAATTATATGTAAAAACGTTGAATAGTGCACTCGCGTTGCAGCGTTTTAACTCGTAAGTAAATCGGAGTTGAAGTTATAAATTAATGTTGCTACTAATAATAGTTAAATAAAATTTTAAATTATAGGGTTTATTAAAACTAAGAGTAAGCCATAAGGGTTATATGGTACTTATACTAGTACTCTAAGAGAAGATTTTTAATTTTAGAAATAGCCTACGAGAAGAAAAAATAAATCTTTATATGCAACAGAGGCTTGTACACATAGCTTTAAAACTTGTATGTATGGATAAAAATGTGACTTGTACATGTAACTTTAAGACTTTTATGTATAGATAAAAAAATTAAAAAAAAACAAAATAGTGGATACCAAATGGCATCCATCCATTAGCCTACAAATTCCGCAAAACAATAAAACACTCAAAAATGAATAATAAAACCTCTTTACATAAAACTTTGATAAATTATAGAGAGGAATAACTGATATGTACCAAATGTAACATATAAATTATATCAAATAAAGTATAAAGTCAACTCTTTTATGTACTAATGTTGAAAAAAGTGTGTTTCTTTATATACTTTTAATTTTTAGGATTAAAAGAGCTTAAATGTAGAACAGTAACAAATTAACAACAGAAACCAACATAAATACAAAAGAAGAGAAGTTGATACATCATACCAACCATCCGAGCTTCAGCCCAAGACCAAAAACAACAAAATAGAAGACAAGCACTGGGTCGTGCCCCACACCAGATTCCATGACGAAAAAGACAAACAGAAGAAGACAAGAGACACGGGTCCGTGCCCATGGACCCGGATCGTATTATGATATATGTAAAAATACACATACTTTTATTCCCAGTTTTATTCCTGTTTCACGCTTTTTTGGTTATAAAACCGAAGTTTTGGCACTTAATCATTCATCTTTTGGTTTACAGGCCTTAAACAGCGTACCGGACAAGAAAATGAAGAAAAAATGGATTTTCCGGCCGAATTGGCAAAGATACGAGAATTCTATTGAGTTCAGCACCATTGGCATGGCAGTGCCACCATTGGCACGGCAATGCCGACCTTGATTCTGCGGCGCACTCTCGGACATGCACGACAGTGCCACCTTTAGCACGGTAGTGTCGACCTTGATTCTGCGGCACACTCTCGTGCATTCACGGCGGTGCCACCTTTGGCACGGCAATGCCGACCTTCGACACGGCAGTGCCACTTTTGAAATATCTGCCGAGATCTGCTGACGTCACAAGATCTCATGAACAGTGCACCGCCATGCACTTTATTGGCACGGCCGTGCCGACTGAAAAAGTTATAAAAAAACAGCAGAACCCATTTTGATAAAAATATGGACTTTTTGGAGCGTTTTCTGGCGATTTTTGGGCTCCGGCAACAACAAGTTATTAGTAACGGAGCTTCTCGAATCAAGCCCCCATTGTGCCGAGAAGCTCCATTACTATCGGGTCTTCAATCTTATGCTTGTTTATGGTTCGATTCTTGAATCTTTCCATGATTTTGATTATGTTTCAAGCATTTGGTTGATGTATTATGTATTATTGTAGCCTAAGGGCAAAAACACTAGTATTCCTTGCTTTATAAACAACCACTAGTATGTTAATCATGTTTGTAATGGCACTTAGCACTTTCTATGTAATCCTTGATGATTATTTGGCAACCTTGTTTATTGATGTTGGATTATTGATTATTATTAATTATCTTGGATGATTAGTATGTGGTTAGTTAGGATATTTGAAAGAAAAAGCTGAATTAATCATGTATTAGTAGACTTTTAACTTGTTAACATGTTTACACCATGAAACTAGAAATGTGTATTGGTTTAATAAGGGGTAATTAATACTAATCAAGAGTGTTTCCCTCACGGAAGGACCTTAGCAAGTTAAATGGTGTTGTTATGAATTCTTGACATAAGTTGTGAACTTTGTTAGTAATTAAGCCCAAAATTGCTATCTTGGTGGATTTATGTTCAGGATTTGTAAAATTAACTCGGTTGTAATTTAATCTAGTTTATGCTTGTCTCGGTGGTTGCGTTGTGTTTATCGGTGTCTCTTTCCTTGATTAAGAGAGGTTAGAAAACTCTTAACGGATGACTAACTTATCTTTAGGGAATTTTCATAGACATTCATCAATAGGGCGTTAAAGAACAATTTTAGGTGGTTAAAATGTGTTTATCGTTTTAACTTTCCGAAGAGTTGTCATGTTAGGATTCCCGAACGGGATACTAATTGTCTTTGAAAAATGAAAAATTGACCAAGTGACTTAGTGGCATAACCGGCCTAGTTAACATATTCCGGTTGTTCATAAAGCAAGGCTGTATTTATATTTTTCGTATTTGGAGTCTTTTATGTTTACAAAAAGAAAAAGAAACAAAAATATTATGTTTTAGTCATTTACTAGTTTAAACAACCTTTCAACCTATCTTTTCTACCGGTAGAATAACGACAAAGGTTTAGTATCATCGTCTCCGCCCGCATCCTTGGATCGATACTTGGTTCTTACCGATACTTTACTGCATATATGGCGGGGTACACTTGCTCGTTCGTGTGTGTTTAATCTTGAAGTATAAATTATTTTTATAAATTTAAAACCGAACCGTGCATAAAATTCTTTGTAAAAATATGTATATACACGCACACGTCAAGTTTTTGGCGCCGTTGCCGGGGATGTGGCAGCTTTAGGAACGACCCGAGTCAATATTTTACCGGTGTACATACTTGTGAATACTCGTAAATATTTTCTATTCCATTTATTTATTTAATTGTTTGTTAATATTTTTATTTTAGTCGATTTGTTTTATTCGTTTTTGTTGATGCATATGTATGTTGCGTACGTCATCGTATAAGATCGAGTCTGTGTTTATGAGAGAAACATTAATTTTATGTATGTTGTGTAACAAGTTCGCCCGAACTTGTAATGTACATGGACAAGTTCGCCCGAACTTGTCCAAGGCACATTGCAAGCGAACTTGTTCAAGTATAAATAGGAAAGTTGTGATCTCATTTGTAAGATTCAGAGATTTTGTGTACTGGACGACAAACCTCTGTCCAAGTGTTTCCAGGGTTTGTAACATTTACTAATCAATGAAACAGTAACAAACTTGTCTAGAATGTCGCCTATGCAAACGGATTCCGCACGTTTACCTTAGGTTTTCCAAATTAGGACCAGAACGATCCGTACAACAGACCTACAAGTGATATCAGAGCTGGATTGGACTACTTTGAAGACATTAGACATAGAACATCTCACTTTCTACTCATTTCTTTCTTATTAAACTTTTCTTGGACATTACACGGACAAAATTGACTGATTTTCAAGTATAATACGTAAAATCCATAATAGTAAAACCCTTGAAAAGATCAGAGCTAAAGCCAATCGATTTCATGTCGAAAATGTCAAAAAACCATGTTTGAGAACACAAGTTCGCTCGAACTTATACTACAAGTTCGCCCGAACTTGGCTTAAAATCATCATTTTTGTTGTTTTAACCAACTTCGCGCGAAGTTGTTGAAATTTTCAAAGATTTTCGATCAAGTTCGCCCGAACTTGTCAAATTTTGCTGAAATTTTCCACAAGTTCGCCCGAACTTGATAAAAGTTGAAAAGTTTTCTGAAATTTTCTCACAAGTTCGCCCGAACTTGTCAAACTTGAATCTAATAGTGTTTTCTGCACAAGTTCGCCCGAACTTGTCTCACAAACTGTTACAAGTTCGCTCGAACTTTTCTAAGGGTTTATAAAAAAAGGCATGAAATCCCGAAAAACGTCTCGGATATTATATATGGTTAGATTCGTATCGACGAGACGATTTTAAAGCTATAATCGGGTAAAAACAGTTTTCGGAAAAATTTTAAACGTTTTTAGCAAACCGATACGTTAATATTGTCGATTAAAAAGTCAAATTTTGCATAAAGCTTTTGAAAACTAAATTTTTCGTCGAAAATGGAAGGTATTAATTTGAGAAAATGAAGGATTGGATTGTCTTCTGATTTGAATCATGATAAAATGTATGACCATTTGGGAAGAAATATTTGAAATGTTTAAATGCAAAAAGAATTAATCTATACTTGAGTTAGTACAACGTTTTTCTATCATGAATAGGCATTTAACTCGTTATAATGGGTGTTATCTCAATCTTGAAGCAAAGTTTTCGAAATTGGAATATGCATTACCATCAGAATGGGATGATTTCGTGAAAGAATCAAGAAAGAAATTTAGATTTACCATCAAATATCTTTATGAATTTATAAGTGGTATTTGCGATCACGTTCCTGTGATTGAAAAGATGAAAGATTCAAAAAATGAAAGTGAGTTTGTGATTAAAATGGAAAATTCTGAAGTTTGTCAATCTTTTGCAGCTTTAATCAGTAAAGGAGCTGATCGGGAAGCACAAAGATTAAATGATCGGATAAAGAGAGAAGGGAGTATAATGGCGAAGAACTGTGAATGAAAAGTTTCAAGTACATCTACAAATGAGACTTCAAGTTCTAAACCAGTCTGTCCAGTCTTTGATGTAGATCTGAATGATTATCTAGCGGATAATGCCAAACTCTTGAACAATCTGGAGAGTTTAACATTAGAAAATAAAAAATTAAAAGAAAATGAAAAGATTTTTGAAAAAAGAATAAAAATTTTAGAAAAAGAAAAATTTGTTTTAAATAAAAATGATTTTGAAAAACAAATTATAATAAACTCGCATCTTGAAAAAATCAGGAAACTTGAACAAGATGTTGGGAATGCTGAAAATAAAGATGTTGATTTAGAAAAGAAGTTGAAAGGTTTTGTGACCTCGTCATTGATTCTAGATCAGATATGTCCAAAACTGATCAATGAAAATAAAAAGAAAATCCTAATAAGTGACAAGATCACAAATTATGACGATATCATAATTGAGGATTGTGATGATAATACCGATGATAAAATAGCTAAAAATGATAAAAATGAAATATTTTTAAAACTAAAAGAAAAATTTTAAGAAACTGTTCTACAATCTACTGAAAAAGTTGAATGCTATACGCAAAAACCTTCTAAGCAAAATGGAGAACGAAAACAAAAAGAAAAACAAAGTTCTAAAAATTTTCAAAAGAAAAATAAAAGCTCATCGGTACGATCATCCAATCATTATAAAAATTCACAAAAATTTGAAAATAAGTGGTGCAGGTCGGACCATAGTGCTTCAACATTAAATCATGTTTATAGAAGAAACAGGAAAGATGTGGATTGATAGATAAGATCGATATGATAACAGGTTGTGTCACAAATGTGGGATAAAGGGACACATTGCTTGAAAATGTTTACAAATTAATCCTAAAGCTGTTCATAATGATAAGGAAAATTCTGGAATACCAACTCAGGTTAGAAAACAATGTACAGAAACTACAAACAAGGTGAAACCAGTTATTACTAAGTTTTCAAATTTTGAAACTGGTGAATCTTTGAATAGTAATGAACAAAAATTTTCTACATTGTATTTCAAGAAAGCTTTAGCGAAAAATCAAACATGGTTGGTAAAAGAAAAAGAAGTCAAACAATCAGTGAAAATTGAAAGTTTACAGGATTTTCTGAAACTTGAGAAAGTTCAAAATAAACCTGATTGTGAAACGAAAGTCAAAATTAAGGTTAAAGAAATAACACCTAAGGCTAAAAATCTTGGGTATCATTATTCGACTAATTGTTTGAATCTTGTGTAGGAACTCCCGAGGAAAAAGCAAATTACAAAGAATGGAGTTCCGTAGCACACATTGTAGACGAAGGGTCGGGTTAACAAGTTTTATATAAAGGCCATTTTTACAAAATTTGAAATTCAAATAACGTTTACTTTACAATTTTTGAAAATTTTTGGACAATTTTTCGAAAAACATGTTTCAATAATGTTTACATGAAAGTTTTACAAATTTTTGAAGAAAATTTGAAAACTATCACAGAACTCTCACTGTTGAACAGACAAAACTTAGGGATATAAATGTTTTATTAACATAAAAGTGTCAAGGTTTTTGTCATCATGAGGGGGAGAGAGTTTTAAAGATAAATTGTGAAGCAGTAATGGATGACGAATTAAAGTGATTCTCATCAGTTGGTCAATGTTTTTCTATAAATCAAAAATACAAAAATATGGTTTTGAATTTTAGGGGGAGAAAAAATTTTCAGAAAATCCAAAAACATATTAATGTAAAAATATAAAAACATGAAAAAGGCAAAAAGAGTTTTGTGTGTATAAAGGAAATGATAGTACATCAGTGGACTATCACAGTATGCTAAGGATTTGTAAAGTTTAAAAACTTTAAACAAGTCTTACTGTGGATGTGTCGATAGGCTTTACACGTTCAGTAGATTGTTTCCGGGATATAAACTAAATTTTACAACTGCTTAAACTTGTGGATTAACATATCTCAGATATATGGATTAGTACTCCGAAATTTCGTTTGAGAGATTGCCTGATTCTGAGATACGAGGTCTTTATAGATGATTGATATCTGGGGTATTATACAAGTTCTTCTGATTCTGCGTAAGCAATGGCCTAGAACTTCTATAATGTTTTTGCTAAAAACCCCTAAACTGCAACAAAATTGAAAGAATCGAAAGATCTAATCAATTGCAGTCAAAAGATTCCAAATTATGAACACTACCTTAAAGTCGAGCCTTCATCTCTTTGTCTGTATGGTGGTACTAACCTGAGCTCTCAAGGCCTCGCACAACCCAGATACAGATATCAATTACGCTATACTCACCTGGAAGAAGAAATCTAGGGAATCTTGATACGGGAGTATATTCTGAGATGAGAACCATAGTTGAGTCAAGTTTCATAATTCTAACTAAGATATCTTGGAACAATTGAGAACTGTATCAAAGTTTAAGTGGACAATTATATATACAATCTAGGTAAATGAGTTTAAAGCTTAAAGTCAATCAAAAGGTCAATGGTACTAGTAATATATCTCAAAAACTGATATGATCCTTTAACAAAAAATTCAACAAAAATATATTTGTAAATATGTTTATTGCTAGATCGCTCCATGTTTAGCATAGGAACCTAAATTGGTATCTAACGTTCGTATAGGCGGAATCTACATGATGTGTTAATCGAATATGCAAAGATTACTCGTTTAATGTTTGTTTATTGATCTTAAATGTCAAATACATGTCAAATCCAGATCGAGCAGAGCTTCGCCGTCCAAGTGACAAAGTTGCAGAAGTTACAAATGACAAAATCAAAGGACCTATTTATAGATATGCAAGTTCGCTTGGGATTACTCAAGTTCGGGCGAACTTGTCTTGAACAAGTTTGGCCCGAACTTGTTCTCACAATACTTTTCCGGGCGAACTTGCTATCTATTTACATAAATAACCCTATATTTTGACATAATCATGCCGAAACTAAACAGGCTCGATCCAAGACTAAGACATAGATATTATGTACTAACAGAATCCCCCTTGGATATCGACTTCGTCTTGACCTGTCTTCAAAGCTCTACTTTTGTCTTACGCGTCCAAAGAAGTTTTTGTATGGCTTTTTTCTGCGTTCTTGCGACGGAATCGGCGTTTGATCTGTAGGTGGCACTTTAGTCATGAATTGAAAACGTCTAAGTCTCGCCTCCCTACCTATCTCATGTATACGTTCAATACGCTTCTCCTCTTTCAAAAACTCTTTGTGCTCTAATTCTCCCCAACTGGATTCCCACATTCTTCCAGAATTAACACTATGTGCGTAACAAACATTTACGACCCTTTGGTATTACATCGCTTGTTCTTGCTCACGCTCTTCATAAACTATCTTACTGAAGAATAAACATTTAATATCCTCCTTCGAGCAATTCACTAGCCACATCGGGTCTAGTATTCGAATCGTCCTCCATAACCCTCTCAATCCTACAGTTCCAAACATTTCAACCCTTTCTTTAGTGATATCCAAATGATCTTCAAATCTTAGCACAATCACTGCTTCGCATGTCGTCGCATCTATTTGCCACCACTTAAACAGAGGATAGAAATCTTGTTTAATCGGCATTAGGGGCATATTTCTCATTGCTCTAGGACGCTTCATAATCAACGTTATATCCCTTTCACCAGTCTTGTTATTTGTTTTGATTCGGCGCTTCGGAATGAATGGTTTCCAGTACTTAAAACCTCACGTCGCTTCAAATTTGATCATCTTCCATAGTAACTGACCAATAAACTCATATGATATGTAACATTTCTCGTCTGCACCAACTCCTCTACATCCCAGTATGGAAGTGTTTTCAAATCTGCCAGATATTTGAAGTATTGAACCCAAATTCACGTTTAGTGGCATAAACGATCAATTCTTTAAACCATCCCCAGCTCAATATATCTCCTAAGGAAAAATCTTTTCTCTGGTAAAGAATGCTAATGGACGTCGAAACTTTCGTTCTCTTGGCATTTCTTTAAACCAGGATTTCTTTGCTTGTGCAATCTCTTCCTTCGTCATTGGTTTAGGGATTTTACTTTCTCGTGCAGACTCAACAATTTTATCTTTCAATAAATCTTCATTCAGTTGATCATACATCTCTTCAAATGTAGGAAAGCTATCTGTATTTGTACCAACATACTTTTTAGCTTCATCCTTTTCATCGTCTGATGACCAATCTTCAATAATCACTTTGTTGTAATCATAAGCGTCAGATCTTCTTTTGTAGCAATATTCGTTCGGTTCGAACGTATCAATATTCACCACATCTTCTTCGAAATCAAAATCAAGCATTTCAGCTTCAACATTGAGCAGCTTTGCCAAATCTTCCTTCGAATAATTGTGAACAAATTCGCCTTCCTCGACATTATGCTCTAACATAAGAATCATCGGCTTTATTGGTTTCGTAGCAACAGGGTTTGCAACAATCACGTCTGTCATATCAATATCTAGCTTTTGCCCTGTTCCCCCTGTTTGCTCCCCCTGACTTTGATCTTCCATCATGTTTGCATCATCATTAAGCAATGAGGAGAAATCAAACTCACCATTTACTTTGGCATCAACAATCTTTAGACCAACTCCACCCTGATCATCATTATTTCCATCATCATTGTAGGAGTCGTCCTTAGTATCATTGACAGGTTCATCGTCATCTTTATCTTCAACTTCTTCATCGTCTTTTTGCTCAGTCTCTTTCTCAGGAATACTAACAGACTCAGAAGCTTTCGCAGATTCATTCACAGGCTCTGTAATTTCAGGCATACCTTCAATCACATGCTTACCCTTCCCCTGTTCAGCCAATTCCTTTCTGCTTTATCTTTCGCTTCAGGATGATCTAATCTTGCATACTCCGCCGCAAAATCAATACCCAGACTATTAGATAAAACTTTCTGTAGTCTGTTGAATCTTTTATCATTCAAATTCCTTTCTGATTGTAGATCTGCTATCTCTTTTTGCAATCGTTCATTAGCGTCACGCAGACTCTCAATTAGGACCTTCAAATACCCTCTATCACCTTCCAGGAATTTGACTTTGTCGTTTAAGATCTATTTTTTAACTTCCCCTTGCTTCGCCAACTGTTCTAAAGCAGCCTTCTCCATTTCATTCTTAGCAACTTTGGCTTCAAGAAGTTTCACACGCTTTTCAAGTTCATCTATATCAGAATCTTGAAAGAAATCGTTCAAGTCTTGAATATCAATAGGCTCATTCGGAATATTTCCAAACAACTTTGACTTTGGAGTAGTCTTCGGTAGACTTTGGAGTAGTCTTTGGTGTATACGCTTTAGGAATTGAGCTTTCAGGTTGAGCAGCTGTCAGAGGATCTTCCGCGTGATAATAGGAATATCAAGTAATTCAGACTCAGGAGGTTCTTGTGTAACTCCTGTCTGTACTAACGTCTCTTGTACTTCAGCAGATTTTGTTGTAGCAGTCGCAGGAGGTTTTTGTGTAACTCCTGTTGTTTCTGCACCAGAAGGTTCTTGTGTGACTTATGTGCCTTTCTTCTTTTAACTCACATAACGTATGCTTTTAGGCTTTTGTACTTTCTTGCCTTTTGTCTTTGGAGATCCAGTAGTCTTCGTTGATACATCTGTTGCAGAAGACTTAACTCTTTTTGCTTTCTTTTTCGGTCTTTCCTCATCAGTATCTTTTTCAAGTTTTGGCTCGTAATCTGCATCAGTTTCTTTCACCTTCTCAGCAGCTGTTTCGGTGATTGATTTCTTGTGGCTTCTTCTAAAGAATCATCACTATCTTCATCATTAACAGATGTAGCCGAAATAACCTCATCTTCCTGAGTAGTTTTCTTTGCCTCTTGACTTTCAATAACAACTGTTGCACTTGAACTAGCTTCATGTTGGACATTCTCAAGCTCATCTTCGTCAATTAGCATCGTATCAACTTTCTTTGGCTTTCGCAATGCTTTCTTCTTCTCTTGAACAACAACTTTCTTAAGAAACCAGTCGCTTCTTGTCTCTTTGAAGGACGAAAACCATTCTAGCTCAGCATTTCGTTCATTCTCTTCACCGCTATCATCTTTCCTCCACTTGTATTCTGGTGGCGCAATGTAATTCTCAGAGGCAATAACACCGAATAAAGGTTTTGCAGTAGGTGCTGATGACTGTTTCTGAAATGTGATAAGCTTTTTGACTGTTGTATCATCCAGGTGACTTAGATAGAGAATATCGTTTGGATCTTTTGCTATCTTCTTGAATTTTTCATCGATCAGCATTTGAATAAACCTCGGATACATTACCAGCCTATTCGATCCCATATTATTCTTCATATGCGTGAAAACCAGCTTTGAATAGTTGAACTTCTTGTTTAGAATAAGCGCCGTGGCCATACGTGCCATGTAATCTTGCACATCGTCCAAACCAGCCTTTTGATGACTGAAGGCATGAATAATAGTGTGCATTAAGAACTTATAGGGGTTAGAGACTGATCCTTTCTTCAAAGTAGATTCATTAACATGCCCCTTATATCCCATACGACAAAATCACCCTCTAACCATCCTTTCATCTAGCATCATTGGATCATTTGCTGCATCGTTAAAGTCCTGAACTTTTTGGATATCTTCTTCAGTAACAGAAATTTCTTTATCTTCGTTTCCTTCACGAACCACATACTTGATCACTGTATCATCCTCATTCATCGCTGCAGAATTCCAAAATCTGTAAACATGCGACCTATAAACCACTGTCTTTTCCGTATTCACCTTGTGGATTGGAATCCGTTCCATAAACTCGAGAATACTATCAAAAGCTTCCAAAGATGGACAGATGGCCTTGTCTAATGTAATGCACATGTTGTGGAACTTGTTGAACGATAGCTGAATATTCTGCAAGCATGAAGATCGAGACAAAATTAGTCAAAATTTTGACAATTTTCACAAATTTCTATATCAATTTCAAGCAAACTTGATTAGTCATTTAACCATTACATAACATTAAGTTCGAGCAGACTTGCATTAAACATTTACATTTGATAATTATTAAGTCCGAGCGAACTTGCCAAAACAAATTGATTAATATTTAAACAAGTTCGGCGAACTTGTAAAGGTTCAATTTACAAACAGGTTTAAACAAGTTCGAGCGAACTTGTTAACATTTTGAATTTTGAAATTTTCACACAAGTTCGGGTGAACTTGTGGAATTATTAACAGAGTAACACTTGAGGACAAGTTCGGCCAAACTTGGTTTAAAGAACCATTTGAGAAGTTCGGGCGAACTTGTCATCACTTTCACTCAAACCTTCAACATCATGTCCATGTCATTCTGAATCAAATTAAGGGTATGTTATTGGTCGATTATGATGTATTATCATGTTTTAAAGTTCAGTTTGACAAATAACACCCTAAAACATGTCCAAAAGTCTATTTCAGATCTATGTCGTTCAAAATAAACACTCAATTCACGGTCCAAATTCAATTCACTCACCAAATCCATGATGAGTAGTGTGTAAATCACCACTAATCACTCATAATTTCGGCAGCAATTCGACGTATAAGAGCCAATTTCAAAAATCTCATAAATCGCCCTCAATTTCGCCTGCGTTTGGATAACCAGTAATGAAGTTTGGGCGAACTTGTTTTCTATTTATAGATGGCATGTTCGGGCGAACTTATGAATCCAATCAATTAAGATCAGACATAAATCCGGGCGAACTTGTTGACTGATAACACATTATGAGCCAATACAAGTTCGGTCGAACCTGATTACAAGTCCGGGCGAACTTGATCAATTTCAAGCCAATTTTTTTGATTTTTCAATTTAGACCCTGAACTTTTCAGATTTTACCAGTTTTAACAATCCACTTAGTTGACCAAGTCCAAGCTAATGACCCTAGTTAACCGATTTGTCTACCGAGTCCAAGTTAATGACATTGGTTCGACCCGTTATAAACAAACTGTTGGTTTTTCTCAAAATCGAGTTTCAAATTAATGAACTTTTAATCGTTTTGGCTTATCAGATTTTACAGATTAGCTCCCAGCCTATTGTTAATTAGATTTCCACCGGTTTAGCACCTTACCAGACTTCGAAGATCCGTTCTCCAACATTGGCTTGTAGAAACTAATGTAGAAACAAAATATTTTTGTATTTTTGAAAGTTTATGCTAAAACACACTGAAAATCTTTTTGGTTTTAATCTGTAAAGCAGATAAACTATGTACAGAACTTTTAACAAGTAAACTATGTACAAAAATATTTACAGACATATTTTTGTGAATTCGTGTCTAAGGATCATATCAGTTGATTGAGACATGTCACCAGTACCATTGACCTTTTGATGACTTTAAGTTTTAAACTCGTTTACCTAGATTGTCGATATGTTTGTCCACTTAACCTTCGACACATTTCTCAATTGTTGCAAGATATGTTAGGAATGAATTATGAAACTTGACTTAACTATGGTTCCCATCTCAGAATATACTCCCGTATCAAGATTCCCTAGATTTCATCTTATAGGTGAATATAGCGTAACTGATATGTGTATCTGGTTTATGCGAGACCTTGAGAGCTCAGGTTAGTACTACCGTACAGACAAAGAGATGAAGGCTCATCTTTAAGGTGTGTTCCAATTAAGGAATCTTTTAAGCATTGCAAATGATTAGATCTTTTGATTCTTTTCAGCTTTGCATGCAGTTTCAGGGTTTTTAGCAAAAGCATTATAGAAGTTCTAGGATATTGCTTCCACAAAATCAGAAGAACTTGTATAATACCCCAGATATCAATCATCTATAAAGACCTCGTATCTCAGAATCAGGCAATCTCTCAAATGAAATTTCGGAGTACTAAGTCCATATATCTGAGAGATATTAATCCACAAGATTAAGCAGTTGTAAAATTTAGTTTATATCTCAGAAACAATTTACTGAATGTGTAAAGGCTATCGACACATCCACAGTAAGACTGGTTTATCACTTTTAAACTTTACAATTCTTTAGCATACTGTGATAGTCCACTGATGTACTATCATTTCCTTTGTGACACAAAATTCTTTTTTTTTTGTCTTTTTCAATGTTTTTGTACTTTTTGAAATATTTCATATGTTTTTGTATTTTCTCAATATCTCTCATCAAAAACATATTTTTGTATTTTAGTTTTTAAGAAATACTAATCTAAAAGATATACAAACCAATGTGGATCATGTGAAATCGTCATCCGATCCATATTCAACCTCTGCCTCCGCACCTGTCAACAAATTTTTAATACCGTTAACCCTCATTAGATATTTAAATCTCGTTAAAGGAAAAGTTTTGGTATAAAATTCAGCTTTTAGTTCATCGATGTGGATTTTTTCTATTCGCACCAACTTCTTTTCATAGCAATCACGAATGAAGTGATAACGAATTTCAATGTGTTTAGTTCCAGAGTGATGAACAGGATTTTTAGTGATGTCGATTGCTACCTTATTATCTACATATAAAGGCATATAAAGAAATTGCAATCCATAGTCCCTCATATGTTGTTGAATCCTGAGGATTTGTGAACAACAGCTAGAAGCAGAAATGTATTCTGCCTCACAAGTTGAAAGAGAGACCGTGGTTTGTTTCTTGCATTGCCACGTTACTAATCTAGTTCTGAAGCCAGCCGTCGTAGACTTTGAATTCAACTTGTCCACCCCAAAGTCCGAATCAACGTATCCCGTCAGATCAAAATTATCGTTCTTTAGATACCACAAGCCGGTGCTTGGACATCCCTTCAGGTAACGGAAAATTTGCTTGACTATCTGCATGTGTGACACTCGGGGACTGGACTGATATCTCGCGCAAAGGCAGGTAGGATACATGATATCTGGGTGAGATGCCGTCAGATACATAAGAGATCATACCATCGACCGATAGAGCGTATCAACCACTTTGGTTCCTATTCGTCAATGCAAATCCCGTGATTCAGCGCCAGAGGAGTCGAAAGCGGCTTCGAGTTCTCCATTTCAAATTCAGAATATCGTGAACATACTTCGTTTGATGAATGAATATGTCGTCTTGTAACTGGTCAACTTGTAACCCGAGAAAGAATTTCATTTCGCCCGTAGAAGACATTTCGAACTTCTTCTTCATAATCTTCTCGAATTCTTTGCAAAGACTATCATCCGTTGAACCAAAGATGATATCATCCACATAGATTTGTACGATGATTAGATGATTTCCGAATTCCTTAGTAAACAATATACTATCCACTGTGCCTCTCGTAAAGCTGTTTCCGACGAGATGTTGAGATAACGTCTCGTACCAAGCTCTCGGGGCTTGATGTAATCCGTATAAGGCTTTGTCAAGGAGATAAGCTTTGTTCTTGTTCAGCGGATCGATGAACCCCGGTGGTTGACCGACGTACACTTGCTCGCGTAGCTTACCATAGAGAAATGCGGATTTCACATCTAACAGGTACACTTTAAAGCCTTTCCAAGCAGCGAATGCAAGGAAAATGCGGATTGACTCTAAGTCCGTGTAGTCAATTCCTTCTTGCTGGTGGAAACCTTTGACAACCAACCGAGCTTTGTTTCTGAAAATCACACCTCGATCATCCCTCTTACACTTGAAGACCCACTGCGTATCTATCGCTTTCTGCTTTGGTGGTAAGTCGACAAGCTTCCAGACTCCCAGTTTCTCAAACTGTAACAACTCTTCCTGCATCGCTATCACCCAGTTCTCATCACCCAAAGCTTCATTCACAGTCTTCGGCTCGATTTGAGATATGAAACATGAATAATAACAATAATCTTGAGTCGGAGCCACTCGAGTATAGAAACAACCTAAAGCTTTGTTGATTTGATTTCTCGTTCTCACACCAGTTTGTAGCTCACCAATAATGTTTGTTGAAGGATGATATGAATAAGATCGTGGCATTTCCTCGCTAGGAACATCAACTGAACTATTCTGATTTGAAATATTCAGATCAACTATCAAATCAACTTCAGGAGCACTTGATGTTTCTTTGTTTTGAGTGCTAGGGCCAGCAGATTGGTTTAACATATTGGATATCTACTCATATTCTTCATCAGAGGAGGATTCACCATCATCATCGAAAGTTGGAGCTTCATCGGAGTCGGAATTCTGATTCTGATGAATAATGGGCTCTTTAGTTGCATTTCCTGGTTCAGTATAAACATTTTCTGGAGTTGTAGTATGTGCTACTTCTGCTTCAGAAACTTGTTCATCCAGAACACCACTATTACTCGGACTTGCACCAGAAGACGATGTAGAACCAGTGGGTTGATTAACCACAATTGGCCTTAGAATATGTTCTTGATTAGCCGACTGTTGAAGATAATAAAGAGCTGTAAGTTCTTCTTCAGACGGTTCTTCTGGCAAGTCGAATGACTTCCACAAATCTTGGTAATTAAACATCCACGCGTCGCCTTTCCTTTGAATAGGAGTTGTGTACCGAAAGCAATCAACGTGTTGTGCTTCGATCAACTTTCTGAACGCAGGAACATAAACTCTTCATAGCGGACTTGAATACCCGACAAAGAAACCTTCAAGCATTATAGCACCAAATTTGCTATCTTGATCAATCACTGTGCATGGTGCACCGAACGGCTCTAGATATTTGAGATTTGGTTTCCTTCGGTTGATCATTTCAAAACATGTCTTTTTAGTCGGTTTGACAGTTAAGACCCTATTCAAAGTATAGCATGCCGCTGCAACCGCCTCACTCCAAAAGCTGACAGGAAGCTTTGAGTCAGCAAGCATAGTTCCTTCCGTTTCGATCAACGTTCTATTCTTCCTCTTTGCTACACCATTTTGTTGTGGAGTGTACGGTGCACTGAATTCGTGCAATATTCCTTTGGCATCGCAACATTCTTTCATTTTGTTGTTTTCGAACTCCGTTCGCTTCGAATACGTCTGACATGGAGATGATAAAGATTTTCGAGTTTCTTGAAGAGAATCACTAGATTTTCAAACGGTTCATCTTTTGACTCTTGAAAGAAAACCCATGAATATCGAGTGTAATCATCTGTGACTACCAAACAATACAGATCTCCTAAAATACTTCGGACATTCACCGGTCCAAAAAGATCCATATGTAGACGTTCAAGCGGTAACTTTATTGAGTTAAGAATCTTCTTAGGATGTGATTTTTTAATCTGCTTCCCTTTCTTACATTAGAGACAATGATCCGTCATATGGAAGCTCCAAAGATTAACTCCTTCAACCAGGTCGTTGTGGACCAGAAAGTTCATTTTCCTCAGATGAATGTGCCCCATTTTCCTATGCTATAGAATTGAATCTTTCTCCGTGGCTTTTGTGACAAAACATTGAGCAGATTTCGTCGATGTGGTAGCAATGCCCATGTCTAACACGTAGAGATCGTTTTCGCCTGAAGCGTGCATTAGAATCCACTCATCAGCAATCTTAAAGGCCTGCTTTAGTATCATGCACTGCTTATCAATGAAATGAACTGTGAACTGCTTGTCGCAAATCTGTGAAATGCTTAGAAGATTGTTCTCCAGCTCGGCAACGTAATTCACACGATCAAATGATACTAGGCCATTCGAAAGTTTTCCTTCGGCGACTATCCTTCCTTATTGATTACCAGCAAAGCCAACATATCCACCGTTTATAGCTTTGACATCAAAGAGAAGAGCTTTCATCCCGGTCATGTGCCTTGACGCTCCACTATCCAGAATCCACTTTGATAGAATGGATCTTTGGAGCCCATGCACACATTATCATTTAGTTAAAAAGCGCGACCTAAGCCTTCTTGGTCTTAGGTTTGGGATAAAAAGCTTCAAAATCATCCTCAAAATCTCCATCTAAGATGTCACTGTTGTTACCATTTTCAAATATAACTTTCTTTTTATCTTTTGATGATTTGACAGTTTCCGTTTTAATCTCAGATTTAGACTCTTTGTTGTTACTAGTCTTAACTAGCTCAGACTTGGTAACTTCAGATGTTGATGATTCTTTTTAGCAATCCAGGATTGTGATTTTACGTTTTCCTTTTTTATGTAAAACCTTGATTCATTTGACTTGGAAGTTTCACCTTTCTTGAAAGTTGAGTTTTCAAATTTAGTTTTAGGTTTAACTTTAAGATTAGATTCATTTCTTTTCAAAATTTTAACAGGTTTTACAAACTGTGGTTGCTTAGGCTTTTCAACATCTGCACTTGTTTTCCTTCGAGGATAAACCGGCTTAAATTTCGGACACTTGCGTGAAATGTGACCAACTTCATTGCACTTGAAGCAAGTCCGATCATCATGAGAATGTCCATCAGTGGGATTTACACCACTTGCAGATTTAGCCTTATCTCGAAGTTCTTTTTCCTTTTTGAACTCATCGTTTGATTGCTTTCCAATCAAACTTTCCTCTTGAACCGTGCTCGTCCCATACACAAATTTCATGTTTTTATCTTTATATTTGTGAAATGGTGACATTTTCTTATTCGGTTCTTCTTCCACATCCATACACAACCCCGCTCTCCTATTTTCAGGAAAATCACCACCATTCCTTCGGTAGTTGTTTCTTTTAGGTTTGGAGTAAAACTTCTTTTCATTAATTTCCAAACTTTCTGATGAAACTTCAACGAGTTTGAAGAATTTATCAAGCTGATCCTCTTTCACATTCCGAATCGTAAACCTATCATCGAAGTATAGTCTATCAGAATCCTTAACTTTGTACATGACAACGTTAGGATTATCACTTAGGCTATTTTTCCGATGATGTATCGTCATCTTCAGATTGTGAATCAGAATTATTCAAACTTGAGTTGGCGCTCTCATAGCAGCCATCATCAGAATCATTCAAGACATTTTCAACAACATTCTTAACCACTACTTCGCCATCATCACTCGTGTAGGTTATATCAATATTCTCAGGCAGCTCATTTTTCTTTTCGGTTAAAAGTTCAATGTTGAACGCCTTTTCCATCCCCTCAGCCTTTTTGCGACAATACTTTTCGCATAGTGGTAGTGGAACACTGCTATAATCTCCACGTTTTTTACTTTTTGATTTTTGAACATCTTCTTCCGACTGAATTGTTGGAAGAATGTGATCAATGACATAAGCATTCGTGGTATAGCTCTTTAAAAGTTGTCTGACTCTTTTTGTTTCGATTTTCATGTCCCAAAGTTCTTGTTTTACTTCAGCAATGTTGTTTATGTAAACGTTAATAGCCTTTGTTTTTCCATTAAACTGGCTTTTAACATTCTTGTCGTATCATCTTGTTCAATGTTATTTCTATCAAGCCTGCCATAATCATCTTTCATTTTATCATATGCCTCTTTCATTGTGCGATAATCATATTTGAAATTGTTATTATGCACATTGAGTTCAGCTATGATTTGGCTCTTTTCAGCACATTGAACACATGACTCAGCACATTTCGCGCAAGGTTTTTCAACCTCAACGATTTGCACTTTAAAAACTTCCTTTTCTACGACTTTTACCGTCGGACCTACCTTTGTCAGCTTTGTCATCATAGCTTTGTTGGCAATCTCCGTGAGGTTTTCTTCATTCATCTCTTTGTTCAAATTGATGATTCTTCAATCACAGGTTTCTCCTCAGCAACATTCTCTGAAGATGTTGTATCACCAAAACAACCTACAAAACTAGTAGACATGTTAGGAGAAAGAACACTCTGCATCTTTGTGTGATGATAAATCTCCTCCTCTTCAACGTGTTGTAAGTATTCTTCTAGCATTGCGCTCTCCATGGCTGCATCCTCAGTAGATGTGTCTTCTACAATCTCAGCCATTAAAGCAACTCCAGTCTTTTTGCCAATGTATGAATTCCAGTCAAAACCATCATCTTCATTAGAAGCAACCATTGCCTTTTCTGTGGTGTTGGATGGTTTCTCATGGATTTCGACTTGAGTCTTCTTTGGGAAAGGCTTGTATTGTAGTGACTTCTTGTATATTCATTGCCACCTCCAAATGGACTTTGGTTACCAGTTGCCTCTGGATTCTTGCATTCTCTTTTGAAGTGCCCTTTTTGTCGGCATCTGAAGCAAGTAACTTTTGTTTTGTCGAATCCCAATTTCTCGCTTGAATTCCCGATGTCTCTACCGGTTAATGCAACAAACTTAGTAACCCTTTGAATGATTGATGCTAAAGACCACTTAATATCCATCAACTCAAATTCTTCTTCATCTACTTGATCATAGTCTTCGGCAGTCATCTCCGAATTACCAATCTTTCCAGCCACCAAACTTTCATACGATTCCAACACTGTGGCAAGAAGTTCCATATGTTGTTTGGCTACTTGTTCAGAAACGACATTATTCAAGTTGACAGCAATGTTGTATTTGAACACATTTGGATCAGAATTTCATTGATTATTCTGATTTGCTTGATTCTCATATGAAGAATTTGAACCCGTGCTTGAATACGAAGAATTCTGAAGACTCTGATCATATTTCGGATATGATTGAGTTTGACTCTGTGGCGAATGGTTCGAGGAATTCAGATTCGCACTAAAAGCGGTTTGGATCTTCGGGCTAGTAATATTCTCTTGAGCTCCAGTTTTGTAGTAAAGCCCTACATCTTGAGCAACATTTGAATTCTTTGATTTTGCTATCTTTAACAACTCCATCTCGTGCCCTTCCAGTTTATCAACGAATGTGGACAGTTTGAAGAACTCCCAACTCGCACTTTCTTTGAGCACCATCAGATAGGTCGTCCACTCTCCCTCAGGTAAAGCATCAGCTAGCTTATCAATGTATTCTTCTTCTGTTTTCTCAAGCCTGTGTCTCCTCATGATCACTTTCAGATGACAAAACCTTTCGATCATCTGTTTCATCGTTTCCCCTTTAATCATCGTAAATATGCGAAATTCTTTCATGATCAGTGCTTTCTTGCTTTTGACCATTTCTACACTTCCCTGGTATTTGTTCTTCAAGGATTTACATAGCTCTTGTGCAGTCTTGTATTCTGGTAAAAACACCAAAATATCTTCTTTCACAGACTGTTGGATCAAGCTTATCATTTTCTACTCGGCGACGTAAGCATCTTTCTGTAAAGTAGAGAACTTGCTAATGTCGATAACATTATTGTTCTCATCTCTGGGCCATGTATAACCAGTCTCTATTGCCACCCATCTGTGGAAATAAGTAGCTTGGACCCAATTCATAAACTTCTCTTTCCATCCCTCATATTCGTCCATACACATGAGTTTTGGAAGCTTTACAGACGTGCCCATCTCGTTGTCGATGTTCACTTGATTCACCATTTGAGCGTAAGCAGTCATGAATGCACTGTGAAGATCTTCCATCTTGAAAAACTGACGAATTTTACTGAAAACACACGTTCACAAACTTCAAAAAATAATCCGTATACTGACAAGTTCAGGCGAACTTGCAATTTGGGAAAATCAAGTTTTGATTTTACACAAGTTCGGGCGAACTTGTGTTGACAATTTGGAAAAATTTCTCCCTGATGAAGTTCGGGCGAACTTTCTGTAAAGCGTCAGCTAGCTTATCAATGTATTCTTCTTCTGTTTTCTCAAGCCCGTGTCTCCTCATGATCACTTTCAGATGACAAAACCTTTCGATCATCCGTTTCATCGTTTCCCCTTTAATCATCGTAAATATGTCAAATTCTTTCATGATTAGTGCTTTCTTGCTTTTGACCATTTCTACACTTCCTTGGTATTTGTTCTTCAAGGATTTCCATAGCTCTTGTGCAGTCTTGTATTCTGGTAGAAGCACCAAAATATCTTCTTTCACCGACTGTTGGATCAAGCTTATCATTTTCTACTCGGTGATGTAAGCATCTTTCTGTAAAGTAGAGAACTTGCTAATGTCGATAACACTATTGTTCTCATCTCTGGGCCATGTATAACCAGTATTTATTGCCACCCATATGTGGAAATAAGTAGCTTGGACCCAATTCATAAACTTCTCTTTCCATCTCTCATATTCGTCCATACACTTGAGTTTTGGAAGCTTTACAGACGTGCCCATCTCGTTGTCGATGTTCACTTGATTCACCATTTGAGCGTTTGATGCTGAAGCAGTCATGAATGCACTGTGAAGATCTTCCATCTTGAAAAACTGACGAATTTTACTGAAAACACACGTTCACAAACTTCAAAAAATAATCCGTATACTGACAAGTTCGGGCGAACTTGCAATTTGGGAAAATCAGGTTTTGATTTTACACAAGTTCGGCGAACTTGTGTTGACAATTTGGAAAAATTTCTCCCTGATGAAGTTCGGGCGAACTTATGTTGCTTTTCAATAAGATTATCAAGTTCGGGCGAACTTGTAGATATTATCAACAAAGTTTTATCAAGTTTGGGCGAACTTGATAAAAAGTGAAGAAATTCGTACTAAGTTCGAGCGGACTTATCAGAAAAACCTTGAAATTCAATTAAGTTTGGGCGAACTTGATTAGAAACAATGAAGTTTTAATCAAGTCCGAGAGAACTTGATGTTAAGTTCGATCAAAATCAGTTTGCCAAACATGGTTTCTTCAACGTTTGATATCAATTCATTTGAATTTGATGTCCATACTCTCAGGGGTTTACGACAAGTGTATTTTATATGACATATTCAAAAATTAGCAACTTTTATCCGTGAATTCATTATTTTCTTTGAAAAATGAAGAAAAAATGGTAGAAAGGAGTAGAATAAGAGTAGATCTTGCAATGATTTCACCAATTCTGGTATCCAGGCTCTGATACCACTTGTTACATCGCTCCATGTTTAGCATAGGAACCTAAATTGGTATCTAACGTTCGTATAGGATGAATCTATATGACGTGTTAATCGAATATGCAAAGATTACTCGTTTAATGTTTGTTTATTGATCTTAAATGATAAATACATGTCAAATCCAAATCGAGCAGAGCTTCGCCGTCCAAGTGACAAAGTTGCAGAAGTTACAAATGACAAAATCGAAGGACCTATTTATAGATATGCAAGTTCGCTTGGGATTACTCAAGTTCGGGCGAACTTGTCTTGAACAAGTTCGGCCGAACTTGTTCTCACAATACTTTTCCGAGCGAACTTGCTATCTATTTACATAAATAACCCTATATTTTGACATAATCTAGCCCAAACTAAACAGACTCAATCCAAGACTAAGACATGAACATTATGTACTAACATTTATGCATACTTAGTGTTTGATATTTGAAGGTCCGTGATCAGGCAGTTCTAGACAGAAGTTAATGCGTAAACGTAAATAACAGTTTCGATAGAATTTTTATTACAGAATGGAGTAGAAGTAGAATGCAGCGGAAGTCTTTATTAGTACCGAAAGAGTATACATCTTTAAAAGTCCAGCTGCCGGAGTTCCTGGAGAGAATCCGACGGCACCTCCCCTTAGGGATGGCAAAAACTCAAATGACAAATGAACACACACCACCTCTTTATAGGGAAACAGCCAAGTTCGCTTGACAAATGAACACACACCACCTATTTATAGGGAAACACACACCACCTATCTATCATATAACAAGTTCGGCCGAACTTGTCTGCCACATGTCAAGTTCAAGCGAACTTGACCTACCAGGGCAAGTTCGAGCGAACTTGTTCCCTTTTACACTGAAAACTCCGTATTTCGGCCGTGTGTTCGATTCTAACCTATACAATATTCAACACACGCTCAATCTAGCCTATTCGACAAGTGACGAACACATTAGTGCATCAACAGATTCCACCTTGTTCGTTACTGTCGAAGCTTGATCTTGAACTTCAAAACTTTGAGCCGTGTTTGAATATTCTGCAACTTCAATCAAGGTGTCTGCCGATGTCGTCGAAACACGTCAACAAATTCCCCCTTAATTGATGATCCAGGTTTGCATTAACAACTTTCAATTCCGCTGAAATCTCCAGTTCAGATCTTTATCTTGCGTGGTTTCCGACTCGTCTGATTTACTTGACCGACAAATTTTCTCGAATAACCATCAACTCGAAGCTAATCAATGCAGCAGCATATCCTTTTTGACGATAACCGCATCCGAGTTCAGTTTTTGAATAAGCGTTGAGCATCGTGAGTTTATTCCGCACACTCCTAAAGTATCAAAAACTCAACCGGCAATTTATAGAAACTTCGAATCACCACACCGGAAAACTTCAAATCAACGAATACCCTCGAAAATCTGAAATACCGATTTCCGTAATCACAGTTAAGCACCCTTCAGAAAGATTTGATCAGCAAATCGGTAATCTTCTCACTCAGCAAATCTTCATCGGAAACAGATAATCTGGTAATGCATCGAATCTGAGAAACATACGTCCATGACCAAAATCACATTCTTCCTCTTCAGTCACAATGACAGATATATAGCTATCTCCGATAGACCAACGCCACTTAATCACCAAACATCATCATCCAACGGCGGTTAGTCCAAAGAAAAGAATGATTCATCTGCTTGAAGACTAAAAATAATGGCCACCAAAGGTTATCATCAGATTTCCTTGGTAATTTTGAAACCATCCATCTGCGGAGCTAGTCATTCATTCCTAAGATCATCACCGAACGTTTTGAACGTCCTCAGTTCCTCACTGGTACTAACGACTGCTAATCCAGCTAACTGTTCCTTCACCGGAGATCAGGACTCTAACCCTTAAGCATCACTCTGTATCACGTACTGAAAACTCGGAACTTCCTGTGATCACCCGATGAATCTCGATCTTCTACATTTCCCGATAATCTGCAATCGGTAACCACATGGATAGTGTTGCAGCAGTCACGAATTTCAAAAATGCTGGAATCTTCAAATATTGAAAATTTTTTATTCCCCCTCAATTTTGCAAATTCTGACCATACTGAAATTTTCACTGAAATTCCCCCTGAAATCCGGAACTTTCAGCATTCATCAACTGCGGATTTAACGTTTAGGCCCATTACTAGTCACGACACCCAAATGATCAACATTCTGCACCTGTATCAATGACTCTCCCGTTATCTTCAAAATTTTGTGACCGTATCACCAAATCTGTACTCTGAAGCTCTAGATGGTGTCCCCGAACATCCCGGTTCGATCATCAAAAACCCAAAAAAATTTCTATCTCCAAATTTTTTCTGGACACTCATCCCATCAATACGATCAACAAAAAATTTTTTAGGCTCCCTGGTATGTTCGGGCGAACTTGTGTGACAAGTTCGGGCGAACTTGTGTGACAAGTTCGGGCGAACTTGGTCAGTATGTGACAAGTTCGGTCAAACTTAGTCGGTTTGAGACAAGTTCGGGCAAACTTGATTGGCCACTTCCAAGTTCGAGCGAACTTGCATGAAATAGACAAGTTCGGGCGAACTTATGCTTAATTTAAATGAAAATCAGTTAAGTTCGGGAAAACTTGATGAAATATCATGAAAATCCTTGTCAAGTTCGGACAAACTTGACCTCCACAGGTCAAGTTCGGGCGAACTTGGGCCCCCAAATCAGCCTTTTTCACATTTTTCAATCTAGAATCCTTATTTCTTCGAATTTCGAGATGAATTCACCATAGATCTGGTCGGTTTTCTAAAAATCCTATCCGTTCAATTTTACTTTTCATACGTGGATTGTATGTTTGGAAGTCCGTTATACGGATCGTTCGGGCACTAATCCGACAAACCTAAGGTAAAAGTGCGGAATCCGTTTGCATAGGCGACATTGGATACACTCATTTGTTTCTATTTAATCATTGTTTCATTAATATTCAACGTTACAGATCCTGGAAACACTTGGACAGAGCTTCGCCTCTGTCGTGACAAAATCTCTGAAAGTTACAAATGAAATTACCAAGGCACCTATTTATAGTATAACAAGTTCGCTTTCACTTCATACACACCATTACCAACGAACTTGACCTAAATCTCACTTAAATACGTCTCATTTCTAACAGATTAAGCCCTATACACTCAGACTCAATACATAATGACGTAGGTAACAAACATATGCACCAACAGACTCCCCCTTGGATGTTGCCGTAGTCATTGACTTTTAAAATCTTCTGAGTCTTCCGATCTTTAGTTCTTGAATAAACTTTAACATCTTGATCTTTATATCCTCTTCCTCTTTCTTAAGCTTTGTCTTGATAAAACTTTTAATCAACATGCTCCCCCTAGCTTTAAGCTCTCCCCCTTGCTTTAAGCTTTCCGGTATCTTCAATCTTTGCTTTTATCTTTAGAATTCAAACTCCCCCTAGCTTTGAGCTTTCTGAAATCTTTGAACAGTGTTTTATCCAGCTCCTCCTCAAATGATGCTCCGAATCTCTAAGATTTGACGATTAAGAACAATCACACGTATCCACATACAAACAGTTTCTTAACAGTCTCGTTGGTCCGGCTCACATTCAACATTATTAGGTTTCCATGGAAGATATGAGAGAAAATCTTTTTGGATTTTTAATATTGAATTCAGAAATGTAAACATACTAAAATGTAATATTTACAGTTTATATTTTTGTGAGAAAACGTGCTAGAGGATCATATCAGTTTTTTAGACATATCACCAGTACCGTTGACCTTTTAATGACTTTAAGTTTTAAACTTGTTTACCTAGATTGTCGATATGTTTGTCCACTTAACTTTAACACATTTCTCAATTGTTCCAAGATATGTTAGTTAGAATTATGAAACTTGACTTAATTGCGGTTCCCACTTCTTGAATATACTCCCGTATCAAGATTCCCTAGATTTCTTCTTACATATAAATATAGCGTAATTGATATCTGTATCTGGGTTGTGCAAGACCTTGAGAGCTCAGGTTAGTACTACCGTACAGACAAAGAGATGAAGGCTCGACTTTGAGGTTATTCCAATTAAGGAATCTTTTAATCACTACAATTGATTAGATCTTTCGATTCTTTTCAGCTTTGCATGCAGTTTCAGGGTTTTTAGCATAAAGCATTATAGAAGTTCTATGCTATTGCTTCCGGAAAATCAGAAGAACTTGTATAATACCCCAGATATTAACTATCTGTAAAGACCTCGTATCTCAGAATCAGGCAATCTCTCAAACGAAATTTCGGAGTACTAAGTCCATATATCCGAGATGTGTTAATCCACAAGATTAAACAGTTGAAAATTTTAGTTTATATCCCGAAAACAATTTACTGAACGTATAAAGCCTATCGACACATCCACAGTAAGACTCATTTATCACTTTTAAACTTTACAAATCCTTAGCATATTGTGAAAGTCCACTGATGTACTATCATTTCCTTTATTCGCACAAGTAATCTCATTTTTCATTTTTCAATGTTTTTGATATTTTAAGATTTTCTATTGTTTATGGCTTTTTCAATCATTTTACCTATCTAAAATGATTTCGAAACGATGTTTTTCAATTTTACAAGAATTTTTTACAATTTTTAAAATTTTTTCTACCCCTAAAATTGAAAACATCTTATTAAAATCGAAAATAAGAATCTTCCATTTTAACCATTTAACGACTTTTTACGAATGTGAACGCGAGACTACCATTTTGTTTGTGTGGAATATCACTCCTGTCACTTGTCTCTCTGTATGAACAACCACTGCTTCTGAAATGACCTTTGGCTTGAAGCTTGCTTATCCTGCACATTCAAACAAACTTTAATCAGTTTTGAATTGGAACCCAATCCATTCTGATTTAGGTTTACCAAAATCATTAACATCTGAAGTAAACAAACATTCACACTCTTTTTGATATTCAAACAGTTTGATAGAAACTTTATTTGAAAGTTTTACTTTCTTTGATTGTTTAACTATTTGAATTATCAAATTTTTCTCCATTGCTCTCTCTTTTGTCCTCAGATTTGTATCTGATGAATTCGTTTTACTTGACTGTGAGTAAAATGATTCATTAGAACTTTTATATGATAGACATATCAGAGGACAAAATCTTTTCCAAATACTCTCTAACTTTTTTTCTCAATCTATCTTTATGCCCTTGTGATAACTTGACTTTTTGTTCTTTGGGCTTCTCTACAGTTTTCTCATTTTTCTTCTCTTTTTCTTCTCCTCTGGTCTTTTTTCCCCCCTGAGATTGACAACCCTGGAAATATGACCTTTGATTTGACATTTATAGCATCTTCTAGTATCAAAACTCTTTTTCAGGCAGTTAACAGCAATGTGTCCACCAAATCCACAGTTGCAACACACTCTGTTATCGTACCAATCTCTCCATTCAGACCAAACACCCAAATCAGCACATTGATTTGACGTGTAGTAGTCATCTTTCCTGCTTCTTTTGTAAAATTGATTTGACTTTGAAGCACTGT
Source organism: Scalesia atractyloides (assembly GCA_947069175.1). Taxonomy (NCBI): domain Eukaryota; kingdom Viridiplantae; phylum Streptophyta; class Magnoliopsida; order Asterales; family Asteraceae; genus Scalesia; species Scalesia atractyloides. The sequence goes on along the minus strand of CAMTDV010000015.1, from coordinate 23,769,209 downwards.
GGTCCGACCTGCACCACTTATTCTCAAATTTTTGTGAGTTTTTATAATGATTGGATGACCGTACTGATGAGTTTTTATTTTTGTTTTGAAAATTTATAGAATTTTGTTTTTCATGTTGTTTTTGTTCTCCATTCTGCTTAGAAGGTTTTTGCGTTGAGCATTCACCTTTTTCAGCTGATTGTAGAACAGTTTCTTGAAAATTTTCTTTTAGTTTCAAAAATATTTCCTTTTTATCATTTTCATCATCGGTACTATCATCACAATCCTCAATTATGACATCGTCATAATTTGTTACATTGTCACTTATTGGAATTTTCTTTTTATTATCATTGATCGGTTTTGGACATATATGTTCTAACTTTAATGAGGAAGTCACAAATGCTTTCAATAATTTTGCTGAATTAGCAGCTTCATTTATAACATGTTCAACTTCTTTTTCAAGTTGAGCTATTTTCTCAATATGAGAATTTATTGCTATTTGATTTTCTATATTTAATTTTTCAAAAACAATTTTATCATTTTTAAACATTTATATTTCATTTTGAAAGTCTACTACCATTTGTAATTTTCATTTTCTAAAATTTTTATTTTGTTTTCAAAATTCTTTTCATTTTCTTTTAATTTTTTATTTTCTAATGTCAAGCTGTCAATCTCATTCAAGAGTTTTGCATTATCTGACTGATAATTGTCTACATCATAGACCGGGCAGACTGGTTTAGAACTTGAAGACTCATTTGTGGATATACTTGAAACTAGAGCTTCACAGTTCTTAACCACTACACTCTCTTGAAACTTATTCTTCAGAGATGTCCATAATTCTTTCGCAGTCTTGAATTCTGGTAGAAGTATCAGGATGTCTTCCTTAACCGATTGCTGGATAAGATTAATTATTTTCTTTTCAGCAAACTAATTATCTTTCTGTTGAGTAGAATATTTGCATTTCTCCAGAATTTTCTGATTCTCATCTCTAGGAACGACGTAACCTGTCTCAATCGCAACCCAACTGCAGAAATGCATGGCTTGGACCCAGTTCACGAATTTTTCATTCCAGGCTTCATACTCTTCTAATCTCATCAACATTGGCAGCTTCACAGACCCCATTTCGTTTTCCAAACTAATCTGTCGTTTAAAACAATTGAAAAATGATTAGCTAACAGACAATTTTAGTGAAAATTTGACTTTTTAACCGACAATATTAAACGATCGGTTTGCTAAAAACTTTTAAAATTTTTCGGAAAACTGTTTTTACCAGATTAGAGCTTTAAATTCGTCTCGTCAATACGAATCTAACGATATATAATGTCCGAGACGTTTTTTGGGATTTTCATGCCTTAGACAAGTCCGGGCGAACTTGTAATAGCTTGTGAGACAAGTTCGAGCGAACTTGTGCTAACAAACAATCAGATTTAACAAGTTCGGGAGAACTTGTATATTGCTTGACAAGTTCGAGCGAACATGTGAGACTTTTCAAAAGAACTTATAAGTTCGGACGAACTTGTAAGATATTCAAGAGATTTTACAAGTTCGGGCGAACTTGTAATAGATTTTCAACAAAATTTAATCATGTTCGGGCGAACTTGATAAAATCTTAATGAAAAGTATGCAAGTTCGAGCGAACTTATCAAAAATCTTGAAAAATCAATCAAGTTCGGGCAAACTTGATGAAAAGTTATGAATTTCTCAGTCAAGTTCGAGCGAACTTGATGTCAAGTTCGAGCGAACATGAATTATTCGACATGGTTTTTTGCAATTTCTGACATGAATTCGTTTTTTTAAGCTCTGATCTTTTCAAGGGTTTATCTATTATGGATTTTACGTATTATACTTGAAAATCAGTCCATTTTGTCCGTCAATTGTCCAAGAAAAGTTAAAAATAGAAGAAATGAGTAGAAGATGAGATGTTCTATGTCCAATGTCTTCAAATTAGGCCAATCCTGCTCTGGTACCACTTGTAGGTCCGTTATACGGATCGTTGGGCACTAATCTGACAAACCTAAGGTAAACGTGTGAAATCCGTTTGCATAGGCGACATTGGATACACTCATTTGTTTCTATTTAATCATTGTTTCATTAATATTCAACGTTACAGATCCTGGAAACACTTGGACAGAGCTTTGCCTCTGTCGTGAAAAAATCTCTGAAAGTTACAAATGAAATAACCAAGGCACCTATTTATAGCATAACTAGCATAACAAGTTCGCTGGTGATAGAACTTGTTCGGGCGAACTTGACCTAGTCAAGTTCGGCCGAACTTGACTTCATACACACCATTACCAGCGAACTTGACCTAAATCTCACTTAAATACGCCTCGTTTCTAACAGATTAAGCCCTATACACTCAGACTCAATACATAATGACGTAGGCAACAGACATATGCACCAACAATGTTTATTTCAAGTTTTACGTCCAAAACCCCTCCTAATGTCCATAAATATCCAAATTCATGAGCGTAGGTGATAACCGTAGCTCTGATACCAATTGAAGGTCCGTGATCAGGCGGTTCTAGACGGAAGTTAATGCGTAAACGTAAATAACAGTTTCGGTAGAATGTTATTATAGAATGGAGTAGAAGTAGAATGCAGCGGAAGTCTTCATTCATACCGAAAGAGTATACGTCTTTAAAAGTCCAGCTGCCGGAGTTCTTGGAGAGAATCCGGCAGCAGCTCCCCGTAGGGATGGCAAAAACTCAAATGACAAATGAACACACACCACCTATTTATAGGGAAACAGCCAAGTTCGCTTGACATGTGCATATGAGGTCAAGTTCGGGCGAACTTGTCTATCATATGACAAGTTCGGCCGAACTTGTCTGCCACAGGTCAAGTTCGAGCGAACTTGTTCCCTTTTACACTGAAAACTCCGTATTTCGGTCGTGTGTTCGATTCTAACCTATACAATATTCAACACACGCTCAATCTAGCCTATTCGACAAGTGACGAACACATTAGTGCATCAACAATATTCATTTCATAAAAACAAAAGGATTATATTATCTTTTAGTTTCGACTACTAATGATGAAAAGCTGATTTTCAAAGTCTAGAGTTGCTGAACAAAATCTAAAAACTTTTTGAAAATTGAACTGAAAAGTTTAAAAGTTCATTATGTTGAAACTTACATTTGAATAAACGTGTCAGTTTAGTGTCAAAACGTTTAATCAAGATCATTAAGTTGAATTTGATACATAAATCAGATATTCAAGGTCATTAATTTGGACTTGATTAACTGAGAGGGTTTAAATCTGATAGAAGATTAAAAGTTGAAATGTTTGTGTTATGAAATTTCAAAGTTTGAATCTGAAATATTTCTTTGAATGTTTGAGGAAATTTGAAACAGGAAGTAGATTTTAAGGGGGAGCTGGATAAAAACAATGATTTAAGATACCAGAAAGCTCAAAGGAAGGGGGAGCATGGTGATTAAAGTTTTATCAAGACAAGCTCAAGAGAAGAGAAAAGGATTGTAGAAGATATGAAGATCAAGGAAGTTAAATTTATTCAAGAAATAAAGATCAAGAATATATTAAAGACATTGGAACTTAATTGAAGAATGATGACTACGACAAAATCCAAGGGGGAGTCTGTTTATGCATGTGTGTTGCCTACGTCATTGTATAAGATCGAGTCTATGTTTATGAGCGACACGTTAATTTTATGTATGTTGTGTAACAAGTTCGTCCGAACTTGTAATGTACATGGACAAGTTCGCCCGAACTTGTCCAAGGCACATTTCAAGCGAACTTGTTCAAGTATAAATAGGATAGTTGTGATCTCATTTGTAAGATTCAGAGGTTTTGTGTACTGGACGGCGAAGCTCTGTCCAAGTGTTTCCAGAATTTGTAACGTTTACTAATCAATGAAACAGTGATTAAACAATAACAAACTTGTCTACAATGTCGCCTATGTAAACGGATTCCGCATGTTTACCTTAGGTTTGCCAAATTAGGACCAGAACGATCCGTACAACGGACCTACAGTTTTCAAGCTTGTTCTAATATTTATTGGATTTTTATTCCATTTGTTAGTTCGAATTCAAAATAATTATTCATTTATTTCTTAAATTTTTGGAACCGAAAAACTACTCTTGTCTTAACCGGTTCAAGTATTTTTATTCGTTTTTAAGTTTTATTAATTTTCGGCCTACCTTTGAGTTTTAGAAGTATTTTTTTTAAACAGAAAAATGTTGTTTATTACAGCAAAAAAAATTACACTCAAGATGGATGGCACCTTACGATGAATGAGGTGTTCACGTATGGTACCGTCACGATCGAGAATGCCGACAATGTAACTTTCAAGGTGAACGACCACAAATTAAAGCTTAATGTTGCCGGGCCGGTTGATTCGGCCGTGGAGGTAATCGAACTTCACGCCCCGTACACGTAACAAGTTAAAAAAACTTAGCACGCGTGTTTAGCATGCTTGGGGGTAAATTTGTAAATATTATATATATATATATATTTCGATTTACTGATTGTTTCACTATGTTGTAAGTTTTTGTAGTTGTGATTCAAGCCTTGTAGAGTTTTGGCGTTGATATGGTCCACAAACAGGTAAAATCTTGTAAAAATGATGATTTTTGATGAAAAAAATCAAATTTGGAGGATTCTGCAGCATCTGTCTGCAGAGACACATGTACTGCACGGCCGTGCGGTATCCGCACGGCCGTGCACTTCACTTGTTCGAGAACTGGTGTGCAACTTAGTGCATTTGTTGAGTTGCACGACCGTGCATGTTATGTGCACGACCGTGCAAGTCATGATTGCACGACCGTGCATGTCATGTGCACTACCGTGTAAGCAAAAAAAAAAGAAAAAGAAAAAAACTAGCAGGAAAAAATGTAAAAAAAAAAAAAACAAAACAAAAACAAACAAACAAAACAAATATATATATATATCAAAAGTAAAAACCGTATAGTGCACAACCGTTCTCTTTTTTCTCTCCTCCGACAAATCACCGTTTTTTTGTAAGAAATCATCACAAAGCACACAAAAGGTATGAATCCTTTCGTACTTCTTTTATTTTATTTTATTTTTCATATTTAATCTTGTCTTTTATTTTATATTAGTATTTTTCTTCAAGAAATTTGAGGGTTTCTTCATAAATCCAAACTAAAACCCTAATTCTTGATATTTTGTATAAACCTTGTACTTTAATCGTGTTGGGAGCATGCGGTTCACCGTTGCAGCTCGCGTCTAGCTTTTATTTTCTTGGTTTGTTATGTTTTATTTGGGGTGTTCATTTTGTTTATTATTTAAAACACCATCGGATAGTAATTTTATTTTCAGTCAATTTCTTTTATTTCCTTTGGTTTTATGTATGAACGGTTTTTATTATTATCTATTGTAGGTTTATTTTTATTTTTTACTTTGAGGTCAGTTGTTATCATGGTTTTTGTTATTATGACATTTATGCAGGTACTAGATATATATTGTGCGAGATAAACAAAGCTGGATTGGCGAATCTTCACTCCATATTCGTTCAACTTCAGGGGAGTGTTATTTTCCTTTTTCTCTATTTTGGGTTTCGCATTGAGGACAATGCGAAATTCAAGTGTGGGGAAGGGGTTTAACATTGTAACTTTGTTTGTCCTAATGCTATATAAAAAACAAAAACAAAACAAAAAAAACAAAAACAAAACAAAAATATTTTATTAATCAAACTGGTTAGTTTTGTTTTAGAAAGCATCGGATACGATAAAAAAACCGACAAGCCTAATAAATTTCCAAAAAGATAACTAAAAATGTGACAAACAAAGAATGACTTGCATGTTAATTTTCACACTTTTACCCATTCCTTCTGTCCTGAGAGCATGTTTTTGAGCCTTAGATTCTTTATATGTTTGTTCATTTCAGAGTAGGAGTGAGCCGGATGTCTCGTGTAATTTAGAACTTGTCACTAGCATACTTTTCGAGATCATAAACATGTGAGATGTGTAAAAAATGATAGAGGCACTTAGAAAACCTTTTATTTCTAGCATTTTTCTTTCATTTGTTTCTCCCCAACCCCTATATCATCCACTAGGATTAACCACGTTGAGCCTTTTCCCGTATTTTTCTTTCTTTTTACCCAACCAATTAACTCACTTAGCCAAATTCAGCCTTTTTATTTTTAAACCTTCGTGTTAAAACTCGGTTAACGTCATCGTTTAACTAGCGTTCTTTGTAATTAGTTATTTGATATACAAAAGCATTAAAATATATAAAAAATTCAAAAAAAAAGTAAAAAAAGAATAGAAAATAGAACACCCCAAAATAGGGTGGAGACGACAAGATTCGAGCAATTCTAAGAGCTAAAATAGTAGAATATCGTCGACTAGCTCGAAAACACAAAAGTTGTCTTTTGAAGCATTATTTATGTATAGTTTTTGTTTATTTACGGATGTTAAATGTAACTACCGAGTTTAACCATTTAGCCACCTTTAAAGTCAATTCCACACCTTTCACCCTAGCCAATCGTTACAACCCATAAGGACCTCTTGATTTACGCTTTTTCACATGTTATTTGGTGGAGACTAGATCTTTTGACAAGCTTATGATATTACACGATTCATTGTCTAGGCGTCGAGTGTTTACACATACACATTTTATGTATGTTTCACAAAAATAGCCGAGTGTGTGTGAACATTGTGAGATGTGTGAAAATTTGCATGCTAAGTCAATCGATAGTGGGATCACAGCTTCTCGGTTATCTTTACATATATTCACATGTGCTTGCTTGGTTTGGATTCATTGATGATGTCTTTCGAAAAACCAGCTAGCCGGTATGTATGCACATTAGTAAAGTAGATTCTAAATTACTTAATCTCATTAGAAATTCTCTTTTCTTCTATTCTTATTTTAGATTGCTTGAGGACAAGAAAAGTTCAAGCGTGGGGAGGTTTGATATATGTAAAAATACACATACTTTTGTCCCCCGTTTTACGCTTTTTATGGCTATAAAACCGAATTTTGGCACTTAATCATTTATGTTTTTGTTTCCGGCCTAATCGGCAAAGATACGAGGATTGTGTCGAGTTCAACACCATTGGCACGGCAGTGCCACCATTGGCACGGTCGTGCCACATTTGGCATGGCAGTGCCGACCTTGATTCTGCGGCGCACTCTCGGACATGCACGGTAATGCCGACCTTGATTCTGCGACGCACTCTCGTACATGCACGGCGGTGCCACCTTTGGCACGATAGTGCCACTTTTGAAATATCTGCCCAGATCTGCTGACGTCAAAAGATCTCATGGACAGTGCACGGCCGTGCCGACTGAAAAAGTTATAAAAAATAGCAGAACCCATTCTGATAAAAATCTGGATTTTTGGGAGCATTTTCTGGCGATTTTTGGGCTCCGGCAACAACAAGTTTTGATCCGAATCAAGCCCCCATTGTGCCGAGAAGCTCAGTTACTATCCGGGTCTTCAATCTTATGCTTGTTTATGGTTCGATTCTTGAATCTTTCCATGATTTTGATTATGTTTCAAGCATTTGGTTGATGTATTATGTATTATTGTAGCCTAAGGGAAAAAACACTAGTATTCCTTGCTTCATAAACAACTATTAGTATATTAATCATGTTTGTAATGACACTTAGAACTTTCTATGTTAATCCTTGATGATTATTTGGTAACCTTGTTTATTGATGTTGGATTCTTCATTATAGTTAATTATCCTGGATGATTAGTATGTGGTTAGTTAGGATATTTGCAAGAAGAAGCTTAATTAATCATGTATTAGTAGACTTTAACTTGTTAAAATGTTTACACAATTAAACTAGAAATGGGTATTGGTTTAATAAGGGGTAATTAATACCAATCAAGAGTGCTCCCTCACAGAAGGACCTTAGCGGGTTAAATGGTGTTGTTATGAATTCTTGACATAAGCTGTGAACTTTGTTAGTAATTAAGGCCAAAATTGCTATCTTGGTGGATTTATGTTCAAGATTTGTAAAATGAACTCGGTTGTAATTTAATCTAGTTTATGCTTGTTTCGGTGGTTGCATTGTGTTTATCGGTGTCTCTTTCCTTTATTAAGTGTGGTTAGAAAACTTTTAACTTTCCGAAGAGTTGTCATGTTAGGATTCCCGAAAGGATACTAATTGTCTTTGAAAAATGCAAAATTGACCAAGTGACTTAGTGGCCTAGCCGGCCTAGTTAACATATCCGATTGTTCATAAAGCAAGGCTGTATTTATATTTTTCATATTTGGAGTCTTTTATGTTTACAAAAAGATTAAGAAACAAAAATATTATGTTTTAGTCATTTACTAGTTTAAACAACCTTTCAACCTATCTTTTCTACCGGTAGAATAACGACAAAGGTTTAGTATTATCGTCTCCACCTGCATCCTTGGATCGATACTTGGTTCTTACCGATACTTTACTGCATATATGACGGGATCACTTGCCCTTTCGTGTGTGTTTTAATCTTGAAGTATAAATCATTTTTGTAAATTTAAAACCAAACCATGTGGTAAAATTCGTTGTAAAAATATGTATATACACGCACACGTCATGTTCAACTCCCAGATATGCAAAATCTCCATAAGTACAGCAAGTACAAAGCCACAGGGTCATGCCGTTGACACACCAGGCCATGTGAGCATACAGACTGATACAACTCATTAAATGAAGACAGAGAAGAATGAGACACAGGACCGTGCCCTCCAGGCATGGAGCCATGTGAGGAGTCTGTTTCGAACTATAAATAGGGGTGCTCGGTTCAATTGCAATCCGTCCTTTAGCAAACTACTTGTCTCACACCTGCCACCACTCTACTACCACCACACCACCATTATCCATCACATTCCTCTATCACCCATCTTAGAGTGTGATGTACTCTCATCCAAGATTGATCGTAAGAGTTTTTGTCAAACAAAGGCTATGCTTGGCTAATCTCTTACATCACTTGGTGAAGACAAGTCTTTTATGTATTACTTTTGAATTCCAAGCTTTGGTTAACATTTTAATTGGGTATGTTTAATTACTTTAATAACTAGTTTTTATATTGAAACTGAAATTTATTCTATCATCTGTTCATGTTTTGTTGATTCACTAATTCGTGTCTTTACGGTCTATATAAAGCGCGTTAACTGCATGGAAGGGGATTAGAAGGGTGGTTTGGGTAAAGTTCTTGCCTCGTTCAGTCTATAGATCCTGCGAGGACTTGGTTCAAGCTTATTAGGATTTCCTTTGAGGCACATAGCATCAAATCGGGGGAAGTAAGAACAACTTGAATCCCTTATAAATAAACCACTATTAAAATGTTAAGCCGGCCTTGCGAGACTGTATCCCTACTGACTAGGATCAATATGGCCGAGGGTAGCGTTGACTCCAAAAGAGGGGCATGCCACATTTTGCATTAATCCTTAATTATCTTCCAATATTCCGGCCTTGCAGGATTGTATCCCTGCTGACTCAGATCAATATGGTCGATGGTAGCGTTGCCTCCAAAAGAGGGACATGCCACTATAAAATAAGATAATCTCTTAAAAACCCGAAGTGCGAAAATCATCAAAGTATGCGTAAAAGATGAGTCTGAATCAAGTGATTCTATCTTGTCTCTTTGGTTCTTTTATTATTTTAGTTCTTTTCTTTAATTTTAATTACTAAACACATTTTCTCCTAAAAATTAAGTTAGATTAAACATTGACAATATTCCAGTATTAAAAGCTCTTCTGTCCTTAGACGACCCCGGTATAATACCATCACTATACTACGCCAATGATGGGTGCACTTGCCCTAGCGTGTTGTAGAGAGTGATAGTGTTATATCGTGTTTTACAAATTTAAAACTTGATAAATGAGTAAAAGTACTTAAAAAAATATTAAAATTTATACCCATTCGACATCACATCAATAACCTCCAACCTTGCATGCACCCCCGCCTCCATCTCTACAATATGTTCATATAATGTCGAACTATACAAAATCAATCATTAAACACACCATTAATACTTTGATGGCTATAATGTCAGAACTATAGAAAATCAATTTTTAAATACACCATTAATACTTTGATGGCTATAAAGAATTGTTGCATTGTATAAATGTATACCTTAGTAGAAGAACTAGGACCATAAGATCTCCTTCCTGAGTGGTCCCAAAGCCAAGGAGGCGATCCTTCTTTCGTCATCCAGCGTTTTGACTCCCTTGTTTATGGGTTATGAACATGTATAGTACATGACTCGGTCTCTTCATAATACCCATCATATAGTTAGTTATATGATGAGTATACTTCTCTTGCCATTTTACAAAAATAATGAAATGGGTTAGTTTATGTAACCTTTAACAACATAACTGTTATAAATCAGATATATTCACTACATATGCTAAATATGTATCCTAACATATGTCCAAGAGTGTATAAGACTGACTAATAAGATTAAAGTATATTAAGATAAAAAAACATTCTTAGCAGTGTAGCTGCCTACAAAGTAACCTACTCTGGAGAATTAGATGGTTCCTCGTCCCAATACCTCTCTTTCTTTCTTTTTCAGTTTTAGTGACTATTCTGGTCCTCCGCCTTTTAATTTTTCAATAGCTGGCTCGGTAATGGGGTTTACAGGAATGTGTGGATTCGGTTACCAATTCTCTTGGTTTTGGTAACACGGAGTTTAAAGGTTTTGCAGTGTTGTTAAAAGAGTTTAAAAATCGATTAAAGATTGGAGGGCGAGGGATAAAGAGCAGGAACAAAAATAGGTAATGAATGTTGAACGTGTAACGTGGTTTTGTAAGTGTAGTCACATGTTGAGCATGTTAGTAATTGACTTATGAGGGTTGGCATGACTAACGGGCTAAGAACGAGACGAATGGCCTACTTTTAAAAACAAAAAAGGGTAAAAAGCATACTTCGAACTGTAATTAGAAATAATAAAAAGAGTTGATGACCAATGGTCATAAATTAGTAAGAAGTGGCAGTTTGACCTTGAGAAGTCAAACTGCTGAAAAGTCTATAAAATTAACTAATGAAATGTAAGGATCTTATGTAATGAATGTTGAACGTGTAACGTGGTTTTGTATGTAAATGGGAAATTTTATGAAATAATTGTAGGTAGTTAGACTTTGAATGTGAAAGGAACCTTGAATGAACTACTAAAGGTCTATTGTTATTGAATGCAAGTATATGTCTGACAGTTGATTTTGTAGATATGAACGATAGAATTCTTGATGTGATGAAACCAATAGAATTGATGATATGAAGACCCCGATTCGAAACTAGTCATGTAGATGATTGAAACCAAGCCAGATGTGGCATGGGCTCGGGTTGAAGAGGGTCGACCCAACTTACGGAATGTTTGTTATTGCCATGAAAATAAGGTTACTAATTTCTTAGCTTATGATTGTTATATAGAAATTGGTAGGTTGAATAGTACCCTCCTCATGAATGAAAGGTAGCCCAAATATGACATAGTATGGAATGATTGACTTTTAACAATCATCAGGAGAATGATTTCAACTTAGACTTGTTGTTCTCATTCAGAGTAATCTCATCTTTTCTTAATGGAGATCTTGGGGTTTGATTAAAGTTTTAGTATGAAATAATTTGTGTTATACGCATATATAGGCATGGCAAGTGAGGTATGAAATAAGCTAACAAGTAATTTGGCATGGATGAAATTGCTTACAATTTACCCTTAGTGGTTGTATATAAAAGATTGGATGATTATTGACTATATAGTTGATGTCTAACCCTTGAGTACCTGTGAATAAATATAAATGAGGCAGCAGTATGTTATGGTAACAAAACCATAATTCAATGTTTATGATATACATATGTTCATATTCTGACTTCTTTTGTGTAGAGAAAAGTACTTGAAAGAATGTTGATAGTGGAATACTACAGTAAGCTTGTAATGAGAGCCTTTGTAAATAATGCAAGAACAGAAGATCAGGTATGGTTTATAAGTTAAAAAGTGGCACTAAACTGATTCATTATGATTAATAATGCATGAACCTGTAATCCTAAAATTCGTATTTTATTACGTGTGGAATGAAAGAATTTACTGAGAATGACATATAGAATTTGAATATTGTTAAAAAAATGTGTATGAATTGCAAGATATGATGTTTACGCAAGTTCAATTCAGAATTTAGTGATGAACAAAGAAGACAATAATACAAGTTAGCTCAGATCATCTTGCACTTATAAGCATGAGTATGCCATGCCACTAACATGGCTTATGTGGTAAAATAAATTGAAAAGTTGATAGGATGGAATAAATGTAGGAGACTAGGAAGGCGAAAGGACTTGGAATGTACGTGTATGGAATACGATGGGCCTTTTCAAGAAAGATACGTGGGTATGTGTTTTATTTTAGCCTTAGAAGGAAATGATAACCAGAAGGTAATAGTAAACTTACTTTTGAAAGAATTAGGTTTCGGGGACGAAACCTCTGATAAGGGGGTAGACTTGTAACATCCTTTTTTTGGTGTATTTATAAAATGTTATTATTATTACTACTCGTTGGGAGTTATTTATGAAGTAAAAGAATTAGATGAGTAGTAATATATATTAATGAGGTATACTTTAGTAATATATGTCAAGAAATACGACTGGTTTGGTTCAAGGTAATAGCGCTACCTCATCTTACGACTCATCGAAACTTGAAAGGCCATTGTTGTAAAAATCGAACTTGAGGGGAGTAATTTGCAATAAGTTCAAAGCTCAATGTATAAATAGCATCTTTATGCTCATTTGTAGCAGAATTTATATAGCTAGAGAGAGAAAGAAGAGAGATAAGGCTAAAGAGAGAAAGTGGTGGCCGGTGGCGGCGGTCTGGTGGTGTTTCGTGGTGGTCCGCGGTGGCTGGAGGCGGCCGAAGTTGCGGGTTTCACCCTGGAACCATTTATCGATGCTACGAACGCAATGGAAGTTGATTGTGTTGCATGGATGGTTTAATGGCAATGCATGTGCAATCTGTGACCGGAGAAAAACTTGTGATGCAAAAACAAACGCAAAAACATAATGGGATCTTGTTGCATGTCGGTTACGAGGAAATTCATATACACAAACCATACCGAGATGGTATGCCAATGCTTGGGAGTCGACGGGACAAGATTGACAATAATAATATAAAGATTTCCTACGGGCAAAGGTGAGTGGTTTATATCCACTTTGGTATGTATTGTTAGTTATGATTACTTTAATGTTACGAGCACATAATATTGCTTATTCGATTATATATGTAGAAAGTCCATGTTCATTGATTATAAAGATCGCGTAGGTCATTTCTCAATACCGGAAGTATGATATACCTGTGTAGTATTTTATTGGTCATATGGATCAAATACTCATGAAATCTCGAAATGTTAAATGATTGTTTACGGGCTTCGTTGGATAGCTTAGTATAATCATTCTTGATTGGCACGATTATGTAAGTTGTTTGTATTAGTACGTGGGTGCTAGAGTAAGAGTTTAGCATAAATTGTTTAGCGCATGTGGTTAAGAATATGGCTATTTAACTTATTAAAGTATGAGCATGAGTAATGCACGATTTGCGTTTATAATGAATATAGTTATGATTTCTGAATTTTGGATTGCTAAGGGGGATTTACAAGCATAGGTATGTGGGAGGAGATGATATTCAAGAAGATTTGAATGCAGTTGACGAACTAGTAATGAGTTTGATTTCTTTTTCTTTTCTTAACCATGGCAGTAAGTATCTAACATTAAATGTTAGTACATGTATAAACCTTTGAATTATTTTTTTATGGTTGTTATGGTGTATTACTAAATGTACTTGTAGTGTAAGTAGAAACCTTCATTTAGCTTTGCTATTTTAATTTATGTTGGATGATGTCATCAGGTTTGCGGGTCTGGAAATTGATTTGGAGATAGAGGATCGGGTCTGAAGATTGAATTGTATGTGAGCGGTATAGACGAATGACTGATAAAGTAGTTTGCAAATACCACCTAAAATGAAAGAACCGTAGCGCCTATGTATTCTTTAGAAGATTTTAGTTGGAAAATATATTGTTTTTGTGTATTAGTGAACACAAATTTTTGAGACCGTATTTCCGCTACTAATTAAATAGCCAAGTCTTGTTTTCAAACTAGGGTGTTACATTATCACTTTTGGGTGCAACATGTATTCATATTCAAACACACGACACTTGAAACTTTCATTCACGATCTACCCACTTTTAAACGTTGGACGATGTGATGCTTGTTAGACTTGATACTAGGTAAACTTTTCGTGTCTATGTTCTCATTAACTTTGCTAGCCTACCTTAACAATTATAGCGCTATAGGAGTAACGCACCGCCCTTGAGACTTGGGGTATTGTCAAGTAAAACACTTTAACCTCCCGTCAGACTTTTGGAAAGGCACTTTGCATTGGAAACTTGGGTTTGAACATATAGTTACACCGTTTCAGCATATTTGTTAACTTGCATATTGTATACATGTTTGGGTATGATTATTAAACAACTTTATTCATATTATACTATGTATCAAACATGTATGCCCGCCAACTTTTGTTGATGTTATTTTAATACATGTTGTAGGTTGAACGATGATACTAGTGAAGAAAACAAGCTAGGGTGGACTTAGAAACACACTCTAGAATAAACAAAGTTTTATTTTATATTTGTTACATTTTATTGATGTTTGAGACAATGTACGGATTTTAGTCATTTGTGAAATTGGATTCAATTTATATTGCCACAACTAGTGTTATGATGCTATGAACGATTTTTTCGTCTCATCCTGATGTTTTCGCCATCGGTTGGGGTGTGACAGATGGGTATCAGAGCCATAACTATAGGGAATTAGGAAAAGTAGGAATGCTTTTACCTAGTCTATAGTTTAGGAGCTTTCTCACTATGTGTTCTTTAAAACTATCTCTTTTCTATCTTACTTGATTCTCTTTATTCTTTTTGGTCTCTTAACATACATGCCTTTCTTAAGGCTAACACAATACACACATGGAGGCTTTGAAGACACTCTATAACACAATCGAAACGATTCACCAAAATAGGGGTGATTCCCACATTTGGTGATTACTTTGACTCAGCTATACTTTGAATTTTGCACGAAATTTACCCTCAAGTTAGGAGTGATATCCAAAACTTGAAGAAAATTTCCTTTTCATAGTGGACCCTTATCTTTTAATAAGTACCAACCACGTTAGGGTACGGTGTTATCAATTTAGAGGTGAAACTCGCACCTTGTTAACTAGTCTCACTCTTTGATTTTCAATTTCGCCAAAGTTTTGATTTTCCCAATCGATTTAGGACGTGTAGTAACTGGAAGGACAAATATCATTAGTCGCTCCTCGATGAGAGTATTTGTCTATTAGGCCAAAACACGTTTCCTTAATTCGAAAAAGACTTCGATTTACTTTGGAATAGTCTTATGTTACGTTTCGTGACAAACCACGTTTTACGTTAAATCTCTTTTATGCTATCTCAATTATAATGTGTTTTATATTTGAGCGTTACTTTCATTTTAAGCTTGGAGACACGAATCACATTATCTTCGTAATCTAAAACAATTAATAATATTCTCTCGTGAACAAACTAAATTTATGAGGCTTTCATTTTACATGTTACACTGTTTGAAATTCATGTTATACTATGTGAAACTAATTGAACTTTTATATGCTATGTGATATGTGACGCGCTCATGAAAACAATTTTCTTAAAACATATTGATCAAGTCGCACCTATTCTCCCTTTTGAATCTTTAGATATCATCTTTTCAAAAGTCTTCCTCTTAGATTTTAAGGATGAAATCTTCTAAAGTAGGGGAGACCATAACATCCATCAAAATGTGCTTCCCAAAATCCGACCCGTTTTGAATCTCAGATCCTAACCCTTGAAACTCAAAAATTTTTTACGGAATAAGTAAATCCTTGAAAGATTTTTATCATTAATATAATTCATTTATAGATATGGAGTATTTAGTTGTTTAACCAATTAAAAATTAATTAGTACACTTTTGTAATTACGTAGACCACAAATTGGTTTTTCTTTCCTAAAGAAATTGTTTGATAAAAATAACATTAGCTATAATTTAAGCCACAACTTTTTTTTTGCCGCCAAAACTTCCAGTCTTTGACAAAGAAGGAACAACTTCACCACCTTCCTTTTGGCATATAATCGCTGACTTATCGGTGATTGATATCGTTTACGCGTTTCCATTCTTTAAGTCAATCACGAACCTAGACACTTCTCCAGCCGAATACCAACATCTACACTTTCTTTTGATTTCTGTTAGTGCATAATGTCTGTGTCTTAGTCTTGTATCGAGTTTGTATAGTTTTGGGCTAGAATACGTCAAATTAGAGGGTTATTTATGTAAATAGATGACAAGTTCGCCCGGAATGGTATTGGAAGAACAAGTTCGGCCGAACTTGTAGTATCCCTAGCGAACTTGTCAGGCTATATATAGGTGCCTTGGTGATTTCATTTGTAACTTATAGGATTTTGGCACAAAGACGGCGAAGCTCTGTCGGATCAGGAACTGGATGTATTGAACATTATTAATCAATAAAACAACGTTTAAATAGTAAATCTTGTCTATTTGGTAATCATGTCATATTGTTTTTGCCGATTATGGACATTAGATACAATCTAGGTTCCCATGCTTACGTGGAGACGATCTAACAAGTGGTATCAGAGCCACGGTACCTGGATTGGTGAAATCATAGCAAGATCTACTCTTATTCTACCTCTTTCTACCATTTTTTCTTTATTTTTCAAAGAAAACAATGAATTCACGGATAAAAGTTGCTAATTTTTTTTAATATGTCATGTAAAATACACTTGTGGTAAACCCTTGAGAGTTTGGACATCAAATTCAAACGAATTGGTATCAAAAGTTCAAAAAACCATGTTTTGCAAACTCATTATGGCCGAACTTAACATCAAGTTTGCCCGAACTTGATTAAAATTCATTGATTTTTAATCAAGTTCGCTCGAACTTGAGTGATTTTCAAAGATTATTAGACTAAGTCCGCTCGAACTTATACAATTTCGTCAAATTCTAATCAAGTTCGCCCAAACTTGATTGAATTTATGTTGAATTTTAGTTTAAGTTCGCCCGAACTTAACTTTTCACTTGAAAGTCACCATAAGTTCGCCGAACTTAGTCAGGGAGAATTTTCAAAAGTAAATCATAAGTTCGCCCGAACTTGTGATAATCAAAATCTGATTTTTCCCATACTACAAGTTCGCCCGAACTTGTTAGTAAATCTAATACTTTTCAAAGTTTGAACGTGTTTTCAGCGTACGTGTTTCGATATTCGCGATGGATGATCTACAGAGAGCGTTTATGTCAGGAGTGGGTACATCCAATGCCAATGTGATACATCAAGTTAACCTCGACAACCAAATGGGTGCGTCCGTTAAACCTCCGAAGTTAATGAGTATGGACGAATACGAGGGATCGAAGGAGAAGTTCAGTTACTGGGTTCAGGCCATGCATTTCCAAAGCTGGGTTGCGATAGAAAGAGGATATGTTGTTCCGTTAGACAAAACTCAGCAAGTTCTGGAGAAGTACAAGTATTCTTCACAACAGAAGGAAGAATATATCGCTGAAAAGAAAATGATTAGCCTTATTCAACAATCTGTTAAAGAGGATATTTTGATCTTGTTGCCCGAATACACGACTGCGAGGGAACTCTTGTTATCGTTGAAGAACCAATACCAAGGTAGTGCAGAAATGATAAAGAGCAAGAAGGCTCTTATCATGAAGGAATTTGAAATTTTTACTATGATGAAGGGCGAGACCATGAAATAGATGATCGAACGTTTTTGTCATCTGAAAGTTCAAATGAGGAGACACGATCTTGAGAAGAGAACCAGAATATATTGATAAGCTTGCAGATGCGTTACCTGACGGAGAATGGACTACCTATCTCATGGTATTAAAAGAAAGTCCAAACTGGGAATTCTTCAAGCTGGCTACATTCATCGACAAACTTGAAATTCATGAAATGGAACTTCTAAAGATTGCAAAGTCGAAGAATGCTAACATCGTTCAAGATGTCGGTCTATACTACAAGAACGGAGCTCAAGACAACATTTCAAGCCCAAAGATTCAAACAACATTCAGTGCGAATATGAATTCTTCGAATCATTCGCCACAGAATCAAAATCAATCATATTCACAATATGATCAAAGTCCGCAGAGTTCTTCGTATTCTAGCACGGGTTCAAATTCTTCGTATCAGAATCAATCAAATCAGAATAATCAATCGAATTTCTGATCCAAATGCGTACATGTTTTTGATGCACGCGATCATTCATACTTTCAGCCATCGAAAGGTAGGTCTAGATGATGTACATGATTATATGGCCTGCATGGCGACAGCACTCATTCTGAACAAGAGGTTCAATTATTCAAAGCTGGTATTTACTCACATGAAGAACAACATGGGGTCAAAGAGGCTTGTGATGTACCCGAGGTTCGTACAGATGCTAATAGAAGATCAATTCAAGAAGATTGCCAAAGATCAGAATGATATTATATACTTGAGCCATCTGGATGATACTACCGTCAAGAAGTTGATTACTTTTCAGAAGCAATCATTTGCACCTGTTGCTAAGCCACTATTTGGTGCTATCGCATCCGAGAATTACATTGCGCCGCCTGAATATAAGTGGAGGAAAGACGACAGCGGTGATGAAAAAGAACGAAACGTTGAGCTAGAATGGTTGTCTACATTCAAAGAGAAGCGTAGTGATTGGTTCTTGAAGAAGGTAGTGGTTCAGGAGAAAAAGAACGCTTCACGCAAAACGAAGAAAGTTGAAAGATGTTAATGGACAAAGATGAGCATGTCAATGTTCAATCTGAAGTTGGTCCTAGTACTGAAACTGCTGGGGTTATAGAAAGTCAGGAGGCAGAAAAAACAACACAGGAAGACGATGTTATATCTGCTACATCCGGTAAAGACGATGATAGTGATGATTCTTTGGAGATTGCAATAAAGATAGCTAAAGCTGAATCGATCGCTGAGAAAGTCAAAGAAACTGACGCTAATTACGAGCCTGAGCATGAGAAAGAATCTGATGAGGAGAGACCAAAGAAGAAAGCAAAACGAGTTTAGTCTTCAGTAACTGATGTATCTAAGAAGGCTACTGGTTCTCCTAATGCGAAAGGAAAGAAAGCAAAGAAAGCTAAGAGCATACATTATACTGGAAAGCCAAATAGCACAAAAGCTAGACAAGAACCTTCTGGTGCACAGGAGAACGGAGTCACACAAGAACCTCCTACACAAGAACCTCATGTTATTATCACAGCTGAAGTAGAGCGTCCAGGAGTTACACAAGAGCCTCCTGAACCTCCTGAGACTGTATTGTTAGAGATTCCAGTCATTCAATCTCCAGATCCTCCAACGACTTCTCATTTTGAAAGCTCAACTCCGAAAAAGTCTACACCAAAGAGTACACCAAAATCTACACCAAAGGTTACTCCAAAGTCGAAGTTATTTGGTGATATTCCAAATGTGCCATTAGATATTCAGATCTGAATGATTTTTTCTCCGAAACAGATGTCGATGTTCTTGAAAAGCATGTGAAGATTCTGGAAAACAAAGTGGCAAAGAATGATTCTGAGAAAGCCGAGCTAGAAAAGTTAGTAAAGCAAAGCGAAGTTGAGAAAGAGATTTTGTCTGACAAAGTTAAGTTTCTTGAAGGTGATTGAGGGTACTTAAAAGCCCTAATTGAAAGCTTACAAGATGCGAATGAAAGATTGATGAAAGATATTGCAGAATTACGTTCAGAACATGAGATGAGTGATAAAAGATTCAATAGGCTGCAGAGGATGCTGACAAACAGTCTTGGTATAGATTTTGATGCTGAATACGCACGCATAGATCTGCAGGAAGCCAAAGATAAAGTAGAGAGAGAATTGGCTGAATAGGGCAAAGGAAAGAACGTGATTGAAAGCTTGCCAAAGATTACTGAGCCGATAGCAGAGTCTGTAATTGCTCCAGAAACAGAAACAGAAACGAAAGACGATGATGAAGCTGAGGATAAAGATGATAATGATGATCAGGCAGATGATACTAAAGACGACTCGGATAATGATGGTGGCAATGATGATAATGATCAGGGTGGAGTCGGTCTGAAAGTTATTGATGCAAAGGTGAATGATGAGTTTGACTTTACTTCGTTACTTAATGATGAATCAAATCAGATGGAAGATCAAACTCAGGGGGAGCAAACAGAGGGGCAAAAAGATGATGTTGATATGTCTAATGCTATTACAACTGTTATACATGTTGCTGCAGTTCCTACAAAGCCTCTGATTCTTATGCTTGAACACAATGTCGAAGAAGGTGAATTTGTACACAACTATTCTAAAGAAGACTTAGCAAAGCTTATCAATGTTGATGCATAATCATTCGACTTTGATTTTGAAGAACAAGTTCTACCAACGTAGATATGAGGCAGATGAATACAACAAAGTTATAGTGGAAGATTGGTCTTTTGACGACGAAAAAGATGAAGCTGAGAAGTATGTCGGTCCTAACACTGATAAGTTTCTAACTTTTGAGAAGATGTACGAACAGCTCAATGAAGATATGTTGAAAGAAAAGATCGAGGAGTCTATACGTGATGGTAAAATCCTTAAACCGATGACTAAAGAGGAGATTGCTCATGCGAAAAAGTCCTGGTTCAAAGAAATGCCGCGAGAACGTAAGTTTCGACGTCCACTAGCATTCTTTACCAGAGATAAAGATGTGTCGTTGGGTGATATTTTGTTGGGGGTCGTTCAAAGAATTGAATGT
Organism: Scalesia atractyloides; assembly: GCA_947069175.1. Lineage (NCBI taxonomy): Eukaryota > Viridiplantae > Streptophyta > Magnoliopsida > Asterales > Asteraceae > Scalesia > Scalesia atractyloides. The sequence goes on along the minus strand of CAMTDV010000015.1, from coordinate 23,748,490 downwards.
TTACGCCATCAAAAGGGAATTTGGAGTTCAATACTTCAGATATCTGGCAGATTTCAAGACACTTTCATACTGGGATGTTGAGGAGTTAGTTCAAACAAGGAATGTCACGTACCACATGAAGTTCATTGATCAGTTACTTTGGAAGATGATCAAGTTTGAGGCTACGAAAGGTTTTAGATACTGGAAGCCGTTCATTCCCAAGCGTCGTATCAAAACAGACAAGAAAACTAGGATTAAAGATATCACATTAATCATGAAACGCCCACGAGCAATGCAAAATATGCCCCTGATGCCGATCGAACAGAATTTCTATCCTTTGTTTAAGTGGTGGCAGGTTGATCCAACTACTTGTGAAGCAGTGATCATTTTACGATTTGAAGATCATCTGGATATTACGAAAGAAAGGGTTGAAATGTTTGGGGTTGAAGGTTTAAGAGGGCTATGGAGAACGATAAGATTGCTAGACCCGATGTGGCTAGTGAATTGCTCAAAGAAAGATATCAAGTGTTTGTTATACAGCAAGATTGTTTTTGAAGAATGTGAAAAAGAGCAAGCGATGCAATATCAGAGGGTTGTAATGTATGTTATGCACATGAGGTAAACTCTGGTAGAATGTGGGAATCGAGCTTGAGAGAGCTTGAACGCACAAAGTTTTTGAGGGAAGAAGCGAGAATTGAACGTATACACGAAATGGGTAGGGAGGCGAGACTTAGAAGGTTTCAATTTATGTATAAAGTGCCACCTACTGATCAGACGCCAGATCCAAAGCTAGAACGTCGTAAAAAGCCATACAAGAACTTCTTTGGTGTGTCAGGCAAAAGTAGAGCTGTGAAGACTGATCAAGACGAAGACGATATCCAAGGGGGAGTCTGTTAGTGCATAATGTCTATGTCTTAGTCTTGTATCGAGTCTGTATAGTTTTGGGGTAGAATATGTCAAATTAGAGGGTTATTTATGTAAATAGATGACAAGTTCGCCCATAATGGTATTGGAAGAACAAGTTCGACCGAACTTGTTCAACAGAAGTTCGCCCGAACTTGTAGTATCCCTAGCGAACTTGTCAGGCTATATATAGGTGCCTTGGTAATTTCATTTGTAACTTCTAGGATTTTGGCACAGAGACGGAGAAGCTCTGTCGGATCAGGAACTGAATGTATTGAACGTTATTGATCAATAAAACAACGTTTAAATAGTAAATCTTGTCTATTTGGTAATCATGTCATATTGTTTCCGCTAATTTTAGACATTAGATACAATCTAGGTTCCCGTGCTTACGTGGAGACGATCTAACAATTTTGGAAACTTCGCAGTTCTAAACTCATGAACGGGTTATAAAAACACGAATGAACCAATGTTATAAACAACCACACAAGACCTTTCTCGACACCCTCACACACTCTCTCTGCTTCGATAACAAGTTGCTGGTAGATCGAGAACCTCGCCGGAGTATCCAGACACTACGGAGATTAACGGAAGCCGTATCGAAGTCGCCGGAGTCATACTGAGTTCGTCGAAGCCTCCCGTAATCTGCGACTGAGCTTCGGCCCTTTTACTTCGGTATATATCTTCCTTCGCTTCTCGTTTTATATGTTGGTGGTGTGTGTTTTAATTCTAACATACTACAACAATCATATATCGAAATATATGAGTATTTGTATAACAGTTCACGTAATGTTTTTCTCATAACTTAAAGAAATGCTAGAAACTGTCCTGTTCGTATGATCTAATAGACTATTATTAAAGAAGACGATGTTTTTTCTTTATTATATAAAGGTACAGGTGTCAAACTAAATTACCAAAAAGATATTTAGATATCTTTAAATAAAACCAAAAATCATCAGCTTTCATTTTATTTTAATTTTTAACAATTTTATTATACTCTTTTTATATAACTTTAAATGTAATAATGAGTTAATGTAATAATATCAAAATAGTTAAACCTAAAATGATAGGAATTGTACTTTAACAAACTCGTATGAATAATTCTAGGATAATCTTATCGTTCGTTCTTGGAATCTCAATCTCTACTCGTGCTTAAATTCACGAAATCATATACACAACCAAAGGTGAGTATACTTGACCCTTTTTGGTTTTATCACTTTTGGGTGCAACATGTATTCATATTCAAACACACAACACTAGAAACTTTCATTCACGATCTATCCACTTTTAAACATGGGAGGATGTGATGCTTGTTAGATTTGATGCTATGTAAACTTTTCGTGTCTATGTACTTAACTGCTCATTAACTCTGCGAGCCTACCTTAACAATTATAACGCTATAGGAGTAACTTGCATATTGTATACATGTTTGGGTATGCTTATTAAACAACTTTATTCAAATTATACTATGTATCAAACCTGTATGCTCGCCAACTTTTGTTGATGTTATTTTAATACATGTTGCAGATTGAACGATGATGCTAGTGAAGAAAACAAGCTAGGGTGGAATTAGAAACACACTCTAGAATAAACAAAGATTTATTTTATGTTTGTTACATTTTATTGAAGTTTGAGACAATGTATGTATTTTAGTCATTTATGAAATTGGATTTAATTTATATTGCCACAACTAGTGTTATGATGCTATAAACAATTTGTTCGTCTCATCCCGATGTTTCCGCCATCTGTTGAGGTGTGACAGATTGTTATCAGAGCCATAACTATAGGGAATGAGGAAAAGTAGGAATGCTTTTACCTATTCTATAGTTTAGGAGCTTTCTCACTATGTGTTCTTTAAAACTATCTCTTTTCTATCTTACTTGATTCTCTCTATTCTCTTTGGTCTCTTAACATACATGCCTTTCCTAAGGCTAACACAATACACACATTGAGGCTTTGAAGACACTCTTATAACACAACCGAAATGATTCACCAAAATAGGGGTGATTCCCACATTTGGTGATGACTTTTACTCAGCTATACTTTGAATTTTGCACGAAATTTACCCTCAAGTTATGAGTAACATCCAAACCTTGAAGGAAATTTCCATTTCATATTCTAGTGGACCCTTATCTTTTGATTAGTACCAACCACGTTAGGGTACGATGTTATTAAGTTAGAGGTGAAACTCGCACCTTGTTAACTAGTCCCACTCTTCGATTTTCAATCTCGCCAAAGTTTTCATTTTCCCAATCGATTAAGGAAGTTTAGTAACTAGAAGGACAAATATCGTTAATCGCTCCTCGATGAGAGTATTTGTTTATTAGTATAAAACACGTTCCCTTAATTCGAAAAAGACTTCGATTTACTTTGGAATAGTCTTAGGTTACGTCCCGTGACAATCCACGTTTTACGTTAAATCTCTTTTATGCTATCTCAATTATAATGTATTTTATGTTTGAGCGTTACTTTTATTTCAAGTTTGGAGACACGAATCACACTATCTTTGCAACCTAAAACAATAAATAATATTCTCTCGCGAACAACCTAAATTTATGATGCTTTCATTTTACATGTTACACTATGTGAAACTAATTGAACTTTTATATGCTATGTGATATGTGACGTTTTCATGAAAACAACTTTCTTAAAATATTTTGATCAAGTCGCATGTATTCTCTTTTTTGAATCTTTAGATATTATCTTTTCAAAAGTTTTCCTCTTAGATTTCGAGAACGAAATCTCCTAAAGTATGGGAGACTGTAACATCCGTCAAAATGTGCTTCCCAAAATCCGACCCGTTTTGAATCTCGGATCCTAACCCTTGAAACTAATTTTTTTTTTACGGAATAAGTAAATCCTTGAAAGATTTTTATCATTAATATAATTCGTTTATAGATATGGATTATTTATTTACTTGTTTAACTAACTAAAAATTAATAATAAACTTTTGTAATTACGTAGACCACAAATTGGTTTTTTTTTTCGTATTATTACGAAGTTAAAAGCTATGGATATGTTATTTTTTTATTATTATATTACTTAAATAATTTATTTTTTGTTTCCTAAAAGAAATTGTTTGGTGAAAATAACATTAGCTGTAATTTTGTTTAAGCCACCACTTTTTTTTGCCGCCAAAAACTTTCAGCCTTTGACCACGAAGAAACAGCTTCACCACCTTCCTTTTTGGCTTATAATCGCTGACTTATCGGTGATTGATATTGATTACGCGTTTCCATTCTTTAAGTCAATCACAAACCTAGACATTTCTCCAGCCGAATACCAACATCCACACTTTCTTTTGATTTTGGAAACTTCGCGGTTCTAAACTCATGAACGAGTTATAAAAACAGGCATGAACCAATGTTATAAACAACCACGCAAGACCTTCCTCGACACCCTCACACACACTCTCAAACTCTCTGCTTCGATAACAAGTCGCCGGTAGATCGACAACCTCGCCGGAGTATCCAGACACTACCGGAGATTAACGGAAGCCGTATCAAAGTCGCCGGAGTCATACGGAGTTCACCGGAGCCGCCCATAATCCGCGACTGAGCTTCGCTCCTTTTACTTCGGTATATACATTCCTTCGCTTCTCGTTTTATATGCTGGTGATGTGTGTTTAATTTTAACATACTACAACAATTATATTTCGAAATATATGAGTATTTGTATAACAGTTCACGTAATGTTTTTCTCATAACTTAAAGGAATGTTAGGAACTGTCATGTTCGTATGATCTATTACACTATTACTAAAGAAGATGATGTTTTTTTTATTATATAAAAGTACAGGTGTCAAACTAAATTACCAAAAAGATATTTAGATATCTTTAAATAAAACCAAATATTTAGATATCTAAAAGAAGTCCTACTTTTCCTAATTGCCTATAGTTATGGCTCTGATACCTATCTGTCACACCCCAACCGATGACGGAAACATCAGGATAAGACGAACGAATCTTTCATAGCATCATAACACTAGTTGTGGCAATATAAATTAAATCTAATTTCATAAATAACTAAAATCCGTACATTGTCTCAAACATCAATAAAATGTAAGAAACATAAAATAAAACTTTGTTTATTCTAAAGTGTGTTTCTAATTCCACCCTAGCTTGTTTTCTTCACTAGCGTCATCGTTCAACCTGCAACATGTATTAAAATAACATCAAAAAAAGTTGGCGATCATACAGGTTTGATACATAGTATAATATTAATAAAGTTGTTAACTTGCATATTGTATACATGTTTGGGTATGATTATTAAACAACTTTATTAATATTATACTATGTATCAAACCTGTATGATCGCCAACTTTTTTTGATGTTATTTTAATACATGTTGCAGGTTGAACGATGATGCTAGTGAAGAAAACAAGCTAAGGTGGAATTAGAAAAACACTTTAGAATAAACAAAGTTTTATTTTATGTTTCTTACATTTTATTTTTGTTTGAGACAATGTACGGATTTTAGTTATTTATGAACTTAGATTTAATTTATATTGCCACAACTAGTGTTATGATGCTAAGAAAGATTCGTTCGTCTTATCCTAATGTTTCCGTCATCGGTTGGGGTGTGACAGATAGGTATCAGAGCCATAACTATAGGCAATTAGGAAAAGTAGGACTGCTTTTTTATTATATAAAGGTACAGGTGTCACTATGTGTTCTTTAAAACTATCCCTTTTCTATCTTACTTGATTCTCTCTATTCTATTTGGTATTTTAACATACATGCATTTCCTAAGGCTAACACAATACGCACATGGAGGCTTTGAAGACACTTTTATAACACAATCGAAACGATTCACCAAAATAGGGGTGATTCCCACATTTGGTGATAACTTTGACTCAGCAATGCTTTGAATTTTGCACGAAATTTACCCTCAAGTTAGAAGTGACATCCAAACCTTGAAGGAAATTTCCTTTTCATATTCTACAGGACCCTTATTTTTTGATAAGTACCAACGACGTTAGGGTACGTTGTTATCAAGTTAGAGGTGAAACTCGCACCTTGTTAACTAGTCTCATTTTTCGATTTTCAATCTCGCCAAAGTTTCGATTTTCCCAATCGATTAAGGACGTGTAGTAACTGGAAGGACAAATATCATTAGTCCCTCCTCGATGGGAGTATTTGTCTGTTAGGCCAAAACACGTTCCCTTATTTCGAAAAAGACTTCGATTTCTTTTGGAATAGTCTTATGTTACGTTCCGTGACAATCCATGTTTTACGTTAAATCTCTTTTATGCTATCTCAATTATAATGTGTTTTATATTTGAGCGTTACTTTCATTTCAAGCTTGGAGACACGAATCACACTACCTTCGCAACCTAAAATAATTAATAATATTCTCTCCTGAACAAACTAAATTTATGATGCTTTCATTTTACGTGTTACACTATGTGAAATTCAAGTTATACTATGTGAAACTAATTGAACTTTTATATGCTATGTGATATGTGACGTGTTCATGAAAACAATTTTCTTAAAATATTTTGATCAAGTCGCACGTATTCTCCTTTTTGAATCTTTAGATATTATCTTTTCAAAAGTCTTCCTTCTGAGATTTCGATGACGAAATCTCCTAAAGTATGGGAGACTGTAACATCCGTCCAAATGTGTTTCCCAAAATCCGACCCGTTTTGAATCTCGGATCCTAACCCTTGAAACTAAATTTTTTTTTGCGGAATAAGTAAATCCTTGAAAGATTTTTATCATTAATATAATTGGTTTATAGATATGGATTATTTATTTACTTGTTTAACTAACTAAAAATTAATTAATAAACTTTTGTAATTACGTAGACCACAAATTGGTTTTTTTTTTCGTATTATTACGAAGTTAAAAGCTATGGATATGTTTTTTATTATTATTATATTACTTAGATATTTTATTTTTTCTTTCCTAAAAGAAATTGTTTGGTGAAAGTAACATTAGCTGTAATTTTGTTTAAGCCACCACTTTGTTTTTGCCGCCAAACACTTCCAGCCTTTGACAACGAAGAAACAACTTCACCACCTTCCTTTTTGGCTTATAATCGCTGACTTACCGGTGATTGATATCGATTACGCGTTTCCATTCTTTAAGTCAATCACGAACCTGGACACTTCTCCAGCCGAATACCAACATCCACACTTTCTTTTGATTTTTGAAACTTCGCGGTTCTAAACTCATGAACGGGTTATAAAAACAGGAATGAACCAATATTATAAACAACCAAACAACACCCTTCTCGACATCCTCACACACTCTCAAACTCTCTGCTTCGATAACAAGTCGCCGATAGATCGAGAACCTCGCCGGAGTATCCATACATTACCGGAGATTAACGGAAGCCGTATCGATGTCGCTAGAGTCATACAGAGTCCACTGGAGCCGCCCGTAATCCGCGACTGGGCTTCCCTCCTTTTACTTCAGTATATATTCCTTCACTTCTCGTTTAATATGCTAGTGATGTGTGTTTAATTCTAACATACTACAACAATTATATTTACAAATATATGACTATTTGTATAACAGTTCACGTAATGTTTTTCTCATAACTTAAAGGAATGTTAGGAACTGTCATGTTCGTATGATCTATTAGACTATTATTAAAGAAGATGATTTTTTTTTATTGTATAAAGGTACAGGTGTCAAACTAAATTACCAAAAAGATATTTAGATATCTTTAAATAAAACCAAAAGTCCCAGCTTTCATTTTATTTTAATTTTTAACAATTTTATTATAATCTTTTTATATAACTTTAAATGTAATAATGAGTTAATGTAATAATATCAAAATAGTTAAACTTAAAATGATAGGAACTGTACTTTAACAAATTCGTGTGAATTATTCTAGGATAATCTTATCGTTCGTTCTTTGAATCTCAATCTCTACTCGTGCTTAAATTCAAGAAATAATATACGCAACCAAAGGTGAATATACTTGACCCTTTTTGGTTTTATCACTTTTGGGTGCAACATGCATCCATATTCAAACACACGACAGTTGAAACTATCATTCACGATCTATCCACTTTTAAAAATGGAACGATGTGATGCTTGTTAGGCTTGATGCTTTGTAAACTTTTCGTGTCTATGTGCTTATTAACTTTACTAGCCTACCTTAACAATTATAGCGCTATAGGAGTAACGCACCGCCCTTGAGACTTGGGGTATTGTTAAGTAAAACACTTTAACCTCCCGTTAGACTTTGTGAAAGGCACTTTGCGTTGGAAACTTAGGTTTGAACACATAGTTTACATCGTTTCAGCATACTTGTTAACTTGCATATTGTATACATATTTGGGTATGATTATGAAACAACTTTATTCATATTATACTATGTATCAAATCTGTATGCTCGTCAACTTTTGCTGATGTTATTTTAATACATGTTGCGGGTTGAACGATGATGCTAGTGAAGAAAACAAGCTAGGGTGGACTTAGAAACACACTCTAGAATAAACACAGTTTTATTTTATGTTTGTTACTTTTTATTGATGTTTGAGACAATGTATGGATTTTAGTCATTTATGAAATTGGATTTAATTTATATTGCCACAACTAGTGTTATGATGCTATGAACGATTTGTTCGTCTCATCTTGATGTTTTCGCCATCGGTTGGGGTGTGACAAGTTTTACGCAAGGGTGTCACAAACTTGGGTATTAACCCGTCCTTTATCTCTTTGCTGCCAAAAGTTCCAGATCCTCAGATTATTTCGGATTTCTGACCTATCTTTTTCATAGGCTCTTTGTATAAGATCATCGCTAAGGTGTTATCCCCTAGACTGAAATCGGTCAGTAGCTCGTTTATCTCCCCGTCCCAATCAGTTTTTGTGGGGGGGAGAAACATCTTGGACGACCCATTGGTGGTGAGTGAAACGCTTCTTGCATCGTTGCAGGGCGATTTTGGGATCCATCCTCCCAAAGTCGTCTCTAGTGAAGAAGTACACGCAAAAGATGATGTTGTTCAAGAGCAAGAATCACCGAAAACGCAAAGAACTGAACAAGAAATCCCCATTGATCCTAAGCTCACAAGCTCGAGTACCATTCCAGCACCAATTACTCAAGATGCCCCCGATTTCACAGCTGCTGATAAAGAAATGAACATTCCTGACTTCTTCACCACTGGATCACAACCCGAAAGCTCTAGTGCAGCTTGATTCGAAGCAGGCAGTTCCACTGGTGGGTTCACTGAACAAGATAAAGTTGTGATGTGAATAGTTGCAGAAAAGAGGAAGTTTATCGAATAGTCTGATAGTGACGATGATGAAAAAAGTGGATGTTGGGAAACTGCAACGAAGAGTGGTACTGTTGGAACAAGACAATGAGTTGAAAAACGCTCAAATAGCATCTCCGCAAAATCAAGTGACAATTAGAGATCAAGCTATCGAACAATTTCAAGGCGACGTGAGCTTGATAATGGTAGAGATATATGACATGAAAGCTAAGTTGCAGAAGAAGTTTGGCAGTGAATTTGCAGATAAAGATGATGATCCTCAAAACGTTGCACATCATGAGCGTACAACAGAAGAGAAAATTGCAGTTGCCATAGAGTATGAGGCTAGTTTGAACGCTTATCTAGCCGCTGAGTAGAATAAGAAAAGCAAAGCGCCTAAAAAGAATCCAAACAACAAACAGATGCTCATCATGAAGAATCAAGATGTGAATCCTCTTGATGAAAAAGATCCAACAAAAATGTCTGATCGATACGTGATGGGAATTGGCTAGAGTTACTACGACAAGGTTGGAAACAAATAAGAAGTTAAATGCTGGAGTTATGATCATGATATGAATCTATGGTTGGTGACAAGAGAGAGTGGTCACAGGGAATATTATGCCAAACAATCACAGTTTGAATCGTGGACCAATTTGGATCTGAAAAGTCTCTTACGAGCTCCTTATCATGATTCAGATCCGAATCAGCGTGGTCCTTGATGGGCATTTCATTCTAGGCTTGAGTATGAAGTAACTCATGACTTTCCTACCATGAAAACGGTTGAATCTTATCTGAAGACAAATCCTGGTATTCGTGATCCACATACTCATAAACGCATGCAATCAGTTATCTGGCCTCCAACCGATAAAGAGAAAGTGATACCTGCTGCCCCTAAATTTATAAAAGGAGTACTAAAGACCTTCATCTACTGGGCTTACAATCCAAGGATGGCAGAAGCAGTAATTGTGACTAAAGAAAAATCATTTCGATTGGCAGACACATTGCAGCTGATCAGTTTTCATGAAGAAGATATTGTGATCCTAGGTCAACATGAGATCCATACAAATGACAAGTATGAAAATTGTGCTAAGTCATGGACCGGTGCAGTTGCAAACTTATCCAAAACAAGTTGTTTGCAGATGTTATCCACCATTGTGAAGCATTGGACCTGGCAGATCTAGAAGCGTAAAGCTACACTAATGCAGTAAACCTGGGGGGAGATTGTTAGGCCCTGATTAGGTTTATGCATTAGTTACATTAGTGGTAGGGCTATCTTATGTAATTGGGCTTGGGAAAGCTTTTGGGCCTAAGGGCTTAGGTTAATGGTGCACTAACCCTCTAGTATAAATAGATGATGATGTATTGGGTTAGTGGCTTTTTGGTGGTTTCATTTCACTTGTATTTGACAAATTACAAGATTTGTATGCAAGTTGATCTTTATCTATATCATATTATTTCTTTTATCTTGATTCATAGCTTGTTTATGTGATTCCGCCACCAAACAAGCCTCGTGTGATATTGTAGATCCAGTTTTCAGGACTTATAGTTATCGTCTAATTTTTCATCTTCAGTCGCATCCTCTCCTAACAAATCATCCACATCGGTTTCAGTTTCATCCACATCGGCATTGCTCACAACCGAAATTTGAGAAATTGAGTAGAAAAAACAGTTAATCTGGTTCATTCAGTACTACAAAAGTTAACTATCAAATAAAGGAATTTGTGGCATTATGTTGTTCAAAGTAAAAAAAATATATATGAATCTCTAAAATAAAAAAAATATATAAATCTCTAAAATAAAAGCATTCTGGTTCTAAAAATAAGGGTATTATGAATCTCTAAAAATAAAAACAAACTTTTCCTGCATTAAAAAGAACAAACATGCAAAAGAAGACTATGATTCAAACATAATAAATACTTGGTGGTGAAATCACAAACAAACAAATTGTTCATAGTCAAATAATATATACAGACAATCGATGCTTAGATGATGAAGTCAAACAAAACTATTCAAAGTAAAATATATAAACAAAGAATCAATGAATGATATTAAAACAAGAATCTTCTTTAAATAAACGCTCGAAAATTGATGTTTCAACTAAACCCTAATGCAATATTTGTTTAAGATGATTATGGAGATACCTGTTTCGCGATCAATCTACGCTCTGATGGAGTTTAGAGATGAGGCAGAGAACATGGAGGAGAGAACATGGAGGAACTGATGAACTCGAGGGAGTTTGCCCTATTTTCTAATTTTTTATTCTAATAAATAATTGAGTCAAGAAAAAAGTAAATAAAAAATAAAGGAAAACACTATATTAGTAAATACTTTTGAATAGGCACTAAAATGGTAAATACTTTTCCTCTTAACACCACTTTAGAAAAAAAAAACTCCTCTTTGTTATTTATTTTTTGCTTTTATTAATTTTTTTATCATATTTTCTTTATCAATTAATTTGACATTTTTTAATAACTTACATTAATTAATTTATTTCTAAAAATTTAAGAACGTAATTATGTTTAATTTTATTTCCTCGACATTTCTGTATAAATTTCGTTAATAATAAAGTTGTATTAAAAGTAGAGTATTTGTATATATTATTTAGATTGATGATGAATAGTAACTAAATAATTATTTATTCTTATAACTTTTTTTGCTTATAAGTTTTATCTTATTTATGATATTGTATTTTATAATATTTTAATTTTAATTTTCAATTATAACTTTTATTTTATTATATAATTTAAAAATATATTAATTTAAATATATCTATTTTTATCTACATTTGGGCAAAAAAATGTTTAGAATGAGTTGTGAGTGTTGACATACAAGTAATCGAACTACCAACGTAAATGTTCTCAAAACTACCTCACTTTAGTTTCCTTTTTTTTTTGTAAATCGAAGTCGTTTTATCATTTCGTTATTCTAATAATGTAGTGTTATGTTTTCTAAAATTACGATTATACCGTTACAACGTTTTACTTTTAATTACGCTTCAATAAAAATTTTGTTAAAATCAGATGGGTCAAATATAATTGATTTTTTTGTTATTTATTGTGATGAACCGAACCAATATCGTATGAACAACTTTGGTAATAATATAGAGAAAATTTTATATACCTTAAGCTATAGAGAGTGCTGGTACCATGACAAACCAAACTGATATCGTCTAGCAACATTGATGGCCTATCGGTTCCGAACAACATCGAACCAGTACTATCAGAACCGTTATTGATATTAGTTTTTATGGTTTTTCGACTAACGTAAAACACATGCCGGTATTATTTTGGTCATAGTATATCTTAATTTTTTGGGTTTTATATTTCGGTGATATATCAAGTGTCGATACCGTACTAATACCATAATGAATCAAACTGACATCGACCTAATAACCGCCGCAATGCGGGGAGGAACATTACTAGTATATAATTAAATGTGTTACTGCTTATTGTGTAAGTAACTCCCCCATATTTTTTACTTTGGTGTTTGGTAAAGGCCACTCCTTACCACTATATATCCCCCATCTCATCGGCTCGATTTACACGTACTGAAAATTCCAACGAAAGATGGCACAAACCCAACTCCGATTCGGGATTCTTGGCTGTGCAAACATAGCCCGCAAGGTATCAAGGGCTATGTTACTGTGCCCTAACACAACTATCTCCGCCATTGGCAGCCGCTCTCTCGAAAAGGCAGTCACGTTTGCATTAGAAAACCATTTCCCGAAATCCGCCAAGGTATACGGCACCTACGACGCCGTATTGGATGATCCTGATGTTGACGCGGTTTATATTCCCTTACCAACAAGCCTACACTTACGGTGGGCGGTTCTGGCCGCGGAGAAGAACAAGCACGTTTTGCTGGAGAAACCAGTGGCGCTGAACGTCATCGAATTAGATACAATACTGGCGGCTTGTGAATCGAGTGGGGTACAGTTCATGGATGCTACCATGTGGATGCATCATCCTCGGACAACAAAGCTGAAGCAGCTCCTTTCTGATGAACAAAGATTTGGACAACTTAAATCGGTATCTCACTCTTCTGTATACATAAGCATTAGTAATAAAAGATTTAAAAATATATATACATACCTATTAAATAGTTTCCAATAAAAATATCGGAATTATAAAACTATATATAAACATATAACATATGAAATACGACCAGTAGATCATTTGATATAATCTAACATTTGTTTCCATAGGTCCATAGCACGATGTCCTATGTAGGAGAAGGTGATTTTATAAAGAATGATATTCGTGTTAACCTTAATCTTGAGCCACTTGGAGTTCTTGGAACTATAGGTTGGTATTGCATAAGAGCCATCCTATGGGCTCATGATTACGAACTTCCAAACACAGTTACCGCATTTCATTACCCTGAGTACAACGAATCAGGAGCCATATTGTCATGTGGTGCATCTTTAAATTGGAAAACAAATGGAAAAGTTGCAACTTTTTATTGTTCGTTCTTGTCGAACTTATGCATGGACATAATCGCACTCGGAACCAAAGGGAACTTTCGGGTCCATGACTTTGTTCTACCTTTCAGTGAAAAAGTCGGACATTTTTATGCGGTGGCCAATTCCAAGGTGGCAGAACGGTCAGTTAGTTGTATACCTGAACCGAGTGAGTTCAATACAGCAACCGATCTACCCCAGGAAGCCAGGAAGCGTTGATGGTGCTTGAATTTGGTCGGTTGGTTGCAAGAGTTCGGAGTGGTGAGGCTGAACCCGAGAAAAAGTGGCCCGTCATTAGTAGGAAGACCCAACTGGTCATTGATGCAGTTCTAGCTTCGATTAAGAATGGTTTCGTGCCCGTTGAAGTGGGTTGCTAGAATTTACTTGCTTTTATTTTGGTGTGTTAGCATATGTAACAAGAGTTGGTTGACGTTATATAAAATGAACGGGTGGGTTATTTATCCATGTTACATGGTTCGGTTATGAATAAATGTGTCGCAACTGTATACTCGGAATTATATAAAAAGAATATATTTGAAAAGAAATATAACATGATTATTTAAAAAATAAGTTAAATGAAATCCCTGATGTTGTATTGTCGATATCGGTTTGGTTCGTTATGGACCATTACGTTAATGGCATTCGCTAGATTTTACAATAAAATTACCCTATTTTTAATGCAAGTCAGTTTTTAATAAATTTGTTTTGGAACATCGAAAAAAAAGACTAAACACAATCGTATCTGAAGTTTTTGTTTAAATTAACAAACAAAAGTTATGGAATTAGAGCATACTAACAAAAAAACTAAATAAGCTGAAAGCGGTATACTGATTGAAATTGAAAAAGAAATCACACGTAAACAATATACATACAATTTATATATATATAAGCCACTCTTCATCAATTGTGTTTTGTTGTATATAAAACCACAAATTCGGTAGATATTTTGTTATAATCAGTAGAGTACTCAAGTTAAAGTTATTGATCGTAAAATTCGATAATGTCTCTTTTGCACTTTGTTTACAAGAGTATGTCCTTTTATCTTTCCAATCTCACACATGTACATCTAAATCTGAGCGGAAACGTTACAATTTTACGGTTGACAGACGGTGCTTTAGGTCCAATGAAATCATGCCACGTGTTAAAAATGCCCATAATTATTGTAATACGAGTGTCTTCGCCGACATTTCTGTCGTTGATTTCACAGGCAACAGATGCCGATCTTACAATCCGGTCATGGGCATCCTGTCGGTACATGTTTTACCTTCTGTTAAAATAAACAATCGCATGGCTAACATGACAAAGATGGATATGCCACTTTGTGGTAGTAGTTATAGAAGAGTCGTCCCATTTCCTAGGTAACGACATCACAGTCGACTTTACGTCAGAACTACAGGGAAAATCAGAAACGCACACGGGCTTCCAACGGCAAAACATGGGCTTTTCACATCGAAAAATGAGCCTTTGATGGCGAAACATGGGCTTCCAACGGCAAAAAACGGGCTTTTGATGACAAAAGACATGCTACTAACAAAAAAATGCGGGCTTCTGAATTTAAAAACAAAAACTATCGTTGGGTTTGTTTAGTTTAAAAAAACTATCATCTTTTTAATTTAAAATAAACGCCAGCTGTGGCGCCAAATTTTGTAATAATACTGTCATGTTGGACACGTGACTCGATTTTTTTTATCTAAACACGGGTGGTTACCTTATTACACCGGCGTCACCTGTCACACCCCGACCGTGTAAAGCAACTAGCCGCGACGGAAACGTCGGGGAGTCGTGTGGCAGAATTATTGTTTCACAACACATGATACTTAGAGTTTAGTTTTACAAATAAAAATAAATTATTACATTGTCTTGATTCAAACAGACCATAACATAAAAGATAATAACTTTCTTGATTTTAGATTTCTAAGGCCCAAGTCGCCCTAAGTGAAGCACGCTCACATCAGACATTCGTTCCTGAAACATATGTGAAAGTAAATACGTCAGCATAATAATGCATGTGAGTAACATAGGTTTTAGTGTTGAAGATTCATGAATTTAAAAGTTAAAAGAAATGTTTTCGAAAAGTAGTCATGAACCTTATAAAATGTTTCTTTTATGAAATCAAATGAAAATCAATATGAAAATCAGATGATATAAAAGAATGATGTATGGTTAAGTAAATGACCAAATGCAAATAGTATGTGTAAAATATGTCGTGTCTTGTCCTTGATAAAGTGGTTTAGATAACGCCACGATATGTAATATAATAAATGCACTTATATATAGGAAGTACCAGCAGCGTATCCACCACGCCTTTATCATATTACACACGTCTTGTTATTTAAATCACTTATCAAAAACCATCAAATAATGTCTTGTTTAAATCAATGTTAAATGTCATGTGTAAACAATGTCCAATGTCAAGTATAAACCATGTCTTGTATGGCAAGTAAATAGTATTTACTCAAAACAAATGCATAATGCTCTGTATATTTAATTGTCTTGTACAAAACAAGGTCTTTGAATAAACAAATGTTTAAATCAAAAGTTATGTTTTGAATGTCGTTGCTTTATCGATATGAACATTTATCAGATTTGTTTATCGTATACACTCAAGCCATGAGACTGTCGGATAAACCCTTATCAGGATCAAGGTTTATCAAAAATGTATTCGGATTCTGTCATTCCATAACACTTCCAAACAAGCCTCGGAAGCGGGAACGGGATTTGTCAAGTCCTATGATACCATTACATACTACCGAGCGGCGGGATCATTATTAATGAATGTATTATTGTCCCGTTAAACATACCAAATGTCATTTTCAATGTAAGCATGTCATGAAAATGTTTGAAAACTATATACTAGGCATACTAAGTCAATATGCCAAGTAAAAATGTTTTTATTGTGTATTATATGTACTATGTAACAAAACATTTATAATGTCATGAAACGGAAAGTAAAGTTATGCACGTATGCTTCACCCCAAAACATTTGAAAAAGTAAAAGAGGGGACTATGTACTCACCTTTGGGTGTGTTTTTATGTGATAAAAACTTTCCCTCAAATTGTTTATTCGTCCTAAATTAAGTAAGAATGATTTAATAATCAAATAATATATTACAAAATTTCTAAGTTTCTCCGATACTTAGAATTTTAACATAACTTTGAGATTTTCTCGAAAAGTCTTTGTTTTGTTTATGTTGGTGAAATTATATATATACGTTCATATACATATTTTTAGAGTTTTGCGACTTGAACGATTTTATTGGTGACCCTCATTGCGTTATATACGTTAACACTCCTGTTAAAGCAATATATCTACGATTGCGTGTCGAAATATATATACATAAACGTGACATAAATTTAATATCGGAATTCACGTATTACATTATTTCACACATATATATCACACTTAAACATTTAATATATATCAAATAACTCATCAAGTTACTTTGAACATATTTCTCATGTTAACTAACAATTTTCACATATAATGCGATTTCTGATCTAGTTTACCGTTTTTATCGCACAAACGTCAAAACATAGCATCTTTTCATATCATCATGAAATCGCTTAGTAAATCACTTTACACATATTCATATTCACATAGCACTCTATATCACGCAAAGTTCACTCTTGAACATCACGTTTTCGCGTACGTTGAAACATGCGTATTTTACTGTTTCGGTAGCGTTTTTGGGCGTCGGAAGTCACGTATGACTAACCAAACACCAAAGATACTTAATATAAGTTAAAATACTTATTTTTATATCAAAAATATCAGTTTACTTACTGATCTAAAACAGTTTTATAAAAATCTCATAAAAGCCGATTTTTACCGTTTTAGCGCATAGTCTTGCACCGAACTCTACGATAAGCATCCCAAATCGAAACGACTTGATATTTTGACACAACACATGTTATTTACTGATTAAAATGGTGGTTACATCCATGATAGTGCAGGTCTCACATAGACACCTAAATCACACAATTTTCACTAATTTTTACCACTTTTTAAGCCTAAAGTACAACATGCAAAGCTACTATACCAAGTTATGTCATAATTTTTGTAACTTCAAAACATATCATGTAACTTTATTTTTCATGTTTACTTACTGATTTGAATGAACATTCATCATATCATACACAAAACATCAAACACTTGCATTTTAACTATCATTTAAGAACATGTAACGATTTAAAAACTAGTAAACAAAAATCCACATGTAAATATTCATATGTATTCATACACGACACATGCATGTATCAAAGAATCAATTTTTTTTCATACATTTCTTTTAATTATATGAACTTTTATCAACAACCATTCTTGATCATACATGCAATCACTTTTCAAGAATCACATCAAGCAAGAATCATCATCTTAACAAAAATCAAAACACATCTTCTAACATATATACATACATACCCACGGCTATATATATACACACACACACTAGCCTCCATTTTTATTTTGTGTAAAAACTCATTTCTTTTTAGTTTCAAGTTTGTGAATCATCTAAGAACCTTGAGAAACTTCCACCATCATCAATATCACCAAAAATAAAGAACAAGGATTTCAAAATAAATTTTATACCTTCAAGATCTTGATGGGTTTTTGACAAAGTGTGCTGATATGGGGCTTGGTTCTTGCTTGAAACACCTTCAAATCACCTTAGGATCTTCAAAAGTGCATGGAACAAGCTTGGAATGAACTTGAAATCTTGGAGAAGGGCTTAAATTTTCGAAAATGGGGGAAAGAAAGAGGGTGTTCGGCTGAATTTTTGCAAGAGAGAGAGAGTGTTGTTTGATTTTATAATATTTCTTGGATAATGCAAGATAATGGTGGATTTGGGGGAGACATAATCATGTGCATAATTTCCAAGACCAACAAGTGTAGGAGAGAGGAGAAAGAGGATGATGCATGGATGCCACATATCTCCTATACACACACCATACACGCATACATACATATATATATATATATATATATATATATATATATATAATTTGTTGGCTAAAAACTGGTATTTTACTAGTTACATGGTATTTTATCTAGCGTTTTAATCACGTTTTAATGCATTTTAAATCATTTTCAACGCTCTATAAAAAATAAACTCACTAAAAATATTACTGATCAATATTTTATTTGTCTGGACTGGCTGCGTTGTCGGTATTTGGCAGTATGCGCGCTGTGTTACGCGGTACGCGCTTAAACTCGAAAAATATAGTTTTTAAGCGTCTTAAATAATTTTTCCTCACAAATATGATTAAAAATAATATTTTAATCATAACAGAATATTTTTAGGATTTTAATATTAATCGGGCGGTCACCGTTGTTCATTTCGCATTTTAACCGTTACGCGATAAATGTTTATCTTAAAATTGCCAACAAAATTCTCAATAAATTTTAAATTTGTTAACACATTAAATAACATCAAAATACATCATATTTAATATAATTTGCCTTTTTATTTAATCATAACACGTGTCACACTAGTACAGGCCCAAAATATCCGGGTGTCACAATCTCCCCTACTTTAGGAAATTTCGTCCCGAAATTTAATTAGAGGAAACTTGTGAGAAAGGTGTGGATACTTCGCCTTCATTTGATCCTATCGTTACCAAGTAAACTCTGGGGCACGTTTGGATTCCCAGCGAACTTTGACGATCGGTATGCGCTTACGCTTGAGTTTCTTGACTTCACGGTCTAAACGGGTTTTTCGACGAAGTGCATCGTGTTATCCACACGAATTTCATCCAGGGGGATGTGGAGATTTTCATCAGCCAAACACTTTCTAAGCTTGGACACGTAAAAAGTTGGATGAACATTTCCAAGTTCAGGAGACAGCTCAAGTCTGTAGGCTACTTTTCCGATTCTTTCAACGATCTTGAATGGTCCAACATATCGTGGTGCAAGTTTTCCTTTCTTTCCAAATCTAACCACACCTTTCCAAGGGGATACCTTGAGATGGACGTGATCACCGACTTGAAATTCCAAAGGCTTGCGTCGTCTATCCGCATAACTCTTTTGTCGGCTTCTCGCTTTTAAGAGGTTGTCGCGAATTTTCTGGACTTTATCTGTAGTCTCTAGAATGAGTTCAGGTCTAGTGAGCTGAGCTTCACCAATCTCTAACCAGCATACTGGTGAACGACATTTTCGACCGTATAAAGCTTTGAAAGGAGCCATATTGATGCTGGAGTGATAACTATTGTTGTAGGAGAATTCGATCAACGGTAGATGCGAATCCCACTACCACCAAAATCGATCACACAAGCTCTAAGCATATCCTCCAGTGTCTGGATTGTTCTTTCAGATTGTCCATCGTTTGAGGATGATAAGCTGTGCTCAAATTGAGTTGGGTTCCCATAGCAGATTGCATGGTTCTCCAAAAGTGAGATGAGAATCGAGCATCTCGGTCAGATATGATGTTCAAAGGAACACCATGTCAGGATAAAATCTCATCTACATAGATCTTGGCAAGCTTGTCAGCAGATAAATCCTCACGGATTGGCAAGAAATGTGTAGATTTTGTCAGACGATCGACGACTACCCAAATGGCATCGTGACCTCTAGGAGTGCGCGGTAATTTGGTAATGAGATCCATGGCAATGTTTTCCCATTTCCAAACCGGTATCTCTGGTTGTTCCAATAATCCAGAGGGATGTTGATGTTCTGCCTTGACCTTGAGACAAGTAAGGCATTTGGAGACGTATAAGGCAATGTCTTTCTTCATTCCTGGCCACCAATACTGGGTTCGAAGATCCTTATACATTTTGTCTGTACCAGGATGAACGGAATATCGAGACTTACGAGCTTCATCCATCAATAAGGTGCGGAGATTGTCTTGACTTGAAACCCATAAACGGTTCATGAAATAGAGTACCCCTTTGTCTTTCGTTTCGAGTTGAAGCTCGAGATTAAGTGGTAGTTCATTTTTCAACAAGCCTTGGGTTACACATGTATGTTGAGCTTGAGAGATGCGGGCTTGAATATCAGATTGAACTTGAGCACAATGAAGCTTAACGCGTTCTTTTTGACTTAGCGCATCGGCTACGACATTCGCCTAGCAAGGATGGTAGCGAATCTCACAGTCGTAGTCGTTTAGAAGTTCAACCCAACGTCGTTGCCTCATGTTTAGTTCTTTCTGGTCGAAGATGTGTTGGATACTTTTGTGGTCAGTGAAAACCACACATTTTGTTCCGTAAAGGTAGTGTCTCCAAATCTTGAGAGTAAAAACCACATCGCCTAACTCAAGATCAGGAGTTGTGTAGTTCTTCTCGTGGATCTTCAATTGTCTTGGTGCATAGGATATGACTTTGTTTCTTTGCATGAGAACACAACCAAGGCCTAAGTTTGATGCGTCACAATATACGATAAAGTCGTCGTTTCCCTCAGGTAAAGATAACACAGGAGCATCACAGAGTTTTTGTTTCAAGGTCTGAAAAGCTTCTTCTTGTTTGGGTCCCCACTCAAAAGGTTTTTCTTTTGAGTTAAGGCTGTGAAAGGAACCGCAATCTTGGAGAAGTTTGCAATAATGCAAGAGTAATAACCCGCGAGACCCAGAAATGAACGAACCTCGGTAGGAGTAGTAGGTGTATCCCATTCCTTAATCGCACTGATTTTTGCGGGATCTACATGTATACCTTGTTCGTTGACAATGTGTCCCAAAAATTGAACTTCCTTAAGCCAAAATTCACACTTGGAGAATTTAGCAAAGAGTTGTTCCTTCTTTAGGAGTTCCATTGTTAGACGAAGATGTTGTTCATGGTCAGCTCGTGTCTTTGAATAAATCAAAATGTCACCAATGAAAATGATGATGAACTTGTCCAAATAAGGTTTACAAACCCTATTAATCAAGTCCATGAAGATGGCAGGAGCATTTGTTAAACCGAAAGGCATAACAGTGAACTCATAGTGGTCGTATCGTGTGCGGAAGGCAGTCTTGGGAATATCTTCTTCAAGTACACGAAGCTGATGATACCCAGAATGTAGATCGATCTTCGAAAAGCAGGTAGCACCTTGAAGCTGATCAAAGAGATCATCAATGCGAGATAGGGGATATCGATTTTTGATAGTGAGTTTGTTGAGCTCACGGTAATCGATACACATTCGGAAAGATCCATCCTTCTTCTTTACAAATAGAACAGCCGCGCCCCAAGGTGAAAAGCTCGCACGAATAAATCCTTTTGTCAGATAACTCCTGCAGCTGCTTCGACAACTCTTACATCTCAGACGGTGCAAGACGGTATGGAGATTTGGCGATCGGGTTGGCATTAGGTATAAGGTCAATACGAAACTCAATTTGACGTGTTGGGGGTAAACCAGGTAACTCTTCAGGAAACACCTCAGGATAATCCCGAACAATGGGGATGTCTTGAATAGTCTTACCCTTGTCTTTCCCCTCTACGACACGTGCCAAGAAAGCAACGTAATCCTTTCGTAGGTGTCTTTGTGCTTGGGTGCTAGTCATCAATTTAAGGCTACTAGTGGGCCTTTCTCCACAAACCTCTAAGGTTTCACCAGTCGAAAGCGGCACACGAACAATCTTGTCAAAACAAACTACCTCTGCATGGTATTTGGTCAACCAATCCATTCCTACTATAATGTCAAAACTCCCAAGTTGCATTGGCATGAGATCGATAGGAAAAAGGTGATTATTGAGGTTCAACTGGCAATTTCGAATGATAGAATTGAGTACAAGGGGTTCACCACTAGCTATATCTATTGTCAAAGGCTTTCCTAGTTTTGCTCTAGGCTTTGCAAGTAAAGGTTCAAATGCTAGGGATACAAAACTCTTGTCGGAACCCGAATTAAAAAGAATAGAAGCAAGTTGGTTGTTAACATAGAACATACCGTTAACCACTTCGTTGTCGGCACGCGCTTCGTTGGCATTGATATTGTATGCTCGTCCACGAGCCGGGTTCGCATTAGCCAACTTTGGGCAATTGTTCCTGTAGTGAGTCAGATCCGCACAATTGTAGCAAGACCCAGGCGGAAAGGGAGGTCGTGCAGGATTTGCTGGCTGCTGGGCAGGGTTTTGAACCACTTGATTCAGAGCAGGAGGTGAGCGACATGAGTTAGCCAAATGGCCAAATCTTCCACAGTTGGCGCAAAAACGACACTGAAGATGTGGTTGATGATGTTAGTTGCACTTGTTACATAGAGGTGCAGTACCAACATATGGTTTCTTGGCGGGTGGCTGTGTTGGCTGGGTAGGAGCAGCTTGGTTGGTCTGTGCAACAACAACAAAGTTCTTGGAAGCCTTGTGTTTCCTAGATTTCTTTGAGGTTTCAGCCTTCTTTCCCTTCTGCTTCTTAGTCTTGGCAGATGATTTCTTGTCACCCTTTCGGCGGAGTTACCTTTCTTGACTTGAGACTCAGTCAAGGTGGCAGCTAGCTCAATGGCTTGTCTAACAGTGGTAAGGTTGCTACCGATGACAATATCCTGAACAGGATCAGGAAGACCATCTATGTACTTCTCAATCACCTTGTCCAAAGGCGTGACCATGGTGGGACATAGCAGGCTCAGTTCTTCGTATCAGTCCGTGTAAGCACGGTGCTCTCCACTATCTTGCTTAAGATCGTGGAATTCTTTTTCCAGTGCCCGTAGTTCATGACGAGGACAAACCTCCTTCATCATAAGAGCGCGAAGCTCTTCCCATGTTTGAGCCATTGCCACATCGGCACCCCTGTCTCTCATCACACCATTCCACCATGTAAGCGCCCTCTTCTGAAATACACTGGACTCAGACTCAACCTTTCCCTCGTTTGGGCATTGAACGTGACGAAACGTGCTTTCAAGACTCTCGAACCACTGTTGGAGCCCAGTAGCTCCTTCAAACCCAGAAAATTGGAGCGGTTTAGCCGAATTGAATGTCTTAAAGTTGCATGGAACAGGTGCGTTGTTATTGTTGTTGTTGTTGGCTTGGTTTAATTGGGTTACTAGGTTCGGAAGTACAGTTTCGATTTGCTGAGTGATCATGGCTGCCATAGCGGCATCTTGATTTTGATCACGTCGAGGAGGCATTCTATAAGAAAAGGAACACAAGGAAATGGGTTAGATTGACGTTGGATAAATCAATAAGGAGTATTGAAAATATCGATAAGACATAAGGAAGGTGGTCACTTGTTCGTTACTTAAAGCAAACAAACGACACACAATGACTAATCAAAGTAAATGGGTTTTTATAATGTATCGCAAAGACATGCTTTAGCCTATAAGTGGACATTCACCCCAAGAGTTCCTAGGTAAGAGTGACTGGTCTGATAATGTGGATTTGTACAAACACTCTAGCCTTAGACAGAAAACTCAGCGTACAGGTACCCACACTTCCAGATTGCACGTGTTCACATTAAAGGCATAAGGAGACCGACGATTCGTTTTAGACTTTACGCCCTCAGTTATGTTTTGTTTTTGGTAATCACCTAAGGATAGGTGATGGTATTGCTTTAAGAATCTTTACACAAGATAACTTGTGTTAGGGTCCTAGAAAGCTTATAGTCTAGGTCAAAGAATTACTAATAACCTAATTTCCTATAACCATAAGCGCTGATACCAATCTTTCTATCACACCCCGACCGCGTAAAGCAACTAACCGCGATGGAAACGTCGGGGAGTCGTGTGGCAGAATTATTGTTTCACAACACATGATACTTAGAGTTTAGTTTTACAAATAAAAATAAATTATTACATTGTCCTGGTTCAAACAGAACATAACATAAAAGATAATAACTTTCTTGATTTTAGATTTCAAAGGCCCTAGTCGCCCTAAGTGAAGCACACTCACATCAGACATTCGCTCCTGAAACATATGTGAAAGTAAATACGTCAGCATAAAAATGCATGTGAGTAACACAGGTTTTAGTGTTGAAGATTCATGACTTTAAAAGTTAAAAGAAATATTTTCAAAAAGTAGTCATGAACCTTATAAAATGTTTCCTTTTATGAAATTAAATGAAAATCAATATAAAAATCAGATGATATAAAAGAATGATGTATGGTTAAGTAAATGACCAAATGCAAATAGTATGTGTAAAATGTGTCATGTCTTGTCCTTGATAAAGTGGTTTAGATAACGCCACGATATGTAATATAATAAATGCACTTATATATAGGAAGTACCAGCAGCGTATCCACCACGCCTTTATCATATTACACACGTCTCGTTATTTAAATCACTTATAAAAAACCATCAAATAATGTCTTGTTTAAATCAATGTCAAATGTCATGTGTAAACAATGTCCAATGTCAAGTATAAACCATGTCTTGTATGGCAAGTAAATAGTACTTACTCAAAACAAATGCATAATGCTCTGTATATTTAATTGTCTTGTACAAAACAAGGTCTTTGAATAAACAAATGTTTAAATCAAAAGTTATGTTTTGAATGTCGTTGCTTTTATCGATATGAACATTTATCAGATTTGTTTATCGCATACACTCAAGCCTTGAGACTATCGGATAAACCCTTATCAGGATCAAAGTTTATCAAAAATGTATTCGGATTCTGTCATTCCATAACACTTCCAAACAAGCCTCGGAAGCGGGAACGGGATTTGTCAAGTCCTATGATACCGTTACATACTACCGAGCGGCGTGATCATTATTAATGAATGTATTATTGTCCCGTTAAACATACCAAATGTCATTTTCAATGTAAGCATGTCATGAAAATGTTTGAAAACTATATACTAGGCATACTAAGTCAATATGCCAAGTAAAAATGTTTTCATTGTGTATTATATGTACTATGTAACAAAACATGTGTAATGTCATGAAAACGGAAAGTAAAGTTATGCACGTATGCTTCACCCCAAAACATTTGAAAAAGTAAAAGAGGGGACTATGTACTCACCTTTGGGTGTGTTTTTATGTGATAACACAATCCCTCAAATTGTTTATTCATCCTAAATTAAGTAAGAACGATTTAATAATCAAATAATATATTACAAAATTCATAAGTTTCTCCGATACTTCAAATTTTCACATACCTTTGAGATTTTCTCGAAAAGTCTTTGTTTTGATTATGTTGGTGAAATTATATATATACGTTCATATATATATTTTTAGAGCTTTGCGACTTGAATGATTTTATTGGTGACCCTCATTGTGTTATATACGTTAACACTCCTGTTAAAGCAATATATCTACGATTGCGTGTCGTTAGATATATGCATAAACGTGACATAAATTTAATATCGGAATTCACGTATTACGTTATTTCACACATATATATCACACACACACATACATACATATATATATATATATATATATATCACACTTAAACATTTAATATATATTAAATAACTCATCAGGTTACTTTGAACATATTTCTCATGTTAACTAATAATTTTCACATATAATGCGATTTCTGATCTAGTTTACCGTTTCTATCGCACAAACGTCAAAACTTAGCATCTTTTCATATCATCTTGAAATCACTTAGTAAATAACATTACACATATTCATATTCACATAGCACTCCATATCACGCAAAGTTCACTCTTAAACATCACGTTTTCGTGTACGTTGAAATATGCGTATTTTACTGTTTCGGTAGCGTTTTTGGGCGTCGGAAGTCGCGTATGACTAACCAAACACCAAAGATACTTAACATAAGTTAAAATACTTATTTTTATATCAAAAATATCAGTTTACTTACTGATCTAAAACAGTTTTATACAAATTTCTTAAAAAGCTGATTTTTAGCGCATAGTCTTGCACCCAACTCTACTGTAAGCATCCCAAATCGAAACGACTTGATATTTTGACACAACACATGTTATTTAGTGATTAAAATGGTGGTTATATCCATCATAGTGCAGGTATCACATAAGACACCTAAATCACACAATTTTCACCAATTTTTATCACTTTTTAAGCCTAAAATACAACATGCAAAGCTACAAGTTATGTCATAATTTTTGTAACTTCAAAACCATCATGTAACTTTATTTTTCATGGTTACTTACTTATTTGAATGAACATTCATCACATCATACACAAATCATCAAACACTTGCATTTTAACTATTATTCAAGAACATGTAACGATTTAAAAACTAGTAAACAAAAATCCACATGTAAATATTCATATGTATTCATACACGACACATGCATGTATCAAAGAATCAAAAAAAATTTTCATACATTTCTTTTTAATTATATGAACTTTTATCAACAATCATTCTTGATCATACATGCAATCACTTTTCAAGAATCACATCAAGCAAGAATCATCATCTTAACAAAAATCAAAACACATCTTCTAACATATATACATACATACCCACGGCTATATATATACACACACACACTAGCCTCCATTTTTATTTTGTGTAAAAACTCATTTCTTTTTAATTTCAAGTTTGTGAATCATCTAAGAACCTTGAGAAACTTCCACCATCATCAATATCACCAAAAATAAAGAACAAGGATTTCAAAATAAATTTTATACCTTCAAGATCTTGATGGGTTTTTGACAAAGTGTGCTGATATAGGGCTTGGTTCTTGCTTGAAACACCTTCAAATCACCTTAGGATCTTCAAAAGTGCATGGAAAAAGCTTGGAATGAACTTGAAATCTTGGAGAAGGGCTTAAATTTTCGAAAATGGGGGAAAGAAAGAGGGTGGTCGGCTGAATTTTTGCAAGAGAGAGAGAGATAGTGTTGTTTGATTTTATAGTATTTCTTGGATTATGGAAGATTATGGTGGATTTGGGGGAGACATAATCATGTGCATATTTTCCAAGACCAACAAGTGTAGGAGAGAGGAGAAAGAGGATGATGCATGGCTGCCACGAGGTAAGATCAAATAAAAAGATGATTTTGCCTAAGTAGGATGAGAAGGAATCTTAACCATTCATTTTTCAAATCAATGGTTAAGATGAAAATGTAGGAAAAAGAGAGGTATAAGGGTATTTTGGGAAAATCATATTTATTGACTTTCTCTCTCCACATGCATACATGCATATTCCACCCCTATTTTTTAAATGTCCATAACTTTTTTATACGACATTATTTTTTCATAAAAATTCACCATAAAATCGAGCGTCTTTTTATCTTTAATATGAGTACCATATTGCTATATAAAATATGTTGACTAAAAAAACCCACAAAATATGTTGTATTTCTATGTTATATAACATTTTTTGTGCTAAATTTTTTACTACATTTTTATGCTACATTTTTTGTGTTGAAATTTTTTGTCTTAACTTTTTTTTTTTTTTTTGTGCTGGATTTTTTGTACTAGTTTTTTTTGCTATATTTTTTTGTACTATATTATTTGTGCTAATTTTTTTGTACTAGATTTTTTGTTGTATTTTTTAGAAAACAAAAAAGGGTATCACATGTCATTTTCACACTCCTACTTATAAGAACCAAAATGTTTTAGTACCAAAATGCCATTCTTTCCTACTTATAAGTAGTGCCATATGTCATCATCACAATCTTTCTTAGGCTACTTAGGGAAAATCCACTTTTTAGTGGATTCTTCCCCTGGCTGCCACATATCTCCTATACACACACCACACACATACACACACACACACATATATATATATATATATATATATATATATATATATATATATAAATTGTTGGCCAAAAGCTGGTATTTTGCTGGTTACCGGGTATTTTATCTAGCGTTTTAATCATGTTTTAACGCGTTTTAAATCATTTTCAACGCTCTATAAAAACAAACTCACTAAAATATTACTGATCAATATTTTATTTGTCTGGACTGGCTGCGTTGTCGGTATTTGGCAGTATGCGCGCTGTGTTGCGCAGTACGCGCTTAAACTCGAAAAATAGAGTTTTTAAGCATCCTAAATAATTTTCCCTCATAAATATGATTCAAAATAATATTTTAATCGTAACAGAATATTTTTAGGATTTTAACATTAATCAGGCGGTCACCATTGTTCGTTTCGTATTTTAACCGTTACGCGATAAGCGTTTATCTTAAAATTGGCAACAAAATTGTCAATAAATTTTAAATTTATTAACACATCAAAATACATCATATTTAATATAATTTGCCTTTTTATTTAATCATAACACGTGTCACACTAGTACAGACCCAAAATATCCGGGTGTCACATCACCCCTCACGTTTGGGGGGGGGGGGGTTTAAGAGATATGAAAATTAAAGGAGCATTATGTTGTGAACGAATTCTAAGGCTGGTTATTATAGGTTAACTAAGGCTCCGTTAACGGTGCCACGTAGGCCGTTAGTGGCCATTACATTGCGTCCCTCAGTTAACCAATCGTGGTAGTGAGTGAAAATTATGTTAATGGGAAGAAAAGGTAATGATTGTGAGGCCCACCCAAATCTAAATCAATCACATGTTTTGATTTATTTATTATTTTCTATTTTTTATTGGTATTGGGTGTCATTTAACACAGAACACATTGTTAACGGGTATTTAGTTTTTTTTTAACAACAAACTCAGTTTATTCATCACCCAATGTATTTACAAAGGATTGAAACCACTAAGTAACTAGCCCAACCCTTACATCATCACCCATTTATCATCTATCCCATAGAGATGCTAAAATAGAAAAATAGATGTCAATAAATTTATTTAACTCATGACACATAGTCTAAAAAAAATATTTTCGAGGTTGTTCCAAATTTTAAACTATGAAAATTAAATTTCTACTTACCTTATTAAAATAATCTTTAGTTCTGTTTATAATCTTTTACATCAATTTTTTTGATAGGATCTTTTCATAATTTTCAATGAGTAAATTTATAAAAATGTTGATACTGATCTTTTCATAATTTTCAACGAGTAAATTTATAAAAATGTAGATACTTTTTTCTCCCATCCAAAGTGTGATTTCTTGTCTCTTTGCAGTGCATGATTAAGCTGGTGCGTTTATTCCCGTTATCCATTATCTTTTTTCATGATGTTAAAATGATACTACCCTAACCATGGATCGACCATTGACATTTTACCCAAAATAAATTAACAACATGGTGAAAGAAATAGTATGTAATGCCATCCAGAACAAAATTTTCCAATCAACAAAAGCCGTTGGGAAACATGATAGTAGAAGTTGTTGACATTTGGAATAAGGTGACTGGAAATTTAATATAGAGAATCGAAGATTAAACTCTTGAGTAGAGTTGTAGTTCTATTAATTAGTCTTTGTGTGTTTTAATTAGAGCCTTTATGTTTCAAATTAAGTATAAAGTAGACTCTTCATCCCATCACGCATGGGCGAAGCTTTTAAGAGGGGGGGGGGGGGGTGGGACCCCGTCACTCAGTGGTAGAGAGTATGTAATTTTTCACTCAAGCTTTACCACTGCCATCATGGATATAGTTTAGGTAGTACGCTTTTGTACCTCATTTGGGTACAAGATAACGCACACATAATATACTTTGATGACCCATATGGAACTAAATAGAGATGAGTATTCTCTACTCGACTCCAACACCTCCGCATCCGTATCCGTTCCATAAGTTCTAACACTACAAATTTACCCGGTGTATCCTTGGGCGTGTGAGCCATCTCCATAGATACAGACTACTTCAGCTGTTGTATCCTGGGAGTTAGATGCGTCGTCATCGTGAAATCTCCAAAATGTGAATTATAACATATGAAAGTGAAAGTACTATAACTATAACACCTCGACCCGATTAGGGCTGATGTATCACACAATGTCAAGTAATTATTAACAATTTCATTAAAGTCTCAAACTGTAAAATATAATAAATCATACAACAGTCTATAACATTCGATGTTCATATGCCTCTAATCTTAACGAATAAAATAAATAAACTTCTTGTCATCCATGATCTAAACATTGATTTTAGCACTCGTCACACGTTTCCCCGATTCCCAAGAGTTCTTGTTCTAACAATAAGACAAAACAAAAAATAATATATGGCTGAATTGCTCAGTAACAGAGAAAACAATGATAATAACAATATTACCGTAAAAAATACCCATATGATGAAGGATCAATAACGAATCAATACGACAACAATGACAATGTAATGGAACAGTCAATAATATTAATGATGAGACAATACGATAACAATGGCAATTTAACGTCATGATCATAACTATGCGGTGATCAATTGATGGCGAGTCTACACCATAACATCTCTGTGGAGATACCCAAGTGAGCCAATGAGAATAAACAATATGTACATTAGCCGCAAACTAATACACCTATATGTAGAGGGCATGTGGGCACACACACATATCCCAATACCAATACAAACTATAATCAATAACCAATAACTGTTATCACTCAGCACACAATACAATATAGAGACGTTGTGGCCCATTCGGCATTTGCACCATCACAGATGGTGCAAGTCAAATGTACCTGTGATGACGCCCTATGTCCCCATAGGTGGATGTGGTCGGGTATTGAGGTCATTGAAACTAGAAGCTTAAGGAATATTAGATTTTAATAATCCCGACTATTCGTCTTCGGTCGCTAACAGTCCCAACTTCAAGAATAACCGCTGACTATCCCAACTATTAAGATATTGGCCTCCAATGGACCTTGACTAACAGAACCCTAACGTCGTTAGTCTCCGGTCTTCGGAAAACGTTTTTGGCCGAAAAACTTAACCTTTAGTCCCAAACCTCTTTGTAACCTTATTACGGACCTTTAACTTTTTTCTAGTATATAAGGCCCAATTATTGAGGTTGCTAGAAAACTCTGTTTTTGCCAGAAAACTTCTTTTTCGTCGGAAAACTCAACTTTTTGGCCGGAGAACTCTTTTTAATCTTATATCGGACCTTTGGGAACTTTTTCTGTCAAAAACGTTTTTCCGTCGACCGGAGACTAACGAGATTATGGTTATTTTAGTCTGTGTCTAATGGAGGTCAAATGTTAATAGTTAGGACTGCCAGTGATTATTTTTAAAGTTAGGACTGTTGGAGGTCAATGACAAATAGTTGTGATTATTAAAATTCAATATTCCTAAACTTAATTCAATATGACACGTCATTCCTAATCAGGTTGGAGTGTTACAGTAGTATGTATCATCTAAAAAAGGAGTTAATAGAAAATTAAAAATAATAAAATTTAATTTAGATATAACATCATTAAATTCCCATGGAAAGAACTAGTAAACTAAACTAGTTTTTTTATGTGACGTAAATGTCCTATGCCTGGTTGAAAAATCTCGACTAATGTCTGATTAGTCATTGATTAATTGCTAATCGGTGGTTTACCGATTAATCGCTAGACGGTCAAAGGCGGTCCTATTCTAACCAAATTGTGGCAAGATTTTTGCCAAATTTCAACCAAAACTTATAAAAATTTCCGTCAATTACTTAAAAAATGGTTAATAAGGGGTTAAAATATGTCTACTTTAATAAACTACATATAAATGTGTGTGTATACATATATAACTAAATTACATATAAAAATCTCAATCTGATTAATTCCTATTAATCCTCATTAATCCAGATTAATCGCTAGTCGGTACACCACCGATCGACTAGCGTCTAGCGATTTCTACAAAACTGGTCCTATGTAATCGAAAAATTTTAAAATATGAAAACAATATACCCTTTTCTATCAAAACCTTGACTAATCATAATAGATGTTTTATCTGTAAATTTATCTTGATCTAACAAAAGTTATTGTCAAAATGAGAAGCAAATGGACCGAGTATTAATCTTCACTTACTTATGAATTTGGGTCGTGCTTGATTTTCAGTTGCTCAAATAT
This sequence comes from Scalesia atractyloides, assembly GCA_947069175.1. Lineage (NCBI taxonomy): Eukaryota > Viridiplantae > Streptophyta > Magnoliopsida > Asterales > Asteraceae > Scalesia > Scalesia atractyloides. Next base: position 23,716,239 of record CAMTDV010000015.1, on the reverse strand, counting down.
ATAATGTTAGATCTAAGTTTATTACTTATAAACAAATATTGATTAAAAACAATATAATACAAATTTTTATGCCTATCATATTAAAGAATAATAAATAATTTTTATGTCTATCATAAATATTAGTAAATTATTTTTGTTTGACATATATTTAATTTCCGAAAACTAAATTTTTTATAGTTTAACATATCCGAGTACTCCTTAAGTACTCTCCACCTAGGCCAAGTACTCTAAACTCCCACTTGACCGACTAAGGACCGCCTAGCGACTTTTACAACCATGTATTTAAGAAGGCATTAAACGTAGCAAATACACCATTTCCTTCTTTAACGACCTTCATGTAAGCCATTACATATTTGACCCGTTAACACTCTTTAACTTCAGCTCGCCAAATTCACTTAATAAACATAACCACGACTCTTTGGAGTCATTAACTACCACCATCATATTGTAAGATATGTAATCTTAAATCGACTATGAGCAATCCATGTTTCTTCGAGTGACTTGTTCCTTCCTCTTTCTTCCTACATTGAGCAATTCCATACTTGGATTTCATAAACACATTCCAATCACATACTTATTCAATAAGAGGATACAATTTCGCCACGCGAATATATGCATTCTATGTATGACAATTATAAAGTATCCAACACAATTCATCAATTTCACATTTAAAGCATTTCATCGAACACGCCTAATTTCATCGAACACTTGACGTGCAACACTCTAACGTATATAGTAAGATAGTGTTTATGACATTAGACACCATCATTCTTCATACACCAATATTCCAAGTTTTCATATAAGTCATAATATCATTTTTACAATAAAATTCATCATACTTTCATATTATTTAACTAGTTTTAACACTTTCCCTTAAGAGTTTCAGTTTCATAATCGTGTCTGGTTTTTATTTAAAACATAAATTGCCATTTTAGTCCCCTAAGGTTTGACCAAAGTTGCCACTTTAGCCCAAATAGTTTTTTTCTTGCCATTTTAGTCTAAATAGTTTTGTTTTCTGCCATTTTAATCCATGACTTTTGTCATTTTTTTACCATTTTCATCCAACCCACTAACTTCATTCAAAAATTTTTAGTTAACTTAGGTGAATTTTGGTCAAACCACATTTTTCTTTCTTTTTTTGCAGGTGTGATGGTATGGGATAGTGTTGTGCCGGTTTATAGTAAAGATGATGGCGGTGGTTGTGTAACAACCCGACATTTCAAATGTTTCCGTTACCGTTTATTTCACTTTGTAACCGCTTGTACTCGAGATTCTATTATAACAAGATTAATTAAATTTTAAACGCATTTTATTTCACTTAATTTTCGCATTTAAACGCTTAGTACCCGGATGCTCATCACAACGCAAACTCAACACGGAAAACTATGTTTATATGTTATGTATGTTTATACTCGCTTAAACGCTCACTCGCTCGCTCGCTTAACTCTATTAAACACGCTAATACTCAACACAACGCTTAACGTACTTAAACTAACCAATAAGAACGAAAACGCCAAACGAAACTGCCAACGCGCGAACTGGATCACTCACACGAGGCAGACCAACCTCGTACGAGGGACCCAGGCTTGCACGAGTCATATCTGGCTCGCACCAAAACACACACTCGCATAAGGACTCACTCGTACTCGGCACACTTCTGCACTCCTTTCCTCTCTCCTACAAATAGCACACTTGTGCACACACATGCTCTCTTGCTGTCACTCGCACGGAACCCTCTCTACTTGTATTTCTCTGTTTTCCAAGTAAGTAACAACAATTTTCAAGCAAACCACAACGATTTCCACGACGATTTACACGAGGTTATTTCCGATTTCACCCAAACTTATTCAGTTTATGAAAACCTTCATCTTTTTCATAAAACTATATGATTTTTACTTGGATTCACACTTAAACGAGTATATTGGGCTAGCTTTAGAAATCTTGTTATTTAAAACTCACCAAGTGTTAAAATCCCTAGAAAACTATTTTAGACTTGATTTTACACAAAAACGGACCAAAACTGACATATGTTTCGTTCACTACATAGTGTTGAGATTGAACCCTTTCAAAAGGAACAGGTGATATAAAAGCCAAAATCACATCAGATCCTGACAACAGAGGTTACAAACTCTGTTCAAGAACCACTGTTTTGGCTTAAGTTCTGCTTTCTATCATCTGCTGTACTAAACGACAAAAAGATCAAGGTTCTGATGAAGACTATCAGTGGATGTCCAGCAGAGTTTAGTTTTAATATTTCTTTAATTAATGTAACAGTGCTTATGCACTATCAGAGTTTAGGTTATCAGTGTTTAGAGTTAGTTTTATTTGTTATCTGTCACTATCAACCCTGACGTCATCAAAGATGCTCAGTGGTTAGAAGTTTTAGTATAAATAGGTGAGCACGTTGTACTGTTTCATTTATTTATTGAAAGATCATTCACCAATCATCTTCTCTGTATTTTTGTACTATCAAACTTGTTATAAAAGGCTGAGGGGGAGTTTTGTGATTCACATGCATAAGCTACAAAGTTTAGAAAGCATAATGATGAAAACAATCTTCCATTAATTGTAAAACAAAATTTTCTATTTTTGCTGCAATATACTCTATTTTGTCTTCTTCCATTTACCATTTTACAAAACATTTACAATCAATTCAAACTCAGATCCTAACAATTGGTATCAGAGCTTGGTCAATCAAAATTTGATTTAACTATCAATTTGATTTGAAATATCAGGTCTCCCTGCTAATTCGTTTGATAGTTTCCTTTGGAAAACAGAGTTTTATTACGTTAAAAGTTTTTAAAACAAAAATCTATTGAAAACCATTCAGAAATGTCTCAAAACACACCGGATTCCAACATTGGATCTATGTTTAAACCATCGATGCTGAAGAGAAATGAATATTTCATATGGCAACATCGGATGGGTCACATTTTACCTCAGCAAAACACTGGTTACTGGCAATCCGTTTTATTTGGACCACATGTTCCATTGGTTCCCAGTACAGAGGATCCCAATACTCAAGTGCCAAAAAAATCCTGAAAACTACTCTGAGCAGGATTTCCAGAAAATTGAGTTGGATGCTAAGGCATTTAGCATTGTTGCTTCTGCCTTACCCAACGAGATCTATGCTGGACTGCTCCACTGTAATAGTACAAAGGAGTTGTGGGATGCACTAAAAGAGCAATTCGGTGGAATTGAGGAAGTGCTTGAAAACAATAGAGAAGTTTGAATCAACAGTATGAAACCTTTTGTCACGTCAAAGGAGAGTCTCTAACCCAATAGTTCGAACGTTTTAGCTGTCTCATAAGTGAACTCAAACTGGTGTACGTTGAATTGCCTAATTCGACTGTCAATAGTCAATCCTTAGATCGTTACCAGAGAAGTGGGAGACTGTAGCTTACGTTACATGAACATCTGTTGGTTTTAAAGAAATGACACTCACACAGCTTCATGGTCAACTCCTCACTTATGAGAGAGAGTTAAACCTGAAAAAGAAGCTACAAGAGTCTGGCAAAATGACTGATGATTACACTTTAGGTAACACATATCTTTTTGGCCAAGAAGAGGGATCTGGCAGTGGTAAGGATCATGGTTATGATCATTTTATTGATATAACCTCTGGAGGAAACTTTAACACCGATTCTTACTCACCCAACTATGCATTTACAGCAAGTGGTGAAAGCCAAACCTCTGACAAGCTTTCCTTTGAGTTGAATGATCTTCAACACTTTGAACCAACTGATTTAGAGGAGATGGACATTTTGCATCAACTGGCTCTATTAAGTGTTAGAGCTAGTAAATTTTACAAAAGAACTGGTAGAAAATTCCCAGGGTTGCATGGGGGGTTGAAATTTGGGATGGATAAATCTAAAATCAAGTGCTATAAGTGCAATAGGTTAGGACACTTTGCCAGAGAATGCAGATCTCAAACTTCAGGACCTATTAAAACACATCCTGGCCCTAGACCTCAGCACACACAAAGCACTACTCAATATTCCCAATATACCCCTACTCATCAAGTGCAAAATACTGCCCACTATGCACACCCTGCTACCACTGTTCCAGTGCATTATGTTCAAACCACTGTTCCAAATATTCAATATGTCCAAGCACCACCACCTCAAGTGCATGTGCAACAAGCACCTCATGTCACTCAAACTACTCAAACCACTGCTCCGGCAGATGTTAACAGCAAAGCTTTTTCAGTCAAGGCTTTGTTGACTGGAGTAGTTTGCCTGAGGAATTAACTGATGAAAACTTTGCTCTTATGACCAAAAATGATTTAGAAAATGAAAATTTTTGTTTAATGGCCTTAGAGATAATTGTTGAAAGTGATGAGTCTGTGGAATAAGTGTCTAAATCTGATGAGTTTCAAAGTTGTGATGAAGCAATGGTTTCAAAAGATATTGTTGATGAAGAAAAGAACTCTCTATCTGATCCATGGGATACCAAAGTGTGTGAATATGATTGTGACTGTGCTCTTATGGTTGCTTCTAAGGTATCACCCCAGATTCTCAAAGATCTATGTTTTGAAAAATGCATCATAGCTTTTGCAAACATAAAAAAGGTAAATGAAAACCTTAGAAACAAAATTTTGGAAGATGAACTAAATTTTGAAAAAACTCATAAAAGAGTTGAAAACAAAGTTGGTTAATAAAGATTATGAAATCAGCAGCCTAAAGCATGAGGCAAGCATAACCAAAGACTAATTCCAAACTATGGTAGAGAAATACCAAGTTTGCAAAAAGGAGTTAGAATCTACTCAAATCACTTGTGAAAAATAGGTAGAGTCTTGCAAAGGTTATGAAATCATGTTAGAAAATCATATCAAGAGCAACATAAAATTTGGGATTGGTTTTAATAAAAATGATCAAGTTTCTGAAAATGTTGTTAAAATTGATTCTGAGATGGTTGAAGTTGTCCCCAAAAACTTGGATGGTGAAGAAATAAAAGTCACAGATAAAAATGGAAACAATATCATTTTGGAAAAACATGAGGGATCCTCAACTTTTCAAGAGGTTGAGAAATATCAGTTCAAACCCACATAGTCAGGTGAGTGTGACATTTTAGAAAATTTCAAGCCAATGGACTTCTCAACCATTGAAGGTGTTAAGGCACCAAAAGCAAGGATAATCCATATTAAGGATCTTCCAGCAAATGTTACAACGTCTGCTGAAAAGAAGTCTGAAAAAGGAAGAAGAAAGAAAAGATCAAAAAGTTGTTTTGTAACTTTTTTGAGAAAAGAAATCATGTCACTGAAAACTGTTTTCTGTTAAAAGCTTATGACATAAACAAAACTTGTGTGATCCCAAATTCTTCAAAATGCATCATCTATGGAAAAACAAACCACATGACTCATGAGTGTGTTTATCTTCAAACCTATGACATAAAGGTAAAAGAGATCAAAACAAAAGCTCTTGAGAGTCGAAGTTCAAGCTCTGCTAGAAATAAATCTAAGCAGATCTTTGAACCTGTTGCAACATCTGTTACAAAAGCACTGACCAAAACCTCTGTTCCCAGAGAGGTACAAGTGACAGGTGCACCACCTGCAAACTAGTATCCAAGATGATATGGCCAATGTATTTATCAAAAGGTTCCTTTTAGTTATGAGGGTTACAAAAAGCCCTCAAAGCTAAAAGTCAATAGGCATCCTCATGGCTACCAACATCTGATAGGAAATGGTTCACAGCAGTGTTTACAAAGATCAAATCAAACCACTGACCATTCTCCTGAATTTGAGATTGGACAATATGTGACCCCATCCAAAGCCATTTTGGCTTTGGAAACCCACCTAAACTAATTGATTACTTATGTGCAGGGAGCTTCTACTTGCCTTGATAGTTTATGGTATGTAGATAGTGGAGGCTCCAGGCACATGACAGGATGTAGAGCCCTACTCAAGGATTTCATGGCACATGGAGGGGTGACCTACGGTCTCCCAACCGTAGGCTACGGTCGTGACCTGCACTACCCTTTCTTCATCTTTACAACTTTCATATAATGACATTCAAGTCCCTTAACTTTGTTTCTTAACATATCTTGTACATTTTAGCTCCAAAATACTTTCAAGTAATACCAATTGGCCCTTAAACTTTGTTCTTTCATGCTTCTAGCACTCTCATGCCTTTTCATCAATCGAGCACGTTCCGCTTCCTCTTTAATCACTCTAACTTCACCGAGTTACATGCATATTCTGCAAAACAACAATTCCGCGTAGTTATCTCATTCACGACAAGTAAACATATAAAATGCATATAAAACTCACGATTTAAGCACTCTAAAGCTCGGGTTTCACCCTCTCCATCACATTCCCACACTTTCCTTTGATTGTCCTCAAGCAAACCAATTAGAACTACTCACCATATTAACAACACCTCTAAACCCCTTAACTGATTCAACATGTTAAGTTCCCAAGGCATACCCGTCCCATAGACTAACACATTCGAGATTGACAGTCTAACAAGCAAATTATACAACCTTTAAACTCAAGACTTGTCTATCTAAAACTAACATGTTTACCATTCCAACACATGCTACCCGCCTCTCACAATGTACTCTCCTCTCGGGTAATATCTGAACTAGCGTGTAATGTGCTAGTATATAAACACTCAAAAAGTAAACATGAAATCCTACAATCATAGGCTTTTATGACAATCATACCTCCACTGTATCATATAACACAGCACATATCAAAAGGACTTTCGGGTTTTGGGCTTAGGCTAAGATAGGAAAGTTTTGGCTTTTTAGTTTTTAATTGGCTAACAAACAAACAACCAAACCGTGACAACCTTATTCAAACACACAACAACTCACACTTTGGGTTGGTTTCTAGCCAAACAAACAAACATCATTCAAACTACTCTCTTTTTATTCTTTTTCATTTTTCTATTTTTTTCTCATATTTTTCTATTGATTTATTCATATTTTTTCTTTCAAAGCTCATAACATTGTCATTCACGGTTGGTCTTCACATTCATATTGGGTGAACAAACGAAAGGTAACTAGGCTCAACCGGGCTGCTAAGGGAAATAGTCGGGTAAACATAACAAAACACAAACACAAGGAATGTAACGGGGAATCCTAATGCCTTTATCATATATGTGCACATGTCAAATCCATAATCTCAGCATGTATCAAACCACACAAGTTCTAACGCAAGATACAACGTGGCCTACACTTAACAAATGAATTCACAATGCAATTTTTTCTATCAATTCTTTAGGCTAAAAATCTCACCAAGAAAAAGTAAAAGGGTTATCGACATGTAGCATATGCAATCTAAACATGTTACCCCTAGATAGACATCTCTTTCTAATAATTGTATCTAAAACAATTGTCCGACCTACTCTCATGAAACTTAAAGGAACGACCATGACAATGGACTAAGTTAGTTTACTACCGGTAAGGAGCCCACTAGTGATTGGAACTTAAGGTTTTCGTATCCAATTAACTTACTTAAAGCGATGAAAAGTTTTAAAATTTTCAAAATTTTCAATTTTTTTTCATTTTTCATCGATTTCAATCTCTTCAAGCTTTTATCCACAAATCCATTCCCGGGTTCCCACATCCCCACACTTGGGATACATTGTCCCTAATGTATGGTTCTTTTAAACTAACCCGGGAATCCAACCAAACAAACCATAACGGTTAACTCCTAACACAAATAAACAAAACAAAACAAAACACATACCCTTAACACAATAAAGTTTGATACCACCAAAAAACAAAACAAATAAACATAAGAAAAGGAAACGCATTCACCTGATTAAGGAATCAACACGTTTCAATGGTGTTGTAACTGTTGTGCTCTAACTGGCATGAACGTGTCCCATGAGTTCCTTAATATCTCGTCGGGAATGTTGCCAAACCTCCCCACCTTTGAATCTTTACATCTGGAAGGGTGGAATCATAAACTTGTCAAAACACAAACAAACCAAAACGAACCAAACGATACAAACTTTACATCCTCGGGCTGCCTCCCGAGAGCGCTAAGTTTAATGGTCTTCAGTCAGACTGTACCTAACGTGCTTAGGTTGGTTCATATAATGCTTACCCTCCCATTTCTCGTTGTACGTTTCCATCCAGCATTTGGGAAGAGTCATAGTGCCACGCCTATTGGAATTATGCCCAGCTTCTTCGCCCTGACAGGGACCGCCCGGTGGTTTCCCATCAGTAATTCTCTTTCTCACATTTACCTTCACCTCCTGATTTCCCCAGACCTGCAAGACTCATCACCACTAGAACCAGATTCATTAGTAGCATCCGCATGATCAGAATCATCGTACGGATCGTAAGAAATAGAATGTAACAACACATTGAATTATAACTTACGATTCCTGTAGCTTAAAGTGACAAACCCACCCTTGCATCGATCTGTGCATTTGTTGTATACAAGAATGGACGTCCCAATATTACCTACGGCTGCATGTACGTCAGTATTGGTGCATAATCGATCACTAGAAAATCGACCGGGTAGTAAAACTCGCCAAGTTAGATTATCACGTTTTTCACCATTCCCCAAGGTAGCTTCACACTAGCGTCTGCAAACATTGCTGTGCTTTCACATGCTTGCAGCGGGCCAAAATCATACTGGTCGTACAGACTACCAGTGCCTTGGGGATTTTAAATTTCCTAACTTGAATTGGAACAACTGGCTCCCCTATATCAATACCATTGCACTCAACATTCACATCACTTATCCCTGTAATTAAATCAACCACAGAAGGTATTAAACTTGTATTGTTTGACTCATTATTAGGAACGACACTTACCCCACTGATTGGTAGATTTTTCATGTTCTTCGGATTTGTTTGAGTATCACTGGGGAGTTTCCCACTCTGTTGTTTCAGACTGTCCATCTCACAAGCCAACTGCCCCATTTGTGTAGTTAGTGACTGTATGGCTTTGTCCCGAATCTAATCTTTTTAAGCCCTCACTTCATCCACTTGATTGCGCTTTTGCAAGTCTTGATGGATAGTCTTTACCATTTCCATCATCTCATTGCTAACAGGAGTGTTAGAAGAGCCAGTTGGCCCGCTTTGATTATTCTAATAATTCCCTTGGAAATTATTTTGAAACCGATTCTGATTGAAGTTCCGTTGACCACCAGTTTGAGTGTTACCTTGAAATCCCGGGTTGAGCTGATTATTTGTATTTCCATAACTCAAATTTGGGTGATTCTGCAGACCCAGATGGTATGTATTAGATTGCATGTTGAAGTTTCTACCCCATCTTCGTTGTCACCAAGAATAACCGGACACTGATCTGCATTATGTCCTATGTCTCCACAATGCCCACACATTGGGAACTGTCCATTAGGTTCAAGTGGATTCTCTAGTGCTCTCACTACCGAATGTCGAATGCTCCTCGAAGACTGAGCTTTCCGTTTCAACGTTCTCGCATTCCTTTCCAAAAATTCACAATCAACCTGTTCATAATTTGTCCCGAATGTACCATTTGATGTCGAACTAACATCCCGTGCATCTTCATCCGTTAAACCCTCGTGAAATGCGTTAAGAAGCTCCCATAGTTGAATACCATGATGCAAGCAGTTCTTAAGCATCATTTTAAAGCGATTGAATGCCTAATGAAACATTTCACCAGGTTGTTTTCGGAAACCCCGAATGTCTTTTCTAGCATTGTTTCTACGCAGCAGAGTGTAGAAATCATCTAAAATAGTTGCTGCATCTCAGTCCATGTAAAAATCGAGGCAGATGGTAATGAGTGGAACCATTGTTGTGCTTTGTCTTCAAGCGTGAATTGGAAAAGTACCAATTTCACATCATCTGCCGAGAAACCTTGACCTCCAATTGTGTTACACCACGCATCATACGCGGGGATATGCAGATATGGCTCTTCATGTGCCAAACCGTGGTATTTAGGCAAACTCGATATGGAATGAGCACGAACTTCAAATGACCGCCCTCTTTGCATTTGTGGAATTACAACTGGTGATGGGTTGTTAGCTATATCAGGTTTGAAATGACTCTCAACACCTCGTACTGGTCCCCGATCATATCTTCTTAGGATGCCTTCTGAGAGATTAACCGGTGGGATTAAGTTCCGTGGAAGAGGCCTTGCCTGACCCGGCATTTGAGGTATCGGTGGTGGCAATGGGATGTCTAATGGTCGTCCCGGAATGGGTTGTTGATTAATTGGATTAGGCTGTTGAAACTGTGGTTGTTACATTGGTATCTGTTGTGCCTGTGGCATCTTGTTAACCGGTTTTTGTATATATTGTTGATACCCCGGATCATTCTGATTACCTCTTTCTGAAATCCAAACCCAGTCGTATACCTCTCAACATTCCCCGTCTTCTATACCTGCCGATCACCTTGATTCAACTAACTATCATACTCATCGAGCCCATCGTCAAATTCCCTAGAACTATTTCCTTGATCAAACATTGATGTTCTGTAGGAAAATTGTGGTGGGAGTGCTGACTGATAATGGGAAGGTTGATTCGGTACTGGAAGTGAAGTGGATGAATTCCTGAGTTGATTTTGGTTCGGGTTTTCATCGGCAACAATCCTTACGTAGGGTGAGGAATGTTGGATAGTAGACGTTTGTGTAAATGAAGGGTATTGTAATGAGGTAGTTTTGTTTGTGAATGGTGGTAGAGTATCTAAATTTGGGAATGGTGGTGGTGGCATCAGTGGAACTTGAGTAGTAGCTGGTTGGTTAGATTGCGATGGTGTTTCAAAGGGTCTAGTGGTATTGGGTGAAGGTTGGTTTGGAGTTGGTGAGAATTGGTGTTGCTACAGTGGGTTCTCAGATTGCTTGTATGGATTTCCCGAGCTCTCCATTGCTTTGATTATCGATGTTGGTGATTGTAAAATTGTGTTCTCATGATGTATCACTCGTTTCGTATGCTTCACTGTTCTCTCGATCTCTGGGTCGAATACTAATTGAGATGACTTCCCGGAATTCCGAGTATGATGCATACACGATCAAAATCACCTGCACAGACAAAAACAAAAAGACCTCGCGTAATTCCGAACCAAACAAAGTAAAACTATTTTTGAGTTTTTATCTATTTCTACTAAAAACTAAAAACTAAACACTAAACACTTTGCGCACGCCTCCCCGGAAACTGCGTCATTTTGATGTCAGTCGTGATGAACATGGAAAAACTGAAATAAACTATATAGATAGGATAAGTCGGGTATCGAACCATAGGAGGATTGTTGAGAGTTTGTATTGTTCAGTATCAAACTAATTACTAAGAAAAAGTAAATTCAACGTAAGTTTGATTGTTTGGTTAAATTAGAAACTAAGAAAATTGAGATTTAATTCAATAGAAGAAAGAATGGTTCCTCCGGAATTCAGGTTTTTGCAGTTAAATCCATTTATGTGTTCAATTGAAACACCTACATACACATAGGCATTAAACCTAATCAACCAATTGTGATAATCAACGACTAGGTACTCCGATCAATACATAATGGGAGGTTATCGAATAATTATCAGTTGCAATTACCAACCCTAATCCCCTAGCAAATATATCCCAATTACTAGAACTCTCAGGAATTGAATGATTAAGAATCAAGGTTTAAATAAAATGAAACTGTTTACAATCAATTAATCAAATTAATGGTGAAAAGCATCGAATGCTTAGATCACCAAATCAAAACAATTGTCATGAACACATAATAGTATCTAACTTACAAAAACCCTCCATCTGGAGGAAACCAAAGAATTTTAGCCACTCATCTCACAAGTGAAATCAACAAAAGCTTGGATGAAGGATGAATTCATGATCGCCCGAGGTGATTTGGTGAGAGATATGATGGATTGGAGTGGAAAAGCTTCAATCTTGATGCCCTAGAAGTGCCCAAATTCGTTCCGGAAGATGAGATAATAATTTACAACTTTTGCAAACCCTAATATACTTTCCAAGGCCTTGAACCCGCATTTTTACGTCAACATAATCGTAAGCTATGGTTATGAACCGTAACCTACGTTTCAGGGATGTTGTTTCATCAATTTAACCTCAACCGTAGCTTACGGTTGTAAACCTTAAGCTACAGTTCACATGTTCTGAATAATCTTCCTTAAACCCGTTTAACCATAACCTATGGTCTCACAACCGTAGGCTACGGTCGCGACCAGCACTCCTCTTTCTTCATCTTTACAATTTTCAAGTCCCTCAACTTTGTTTCTCCACATCTCTTGTACATTTAAGCCCCAAAATACTTTCAAGTAATTACCAATTGGCCCTTGAACTTTGTTCTTTCATGCTTCTAGCACTCTCAAGCCTTTTCATCAATCGAACACGTTCCGCTTCCTCTTTAATCACTCTAACTTCACCGGTTTACGTGCTTGTTATGCACAACAACAAATCCTCGTAGTTATCCCATTCAGGACAAGTAAACACACAAAATGCATATAAAACTCACGATTTAAGTACTCTAAATCTCGAGTTTCACGCTCTCCATCAACGACCCCGTGGTGAAACTTATGGGTGAACACGGGGTGTGCTGGCCGAGCACGGCCGTGTGGCTAGGTTTTTTATGAAGTGATGTCTGTATCTGTTTTAAGGAGTTTATTCGGATCGGTCGGTTCCTTACCGGAGGGAACAACACCGAAGTACCTCAGGTACGAAATTGCTCTTGGTTTATGCACGAACGCAAGAGGTTATCGGATCGGTAAAACCTAAGCTACTTACCGGTGGGCGAAAGCAACCCTTATTCCCTATATCTGGGCTCTTGTTAAAGAAGGTGTATGTCGAATCGCTCAGGTCTATGAGCGCATCGGTGGTGGCCAATGGAGAGTCCTTCATAAAACAATCAACACAGGGACGACTATCATTAATGTTTTCACAAGAGGTCGAGGTACTTTCGATGGCTTTGATGTTGCTAGATTCTGAATGTGGACTCAACGATTCTCTTTGACTTTGGCCTTGTGATGATTACCTCATCTTCATCATAAGCTCTATTTCTTTTAACTTGAAGAGAATCTTTTCATTCTAGTTGACATAGTTTGGGGGAGGTTATGTCTTGTCGAAGAGGAGGTTGAGAACATTCGGTTGGACAATAAGGATCATTTTTACTTTCGCCCATCTTAAGGTGATCATTACAGGAAAATGATGGGTCCGCTAAATAGTAGGGTTTAAAATTTAGAATGTAACATTCTAAATGTCGATGATACCCACCACATAGTTGACACCATTCACCGTAAGAGTGGCAAAAGCAAAAATAATCGATATCATCCATATTTTTGTCAGAGATTACCAACCGTTGGGATCTGACGGTCCTGTTTTTAGTAACTGGAGTTTAGACACGACCTCGTGTTCGTATGACATAGCCCCGTGGTCAGCTACTGTCTGACTTAAAACAGATTTGTTGTTGATGTTATTGGACACGGGGGCGTGTTGGTTGGGCACGGCCTCGTGCTGCAGCTTGTAGAAAGTGCAGAAATTGCTGAAAAAAAAAAAGAAAAATCCATGTCCCCGGCAACGGCGCCAAAAACTTGGTGCGTGTTGCGCGTGATATGGTTTTCTTAATATTTTAAGTCCGCTTTACGAATTAGTCAAGTTTTAAATTTATAAAACACGATATTGTAATAATACTAAACACACAGTTGGAGAAGTGCAACCATCACGAGCGTAGTATAGTGTTGGTAAGACACCAAGGTTATCCAAGGACACAAGAGCTTTTAATACCAGTTTATCGACAACGTCTAATCGTTCTAAATTTTTTGATAAAAGTTTTAAACCATAAAAGTAAATCTAGAAATAAAATGAAATATAAATAGACAAGATAGAATCACTTGGATCCAACTCCTCTTTATTGTATCCTTTGATGACTTTCGCACTTTCGGACTTTTCAAGAGATTATCTTAGTTAAAGTAGTAGACCCCTCTTTTGAAGGTGACGTTACCCTCAACCCAGTGGAATTAGTCAGCAGGGATACAACCCCAAAGGGTCGGAATATTGAAAGATAATTAAATAAGTTATTGAAGCAAAAAGTGGTAGGCCCCTCTTTTGAAGGTGACGTTACCCTAGGCTAAGTGGTTTGAGTCAGCAAGGATACAATCCCAAGAAGTCGGTTTAATGTTTTAATAGTAGTTTACATATGAGGGGTTCAAGCTATTCGCACCCCGCCATCCAATACCCATGCGGCATTGAAGGAGGTCCTAGTAAGCTTGAACCAAGTCCTCGTAGGATCTATACACTGAACGAGACAAGAAGTTTACCAAACCACCCTTCTAACCCCCTTCCAAGTAGTTAACGCGCTTTATATAGACCGTAAAGACACGAATGAGCAAATCAATGACATCATGAAGAAATGGTTAGGAAAATTCACTTTCAACATAAGAAACTAGTTATTAAAGTCATCAATACATACCCAATTAAAAGTGTCGAAAGATTAAAAATCAAAAGATACAATAAAGATTTGTCTTCACCAAGTGATGTAAGAGATTAGCCAAGCATGGCCTTTGTTTGAAAAGAACTCTTACAATCAATCTTGGATCCCGAGACTACTACACACTCTAAAGATAATAGGTGGATGATGGTGGTGGGTGTTGGTGTTTTAGAGGTGGTGGAATGGTGGCAAAGTGAGAGAAAAGTGGTTTGCCAAGGGATGCCTTTGAAGTGAACCAATCATCCCTACTTATAGTCAGAACAGTACCCCGGCCACGGCCCGTGGCCAGCTTCTTCTCTTCCTTTATTAATTGCAGCTGTCAGCAGAGGGCTCCACATGACCCTGTGGCTCCTGGGCACGGTCCCGTGGTCAACTCTTCGTTGTACTATCAAGATTCTGCATATCTTATAGTCTGACCACGCCTCATGGTGATCTGGGCACAGCCCCGTGGTGGGCGTAGAAGCTTCTGCAGGCTTTGTCTTTAAGTGTAAGGTCTGAACACACCCCATGCCTGGCTAGGCACGGCCCCGTGGTCAGCTTCTGTTTCCTTGTTTTTGTCTTTAGGGTGCTGCTGAGGGGTCGGGCATGTCGTGTTATTCCTTCTTTTTATATTTATGTTGGATTTGGCTGCTTATTTTCTTCTTTTGTTCTTTTAAGCTTATTTGGTCCTATAAATTCAAACAAACAAAGAAACGTGTTTTTTCCAACATTAGTACTAGAAAAGGGTTAGTTTTATGCCTCATTTGATGTAATTATATATGTTGCATTTTATACACATCACTACCATCCCGGCAAAGCAAACGTCATAGCCGATGCACTCAGTCAACGAATCTATGTGCATAGCATTCGTGACGTTCGAGCCCAGAACGATCTCGAAGTCATGATTCGCGACGCTCAGCACGCATGTTTCATTGAGAATTCCTTGTATGAGGAAAGGAAATGTGGTGTCGCAACTCAATTAGTGAATAGACCAAACGGTGTCTATTATTATCTCGATTGTATTAGGATTCCCAGTCGCAATAACCTCCGAGAGGTATTGATGACTGAAGCCCACAAGTCTCCGAGATGTATTGATGACTGAAGCCCACAAGTCTTGATATTCCATTCACCTGGGTGATGACAAGATGTACCAGGACCTTCGTTCAAGATATTGGTGGCCGGACATGAAGAATGATATCGCTCTGTATGTTTCGAGATGCTTAACTTGCGGAAAAGTTAAAGCCAAACATCAATGACCCTCAGGTTTACTCGAATAACCCAAAATCCCGATGTGGAAACGGGAAAGTATAGCTATGGACTTTGTTACGAATCTTCCTTGCACATCTTCTGGTCATGATAGCATTTGGGTTATCGTTGATCGTCTTACGAAATCTGCACACTTCATTCCGATACGAGAAGACTTAAAGGTTGAACGATTAGCACAAATCTATACCGACGAAGTCATCTGTTGACACGGGACGCCTCGTGACGTCATCTCTGACCGCGACGGTCGCTTTACCTCACGTCTCTGAGAAACATTCCAATCCGCACCCGGTACTACGCTTAATCTTAGTACCGCATTCCATCCTCAGACCGACGGTCAGACAGAGTGCACGATCCGCACCCTCGAAGACATGCTTCGATCGTGCATTGAGATTTTCGTGGTAATTAGGATTCAAATTTACCTTTAACACATAAAGGAAAACCCTTCGCATGGGGACCTAAGCAAGAAGAAGCCTTCCAAACCCTTAAGCAAAAGCTTTATGACGCTCCTATCCTCACACTCCCCGAAGGTTGCGATGACTTTGTAGTGTATTGCGACGCATCAGGACAGGGATTAGGCTGTGTTTTAATGCAAAGAGGAAAAGTGATAGCCTATGCTTCTAGGCAGCTCAAAACTCATGAGAAGAACTACACTACTCACGACCTAGAACTTGGAGCCGTTGTGTTCGCTCTTAAGATATGGAGACATTACCTCTATGGTACCAAGTGTGAGATTTACACTGACCACAAGAGCCTCCAACATATCTTTAACCAAAAGGAGTTGAATATGAGGCAACGAAGATGGGTCAAACTTCTTAATGACTACGACTGTGAAATTCGGTATCATCCTGGCAAAGCAAATGTGGTGGCCGATGCACTCAGTCGAAAGGGTTATGCGAACTCCATTCGCCTTCTATGTTCGCAAATCATGACCAACATCAAAGACCAAATCCGAGAAGCTCAACATGTTTCCATAACAGAATACGACATACGCAATGAGTTATCTTGTGGAGCAGAACTTAAACTCGAAACGAAATCTGATGGCATTCTGTATTATCTAGATCGCATATGGATTCCTGAACACAACAACCTTCGCGATACTCTTATGAAAGAGGCTCACAAGACACGATACTCCGTACATCCAGGAGCCGACAAGATGTATCAGGACCTCCGATACACCTACTGGTGGCCTGGCATGAAGAAGGATATTGCTGTTTTTGTTTCCAAGTGCCTTACCTGTTCAAAAGTGAAAGCTGAACACCAAAGACCCTCAGGACTTCTGGTCCAACCTGAAATACCCGTATGGAAGTGGGAAAATATAACCATGGACTTCATAACCGGGTTACCTCGCACTCCTGGTGGGTACGACACCATATGGGTAATCATTGATCGTCTTACAAAATCAGCTCACTTCATTCCGATTCGCGAAGACTTAAAAAATGAGAAACTAGCTCGCATCTACATCAGTGAAATCGTAAGCCGTCATGGTGTGCCATTAAGCATTATATCAGATCGTGATGGTCGTTTCACTTCATGAACATGGCAAGCTGTACAAGCCGCTTTGGGTACGCGATTAGATCTCAGCACCGCTTATCATCCCCAAACTGATGGCCAATCTGAACGCACCATTCAAACTCTTGAAGACATGCTTAGGGCATGTGTCATAGACTTCAAAGGGAATTGGGACGCTCACTTACCATTAGTTGAATTTTCGTACAACAACAGCTTTCATTCAAGTATCGGCATGGCACCTTTCGAAGCATTATATGGTCGTAAGTGCCGATCACCAATATGTTGGCACGAAATTGGAGAAGCTCAAATCACCAGTCCAGAATTAATACAAGAAACAACTGACAAGATTCATCAAATCCGAAACAACCTTTTAGCGGCACAAAGTCATCAAAAGAGCTATGTTGACAAGCGACGAAAGCCCTTGAAGTTTAACGTTGGCGATCAAGTACTTTTAAAAGTATCGCCGTGGAAGGGAGTAGTTCGTTTCGGCCAAAAAGGCAAGCTAGCACCACGTTACGTAGGTCCTTTCAAGATACTCGAAAGGGTAGGACATGTAGCCTACAAGCTTGACCTACCGGAGGAACTCAACAGAATTCATCCCACATTCCACGTATCGAACTTGAAAAAGTGCCTCGCCGATGAAAATCTCCATATTCCTCTAGAAGACATTCAAGTTGATGAATCTATGCATTTTATTGAAAGACCAGTAGAAATTATGGACTTCGGGGAAAAACGTTTAAGAAGAAGCCGCATCCCAATTGTCAGGGTACGCTGGGAGTCGAAACGAGGACCTGAGTTTACTTGGGAACGTGAAGACTCAATGCACGAGAAATACCCACACCTTTTTCCTGTAACTACTACTACTTAAATTTCGGGACGAAATTTCTAAAAGTAGGGGATACTGTAACATTTGTCGAAAAACGGGTTTTCGAAACCCGCTTCGTTTAATAACCGAACAATCAGTTTTAAATTTTTGTTGTTCATTTACGGCTATTTTAATTTTAAACGATTCATAATTAATCAACAAATTAAAAGATATAAATTATAATTGTAAAAATATAAAAATAAATTAATTAAAAAGGAAAACCGGCTGCCGGGAGTCGAACCCGGGTCAGCCGGATATTCCTCAAAGTCTTAACTTTCACACCATCAACCGCTCCGCCACTTTGATTTTCTGATAATATAATGAATCAATTAATTCAAATAATAAAACGCGAAAGTCAAATTCAGTCAAATTGCGCCCAAATAGCAGTCGTCGGAAATCCCGACGACTTCGCCGATAATTTACGTTTCCGTCCAAAATAACCGAAGAATTAACTCTTACGACGGTTATAACCGACGTCTGAACCCGCGACATCAGTCGTAACCGCCGGAGAACGGCTGACTTCGAATTGAGACCGAATTCAGACCCCATACATCTCGATACTACCCTATAAATTCACCCACAATTCACCAGAAACCTTTTCGCTATCAAATCGCACCTTTTCTCGACGAAAATTTACTCGCCGGAAAACCGAGACTTCCACCTACACGGTAATTACTTCGATTTTTCTGGCTCATTCCTTTATTAGACAAAATTCTAATATCAATCCCTCACCCAGAATCCTTTCCAGTCGACGTTGCCGGATTATCTGTTTTCGCCGGAGAAATTCTGAGCTTTCAAGGAAACTGCTGTTAACCGGTATGATTCTTCTAATTTACTGATAGTCGTTACCCAGTAGTTCCATTTCACATCTAATCCCTCCAAATTGTTGGTAGATCCTATTAGCCGCAACTCACCAAGACGGAGCCGACGACCTTGCCGGACATCTGAAGAAAAACGAACAGTTGGTACAATCAACCCTCCAATCTCTTTCCGTTCATTTTCCTTACGATGGCACATAACATTCATTGAGCTAATTTAACAAATAACAGTCAATTGGTCGATGTCTGTGTTTTGAACGAAGAAGATGAAGTGTTGTATAATATAAGAATAATTAAAATCGGTTTAATGAACGGGTTAGACACACAGTCCAGCGGTGGACTGTGTGCAACAAACACACATGCAACGCGAGTTCGAATCCTGTCCCAGCTTTACTCACTTGAAATAAAAATATGCCTTTTTAACTGAACCGGGTTGACTCACAGTTTATGTTAAGTATAATAAAAACCGAGATAATAACCAAGTGAGACACACAGTCCAGCGGTGAACTGTGTGTACGCTAACCCACAGGTCCCGGGTTCGAGACCTGTGGTCAGCACCGGTCCGATACGTTTAAAAGCTTTTTAAAAATAAATAATTTCGGGTTAAATTAAATAGTATATAAGTATAATTAAAAATTGAATTATTTCGGGTTAGACACGTAGCTCAGTTGGTAGAGCTGCGTGCACGCGTACGGGAGGTCACCGGTTCGAACCTCGCTCAGTGCAACAATATAACCGACCGAACCGGTCAACGGTCTCGGTCAACGGTCAAAGTCAACATTTTTTTTTATTTATTTTAATTAATTATTTAATTTAAAAATCAATTAAAAATACTTAAAAATAACGTTTTCAAAGTTAGAAAGTAGCCTTAAACTCACAAAGTTATACCCAAAAATCTTATTAAAATAGTTAATAAAATCCACATACTTACCGTACCTTTTGTTATTTATTGGTTAGTTATCTCTCGTCGATCAATCCCCTAAACTCGTGCGCATTCAACAATCTTCAAACAAACGCACCCAATGTGAGTGAATCTCTACCAATTCCCTGTTTTAATCACATTTTGGGGTGTATCATGTGTCGTATTTATTTATTATAATTAAACATTGTGCATCCATCATGTTCATGATCAAATGTGCATTCAATGTGTATCCATTGTTTGAAGTTTAGATTAAATTTTATCATTTCAGTACATACATTTCATAGGCCGCCGCTCCCCATTACCTATGAGCGTGAGCTGTTCCCCATTACCTATGAGCGTGAACCAGGCGTTGCCAATATAAGATCGGCTCCGTTTGATTGAGCCTTGATCTCACATACATTAGCATAGGCCGTCCGTTCCCCATTACCTATGAGCGTGAACGGGACGTTGCCAACATATATATTGTCATTCTTATTTCATGTTTAAGCAAGGTGGTTTGTGATCGTTATGTTTACATACATTTGTTCATATATGATTATTGCACAATTTTTCCTAAATAAATTACAATAATGAATTGATAACAAATGTTTTTAACAAGCTTCACTCGCCAACTTTTGTTGACCCAAAATCTCCCATTTTTACACATGATACATGTGATCAAGTTGAAGCAAGAAACATATAGGGCGGCTTAGAAGAATAGACCAGTTTAGATTATGGATTTATTTTAGTTAATTTTTCCTTTCCTTGTATTGTATGAATTTGACTTGGAACATTGAAATGTAATTTGGATTTAATAAATATGAAACATATTAGTAAACATCATGAGCTTTGGTGATAACCCAATTATGCCCCGACTCTTATTCCGCTGCGTGTCGGGGTGTGACAGATTGGTATCAGAGCCATGACTATAGGGATATAGGATAGGTTATTAGACCCTTAGAGCCTATACTATAGTTGCTTAGAAATTTTAAATTTTTGTGTGTTACATGCAAAATTCATGATGTTTATATGCTTTATGTTTATTGTTACATTCAATGTTATGCAAGCATGTTCATAAGTATATATTATCATATAATGCTTATCATGAACCATATTCTTATAACATATCATATCCATGAAAGCACACACCACATCATTTTCATGATTGCTTTACAATGATTTTTGTACTTTCAAATCTCATCAAAGTGAGTTCTCATGACGGGCATGTAGTAACTGGAAGGGTACCAGTACCGGTAGTCGGAACGTCCTGTCTAGGCTTGGCATTCGTATAAATCCAAAATTAAGGACCAGTTTGCCTACCTAGGGACTAACGATGAGAGTACGAAGTACCTATTAGGCCAAAGCATGCTATACCAAACGTCGTGTGAGCTAACCCCACTTTGAGTTGTCATTGTGTCTACACCTGGACACATTCCGACCATACATCTTGTAAACATATTTTGTGGTTTTCATTCGGGTCATGCGAGTGTTAAATCGCCAATACTAATGTGAATCCTACCAAGCCAATAGTCATGGGGGCCCACATGACTATGCAGGTGAAGGTATGGGGGACATTTGAGGCCCAACATGAGCTAACCCAAGACATCCTATGGATGTGGTTGCATTATTGATATTTATGTTAATTTCATTTTTTTTTAGACACATGACCCTAAACACTCCATAAACTCACCATCTTCCTATGTATATTCCTGTAGATGTCGGGTAGACAGCTACGTGGAGGACGGAAGTCAGGAAGGTCAAACAAACGCTTGGCCACTCAAATAGCAAAACAAATGGCCGCAGTACTTCCTGATATTGTAGTTCAAGTTCAGCAAGCTCTCACTGCAAATCCTGTCAACCCACCAAATCAAGAGGATCAAAACATCGACAACCCCTCCTCCAAGAAGTGCTCCTACAAGCACTTCAAGTCTTGCGATCCCCCAAAGTTCGAAGGGACCAAAGGTGTCACCGCTCTCCTCCACTGGTTTGAGGAAATGGAAAACACTTTCCTAAATTGCGATTGTCCCGAGGATCGCAAGGTACGTTATGCAACCGGGAGATTATTTGGGGTAGCCCTGACCTGGTGGAACACCGAGAAGGGTAAGAGAGGAGTAGAAGACGCGATGGCCTTAACTTGGGAAGAGTTAAGGGAAGTAATGACAAAACGCTTCTGCCCGAGAAGCGAACTCAAGAAGTTGGAAGACGAATTCCACTCGCTGAAGCAAAAGGAAGGGGATCACACTTCCTACAACAAAAGATTTCTTGAGCTGAACCAGATGGTTTCCTAACTTGTTCACCCCCGTGTACTGTTTGGTGGAACACTATATTCGAGGCCTTCCCTCGAAGATTCAGGACTCAGTCCTCAGCGCTTCGCCTGCAACTCTCGAAGCCGCCATGGAATTAGCCACCGAACTTACCGAGAACCGCATCAGAAACGGTAAGTTCAAAGAGGAGAAAAAGAAAGCCCCCGTTGAGGGCCAAACTTCCAATCACCCCACCTCATCCTCAAAATTTTCAAACAAGAGGAAACGAAATACCAGAAATTTTGCCGTCACTCAAACAAATTTCCCTATCCCTGCTGCACCCATCACACAAGTTACTCCCTCAACCGCACCATACAAAAGGAAATACTCTAGCCCTTACCCAAAGTGCACCCGTTGCCAATACTATCACTCCCCCGAATACCCCTGTCAATACTGCACTGGCTGTGGCCGTGCAGGGCACACCATCCAAGCCTGCCGCTCACTGCAACGAATGAACCGCAACCAACCCACAACTCAAACCCACCATCAAATAATGGGTCAAATCCAACAACCCCTACTACCACCACCTACACAACATACAACCCAAACCTACTATCAACCCAACTACCCCATGATACAACCCATGCGGGCTTGCTACAATTGTGGTGACCCAAACCATTTTAGAAACACGTGTCCACACTTGGTGAACATCATACATGCTCAAGCTCAAGCGAATCCAGTGAACCAAGCTAACCAAGCTCCTCCACCTGCTAGAGGAAGAGCATTTAACATCAACGCCAACCAAGCTAGGGCCGACAACAACGTGGTTAACGGTACGTTTCTCGTCAATGGTAGTTATGCATCCGTGTTATTTGATACTGGCGCGGATAAGAGTTTTGTGTCCTTAGAATTCGAACCCATCCTCAATCAAACTCGTGACGAACTTATGAAATCCATAACGGTAGAAGTTGCTGACGGAAAACCGGTCTCATTAAACTCCATTATCCGAAACTGCACCTTTACTCTAAACGATCACGATTTTTCTGTTGACCTCATTCCTATGAAGTTGGGAAGTTTTGACATTATAATCGGCATGGACTGGCTCAGCCAACATCAGGCTGAAGTAGTATGCCGTGAGAAGTTCATTCGCATTCCTCTTGCAGACGGTCAAACTCTACGAATCTTTGGAGAAACCCCTTCGAAAGGACTCAAGCTGATGTCCTGTCTTCAAGCCCGAAGATATCTCCGCAAGAATTATGTAGCATTTCTAACCCACGTTGTCAAGAAGGGAGGCAAAGAGAAGAAACTCGAAGATATACCCGTAGTGAAGGAATTCCCGCAAGTTTTTCCCGACGACATCGCCGGACTTCCTCCCAAGAGAGAAGTCGAATTCCGCATCGACCTTATACCTGGCGCTACACCCGTCGCGAAATCTCCTTATAGGTTAGCCCCATCCGAGATGCAAGAGCTGGCCAGTCAATTGCAAGAACTGACCGACAAGGGATTCATACGTCCTAGCTCATCGCCTTGGGGTGCACCTGTTCTGTTTGTAAAGAAGAAAGATGGGACCTTTCGCATGTGTATCGATTACAGGGAACTCAACAAATTAACGGTCAAAAATCGCTATCCGTTACCTCGCATCGATGATCTTCTAGACCAACTCCAGGGTGCCACTTGTTTTTCAAAGATCGACCTTCGTTCCGGCTATCACCAACTCAGAGTACATGAAGAAGACGTCCCAAAGACCGCCTTCCGAACTCGATATGGTCACTATGAATTCATGGTTATGCCATTTGGTCTAACCAACGCTCCAGCCGTCTTCATGGACTTAATGAACAGAGTTTGTAAACCCTACCTTGATCGCTTTGTTATAGTCTTCATCGACGATATTCTCATTTACTCAAAGTCTAAGACTGATCATGAACGACACCTTCGACTCATCCTCACACTCTTAAAGACCGAAAAGCTTTACGCTAAATTCTCCAAGTGCGAATTTTGGTTAAAAGAAGTACAGTTCCTTGGTCATGTCGTCAATGACAAGGGAATTCATGTCGACCCCGCAAAGATCAAGGCAGTACAAGAATGGCAAGCGCCACGAACCCCAACCGAGGTACGATCTTTCCTTGGGTTGGCTGGTTACTATCGTCGTTTCATATCGAATTTCTCTCGTATCGCTGTACCACTCACGGCTTTGACACATAAAGGAAAACCCTTCGCATGGGGACCTAAGCAAGAAGAAGCCTTCCAAACCCTTAAGCAAAAGCTTTATGACGCTCCTATCCTCACACTCCCCGAAGGTTGCGATGACTTTGTAGTGTATTGCGACGCATCAGGACAGGGATTAGGCTGTGTTTTAATGCAAAGAGGAAAAGTGATAGCCTATGCTTCTAGGCAGCTCAAAACTCATGAGAAGAACTACACTACTCACGACCTAGAACTTGGAGCCGTTGTGTTCGCTCTTAAGATATGGAGACATTACCTCTATGGTACCAAGTGTGAGATTTACACTGACCACAAGAGCCTCCAACATATCTTTAACCAAAAGGAGTTGAATATGAGGCAACGAAGATGGGTCAAACTTCTTAATGACTACGACTGTGAAATTCGGTATCATCCTGGCAAAGCAAATGTGGTGGCCGATGCACTTAGTCGAAAGGGTTATGCGAACTCCATTCGCCTTCTATGTTCGCAAATCATGACCAACATCAAAGACCAAATCCGAGAAGCTCAACATGTTTCCATAACAGAATACGACATACGCAATGAGTTATCTTGTGGAGCAGAACTTAAACTCGAAACGAAATCTGATGGCATTCTGTATTATCTAGATCGCATATGGATTCCTGAACACAACAACCTTCGCGATACTCTTATGAAAGAGGCTCACAAGACACGATACTCCGTACATCCAGGAGCCGACAAGATGTATCAGGACCTCCGATACACCTACTGGTGGCCTGGCATGAAGAAGGATATTGCTGTTTTTGTTTCCAAGTGCCTTACCTGTTCAAAAGTGAAAGCTGAACACCAAAGACCCTCAGGACTTCTGGTCCAACCTGAAATACCCGTATGGAAGTGGGAAAATATAACCATGGACTTCATAACCGGGTTACCTCGCACTCCTGGTGGGTACGACATCATATGGGTAATCATTGATCGTCTTACAAAATCAGCTCACTTCATTCCGATTCGCGAAGACTTAAAAAATGAGAAACTAGCTCGCATCTACATCAGTGAAATCGTAAGCCGTCATGGTGTGCCATTAAGCATTATATCAGATCGTGATGGTCGTTTCACTTCATGAACATGGCAAGCTGTACAAGCCGCTTTGGGTACGCGATTAGATCTCAGCACCGCTTATCATCCCCAAACTGATGGCCAATCTGAACGCACCATTCAAACTCTTGAAGACATGCTTAGGGCATGTGTCATAGACTTCAAAGGGAATTGGGACGCTCACTTACCATTAGTTGAATTTTCGTACAACAACAGCTTTCATTCAAGTATCGGCATGGCACCTTTCGAAGCATTATATGGTCGTAAGTGCCGATCACCAATATGTTGGCACGAAATTGGAGAAGCTCAAATCACCAGTCCAGAATTAATACAAGAAACAACTGACAAGATTCATCAAATCCGAAACAACCTTTTAGCGGCACAAAGTCATCAAAAGAGCTATGTTGACAAGCGACGAAAGCCCTTGGAGTTTAACGTTGGCGATCAAGTACTTTTAAAAGTATCGCCGTGGAAGGGAGTAGTTCGTTTCGGCCAAAAAGGCAAGCTAGCACCACGTTACGTAGGTCCTTTCAAGATACTCGAAAGGGTAGGACATGTAGCCTACAAGCTTGACCTACCGGAGGAACTCAACAGAATTCATCCCACATTCCACCTATCGAACTTGAAAAAGTGCCTCGCCGATGAAAATCTCCATATTCCTCTAGAAGACATTCAAGTTGATGAATCTATGCATTTTATTGAAAGACCAGTAGAAATTATGGACTTCGGGGAAAAACGTTTAAGAAGAAGCCGCATCCCAATTGTCAGGGTACGCTGGGAGTCGAAACGAGGACCTGAGTTTACTTGGGAACGTGAAGACTCAATGCACGAGAAATACCCACACCTTTTTCCTGTAACTACTACTACTTAAATTTCGGGACGAAATTTCTAAAAGTAGGGGATACTGTAACATTTGTCGAAAAACGGGTTTTCGAAACCCGCTTCGTTTAATAACCGAACAATCAGTTTTAAATTTTTGTTGTTCATTTACGGCTTATTTTAATTTTAAACGATTCATAATTAATCAACAAATTAAAAGATATAAATTATAATTGTAAAAATATAAAAATAAATTAATTAAAAAGGAAAACCGGCTGCCGGGAGTCGAACCCGGGTCAGCCGGATATTCCTCAAAGTCTTAACTTTCACACCATCAACCGCTCCGCCACTTTGATTTTCTGATAATATAATGAATCAATTAATTCAAATAATAAAACGCGAAAGTCAAATTCAGTCAAATTGCGCCCAAATAGCAGTCGTCGGAAATCCCGACGACTTCGCCGATAATTTACGTTTCCGTCCAAAATAACCGAAGAATTAACTCTTACGACGGTTATAACCGACGTCTGAACCCGCGACATCAGTCGTAACCGCCGGAGAACGGCTGACTTCGAATTGAGACCGAATTCAGACCCCATACATCTCGATACTACCCTATAAATTCACCCACAATTCACCAGAAACCTTTTCGCTATCAAATCGCACCTTTTCTCGACGAAAATTTACTCGCCGGAAAACATCTGCAAGTCGCCGGAAAACCGAGACTTCCACCTACACGGTAATTACTTCGATTTTTCTGGCTCATTCCTTTATTAGACAAAATTCTAATATCAATCCCTCACCCAGAATCCTTTCCAGTCGACGTTGCCGGATTATCTGTTTTCGCCGGAGAAATTCTGAGCTTTCAAGGAAACTGCTGTTAACCGGTATGATTCTTCTAATTTACTGATAGTCGTTACCCAGTAGTTCCATTTCACATCTAATCCCTCCAAATTGTTGGTAGATCCTATTAGCCGCAACTCACCAAGACGGAGCCGACGACCTTGCCGGACATCTGAAGAAAAACGAACAGTTGGTACAATCAACCCTCCAATCTCTTTCCGTTCATTTTCCTTACGATGGCACATAACATTCATTGAGCTAATTTAACAAATAACAGTCAATTGGTCGATGTCTGTGTTTTGAACGAAGAAGATGAAGTGTTGTATAATATAAGAATAATTAAAATCGGTTTAATGAACGGGTTAGACACACAGTCCAGCGGTGGACTGTGTGCAACAAACACACATGCAACGCGAGTTCGAATCCTGTCCCAGCTTTACTCACTTGAAATAAAAATATGCCTTTTTAACTGAACCGGGTTGACTCACAGTTTATGTTAAGTATAATAAAAACTGAGATAATAACCAAGTGAGACACACAGTCCAGCGGTGAACTGTGTGTACGCTAACCCACAGGTCCCGGGTTCGAGACCTGTGGTCAGCACCGGTCCGATACGTTTAAAAGCTTTTTAAAAATAAATAATTTCGGGTTAAATTAAATAGTATATAAGTATAATTAAAAATTGAATTATTTCGGGTTAGACACGTAGCTCAGTTGGTAGAGCTGCGTGCACGCGTACGGGAGGTCACCGGTTCGAACCTCGCTCAGTGCAACAATATAACCGACCGAACCGGTCAACGGTCTCGGTCAACGGTCAAAGTCAACATTTTTTTTTATTTATTTTAATTAATTATTTAATTTAAAAATCAATTAAAAATACTTAAAAATAACGTTTTCAAAGTTAGAAAGTAGCCTTAAACTCACAAAGTTATACCCAAAAATCTTATTAAAATAGTTAATAAAATCCACATACTTACCGTACCTTTTGTTATTTATTGGTTAGTTATCTCTCGTCGATCAATCCCTAAACTCGTGCGCATTCAACAATCTTCAAACAAACGCACCCAATGTGAGTGAATCTCTACCAATTCCCTGTTTTAATCACATTTTGGGGTGTATCATGTGTCGTATTTATTTATTATAATTAAACATTGTGCATCCATCATGTTCATGATCAAATGTGCATTCAATGTGTATCCATTGTTTGAAGTTTAGATTAAATTTTATCATTTCAGTACATACATTTCATAGGCCGCCGCTCCCCATTACCTATGAGCGTGAGCTGTTCCCCATTACCTATGAGCGTGAACCAGGCGTTGCCAATATAAGATCGGCTCCGTTTGATTGAGCCTTGATCTCACATACATTAGCATAGGCCGTCCGTTCCCCATTACCTATGAGCGTGAACGGGACGTTGCCAACATATATATTGTCATTCTTATTTCATGTTTAAGCAAGGTGGTTTGTGATCGTTATGTTTACATACATTTGTTCATATATGATTATTGCACAATTTTTCCTAAATAAATTACAATAATGAATTGATAACAAATGTTTTTAACAAGCTTCACTCGCCAACTTTTGTTGACCCAAAATCTCCCATTTTTACACATGATACATGTGATCAAGTTGAAGCAAGAAACATATAGGGCGGCTTAGAAGAATAGACCAGTTTAGATTATGGATTTATTTTAGTTAATTTTTCCTTTCCTTGTATTGTATGAATTTGACTTGGAACATTGAAATGTAATTTGGATTTAATAAATATGAAACATATTAGTAAACATCATGAGCTTTGGTGATAACCCAATTATGCCCCGACTCTTATTCCGCTGCGTGTCGGGGTGTGACAGATTGGTATCAGAGCCATGACTATAGGGATATAGGATAGGTTATTAGACCCTTAGAGCCTATACTATAGTTGCTTAGAAATTTTAAATTTTTGTGTGTTACATGCAAAATTCATGATGTTTATATGCTTTATGTTTATTGTTACATTCAATGTTATGCAAGCATGTTCATAAGTATATATTATCATATAATGCTTATCATGAACCATATTCTTATAACATATCATATCCATGAAAGCACACACCACATCATTTTCATGATTGCTTTACAATGATTTTTGTACTTTCAAATCTCATCAAAGTGAGTTCTCATGACGGGCATGTAGTAACTGGAAGGGTACCAGTACCGGTAGTCGGAACGTCCTGTCTAGGCTTGGCATTCGTATAAATCCAAAATTAAGGACCAGTTTGCCTACCTAGGGACTAACGATGAGAGTACGAAGTACCTATTAGGCCAAAGCATGCTATACCAAACGTCGTGTGAGCTAACCCCACTTTGAGTTGTCATTGTGTCTACACCTGGACACATTCCGACCATACATCTTGTAAACATATTTTGTGGTTTTCATTCGGGTCATGCGAGTGTTAAATCGCCAATACTAATGTGAATCCTACCAAGCCAATAGTCATGGGGGCCCACATGACTATGCAGGTGAAGGTATGGGGGACATTTGAGGCCCAACATGAGCTAACCCAAGACATCCTATGGATGTGGTTGCATTATTGATATTTATGTTAATTTCATTTTTTTTTAGACACATGACCCCTAAACACTCCATAAACTCACCATCTTCCTATGTATATTCCTGTAGATGTCGGGTAGACAGCTACGTGGAGGACGGAAGTCAGGAAGGTCAAACAAACGCTTGGCCACTCAAATAGCAAAACAAATGGCCGCAGTACTTCCTGATATTGTAGTTCAAGTTCAGCAAGCTCTCACTGCAAATCCTGTCAACCCACCAAATCAAGAGGATCAAAACATCGACAACCCCTCCTCCAAGAAGTGCTCCTACAAGCACTTCAAGTCTTGCGATCCCCCAAAGTTCGAAGGGACCAAAGGTGTCACCGCTCTCCTCCACTGGTTTGAGGAAATGGAAAACACTTTCCTAAATTGCGATTGTCCCGAGGATCGCAAGGTACGTTATGCAACCGGGAGATTATTTGGGGTAGCCCTGACCTGGTGGAACACCGAGAAGGGTAAGAGAGGAGTAGAAGACGCGATGGCCTTAACTTGGGAAGAGTTAAGGGAAGTAATGACAAAACGCTTCTGCCCGAGAAGCGAACTCAAGAAGTTGGAAGACGAATTCCACTCGCTGAAGCAAAAGGAAGGGGATCACACTTCCTACAACAAAAGATTTCTTGAGCTGAACCAGATGGTTCCTAACTTGTTCACCCCCGTGTACTGTTTGGTGGAACACTATATTCGAGGCCTTCCCTCGAAGATTCAGGACTCAGTCCTCAGCGCTTCGCCTGCAACTCTCGAAGCCGCCATGGAATTAGCCACCGAACTTACCGAGAACCGCATCAGAAACGGTAAGTTCAAAGAGGAGAAAAAGAAAGCCCCCGTTGAGGGCCAAACTTCCAATCACCCCACCTCATCCTCAAAATTTTCAAACAAGAGGAAACGAAATACCAGAAATTTTGCCGTCACTCAAACAAATTTCCCTATCCCTGCTGCACCCATCACACAAGTTACTCCCTCAACCGCACCATACAAAAGGCAATACTCTAGCCCTTACCCAAAGTGCACCCGTTGCCAATACTATCACTCCCCCGAATACCCCTGTCAATACTGCACTGGCTGTGGCCGTGCAGGGCACACCATCCAAGCCTGCCGCTCACTGCAACGAATGAACCGCAACCAACCCACAACTCAAACCCACCATCAAATAATGGGTCAAATCCAACAACCCCTACTACCACCACCTACACAACATACAACCCAAACCTACTATCAACCCAACTACCCCATGATACAACCCATGCGGGCTTGCTACAATTGTGGTGACCCAAACCATTTTAGAAACACGTGTCCACACTTGGTGAACATCATACATGCTCAAGCTCAAGCGAATCCAGTGAACCAAGCTAACCAAGCTCCTCCACCTGCTAGAGGAAGAGCATTTAACATCAACGCCAACCAAGCTAGGGCCGACAACAACGTGGTTAACGGTACGTTTCTCGTCAATGGTAGTTATGCATCCGTGTTATTTGATACTGGCGCGGATAAGAGTTTTGTGTCCTTAGAATTCGAACCCATCCTCAATCAAACTCGTGACGAACTTATGAAATCCATAACGGTAGAAGTTGCTGACGGAAAACCGGTCTCATTAAACTCCATTATCCGAAACTGCACCTTTACTCTAAACGATCACGATTTTTCTGTTGACCTCATTCCTATGAAGTTGGGAAGTTTTGACATTATAATCGGCATGGACTGGCTCAGCCAACATCAGGCTGAAGTAGTATGCCGTGAGAAGTTCATTCGCATTCCTCTTGCAGACGGTCAAACTCTACGAATCTTTGGAGAAACCCCTTCGAAAGGACTCAAGCTGATGTCCTGTCTTCAAGCCCGAAGATATCTCCGCAAGAATTATGTAGCATTTCTAACCCACGTTGACAAGAAGGGAGGCAAAGAGAAGAAACTCGAAGATATACCCGTAGTGAAGGAATTCCCGCAAGTTTTTCCCGACGACATCGCCGGACTTCCTCCCAAGAGAGAAGTCGAATTCCGCATCGACCTTATACCTGGCGCTACACCCGTCGCGAAATCTCCTTATAGGTTAGCCCCATCCGAGATGCAAGAGCTGGCCAGTCAATTGCAAGAACTGACCGACAAGGGATTCATACGTCCTAGCTCATCGCCTTGGGGTGCACCTGTTCTGTTTGTAAAGAAGAAAGATGGGACCTTTCGCATGTGTATCGATTACAGGGAACTCAACAAATTAACGGTCAAAAATCGCTATCCGTTACCTCGCATCGATGATCTTCTAGACCAACTCCAGGGTGCCACTTGTTTTTCAAAGATCGACCTTCGTTCCGGCTATCACCAACTCAGAGTACATGAAGAAGACGTCCCAAAGACCGCCTTCCGAACTCGATATGGTCACTATGAATTCATGGTTATGCCATTTGGTCTAACCAACGCTCCAGCCGTCTTCATGGACTTAATGAACAGAGTTTGTAAACCCTACCTTGATCGCTTTGTTATAGTCTTCATCGACGATATTCTCATTTACTCAAAGTCTAAGACTGATCATGAACGACACCTTCGACTCATCCTCACACTCTTAAAGACCGAAAAGCTTTACGCTAAATTCTCCAAGTGCGAATTTTGGTTAAAAGAAGTACAGTTCCTTGGTCATGTCGTCAATGACAAGGGAATTCATGTCGACCCCGCAAAGATCAAGGCAGTACAAGAATGGCAAGCGCCACGAACCCCAACCGAGGTACGATCTTTCCTTGGGTTGGCTGGTTACTATCGTCGTTTCATATCGAATTTCTCTCGTATCGCTGTACCACTCACGGCTTTGACACATAAAGGAAAACCCTTCGCATGGGGACCTAAGCAAGAAGAAGCCTTCCAAACCCTTAAGCAAAAGCTTTATGACGCTCCTATCCTCACACTCCCCGAAGGTTGCGATGACTTTGTAGTGTATTGCGACGCATCAGGACAGGGATTAGGCTGTGTTTTAATGCAAAGAGGAAAAGTGATAGCCTATGCTTCTAGGCAGCTCAAAACTCATGAGAAGAACTACACTACTCACGACCTAGAACTTGGAGCCGTTGTGTTCGCTCTTAAGATATGGAGACATTACCTCTATGGTACCAAGTGTGAGATTTACACTGACCACAAGAGCCTCCAACATATCTTTAACCAAAAGGAGTTGAATATGAGGCAACGAAGATGGGTCAAACTTCTTAATGACTACGACTGTGAAATTCGGTATCATCCTGGCAAAGCAAATGTGGTGGCCGATGCACTCAGTCGAAAGGGTTATGCGAACTCCATTCGCCTTCTATGTTCGCAAATCATGACCAACATCAAAGACCAAATCCGAGAAGCTCAACATGTTTCCATAACAGAATACGACATACGCAATGAGTTATCTTGTGGAGCAGAACTTAAACTCGAAACGAAATCTGATGGCATTCTGTATTATCTAGATCGCATATGGATTCCTGAACACAACAACCTTCGCGATACTCTTATGAAAGAGGCTCACAAGACACGATACTCCGTACATCCAGGAGCCGACAAGATGTATCAGGACCTCCGATACACCTACTGGTGGCCTGGCATGAAGAAGGATATTGCTGTTTTTGTTTCCAAGTGCCTTACCTGTTCAAAAGTGAAAGCTGAACACCAAAGACCCTCAGGACTTCTGGTCCAACCTGAAATACCCGTATGGAAGTGGGAAAATATAACCATGGACTTCATAACCGGGTTACCTCGCACTCCTGGTGGGTACGACACCATATGGGTAATCATTGATCGTCTTACAAAATCAGCTCACTTCATTCCGATTCGCGAAGACTTAAAAAATGAGAAACTAGCTCGCATCTACATCAGTGAAATCGTAAGCCGTCATGGTGTGCCATTAAGCATTATATCAGATCGTGATGGTCGTTTCACTTCATGAACATGGCAAGCTGTACAAGCCGCTTTGGGTACGCGATTAGATCTCAGCACCGCTTATCATCCCCAAACTGATGGCCAATCTGAACGCACCATTCAAACTCTTGAAGACATGCTTAGGGCATGTGTCATAGACTTCAAAGGGAATTGGGACGCTCACTTACCATTAGTTGAATTTTCGTACAACAACAGCTTTCATTCAAGTATCGGCATGGCACCTTTCGAAGCATTATATGGTCGTAAGTGCCGATCACCAATATGTTGGCACGAAATTGGAGAAGCTCAAATCACCAGTCCAGAATTAATACAAGAAACAACTGACAAGATTCATCAAATCCGAAACAACCTTTTAGCGGCACAAAGTCATCAAAAGAGCTATGTTGACAAGCGACGAAAGCCCTTGGAGTTTAACGTTGGCGATCAAGTACTTTTAAAAGTATCGCCGTGGAAGGGAGTAGTTCGTTTCGGCCAAAAAGGCAAGCTAGCACCACGTTACGTAGGTCCTTTCAAGATACTCGAAAGGGTAGGACATGTAGCCTACAAGCTTGACCTACCGGAGGAACTCAACAGAATTCATCCCACATTCCACGTATCGAACTTGAAAAAGTGCCTCGCCGATGAAAATCTCCATATTCCTCTAGAAGACATTCAAGTTGATGAATCTATGCATTTTATTGAAAGACCAGTAGAAATTATGGACTTCGGGGAAAAACGTTTAAGAAGAAGCCGCATCCCAATTGTCAGGGTACGCTGGGAGTCGAAACGAGGACCTGAATTTACTTGGGAACGTGAAGACTCAATGCACGAGAAATACCCACACCTTTTTCCTGTAACTACTACTACTTAAATTTCGGGACGAAATTTCTAAAAGTAGGGGATACTGTAACATTTGTCGAAAAACGGGTTTTCGAAACCCGCTTCGTTTAATAACCGAACAATCAGTTTTAAATTTTTGTTGTTCATTTACGGCTTATTTTAATTTTAAACGATTCATAATTAATCAACAAATTAAAAGATATAAATTATAATTGTAAAAATATAAAAATAAATTAATTAAAAAGGAAAACCGGCTGCCGGGAGTCGAACCCGGGTCAGCCGGATATTCCTCAAAGTCTTAACTTTCACACCATCAACCGCTCCGCCACTTTGATTTTCTGATAATATAATGAATCAATTAATTCAAATAATAAAACGCGAAAGTCAAATTCAGTCAAATTGCGCCCAAATAGCAGTCGTCGGAAATCCCGACGACTTCGCCGATAATTTACGTTTCCGTCCAAAATAACCGAAGAATTAACTCTTACGACGGTTATAACCGACGTCTGAACCCGCGACATCAGTCGTAACCGCCGGAGAACGGCTGACTTCGAATTGAGACCGAATTCAGACCCCATACATCTCGATACTACCCTATAAATTCACCCACAATTCACCAGAAACCTTTTCGCTATCAAATCGCACCTTTTCTCGACGAAAATTTACTCGCCGGAAAACATCTGCAAGTCGCCGGAAAACCGAGACTTCCACCTACACGGTAATTACTTCGATTTTTCTGGCTCATTCCTTTATTAGACAAAATTCTAATATCAATCCCTCACCCAGAATCCTTTCCAGTCGACGTTGCCGGATTATCTGTTTTCGCCGGAGAAATTCTGAGCTTTCAAGGAAACTGCTGTTAACCGGTATGATTCTTCTAATTTACTGATAGTCGTTACCCAGTAGTTCCATTTCACATCTAATCCCTCCAAATTGTTGGTAGATCCTATTAGCCGCAACTCACCAAGACGGAGCCGACGACCTTGCCGGACATCTGAAGAAAAACGAACAGTTGGTACAATCAACCCTCCAATCTCTTTCCGTTCATTTTCCTTACGATGGCACATAACATTCATTGAGCTAATTTAACAAATAACAGTCAATTGGTCGATGTCTGTGTTTTGAACGAAGAAGATGAAGTGTTGTATAATATAAGAATAATTAAAATCGGTTTAATGAACGGGTTAGACACACAGTCCAGCGGTGGACTGTGTGCAACAAACACACATGCAACGCGAGTTCGAATCCTGTCCCAGCTTTACTCACTTGAAATAAAAATATGCCTTTTTAACTGAACCGGGTTGACTCACAGTTTATGTTAAGTATAATAAAAACCGAGATAATAACCAAGTGAGACACACAGTCCAGCGGTGAACTGTGTGTACGCTAACCCACAGGTCCCGGGTTCGAGACCTGTGGTCAGCACCGGTCCGATACGTTTAAAAGCTTTTTAAAAATAAATAATTTCGGGTTAAATTAAATAGTATATAAGTATAATTAAAAATTGAATTATTTCGGGTTAGACACGTAGCTCAGTTGGTAGAGCTGCGTGCACGCGTACGGGAGGTCACCGGTTCGAACCTCGCTCAGTGCAACAATATAACCGACCGAACCGGTCAACGGTCTCGGTCAACGGTCAAAGTCAACATTTTTTTTTATTTATTTTAATTAATTATTTAATTTAAAAATCAATTAAAAATACTTAAAAATAACGTTTTCAAAGTTAGAAAGTAGCCTTAAACTCACAAAGTTATACCCAAAAATCTTATTAAAATAGTTAATAAAATCCACATACTTACCGTACCTTTTGTTATTTATTGGTTAGTTATCTCTCGTCGATCAATCCCCTAAACTCGTGCGCATTCAACAATCTTCAAACAAACGCACCCAATGTGAGTGAATCTCTACCAATTCCCTGTTTTAATCACATTTTGGGGTGTATCATGTGTCGTATTTATTTATTATAATTAAACATTGTGCATCCATCATGTTCATGATCAAATGTGCATTCAATGTGTATCCATTGTTTGAAGTTTAGATTAAATTTTATCATTTCAGTACATACATTTCATAGGCCGCCGCTCCCCATTACCTATGAGCGTGAGCTGTTCCCCATTACCTATGAGCGTGAACCAGGCGTTGCCAATATAAGATCGGCTCCGTTTGATTGAGCCTTGATCTCACATACATTAGCATAGGCCGTCCGTTCCCCATTACCTATGAGCGTGAACGGGACGTTGCCAACATATATATTGTCATTCTTATTTCATGTTTAAGCAAGGTGGTTTGTGATCGTTATGTTTACATACATTTGTTCATATATGATTATTGCACAATTTTTCCTAAATAAATTACAATAATGAATTGATAACAAATGTTTTTAACAAGCTTCACTCGCCAACTTTTGTTGACCCAAAATCTCCCATTTTTACACATGATACATGTGATCAAGTTGAAGCAAGAAACATATAGGGCGGCTTAGAAGAATAGACCAGTTTAGATTATGGATTTATTTTAGTTAATTTTTCCTTTCCTTGTATTGTATGAATTTGACTTGGAACATTGAAATGTAATTTGGATTTAATAAATATGAAACATATTAGTAAACATCATGAGCTTTGGTGATAACCCAATTATGCCCCGACTCTTATTCCGCTGCGTGTCGGGGTGTGACAGATTGGTATCAGAGCCATGACTATAGGGATATAGGATAGGTTATTAGACCCTTAGAGCCTATACTATAGTTGCTTAGAAATTTTAAATTTTTGTGTGTTACATGCAAAATTCATGATGTTTATATGCTTTATGTTTATTGTTACATTCAATGTTATGCAAGCATGTTCATAAGTATATATTATCATATAATGCTTATCATGAACCATATTCTTATAACATATCATATCCATGAAAGCACACACCACATCATTTTCATGATTGCTTTACAATGATTTTTGTACTTTCAAATCTCATCAAAGTGAGTTCTCATGACGGGCATGTAGTAACTGGAAGGGTACCAGTACCGGTAGTCGGAACGTCCTGTCTAGGCTTGGCATTCGTATAAATCCAAAATTAAGGACCAGTTTGCCTACCTAGGGACTAACGATGAGAGTACGAAGTACCTATTAGGCCAAAGCATGCTATACCAAACGTCGTGTGAGCTAACCCCACTTTGAGTTGTCATTGTGTCTACACCTGGACACATTCCGACCATACATCTTGTAAACATATTTTGTGGTTTTCATTCGGGTCATGCGAGTGTTAAATCGCCAATACTAATGTGAATCCTACCAAGCCAATAGTCATGGGGGCCCACATGACTATGCAGGTGAAGGTATGGGGGACATTTGAGGCCCAACATGAGCTAACCCAAGACATCCTATGGATGTGGTTGCATTATTGATATTTATGTTAATTTCATTTTTTTTTAGACACATGACCCCTAAACACTCCATAAACTCACCATCTTCCTATGTATATTCCTGTAGATGTCGGGTAGACAGCTACGTGGAGGACGGAAGTCAGGAAGGTCAAACAAACGCTTAGCCACTCAAATAGCAAAACAAATGGCCGCAGTACTTCCTGATATTGTAGTTCAAGTTCAGCAAGCTCTCACTGCAAATCCTGTCAACCCACCAAATCAAGAGGATCAAAACATCGACAACCCCTCCTCCAAGAAGTGCTCCTACAAGCACTTCAAGTCTTGCGATCCCCCAAAGTTCGAAGGGACCAAAGGTGTCACCGCTCTCCTCCACTGGTTTGAGGAAATGGAAAACACTTTCCTAAATTACGATTGTCCCGAGGATCGCAAGGTACGTTATGCAACCGGGAGATTATTTGGGGTAGCCCTGACCTGGTGGAACACCGAGAAGGGTAAGAGAGGAGTAGAAGACGCGATGGCCTTAACTTGGGAAGAGTTAAGGGAAGTAATGACAAAACGCTTCTGCCCGAGAAGCGAACTCAAGAAGTTGGAAGACGAATTCCACTCGCTGAAGCAAAAGGAAGGGGATCACACTTCCTACAACAAAAGATTTCTTGAGCTGAACCAGATGGTTCCTAACTTGTTCACCCCTGTGTACTGTTTGGTGGAACACTATATTCGAGGCCTTCCCTCGAAGATTCAGGACTCAGTCCTCAGCGCTTCGCCTGCAACTCTCGAAGCCGCCATGGAATTAGCCACCGAACTTACCGAGAACCGCATCAGAAACGGTAAGTTCAAAGAGGAGAAAAAGAAAGCCCCCGTTGAGGGCCAAACTTCCAATCACCCCACCTCATCCTCAAAATTTTCAAACAAGAGGAAACGAAATACCAGAAATTTTGCCGTCACTCAAACAAATTTCCCTATCCCTGCTGCACCCATCACACAAGTTACTCCCTCAACCGCACCATACAAAAGGCAATACTCTAGCCCTTACCCAAAGTGCACCCGTTGCCAATACTATCACTCCCCCGAATACCCCTGTTAATACTGCACTGGCTGTGGCCGTGCAGGGCACACCATCCAAGCCTGCCGCTCACTGCAACGAATGAACCGCAACCAACCCACAACTCAAACCCACCATCAAATAATGGGTCAAATCCAACAACCCCTACTACCACCACCTACACAACATACAACCCAAACCTACTATCAACCCAACTACCCCATGATACAACCCATGCGGGCTTGCTACAATTGTGGTGACCCAAACCATTTTAGAAACACGTGTCCACACTTGGTGAACATCATACATGCTCAAGCTCAAGCGAATCCAGTGAACCAAGCTAACCAAGCTCCTCCACCTGCTAGAGGAAGAGCATTTAACATCAACGCCAACCAAGCTAGGGCCGACAACAACGTGGTTAACGGTACGTTTCTCGTCAATGGTAGTTATGCATCCGTGTTATTTGATACTGGCGCGGATAAGAGTTTTGTGTCCTTAGAATTCGAACCCATCCTCAATCAAACTCGTGACGAACTTATGAAATCCATAACGGTAGAAGTTGCTGACGGAAAACCGGTCTCATTAAACTCCATTATCCGAAACTGCACCTTTACTCTAAACGATCACGATTTTTCTGTTGACCTCATTCCTATGAAGTTGGGAAGTTTTGACATTATAATCGGCATGGACTGGCTCAGCCAACATCAGGCTGAAGTAGTATGCCGTGAGAAGTTCATTCGCATTCCTCTTGCAGACGGTCAAACTCTACGAATCTTTGGAGAAACCCCTTCGAAAGGACTCAAGCTGATGTCCTGTCTTCAAGCCCGAAGATATCTCCGCAAGAATTATGTAGCATTTCTAACCCACGTTGACAAGAAGGGAGGCAAAGAGAAGAAACTCGAAGATATACCCGTAGTGAAGGAATTCCCGCAAGTTTTTCCCGACGACATCGCCGGACTTCCTCCCAAGAGAGAAGTCGAATTCCGCATCGACCTTATACCTGGCGCTACACCCGTCGCGAAATCTCCTTATAGGTTAGCCCCATCCGAGATGCAAGAGCTGGCCAGTCAATTGCAAGAACTGACCGACAAGGGATTCATACGTCCTAGCTCATCGCCTTGGGGTGCACCTGTTCTGTTTGTAAAGAAGAAAGATGGGACCTTTCGCATGTGTATCGATTACAGGGAACTCAACAAATTAACGGTCAAAAATCGCTATCCGTTACCTCGCATCGATGATCTTCTAGACCAACTCCAGGGTGCCACTTGTTTTTCAAAGATCGACCTTCGTTCCGGCTATCACCAACTCAGAGTACATGAAGAAGACGTCCCAAAGACCGCCTTCCGAACTCGATATGGTCACTATGAATTCATGGTTATGCCATTTGGTCTAACCAACGCTCCAGCCGTCTTCATGGACTTAATGAACAGAGTTTGTAAACCCTACCTTGATCGCTTTGTTATAGTCTTCATCGACGATATTCTCATTTACTCAAAGTCTAAGACTGATCATGAACGACACCTTCGACTCATCCTCACACTCTTAAAGACCGAAAAGCTTTACGCTAAATTCTCCAAGTGCGAATTTTGGTTAAAAGAAGTACAGTTCCTTGGTCATGTCGTCAATGAC
Source organism: Scalesia atractyloides (assembly GCA_947069175.1). Taxonomy (NCBI): domain Eukaryota; kingdom Viridiplantae; phylum Streptophyta; class Magnoliopsida; order Asterales; family Asteraceae; genus Scalesia; species Scalesia atractyloides. Next base: position 23,675,996 of record CAMTDV010000015.1, on the reverse strand, counting down.
AAGGGAATTCATGTCGACCCCGCAAAGATCAAGGCAGTACAAGAATGGCAAGCGCCACGAACCCCAACCGAGGTACGATCTTTCCTTGGGTTGGCTGGTTACTATCGTCGTTTCATATCGAATTTCTCTCGTATCGCTGTACCACTCACGGCTTTGACACATAAAGGAAAACCCTTCGCATGGGGACCTAAGCAAGAAGAAGCCTTCCAAACCCTTAAGCAAAAGCTTTATGACGCTCCTATCCTCACACTCCCCGAAGGTTGCGATGACTTTGTAGTGTATTGCGACGCATCAGGACAGGGATTAGGCTGTGTTTTAATGCAAAGAGGAAAAGTGATAGCCTATGCTTCTAGGCAGCTCAAAACTCATGAGAAGAACTACACTACTCACGACCTAGAACTTGGAGCCGTTGTGTTCGCTCTTAAGATATGGAGACATTACCTCTATGGTACCAAGTGTGAGATTTACACTGACCACAAGAGCCTCCAACATATCTTTAACCAAAAGGAGTTGAATATGAGGCAACGAAGATGGGTCAAACTTCTTAATGACTACGACTGTGAAATTCGGTATCATCCTGGCAAAGCAAATGTGGTGGCCGATGCACTCAGTCGAAAGGGTTATGCGAACTCCATTCGCCTTCTATGTTCGCAAATCATGACCAACATCAAAGACCAAATCCGAGAAGCTCAACATGTTTCCATAACAGAATACGACATACGCAATGAGTTATCTTGTGGAGCAGAACTTAAACTCGAAACGAAATCTGATGGCATTCTGTATTATCTAGATCGCATATGGATTCCTGAACACAACAACCTTCGCGATACTCTTATGAAAGAGGCTCACAAGACACGATACTCCGTACATCCAGGAGCCGACAAGATGTATCAGGACCTCCGATACACCTACTGGTGGCCTGGCATGAAGAAGGATATTGCTGTTTTTGTTTCCAAGTGCCTTACCTGTTCAAAAGTGAAAGCTGAACACCAAAGACCCTCAGGACTTCTGGTCCAACCTGAAATACCCGTATGGAAGTGGGAAAATATAACCATGGACTTCATAACCGGGTTACCTCGCACTCCTGGTGGGTACGACACCATATGGGTAATCATTGATCGTCTTACAAAATCAGCTCACTTCATTCCGATTCGCGAAGACTTAAAAAATGAGAAACTAGCTCGCATCTACATCAGTGAAATCGTAAGCCGTCATGGTGTGCCATTAAGCATTATATCAGATCGTGATGGTCGTTTCACTTCATGAACATGGCAAGCTGTACAAGCCGCTTTGGGTACGCGATTAGATCTCAGCACCGCTTATCATCCCCAAACTGATGGCCAATCTGAACGCACCATTCAAACTCTTGAAGACATGCTTAGGGCATGTGTCATAGACTTCAAAGGGAATTGGGACGCTCACTTACCATTAGTTGAATTTTCGTACAACAACAGCTTTCATTCAAGTATCGGCATGGCACCTTTCGAAGCATTATATGGTCGTAAGTGCCGATCACCAATATGTTGGCACGAAATTGGAGAAGCTCAAATCACCAGTCCAGAATTAATACAAGAAACAACTGACAAGATTCATCAAATCCGAAACAACCTTTTAGCGGCACAAAGTCATCAAAAGAGCTATGTTGACAAGCGACGAAAGCCCTTGGAGTTTAACGTTGGCGATCAAGTACTTTTAAAAGTATCGCCGTGGAAGGGAGTAGTTCGTTTCGGCCAAAAAGGCAAGCTAGCACCACGTTACGTAGGTCCTTTCAAGATACTCGAAAGGGTAGGACATGTAGCCTACAAGCTTGACCTACCGGAGGAACTCAACAGAATTCATCCCACATTCCACGTATCGAACTTGAAAAAGTGCCTCGCCGATGAAAATCTCCATATTCCTCTAGAAGACATTCAAGTTGATGAATCTATGCATTTTATTGAAAGACCAGTAGAAATTATGGACTTCGGGGAAAAACGTTTAAGAAGAAGCCGCATCCCAATTGTCAGGGTACGCTGGGAGTCGAAACGAGGACCTGAGTTTACTTGGGAACGTGAAGACTCAATGCACGAGAAATACCCACACCTTTTTCCTGTAACTACTACTACTTAAATTTCGGGACGAAATTTCTAAAAGTAGGGGATACTGTAACATTTGTCGAAAAACGGGTTTTCGAAACCCGCTTCGTTTAATAACCGAACAATCAGTTTTAAATTTTTGTTGTTCATTTACGGCTTATTTTAATTTTAAACGATTCATAATTAATCAACAAATTAAAAGATATAAATTATAATTGTAAAAATATAAAAATAAATTAATTAAAAAGGAAAACCGGCTGCCGGGAGTCGAACCCGGGTCAGCCGGATATTCCTCAAAGTCTTAACTTTCACACCATCAACCGCTCCGCCACTTTGATTTTCTGATAATATAATGAATCAATTAATTCAAATAATAAAACGCGAAAGTCAAATTCAGTCAAATTGCGCCCAAATAGCAGTCGTCGGAAATCCCGACGACTTCGCCGATAATTTACGTTTCCGTCCAAAATAACCGAAGAATTAACTCTTACGACGGTTATAACCGACGTCTGAACCCGCGACATCAGTCGTAACCGCCGGAGAACGGCTGACTTCGAATTGAGACCGAATTCAGACCCCATACATCTCGATACTACCCTATAAATTCACCCACAATTCACCAGAAACCTTTTCGCTATCAAATCGCACCTTTTCTCGACGAAAATTTACTCGCCGGAAAACATCTGCAAGTCGCCGGAAAACCGAGACTTCCACCTACACGGTAATTACTTCGATTTTTCTGGCTCATTCCTTTATTAGACAAAATTCTAATATCAATCCCTCACCCAGAATCCTTTCCAGTCGACGTTGCCGGATTATCTGTTTTCGCCGGAGAAATTCTGAGCTTTCAAGGAAACTGCTGTTAACCGGTATGATTCTTCTAATTTACTGATAGTCGTTACCCAGTAGTTCCATTTCACATCTAATCCCTCCAAATTGTTGGTAGATCCTATTAGCCGCAGCTCACCAAGACGGAGCCGACGACCTTGCCGGACATCTGAAGAAAAACGAACAGTTGGTACAATCAACCCTCCAATCTCTTTCCGTTCATTTTCCTTACGATGGCACATAACATTCATTGAGCTAATTTAACAAATAACAGTCAATTGGTCGATGTCTGTGTTTTGAACGAAGAAGATGAAGTGTTGTATAATATAAGAATAATTAAAATCGGTTTAATGAACGGGTTAGACACACAGTCCAGCGGTGGACTGTGTGCAACAAACACACATGCAACGCGAGTTCGAATCCTGTCCCAGCTTTACTCACTTGAAATAAAAATATGCCTTTTTAACTGAACTGGGTTGACTCACAGTCTATGTTAAGTATAATAAAAACTGAGGTAATAACCAAGTGAGACACACAGTCCAGCGGTGGACTGTGTGTACGCTAACCCACAGGTCCCGGGTTCGAGACCTGTGGTCAGCACCGGTCCGATACGTTTAAAAGCTTTTTAAAAATAAATAATTTTCGGATTAAATTAAATAGTATATAAGTATAATTAAAAACAGAATTATTTCGGGTTAGACACGTAGCTCAGTTGGTAGAGCTGCGTGCACGCGTACGGGAGGTCACCGGTTCGAACCTCGCTCAGTGCAACAATATAACCGACCGAACCGGTCAACGGTCAACGGTCAACGGTCTCGGTCAACGGTCAAAGTCAACATTTTTTTTTATTTATTTTAATTAATTATTTAATTTAAAAATCAATTATAAATACTTAAAAATAACGTTTTCAAAGTTAGAAAGTAGCCTTAAACTCACAAAGTTATACCCAAAAATCTTATTAAAATAGTTAATAAAATCCACATACTTACCGTACCTTTCGTTATTTATTGGTTAGCTATCTCTCGTCGATCAATCCCCTAAACTCGTGCGCATTCAACAATCTTCAAACAAACGCACCTAATGTGAGTGAATCTCTACCAATTCCCCGTTTTAATCACATTTTGGGGTGTATCATGTGTCGTATTTATTTATTATAATTAAACATTGTGCATCCATCATGTTCATGATCAAATGTGCATTCAATGTGTATCCATTGTTTGAAGTTTAGATTAAATTTTATCATTTCAGTACATACATTTCATAGGCCGCCGCTCCCCATTACCTATGAGCGTGAGCTGTTCCCCATTACCTATGAGCGTGAACCAGGCGTTGCCAACATAAGATCGGCTCCGTTTGATTGAGCCTTGATCTCACATACATTAGCATAGGCCGTCCGTTCCCCATTACCTATGAGCGTGAACGGGACGTTGCCAACATATACATTGTCATTCTTATTTCATGTTTAAGCAAGGTGGTTTGTGATCGTTATGTTTACATACATTTGTTCATATATGATTATTGCACAATTTTTCCTAAATAAATTACAATAATGAATTGATAACAAATGTTTTTAACAAGGTTCACTCGCCAACTTTTGTTGACCCAAAATCTCCCATTTTTACACATGATACAGGTGATCAAGTTGAAGCAAGAAACATATAGGGTGGCTTAGAAGAATAGACCAGTTTAGATTATGGATTTATTTTAGTTAATTTTTCCTTTCCTTGTATTGTATGAATTTGACTTGGAACATTGAAATGTAATTTGGATTTAATGAATATGAAACATGTTAGTAACATGAGCTTTGGTGATAACCCAATTATGCCCCGACTCTTATTCCACTGCGGGTCGGGGTGTGACATTTCATGTCTCAAAACTCAAAAAGTGTCTAGCTGAAGAAAATCTTCACGTACCTCTTGAAGATTTACAAATAAACAAGACATTGCACTTCGTGGAAGAGCCAGTAGAAATCATGGATCGAGAAATCAAGAAACTCCAACGCTGTCGCATTCCCATTGTGAAAGTCAGGTGAGAAGGCAAACGCGGTGCCGAGTTCAATTGGGAACTCGAGAGTGATATGAAAGCTAAATACCCATGTCTCTTTGTTATGTCTACTACTTGAATTTTAGGATACAATTTCCTAAAGTAAGGGAGACTGTAACAACCCGAAATTTCAAATGTCTTCGATACTGAAGAAACCCTAGGTCAACTAGACCGGAATCAAAGTAGATCTATGGAATGGGCTCTGCATAAAAGGGTTAACCCTCCGTTTGGTTTCACGATGGATGATGAATAGAACAATATTTCGGCCGTCATGCAAAACGGAACACTGTTAGCTCGCCACGGGGAGAAGGGGAGTTCTCTCTATGACCATCCTCCGGCGTTAGAATAAGTACAGGTAGTCGGAAGTAAGTATTGTAAGTGAGAGAGTAGTTGAGAGTGAATACCTTTCCTTGAACTCCAAGTTACTTATTTATAGCCGGTGTTTGGCGCCAAAAAGAGAGATTGTTAACTTTAACAGAATCTTTTGTTATTCCGTTAACATTTGTTGGCAATCTGTTAGTGCACACGGATCGTGAGCTCATCGGCGGTTAGGGACGTGCCACGTGTCAACATGAGATCACTACATCTTATAAATGTGAGCATGTCATCACCGTGATCTTCCTCAGCCGTCCAGATGCTGCCATGTGGCAATTGGTTATAACCGAAAAGATGCTTACACGATTGGGTGTTAATGGCTTCTAGAAGGTTTCACAGCTGTTACCCATCTATTATTCGCCACGTGTACATTCTTTTACAACAGAAAAGATTCCCTTTGCTTCTGCACCAAGTCAAGGATTTTTCTAAGGGAAAGTTTCTCAGGATTTACTGTTTCCTTGTGCGAGAAGCGCAAGTTAGTTAACTGATCTTCCTTCTTCTCCTTGCTGCTTATGGCAAGGAAACAGTAAATACTGAGAAACGTTGCCATAAGCAGCAAGGAGAAGAAGGAAGATCAGTTAACTAACTTGCGCTTCTCGCGCAAGGAAACAGTAAATCCTGAGAAACTTTCTCTTAGCAAAATCCTTGACTTGGTGCAGAAGCAAAGGGAATATTTTCTGTTGTAACAGAATGTACACGTGGCGAATAATAGATGGGTAACAGCTGTGAAACCTTCTAGAAGCCATTAACACCCAATCGTGTAAGCATCTTTTCGGTTATAACCAATTGCCACATGGCAGCATCTGGACGGCTGAGGAAGATCACGGTGATGGCATGCTCACATTTATAAGATGTAGTGATCTCATGTTGACACGTGGCACCTCCCTAACCGCTGATGAGCTCACGATCCGTGTGCACTAACGGATTGCAAACAAATGTTAACGGAATAACAAAAGATTCCGTTAAAGTTAACAATCTCTCTTTTTGGCGCCAAACACCGGCTATAAATAAGTAACTTGGAGTTCAAGGAAAGGTATTCACTCTCAACTACTCTCTCACTTACAATACTTACTTCCGACTACCTGTACTTATTCTCACGCCGGAGGGTGGTCACGGAGAGAACCCCCCTTCTCCCCGTGGCGAGCTAACAATGTTCTGTTTTGCGGGATCAGCCGGAATATTGTTCTATTCATCATCCATCGTGAAACCAAACGGAGGGTTAACCCTTTTATGCAGAGCCTATTCCATAGATCTACTTTGATTCCGGTCTAGTTGATATAGGGTTTCTTCATTGGCGCCCACCGATTTCGATTCTTTCTCACCTTTTGTTTCGTTTCACTTAGATCTGCAGCGTCATGGCTGACGGATCATCTTTTCAAGGTCCTCGATCAGGGATTCGACGCGTTGTTGTCGGACCCCAGGTCGACGGACAAACAGTTGAGGATTCTTCCGGCGAAGCTAATGCTCAGTATGATCCTAATCATGCGAGTATTCCTGTAACGCCGGCGGCTCCTCAAGTTGATGTTACGTCGATTTTACCACCTGGAGAGAATCCATTATCGTGGTTAATCAAATCTCAAGCGACTCTAAACGCTATGTATGCTCAGTTATGTGCCCAAACCGGAACTCCAGCTTTTCAAGCTCCAATTAACGCTCCTCAGGTCCATGGTTCGCCGGCACCTCGAGTTTTGAGTTATAATACTCAAAGTCATGCTCGTTCCCCTTCGCGCATGCCTGAAGATGGAATAGAAATGTATTCTAAAACCAGTAATGATCACGTTCATTCTGGTAATAGAAGGCAAGAAGACAACGTTCAGCGTCACGCATCTGTCCACTCTCGTTTGGGCCCGCGGTCTTCGCAGAAACGGGACACCTAACACGATGAGCTCGATAGAACCTATGAGGAAGGGGATAGTGCAAGTATTTTTAATCGAAAATCTGCAGATCATGCTAGTTACAGGCCAAAAGTACGCGCAGTATACAATCCAGAAGCTGAGCATGATTACAATTTGGTGTATCGCCCAACCAAAGCAGCTGAACAATCAAAGTTTACCAGAGAGATAGCACTGGCTCCGTTGGAGCGAGCGAAATTACCATCCAACGTTGGAAAGTTTAATGGTTTGACCGATCCTGATGATCACATGCGCCTCTTTACCAGTGCAGGGTTACTTGGGTGCTGGACATTGCCAATGTGGTGTCACCTATTTGTACAGACCCTTACCGGCGTTGCGCGCCTTTGGTTTGATAATTTGCCGGCAGGTAAACTTTCCTCTTGGAATGACTTAAAAGAGAAATTTCTTACACACTTTAGCCAGCAACGTTGATACGTGCGCGACTCCTCTGATGTAATGAACATCTGGCGGAGGGACGATGAAAGCCTCGAAGATTTTATAACACGTTACAATAAAGAGGTGTTGGAGATTGGAGATGTCCATGAAGACCTTATACGCGCGCAGTTCAAGTATGCGGTAAGGTGCGACAAAATGATTAAAGTGTTGTCCGGTACAACTGGCCTTCCAAAAAACTGGGATAAACTCATGGCGGCAGCCAAGGTCTACGCCCAGACTGAGCGCAACTTAAGTTCTAACCGGCCACCTCTGCCTCAGAATCGTCCGCAAGACTTGAGTAGAGGTAGTCTCAAGTATAAGAGAAATTGGAAAGAGTCAAGTCAGAATTCGTATTTTCCTTATTCACCAATTGATGCGCGAGCAACAATCAACAAGATAACAACTCAAAAAGCGATTAAGCAGGAGAATAGGGAACGTCAGACCCTTAACGAAATCTCCGGCTGAGGTTCTCAGCACTGAGAATTATCAGTTAAACAGCCGCAACCAATGAAAAACAAAAAAGGGCAAGACCCAAATTTGTTATGTGACTATCATAGACACACATGCCACACAACAGATAACTGCATCAGTCTGCGCACGGAGATTGAAAAAAGCATTAAAAAGTGGGAAGCTTACACATCTAGTCCAGAATGTGCGCAAAGAGATTAAGCAGATTACGCGCGAGAACGAAGGGCCTAGCAACAAGAAAATGAAACAACACGTTTCCATGATTCAAGGTGGATCATCGCGCAAGCGTAGCCTTCAACATTTTCAAAACAACATTTGGCGCGAACAGCAAGTCATTTTTCCTATCGTTCCAGGAGGTCCTCAAGAAGACCGGCCAGTAGTTATCACCGGTATCTTTGGGCACTAGCAAACAGATTATATGTTTATAGATCCGGGTAGTTCCATGGATATCATGTATGAGCAGTGCTTCAAGCAACTAGATCCTGAGGATAAGGCACGCTTGGAACCAGTTGATTTTCCATTAACTGGGTTCTGCAATGAGGTTGTCTTTCCTCTAGGACAAATCCTCTTTCCTGTTACTTTATCTAATGGGAGGTGTTCTCGAACGAGTAACGTCAACTTCATGGTGATGCCGGCAAATTCCCGTCACGATGTACTATTGGGACGCCGCACGCAACGTGATTTTAGTATGATTACCTCCGCTCCGCATGCTTCTTGTGGTTTTCCGACACCAAATGGTGTAGCTATACTTTATGCACGGAAAGAAATCATGTCAATTGAGGAACCAGTTATGAAGGCTGGCAAGACATTGCCAAGCAATGAACCAGAAAAGTGGGTACTCAACAATAAGTACCCTGAGCAGACAATCTTATTAGGGCCTGCATTCAGTATTGAAATTCGCGCAAAGCTTAAACTACTGTTGTTTCGCAACAAAGACATTTTCGCCTGGACACCTGCCGACATGGTTGGTGTCCCGCACGACGTTGCGGAACATTTCCTGAATATATTTCCATCAGCAGAACCAGTTGTGCAGAAAAAGCGCATCCTCGGGTCAGAAAAGACAGAGGCAATGAACGAACAAGTCACCGAGTTATTAAATGCTGGTATTCTGCACGAAGTCAAATACCAGACCTGGGTGGCAAATCTAGTCATGGTAAAGAAACAAAATGGCGGATGGCGGATGTGCGTAGATTTTAAAGATCTAAATAAGGCGTGTCCGAAAGATTGTTATTCTCTTCCTGAGATTGACAAAAAGGTTGACTCATTAGCTTCCTTTCGCTGGAAATGTTTTCTAGACTGTTATAAAGGTTATCATCAAGTCTTGATGAAAAAAAGAGGACGAAGATAAAACCGCTTTTCGAACGGAGAAGGGCACTTTTTGTTATACCAAGATGCCTTTTGGTCTCCGCAATGCGGGAGCTACTTATCAAAGATTGATGGATACAGTGTTTGGAAATGACATCGGGAAAACTGTGGAAGTCTACATTGATGATTTGGTCGTTATGAGTAATTCAGAAGACACTATGCTAGACAACATCCAACAACTTTTGATTCTCTGCGTGAAGTAAATCTAAAGTTAAATCCTAGCTGCTCCTTCGGCATGGAGGAGGGCAAATTTTTGGGTTTCATCGTCACCAAAGACGGTTTCAAAGTTAATCCCGAGAAGGTCGAGGCAATACAAAAAATGTCTTCTCCTACTACCATCAAAGAGATGCAACGTTTGGCTGTAAGGTTAGCTGCCTAAACCGCTTCCTCGCCAATCATGCTGCAAAATCTTATCCATTTATTCGAACCTTGCGCAATTGACGAAGAGCAAAGAGTTCGCATGGACTCCTGAAGCTGATCAAGCTTTCCAGCAGATGAAATATTGTTTAGTTCAACTTCCCACACTTACTGCTCCTCGAGAAAAAGAACCCATGGTCTTATATCTTGCTGCATCTGAGGTAACATTAGGTGATGTCTTGTTGGTAGAACGCGAAGGGGTCCAATCTCCAATTTATTATATCAGCAAGATGTTGAACGATCCAAAGACAAGGTATTCAATCATGGAGAAACTAGTTTTAGCATTGGTCCATGCTTTGCGAAGATACTTTTCAGGACATGTTATTACAGTTTTAACAAATTTTCACATTGGCCAAGTCCTGGCCAAACCAGACGTTTCTGGACGACTTGCGAAATGGGCAATAGAATTGGGAGGTTATAACATCTGTTATAAACCTAGACCAGCTATCAAAGGCCAAGTTTTGGCAGATTTCATCGCTGAAATTCCTGCTGATAAGCTTGAAGAATGCCAAGCAATCTAAAACCCAGTCCCAGTCATCGACAACAGAGCCTAGACATTGTTTACAGATGGCGCATCAAATAGTGATGGGGCTGGAGCAGGTCTTCGATTAATGAGTCCAGAGGGAGCAGAATTCAAATATGCAATTCGTTTGGATTTTAAAAGCACCAACAACGAGGCCGAATATGAAGCTTTCCTAGCAGGCTTACGCCTCGCTATCAAAATGGGCGCAACAAATTTAGAAGCCCATGTTGATTCATTACTAGTTGCTGAGCAAGTAATTGGAACGTATGATGCAAAGGGAGATATCATGGCTTTATACTTGGCGCAAGCCATGGCTCTTATAGCACAGTTCCAACAATTTAAAGTCACACACGTCAAGCGAAGTGAAAACAAACATGCTGATGCTTTAAGTAAACTCGCAGCAACTAGTTTCAAACATTTGGCTAAGGAAGTTCGCATCGAGGTTTTAAGTAATCCATCAGTTCCCCTCAGACAAGTAACAATGGTCGAAGTAGGAGACCCATCATGGATGTCTCCAATAATAATGTATTTGTTACATGGTTATTTACCAGAAGATAAAGCGCAAGCACGTAAGTTACGATGCAAAGCCCTCAATTACGAAATGATTGACGGTATTCTTTACTGACGTTCTTACATGGGTCCTTCACTCTGCTGCGTTAATAAACATGATGCGCAATACCTGATCAGGGAGGTTCATGAGGGGCTATGCGGTATACATTCTGGGCCGCGCATGGTAGTAGCCAAAGTGAAAAGCGCAGGGTATTATTGGCCCGGAATGTACGTTGACGCGGTGGAGATCTTGCGCAAATGCATGTCCTGCCAAAGGCATGCCCCTAAAACGTTGCGCCCAAAGAATCCTTTGGTACCCGTCACAACAGCTTGGCCATTTCAACAATAGGCCATTGATTTAGTGGGACCATTTCCGGATGCGCCCGGCGCAGTAAAATTTATCATTGTTGCGGTCGATTACTTCACCAAATGGGTTGAAGCCAAACCTTTAGCTTCTACTACAATGATGGTAATTCGCAAATTCATCTGGGAATACATTATTTGCCGTTTTGGTCTGCACGTGCGCATTATTACAAACAACGGTACAAATTAATGGCTGAAGAGTTGCAAACATGGATGACCGAAATGGGAATCCAACATGTTTTCGCTTCTGTTGCACACCCACAAGCAAATGGTAGAGTTGAAAGCATAAACAAACAGTTTGTCGACAGTATCAAGGCCCGCCTTGGCACGGCACGGCGGGGTTGGGTTGACGAATTGCCTAGCATCTTGTGGACACACCTAACTGTGCCCAAGACTAGCACTGGAGAAACTCCTTTTAGCCTTGTGTACGGCACGGAAGCTGTGATTCCTGCCGAAATTGGGTTACCATCTCCAAGAATGCTAGCTTTGGAAAAACAAGATAACGAAGAACAAAGGCGCATCGACCTAGACTTATTGGAAGAACGACGAGAAAATGCAGCGATTCGCGGAGCTAAATACAAGTCCCAGCTTGAAAAGTATTACAACAAAAGGGTGTGCATCTGTTCCTTTTCGCCTGGTGACTTTGTTCTTCGCGATAATGAAGCATCGAATGCCGAAAAACCGGGGAAGTTAGCCCCGCGATGGGAGGTCCGTACGTGATAAATGAATTATTGGGAAAAGGCGCGTACACTCTGAAGCATATGGACGGATCCAGCGTTCCTCGAACCTGGAACGCCCAACAACTACGCCGATGTTATATGTAATCTCAGTCCTCTAAGCAACTTCTGAGCGTTGCGTAACGAGACTGCTTACTTTATCTTGTTATGTAATCTTAGTGGCAGCCATCAGTATGAATAAAATACTTTGCCACTACATACAGTCTTGTATATGTTTATTTACAAATGCATGCAATTCCTTTGGATAAACAAAAACACAAACTCATGAGCCACAAGCTAACTTAATACTTACACTCACACATGAGAACAGAAATTGTTCATTTATCTATCCTACACAAGTAATTGGTCCCATGCAAACATTGTAAACTGAAATATATTATATTCACATCCATAGTACTTGCGCCGCAGCGCAACAGTACAAGTTATCACAAAGTGAAAAATTACAAATTTCCTATTCTATGGATTTGGTCCCCGCATGCCTCTCTATTGACGAAAAGATCTCCTTTAATTTATCAACAAAGTCATCTTGCTGTAGCGCGGCATCCACAAGGTCCATAATCGGAATTTGCAATTGATCATATTTTTCTTTGGCAGCAGAATAGATGGCGGCAGTATTTAGCCCATGCGTGGCAGCACGGCTTGTATCCCATTCGGTCTTCAGCGCATGGGCCACGTGCAAAGTACACTCTCTATAGCCCTCAGCATGCTCGTCATTGCGCGCCGCGATCATCAATTCTGCCACTCTCTCATCCAACTCCGTAGAGTTAAGGATGGCATTTGCAATCTGTATACAAATACAATCAGTATATGTTGCAACAATCAAACCAGACATGTATAAAGAAAAGAGAATATTACCTCCACAATCCTGTACTCCCGCAACCAAGTAAGCTGGTTCATGAAGGATTCGGTGATGCTTTCTACTATAGCGCGAGTGACCTCCGAGTCGTTAATTTTTTGTTCGCCTTCAGCCAAACGGCGGCTAAACTCAGCTTTTTCTGTTCGGTGAAGGTTGATATCTTTTTTCAAACTATCAACCTCATCTTGCAGCCGCGCCTGGTCAAATAGCATAGCAGTAAGATCATCAATTTCTTTATTCTTAAAGGAGAGTCATTTTGGTCGATACCTCATTCTGCTCGCTCCTTTCTCTGTGTGAGCGCGCCTCTTCTGCTGCCGCAACTGCATCAGCTTTCTCTTTCTTGAGTTTCTCAATTTCGTTGCGCAGAGAAATTTTTTCCTTGTTATCACGATCACAAGCCTCCACAAAGCGCTTGCGCTCATCCGCATATTGCGCAGCAAAGGCCTCAAACTTGCGCTTCCATGACAGCGCAGCCCACTCTTCAGTCTTCTTCTCTTCCTCAAACTGGGTCTTTTCCGCCTCAAAATCGACGAGCATTTTCGACGTCTTCTCCTTCTCAAGTTTGGCCTTTGCCTTCTCAAGCTCAACCTCATCCCACTCTTTGTTCATGTTGCACCATTCGCGCATAATCCTGTTTATTGTGGAAGAGGCAAGGGCAGACTCTTGCAAATATGACTCGTAGGTAACCTCGTGGTCTTTTCTTCCTGACGCTTCACCTCCGCCGACGGGAAGATGCCCTTATACCACTCCCTGCAGGAGTGCCAATCAGTGAAAAGATCACCCTGCTTAACTTTCCACACGGGCTGATGAATCGCAGAGGCCCGCCTCTCAGAATAAGAGCGATAATAATAGTCCCCAGGCGTCTCCTCTGGGCGAATAGGCGACTCCTCCTCCGAATCCTCAACAAACACAAAGCCTTCGCTTTGTGTTGAAGGTCCGGCTCCCTTGGATATCAACTTTGACGGTTCCCCAACATCTGTAGCCGTATCTTTAACCTGCTCGCCAGCAGGATTCTCAGCATCAAAATTTTTGGGCTCTTCTTCCGGAGCCACTTTCTCAATATTTTCCGGGACGATGGGTCGGCATCAAGAACAGGAGTTTCTTGCACCGCATCTCCCTCTTCAACGTTTACAGGCCTGCGCGGCGATGGTATAGCAGATGAGGTGGCCGGCGCAGCCTTCACCATTTTCTCTGCAAAACATATTAACAAATACAAAGTATAAGATTCTGCGCAACAAACTAAACGTACCAGGTGAGAACTTCTTTGCAAAGGCATCCAGATTGCTCTTCTTACCAATGCGTGGGCGCGCAACTTTGGTTGGCGCAGGAGTTTTAGTCTACACCTCCTTCCTCTTCTTAGAAGTGCGCTTCAACGCCTCTTCCGGGCTAGAAGGTACTTCCAAAGGATCATCTGGGTTCAAGCAGGAAGAGATGAGGTGTCAACGGGTTCTGGCTTCGGTTTCTTCAAACCTACAGGCGCAAGACCCTCCAGTGAGTCCGACACCACCACATAATTGCACCAAGAGTCAGATACGGGAAGCGTACCTTTCTTACCCTCAGCTTTCGCAGCAGCTGATGGCTTGGGTTTTTGCTCTGGGTTGGAAGGGGGAGGCGCAGCAGCTGCAGCAGCAGTTGGTTTCTTCTTCTTCTTCGAATCAGGGCCTACGCCCAAGTTTAGCAAATCACCTACATAATCAATCATATTGAGCAAAGGTTGCGCCATTAGTTATATTGCAATATTACTTAGAAAAAATTTTCAAGAGTAATATTGCAATATCAACTTAGGCTTTGTAAGGACTTATTTACCAGTCTTCGAATATGGTTGCGCCTCCAGATCCTCCTTCTTGGGCAACTCAAAGTTCCCCAAGATTTGTGAGAACCAAGTTTCCTCACCATCAGCAATAGTCACGACGGCCATTTTTCCTTTCTCTCTCTTGAATGAGACCAAGTAGAGAGGCGCAGCTACATAACAAACATTTTTGCATCAGTACATATCTATTGAAAGATATTGCTAGGAAGTTAAAGGGTTACATACTAGTTCCATCTTCTGTATACACCGGTTTTTCCCGGCGTTCCTTCTTCCAGAAAATACTCATCCCGGCAGCGATGAGGGCCCTCTCCGGCAAAACAATATTGGGCATATCTTTAATATCTTGATACCATACCTCGTCGGCAGGTATGGGAAGGGTCTCCAGCTCGATCTCATCACCGGCCCGGAATGTCATCTTCATCGGGATCACTGCCGCCTTGATAAAGAAGAACTTCTGCTTCCAGTCGTGGTAGGACTTCGGCGGCACCAACAGCAATCGTTTGGCTTGCACACGCTATTGGAACGAATAAAAAGCCAACGAGCAGTGCAGCTGGTAGAAAACTCTAAACTTCTCGATCGATGGCACGATCTACATCGATCGGCAAACGAACTCAAAATGCCGGATCCTCACCATTCCCATCGGGCTCAACTAGGAAATGTGAATCTTGTAAAAACCAAGAATTTCCAGCAAGAAATGGTCACCGACAGCCGGAAGTTCCCTTCGGCAAAATAATCGTAAAATAATGTAATGTAGCCGACCGGCGCATCAGCCGCCATGGCATTCGCCACCAGAAAAAACGCTTTCCAGGATGGAACGAGAAGGAAGTTGGTGGCAAGATTATCGAAATATTTCTTCGACCACTTGAGCGGTGGCAAACTTGACGACGACATCTCAGCAGAACTTGCACCGGTGGCCATAACTCGAACTTTGAAGAAAACTTAGAAAACTTTGAAGGTCGCCGGAATTTTTGAACATAAATTTCTCTCAAGTTATAATTGGGTGAGGAAGCAAATGGATCATTGATCCCTTTATATACTAACCGCAATTAATGCACGATTTGACTGCAGCGTCTTTTGCGACCGTCACGTATCCCCAAGTAACCGCAAGGGCGAGTGGGGAACAGTAACCGCCCCACGCGCGCGAGTGTCGCCCAAAAGCATTAAATACGGTAAGACATGTACTGTTGACAGCCTATCAACAGTATCACCACGTCTCAAGAACGTGCGTCGTCACCAACTACACCATCCAGATAAGTGACACGTGTCTAAGTATATTTGAAATTCAAATACTTTTTCAAAATTCACTTACGACACATTATCAAGATGCATAACGCAACAAAAAGCTAGTCCTTACCTAGCGCAGCATATTTATCTTAAGTCCAGTGCTCCACCTACTTTTTATTCTTACATAGGAGCAACACTGGACTGGGGGACTTGAAGGGGTATAGTCCCAAAAACCTTGCGCCAATCAAGGAAACCATACCCATTAATAACTTCTAAGAAAACTGCACGCAGACTTCTTTGCCAAAATAAGATTTATTAGAACTCTGCGCCAAATATCCAAGAAAGGAAAGCGTCATTTAACTACCTTGCGCGGGCTCGCGCAAGGTTCAAAGTTAACCTTGAACATTCTTGTTTGATAATGCTTCAGCCCGCGCAAGGTTCAAAGTTAACCTTGAACATTCTTGTTTGATAACGCTCCATGCACAAACCTTGCGCAGATATCTATATCAAAGCAAGCATCCACCAAACGTTGCGCTAAGCAGCAAGGAGAAGAAGGAAGATCAGTTAACTAACTTGCACTTCTCGCGCAAGG
This sequence comes from Scalesia atractyloides, assembly GCA_947069175.1. Lineage (NCBI taxonomy): Eukaryota > Viridiplantae > Streptophyta > Magnoliopsida > Asterales > Asteraceae > Scalesia > Scalesia atractyloides. Next base: position 23,659,444 of record CAMTDV010000015.1, on the reverse strand, counting down.
AAACAGTAAACCCTGAGAAACTTTCTCTTAGCAAAATCCTTGACTTGGTGCAGAAGCAAAGGGAATCTTTTCTGTTGTAACAGAATGTACACGTGGCGAATAATAGATGGGTAACAGCTGTGAAACCTTCTAGAAGCATTAACACCCAATCATGCAAGCATCTTTTCGGTTATAACCAATTGCTACGTGGCAGCATCTGGACGGCTAAGGAAGATCACGGTGATGGCATGCTCACATTTATAAGATGTAGTGATCTCATGTTGACACGTGGCACCTCCCTAACCGCTGATGAGCTCACGATCTGTGTGCACTAACGGATTGCCAACAAACGTTAACGGAATAACAAAAGATTCCGTTAAAGTTAACAATCTCTCTTTTTGGCCAAACACCGGCTATAAATAAGTAACTTGGAGTTCAAGGAGAGGTATTCACTCTCAACTACTCTCTCACTTACAATACTTACTTCCGACTACCTGTACTTATTCTCACGCTGGAGGGTGGTCACGGAGAGAACCCCCTTCTCCATGTGGCGAGCTAACGGTGTTCTGTTTTGCAGGATCAGCCAGAATATTGTTCTATTCATCATCCATTGTGAAACCAAACGGAGGAGGGTTAACCCTTTTATGAAGAGCCCATTCCATAGATCTACTTTGATTCCGGTCTAGTTGATCTAGGGTTTCTTCAGATACCATTTATTTCGCTTTGTAACTGCTTGTACTCGAGATTCTATTATAACAAGGTTAACTGTATTTTAAACGCATTTTATTTCGCTTAATTATCGCATTTAAACGCTTAATACTCAAACGCTCATCACAACGTAAACTCAACGCGGTTAATTATGTTATTATGTGTGTTTATATGTTATGTATGTTTATACTCGCTTAAACGCTCACTCACTCGCTCGCTTAACTCGATTTAACGCACTAATACGCAACACAACGCTTAACGTCTCGCTAAAATGCTTAACGTACTTAAACTAACCAATAAGAACGAAAACACCAAACAAAACAACCAACGCACGAACTGGATCACTCGCACGAGGCACACGATCGCACGAGGGACCCAGGCTCACACGAGGCCTGATTCGCACGAGTCATATCTGGCTCGCACCAAAACACACACTCGCACGAGGACTCACTTGTACGAGGCACACTTCTGCACTCCTTTCCTCTCTCCTATAAATAGCACACTTGTGCACACACATGCTCTCTTGCTGTCACTCGCACGGAAACTCTTTACTTGTATTTCTCTGTTTTCCAAGTAAGTAACAACGATTTTCAAGAAAACCACAACGATTTACACGACGATTTACACGAGTTTATCTCCGATTTAACCCAAACTTATTTGTTTACGAAAACCTTCATCTTTTTCATAAAACTTTCTGATTTTTACTTGGATTCACACTTAAACGAGTATATTAGGCTTAGCTTTGGCTTCCCAAGTTAGAAATCTTGTTATTTCAAACTCACCAAGTGTTAAAATCCTAAGAAAACTATATTAAACTTGATTTTACACAAAAACGGACAAAAACTGACATATGTTTCGTTCACTACATAGTGGGACGATGCGGTGTCAAAACTGTCATGAAAAATACTCGAAATCACATCCGATTCAGACGAAAACTCAGTCCCGGACGCACGAAGACGCAAGAACAATCACTTGTGCGAACCAGACTAGCTCGTACGAAGCACGCTTCATATGACCCAGTCCAAGTTCCCACGAGAGGCTAAACTCGCTCCAAAGAGCTCCCTGACCCTAGGTTTGATCAGTAGCTTAAGGCTGGAGGGATGTACACTCGATTTCCCGAAGAAAGACGCGAAAAACACTTGATTTTGGACACGAACAAGACAAGCTCGCACAAGGATCACTCACACAAAGCACCGTTCGTACGAGGCACCCCTCGTGCGAAGCTTCACTCGTACGTACGAACGATTTGTTCCTCGCACCAAACTCTGTTTCGACCGTTTCAGCACTATGGAAGACTTATGCACTTTTGTTCCCGCTTGCAGGCTGATTCGGCGCTTTCCTCACTCCATCTCGCTCGTATTTAACTGTTTAAGCACGCACTGTGAGTATACTTGACCCCTTTTCGCTTTAATGCACTTTTTGGGTGTTACATACGTTCTCTATAACAAAACACAGCACACGACACTTAAAACGCTTTAAACGCAAAACGCTCTCGCATGCTATACGTGAAACTCTGAATTGTTGTGTGCTACGCTTATGCTTCATGACTCGCACTACCACCCTTAACATGATAGTACTATAGGTTGACCTGCCACCCGTAGGTTCGGGGGTTGTTAAGGCATGCTCTCGTTTACTTTTTACGTACGTGGACACTTTGGTGGACACGTGTCATGCAATCTCACACGGGGTCTGTTGGTTAGCTAGTCTCAATGCTATTAGCCTATATGATTCATGCTACGTTTATACATCCTAATTTTGCGAAACGCTTTACTTACTATACTTAGGCTAAACCTGTGTACTCACTTTTACATTATGTATTGACTTTTATTTTAACGTATGTGACAAGTTGATGGTTCGTATGCTAAAATGGATTAGGATTCTAGATACTCGCCTAATTCATTTATGATTTTGTTTAATTGTTTGAGACAGTTGTATTCCATTTTTGACTATTCTGTATGGAAATTTTATTTGGTATTTATGAAACTGGAATTTAATAAAATATTGTCACCAAATAGTCGTTATGGAATCTCTCGAGCAATCTCGTCGTATAGTGCCACTTCCCGATAATTCCGCCATCGGTTGAGGTGTGACAGGTTGTTGGTTTTACGATGATGGCGGTGGTGTTGGTTGATGACATGGGTGGCGAAAAAAGTGGTCGGGGTTGGTGGAAATGGTGGGTGGTGATGGTGGTGGGGTGGGTAGGTGGTGACGATGCAGGCAGGTGGTGGCGATGATAGAAACTTGTGATGTGGTGGGAGATGGTGGTGGTGGTCGATGAAAATGGCAAAAACGACAAAAGTCATGGACTAAAATGGCAGAAAACAAAACTATTTGGACTAAAATGGCAACAAAAAAACTACTTGGACTAAAGTGGAAATTTTGGTCAAACCTTAAGGACTAAAATGGCAATTTACTCTTAAAACATACACAGAAATTTCTACACATATCTCTCATTCATACAATGCTTACAAACACAAATGCTACATCAATTTACATCATATTATCAATAACCCATTCAGAATTTAACATTTTTCCTATTCATTCTTCCTACAACTTTCCACCAAAAACAGAATTGTACCTTACCGTATGTTTATCAAGCCGAGATGATTGAGAATCCAAGTTCATGCATGAGATTTAGCCCCAATTTCACCTTAAATCTTTTTGAATTTGATAAACTTAGGTTGAAGAGGGTTTTCTCTTCTTCTCTATCCGGTCGTAACACACACACACGCACATTGCACATACCGTTTTGTTTTTCTTTCATTTTATTTTTCATTTTTCTAGAGTGTGCACATCTAGCCCCTAAACTTTAGTGTTTATTTCTTATTGGCCATAATATACTTACATTCTTACTAACATTGGACAATATTTAACTAGGTTAAGTGCTTAGTTTCCATACTTCATACAAGTGCTCAACATAAATATATAGTTGAAACTAGGATTTTGTGGTGTTACAATAGTTGCTTCAATGTTTCCTGGAAATGGAACCAAATGATAGGAACTAGAAAAGGAACGGCCGATTTTACTGAAAAACTAAGATGGTCGGCCCGATTCGAGAGGGACGAATCTCCAATACAAGAACAGTAGAACACTAATAATTATAATAAACAAGACATGCCAGATTAGAACAGGAAATGGGATACTTATATGTAAAATAGAAGAGTTACTATTCCTAAATTTCAGCCCCCAAAATAAGCTTTCTGACTTTAACTTTGACTACACTAACGTTCCGCCTCCTATTAATTCTGCCTTGCTTCTGATTGACTGGGTCAAGTAACTGAACCAAGACATTTGAGTTGACCAGCTAATAACACTGCTTTTGATATCATACAACTTCAACATTCTTGGACATGATATAAAAATTTGCTACTAACAATGTTAATCACTAGATTAGGTCAACGTGCAACCAAGATTAGAAACCACACTTTTCAATCCAGCTATCCAAGATTGAACACAAACTTCATACAATTTCAGACTTCAAAAGATTCTACGATTTGTTAATACAAAAAAAAAACAGAACCTTTATGCAATTTCTAACAACAGTATAATTCCCAGATGCAAAACAGAAATCCATTATTAGAACATTGTGTATCTATTGAATTAAGGATGCAAACAAGCCAAGCGCGAGCATTTCACTACTCGAGCTTGACTCAGTAGGCTTTGACGAAGCTTGAGCTAGAGCTCGGCTGTCGATCCTATGTGTTTGGGCTTAACCTAGCTCTCGTATTAAAACATTGAAGCTCGAGATCAGCTCGGCTCTAGCTAACTTAAAAAAAACCTCTTAAGCAAACTAAAGATCGACTCAAGCTTGGCTGGATATTAGTTACAGAAGTCTAAAAAGAATTAATTAAAACTTAAAAATACACAAGGATCGATAAGGCTCAAGGAGCCTAAACGATCTATTAAAGGCTCGAGCTGGATAACTAAACAAGCTATAATTGAGGAGCTTCTTATCGAGATCCGATCTCGAGTAGCTCGCGCGCGGCTCGTTTGCACCGCCTACTATGGATGCAATGAATGTTGGTAAGACAAGTTTAATTTTTTAATGTTGAATAGATAGGGAATACAAACACATCTGGTATTATTATCAAAAGAGCAGTCACATGATGTAACAAAGAAGAGCCAGCCCCCTTCGCCTCTGCATAACTTTTCCCCAATTTCGTTCAGTACCACCACTACATCAATTCAAACACAAACAATCACCATTAATCCCTCATAGCGAAAGTTGGAAACGAACACCTACCTTCTTGTGTACTGAGCTTTGTTGATTGCGAAATTTGAGTACAAAATTAGGAAAACGCGAGGAATAACAACTTCTTCATGATGAAACTACTGTTTGTTGAATGCTCGAACAGTACACCTCCGATTGTTCATCTTATAGCCGATATAGAGATCAATTGTTGAATTTGGAGCCCCCAAGATGTTTATGGATACCCAAAATGTCTATTGCATTAAACGTAAAGAAACCATGTAGTTTACACCAAGAAGCAATGAAGTCCCATACTGCTTGGGCCAAACCGCAAGACACGAAAAAGTGGACCGCACTTTCTTCAGTTTCCCCGCAAATTCTGCACATCACCAACCTGCACGTTTCTTTTCACCAAGTTCAGTAAGGTAGGAAGTCGATCGAGGCTCAAAAAGTTTACTTTTAGAGGAGCTCAGTTGTTCTAACAGAAACCCGTTCCAAGGTCCGAAAAAGTAGCACTTTGCAACCGTTTTCTTATGCTTTTAAGTGTGAACTGACCTGAATTATCCAAATCCCAGCTCCATTTCACCCAGCTCGACATTTTGACCTTTTGTTTGATAAAATAGCCATTTATACACCAAATTATTCATAGGGACTGTTTTGCTAAGCTTATTTAAGTGACTTATTTACTTATTGACTTTTTTGAAAAGTTAAAAGGTGTTTGTGTTAGCTTATTAAGTGAAAGCAATAAGTCATTAAGTCACTTCATTCTAACTTATTTACTTTTTTAAAAAGTCAATAAATCACGTGTCACTCCAAAATAAACTTAGCCAAACAGCCCCATAATATTAATACATTGCAATTCAAAATTTATTAAGAACTATCTTATTTCGTAGACATGGATAATAATACTTTCAGCAGCCCATCAGTCCATGCAAACAATTATCCGGTTGTCAGCCCACCAAAATCTAATGACAAAAAAAAACCATGATCACCGGCCTTTTATATCTCGGTTTGCTTCCCACGAGGCCCATTATCAACTGGTGATATCACGAAGTCTTTGGGTATGTTTGGCAAGGAGCTTTTAGAAGCTTTTAGGAGCTTCTAGCTTTAAGCTTTTAAGAAAAAGCTCCAGCTTAATAAAAATCCTTGTTTGATTGAAGGAGCTTCAAGCTTTTAGGTTAGAAGCTTGAAGCTTTTGGTTGAACGCTCCTACTAGTAGCGTTTAGAAGGAGCTACAAGCTTTTAGGGAAAACATGACTATTTTAACCTCTAAAGATAATGAACTTTTTAATGCACCAACTTTTTAATGTCCATTTTGATCATTTTATACATTTTATTAAAAGCTCCAGCTACTCTGCCAAACACCTAAATATATCTAAAAAGCCTCCAGCTACCAGCTTCCAGCCACTAGCCATCAGCCTCCAGCTTCCAGCCACCAGCTTCCAGCTTCCAACTACTTTATCCAAATTAATTCTTTTAGGCCCTTTATTGGACCCATTATAGAGGTGTACATTTCACGTTTTTTTTATTTTTTTTCATTCTTGGTTTCGGTTTCAAACCGGTTCACTTTGGGTCAACAAAAGTCCAAACAGGTTCTTGGTGGAAGCGGTTAGGAACTGGTGTTTGGAGAGGGAAGTAATAAATTCAGTTTGGTTTTCGTTGCAGGTTTTTCAGAGAGTTTTGACGGGTTTAGGTCGAGTGTAGCCGGGTTGATTCTTGTTTCAGTGTATAGGTTTACAATCCGAGGAAAACCCAGCGGGTAGGGTCGGTCCATATACCCCGGGCCTAACAACATACAATTCCAGATTTTTTTTATTGGCGTAGGTTTGGGGGTAGCTTTTCTTTAAAGGGTTGTGTGAATTAGTCGTTTAAAAAAAAACTTATATAAATAATACCAACAGATGTTAACTAAAGATTTTCCAATTTAATTCTCTACTAGAATTTCTCCACCATGCGTTGCGGCGGGAAATCCGCGTACGAACTAAACGATAAAGACCAATATGAAGATGCAAAACATATATGCCTAAAAGGCAAAAACTGAAGTAAAATGTAACAAATGGAAGAAAAAATAGAAACATCGTACATATGGCGTGGTATTGCGACCCGGACAAACTAACGGAAAAATGGTGGTCACGTAGTGTTGAGAAATTTTTCCAAAAAATAAAGTTATATAGCGTATTTAGTTTTTTTGTAAAAAAACTAATGAATGAAAGTTATATAAGGATAATAAAACTATAAAACTATTGGGTTAAAGACATAATTTATGATAATGTATAGGGTTAATTTGAAACTTAAAAAAAGAAAAAAAATGTGGCGCTAAAAGTGTAAGAACCAAAACCTTGGTGGTCAAATTTTAAAACAAAAAAAAAATCTTGTGAGACGGTTTAAAAAAACTAACAAAAGTTAAAGAAGGATCAAAACAATTGTGATCAAAACATAGAATAAAATAAAAACAAAAGAAAGACTCTTGCCAAAATTAAAAACCTACAAAAGGTTAGGGTCCAAAACAAAAATATCAAAAGTCTCTTGTAGCTAATAAGATGATATTTAATATATATAATAATAACTAGGGTCGTAGTTACCCGCGCGTTACACAGGGACCTGGTTGGAATTCAGAACGTATAGCATACCATGACAACCGATAAATAAATTTATAAATTAATTAATGATTTATTAATGAGTTATGCTATTTGTGTCGTAAGTCGGATCTAAACATCAAAATAATAATAAAGTGTAAAACGATATAGTAAATAACAAAGGTAAAAATAAGGTAAACGAAAAAGAAAACAATAGAAACTTGGTCGGTTTTAGCGCACTCGTTATAGCAAAAACAAAAAAAAAGTTAAAAAATATGTTCAAAAGTGTATCGGCGTGTTCGTTAAAAAACATTAAACAAAAAAAACCTTTGCCACATTCGTTATAGCAAAGAAAAAAATTAACAAATATGTCTAAAACGGTATTAACGTGTTCGTTAAAAAACTATTTAGGGGTAGAAAAGTAATTTTATTAAAGTAAAAGAAAAAATAAAACAGTTAAACTAAATGGGTTGTAAATGAAAAAAATTACACAAAATGACAAAATAGAATTAAGAACAAAAATATTGATAAACTTGTAAAACATGTATCAGATGTAGTATAACATTATTTATCTTCTTTTCTTTTATATTGTATATATAATATAATAGATTTTATGATAAAAGTTCAATTATTTAAATATCAATAGATTTTAAGGTGACAAGGTGTGATATGTTGATTTTAGTAAATTTGTTTAGATGTAATTATCAGTTATCTAGAATCATTTTATAATAACAGGTTTTGTATATGGGAAATAGAAAATGTTAAAGAGACACCATAATTATCTATAGATATTTAAATATATTTCTTTTGAAAAGCTTGGAACTTATTTCTTGTAAAAAATTGAAAATCTTGGAAACTCCTCGGTTCTTCCCACAAAACCAAGCCTCTATCTCGAATGGACGTTTGGCCAATCAGCCTGGTAGACGAAGGTATCTTCTATCTAATAACATAACTTAAAACAAAACCTTTTTATCAAAGTATATGATATAATAAAAGATGAGTTATTTTCAAAGAGATAAGATAACTTAATGATATAACTAGTAAATATCTCTCGTGTGTTGCGATAGAAATTTGGTTGATATCCATTCGGTTCATTACGATACTGGTACTGTACCGGCACTTGTTATAGCAACCTAAAGATAAAACTTAAAAAATAAAGTTATGATATACTCAAAAGAATATTGACTTGTCTTTTATATCGATTGAAAACCATAAAGTGAATATGTTATCTGGTTGGAATGGACACGGTACCAATATTGTTGGGACGGTATGATACTGATATTCGCTATAACTTTCAGCATAAAAAAGATACTCTACACCGCTACCAAAGTTGTACGAACGATATCGGTTCGATTCATCATGATAAAAACAAAAAAAATAACAGTTAGTTTTTTACTTGTTCAATTTTGAACAAATAGTTTATAGAAATGTGAATTAAAGTAAACACATCGCAATTGTGTATTAAAAACTTTAAAAAGCATTATACTATATATTAGAATAATGGTGGCGTCAATTATTTATAATAAAGTTAATTAAAACAAACAAAGATCTACAGTAATCTACATGAAAAAAAAAATTAAATGTGAATAAGCATTGATAAAATGTATGTTTGTATTTTGATTACATTACCACTCTATAATATCAAAACAAAGAGACATCTACAATAATTTATATAAAAATATAAATGTAAGTTTGCATTGATAACGTATGCGTTTGTGTCTTGATTATATTTACATTACCACTTACAATTCGGTTTCAGAAAAAAAAAATTGTGTCAAGGCATAAATAAAAATAGGCTCACTGCTGAAATACAATACTCGAAGTTATATAAAGGATTTTATCTTAAAAGTTAAAAAAATATGTTTAAAATTATTTATAATAATAATAACATAATAAAAAGTTAAAAACAGAAAAACAAAATAATTAAAAAAGTTCAAAAGAGAAAATAAGAAAAAGTAAGTATAGTAATAGATGATTATTTGTTATATTACTATATATATATATAATATATATAGGGGATGGATCATGAGAAAACTAGTTTAAATAAGAAAATAAAAAAACTAATTAAAAAATCCAAAAAAACATATCAAATTTTTTTTATTTTTTTTTATAAAAAATCGCTATATATATTATATAAAAAACTTTAAAAAAAATAAACAGCATATAATGCACATGTATAGTACACGTATAGTGCACATGTGCAGTACAAATTTTTTTTTGAAAAAAAAATATATAAAAAGCAGCGATTTTTTATAAAAAAAAATTGTAAAAAAAAATTTGTATGTTTTTTATGCTTTTTTGGCTTTTTTAGTTAGTTTTCTAGTTTTATCACATTTAATTAGTTTTCTACGTATCAAAATCTTATTTTTCACTCCCTCTATATGAGTCGTATATAGGGTTATACGACCGTATAAAATAATCTGACATGACAAATAATGGGTTGTGTAATGTTATACGGCTCGTATAGATGGAGAAAAAATTAGGTTGTATAATATTTTATACGGGCCGGTATAAATTATATGAGGATTGGGTCGTATAACACTAGAAGGGTCGTTATACAACTCGTATACACGGAGACAGAAAAAAACATTCTCTGACATTTTTATATGCAAGATTCTCGTATACGGTTCGTATAACTCTATACGGGCCGTATAGCTCTAGGGGTGTAAAAATAAGATTTTGAGGATGTGAGAATAGTGGGAGCCTTTTTATATATAGCTAGCATATTACCCGCAGGTGCATGTTTCATACATGGTTGATCATATATCAAACAAAAATTACAATGAACCATATTAAAACCTAACCAAAAGGCCTTCAGATTGATTGAATCCTAACATAATACAAAATCGACAATCCATTATCCGAAGACATAACATAGTAAGGCCAAATCTAAGTCTTACATCCTTTTGGCTTTCATTAACTTTAGCAACTCTTTCCGTCATTTCATTAACCTTTTCTGTTAGCCTACTATCAGAAACGATTATATCCTCCAACATCTTTTGAAGTTGTTGATAGACGTTAGTGTCATCGCTTGTGGGCGACATTTTCTTACAGACTGAAACACTATACCAAAAATAACAATTCTTGCTAATTAGAAACAAAGATAGGCCAAAAAAACTAAATAAAAATAAAAGGCCAAACAAATTGTTGATTAATTGGCTCAAAATCAAAGCTGCAACCAATAGCTTATGTCAAGCAACCTGGATGCCACGCCTACGATATCGTTAAGTTCGTCATCGCCATTCCTAGGGCAAATAATGTTGAAAGCGAAATAACAAAACGATCCGTAAATAAAGGGATTTAAAACCTTTTAATACAAACCAAAAGGTGTAAACAAAATGTAAGCGAGTCACCCAAATAACCGAATACAAGCACAAGCCTAAAGATACATCACAAAGTTGTATAATCAATAACTAAAGTACAATACATAACAATGTTGTGCATAGCAATGTTACTAATTTATATATTATAAATAAGTAACCAAGGCTTGATTTAAAGGCTTGGAATACCGGTGGCTTGTTTCAAGCTTAAGCCAAATAAGAAATTTCGTCAAACACCCAACCAAAAAAACAAATTACCTATCAACAACGGATTTACAACAACTATAAACAACAAATAAGTTTAGGCGTTGAAATCCAACCATCAACCATCGAGTAACAAAACGACAACCAACCATTTAACCTTGGCTCTTACAGAAACAACCACCAACGTACATCATGTAACAAAAAGGGAAAACGTCATTGATTATCATAAAAGATAACCCAATGTTTCTTTTAAAGCTCAAATCCAACAAAAGAAAACTATCATCGCATATCAGTTAACAAGCCGAAAAAACTCAGTGGCAATCAGCTAACCAAACTAGTGCTTCTTCTAAACCAACATAAACCATTTCTTTGCTCAGGTCCAAGGGAAAAAATCATCATCGCATATCATGTAACAAAATCACAACCATCGGCGGTAAAAATATAACAAAATCCATGGCAATCGTTTAAGCTTCGGTCTAAATTAAAACAACTATCATCTCAATAAACACCCAAAAAACCATAAAACTAAGAAATATGTAGGTGTATTGCAAAAACCATACTAATACCGCAAGGCCAGTCATCACCGGTACAACAACAAAGCAAATTGGTGGTTGGAACACAACAATCAACGACATCACAACTTTGTTTCAAGCCTAGGCCCATAAGAACATTCATCATCGTATAAAATACATACCGAATCGTAAGCCAGAAAATGACAATCACCGACCAAAAATTTTTCTTACAAACTCAGTTATAAAAGACACAACCACCATTGCATAAACGACAACCCAAATCGTACATGCGAAGAAAATTTCTTCAAAACTCCAGCATGAAGGAAACAACCATCATCGCCCAAAAAACCAACATAAAAACATAGAATCAAAACTTTACGGTTGTAATTAAACGAAAACCACAATAACAATCATAAAGAACACAGCCACAAATAACATAGGTGTTCGAAAAACAACATAAACCAATAAAACAACTAGTACAGAATGTAACACTGGTAAGATTGAAAAACCCACAAGCTCGTCCACGACGGGGGAAGAACTGCCGGAAACAACATACTCACTGGAATAGGCAAAGATAAAAGAGAGTGACCACAAGCGGCTGCCACGGAAACAAAAAGGGTTTTGAAACCCTTAAATATCCAACAAAATAATGAGTTGTAAAGAAAATGTAAACGTGTCAAACCAAGAACCCAACACAAACAAAAATCCTAAAGGTATAACACAAAGCTACACAAACAACTAAAGCACAATGCACAACCAAGTTATGGATACATTTGTTATAAAATTTATAATATGTAAATATAATAAAGTGAATTTTATGAAAAGAAAGCAAAATTAAAGTAAATTATATGAACAAACCCAAAAGTATGATATAATATTAAGTAAATTAAAGTTTATTTTTTTTCAAAAGGATGTTGGTGAAAAACAAATTTATCAAACGTTGGTGCTTTGATTTTTTTTTTTACTAAAACTAAAATATGTATGTTTGTAAATCTTATTTTCTCACTCTTAATCTTATTGGATAAACAAAATTTCAACATGTTCTTTGTAACAAGTTAATAAAATTTAAAGAACCATTTTGTTAAATCATGATAGTTTAAACTTTTTTAAATTCTTTTTATTTCTTTTATAAACATACTTTTTTACTAGTTGTGAGTTGGTAATCAATGTTTATTTAATACATATTATATTGTTATAAATCTCAATTTGTTTAAAATGGTATTCGCTATCAGAAATTAAGGTTTCATACAAAATCTACCTTAATCTATGTGTTTTATTCCCAGAAAATCAACTAAACACAATGTTTTATACAACTAGCAACAATAACAAGACTAGAGGATCATGAACATGGTACAAAACCTATACAAAGTTTACGATCTCATGAAAGACGTATGAGATTGTAACACACAATGAAACCCTAGAAAAAGAACTAACAAATTTGATTCTCTATTAAAATATCATATTGAGCTACAACTAGTCTTTATATACAAGACGAAAGATGCCTAAGCCCGTGATCATCCCAGCCCATGAACCACACTCTTTCTTTTTTTGTCAATTGAGCCTCTAATAAGCCTAGCTAGATCTTACACAGCAAACCATTTGCAAATTTCCAAAAACTTCATAATAAAATAACAAAGTATTAGAATTTATAACAAACCAAAAATAACTTAAAACATTTAATACAAAACTGATATGCATACTTACAACACCCCCTCATAGTTTTATATTCAAACAATTTACTAATCCTAACCACTTACACATTTCATTATGAAGTGGAGGTTATAGACCCTTGGTAAATATGTTGGCAAGCTACTTTGACAAATTTATTCCATTTGTACTCCAAATTCCAGCAGCTACTTTTTCACGAAGAAAGTATAAATCAATTTCACAATGCTTCGTCCGATCAAGAAAGACCGGATTAGCAGCTATGGAAATAGTCGCGCTCTTATCACAATTCAATTGTATTGGCAAAATGTCAACTTTCAGTTATTCACCATCCATAACACCTCACAAGAAGCACCACACAACGATCTCAACAAGTGATTTGGACACTACACTTTGTGTCTTACTTTTCCAAGAAACAAGTGAGCTACCTAGAAATATGCAAAAACCAGTTACTAATCTTCTGCTTGAACTACACTTTGCCCAATCCGAATCAACATACACACTAAATTGAAAAACATCACTTTTTTAACATAATACCAAGACTTGGTGCCCTTTTTAAATATCTCAACAACCTAAAAGCAAGTTAAGTGTGTGCATTTGTAGGTTTATGCATATGTTAACTTAAAAAGTGAACTGTATAAGAATTATCTAGAGGTCTTGTATGAGAAATATATACTAACTTTCTAGTCAACCTTTGATACTCAAGAATACTAGATAAATTTGACTTTTCCTTTTTGCAAAGATCACATATGACATAGTTTTACTCAATAGGACATCTTCTTAGCTTGCATCCACTCATACTATACTCATTAAAGCCACTTATACTATACTCATTGAAAAGATCCATACAATATTTCCTTTGAGTATGAAACACACCATGATTATTATTAATCACTTCAATTCCTACGAAATATTTTAATTTTCTTACATCTTTAATAAATAATTCATATTGAAGTAATAATTTTTCACATTACTAATTTCACTTTTAAAGTTACTAGTTAAGACTATATCATCTACATAAACAAGCAAAACAATTAAAATTCTGCCTATAGACTGAATGAACAATGAGTGATCACACTTAGATTGATTAAACCCAAATTAATAAGAACTTAAACCAAAGTTTCATTCCACATACGTGGAGTCTGTTTTAAACTATAGAGAGACTTGTCCAACTTACAAACTAGATTTGAATTCTCATTTTTTAAACCTTTAGGCATACTCATATAAACTTCTTCCTTTAGTTCACCATAAAGAAAGGCATTATTAATGTCCAATTACTAAAGTGGCCAATTGTAACGCTTTATATTTTTGTACTTCCTTATTTAGAAAGAATATTCGTATTTTCTATATTTGGAAACTTGTAACCGTACTGTTTTCGTATTTCTTTTGCAATCTTGTAATTCGAGGATTTTATCTTAATAAAATACTACTTTTACACATGCTTATACGTGTTACAAATACTTGGGTTACGTTATTAATCTTGAATGCTTATGCGCAACTAATACTCGAAATACTTGTACTCATAACTTATATGTGCTTGATAACTATTAAATATGTGGTTACATTCTAATATAATATACTTGAAACGGGTTAAATACGGAAAACTGGCACGAACTAACCCAACCCATAACCTTCGGGCCGAAGATACACGAAGGTAGCCCAAGAGGCCACATTCGTGGCCTTCGTGCCACATAATAATAATAATAATAATAATAATAATAATAATAATAATAATAATAATAATAATAATAATAACAATAACAATTTAAAGTAGCTTCATGCTAGAAGGGGCCCCCTTCCCATCTCAATTCCACACGAAGGTGGCTTAAGCCATTGGGCTTTCGTGCCCTTTTCCCTCCACGCGAAACCAAAAGCCCAACATGCTTTCGCCCCCCTCCTCCTTCGTGCCAACATGCCTTCGTCCCAATTCTCCTTCGTGACACCACAAGACACGAAGGCCTATGCCTTCATGTAAATAAATGAGTTTCGTGTGGTTTGGTCTGCATACTGACATGTTACACGCAAACTAACAGAATGTTCTAAAACCTTCTGTCCCACTTTTATTGCAGCTCCTAACTACCACTAAGCATCTTAAATGCTTAAACCCTAATTTTAGCTTATTAATACAAGCCTCCTTTCACTCCTTTATCCTTTCCACACCTCCAAATCTCTCTCAAGCTCTCATTTCTCTCAAAGTTCTTCAAACGCATCAGTGAACTTCCTAGTTGTTCACAGTGAGTTTCTACTCACAATTTCTCTCTTTTTCTTCTCTTTTCTTCTCTAAATCTCTTGGATAACCTCTAGGAAGGTTTCCACAAGTTTTCCTTGACAAACTAAAGTGGAACCTCACCACATTGAGGTCCAAGAAAGTTATGAACTTTCTGTTGTAAACTTATATTTTTAATTCTTGGTTATTTTAACTTAAACTTAGTGTAAACTTGTACCCACCAAACTCCCAACTTAGGTCATAGTTGTGGTTTGTGTTGTGGTTGATTTCCACCAAGAACACAAGCTTAAATCTCACTAAAATTTTGTCCAAATGATCTAAGTGATTGAAAACCATCCAAGCTTCAACCTCTTATGTTGAAAGTCTTGTGCATGAGTTGTGTGTGAACCTTGGAAGCTTTGGCTATCCGAATTAGTTCCACAAAATCTCACTTTTTCACACTTTTTAACTAGTAACATCAAGTAGCTTCCAAGAACCAAAGTAACATAACCCCGCCGCACCTCCAACATTTGTCATGATGGGTATGGAATACATGGTTAGATGTCATGAACTTAGGTTATATTATCTTAGTTCTAGATTCCTCATTTGTGATTGTAATGGGCACGTTAGGACTCATGAAAACATATAAAAACACATAAAAACTTAGTGTACAAACGAGTATTTAGACAAGATATATTTTCGTGTACATATACTTTTATACTTAAATTTTGAATTTCAACTCTCTTCAAATTCCAAATACTCATACACATTCGATCCCCAATGTACGGTAACTTTGGTATCTAAACCCAACGACTCGTCGACTCCCGGTTATTTTGGAAAGCTTTGCAAAACCGTGAGTATACATGACCCGTTTTCATTTTTATCACTTTTGGGTGCAATATATACATCATACAAAAACTCACACAAACACTTAAACGCAAATACTTTATTCATACAACCGAATCCAATATACATGCTTTATACGTTTATACTTAGAAATACATGCATGGTAGAAACTTTACTTGCACAATACTTTGTCATTAATTTCGTACAAGCCTCCCTTAACATGTATAGCGGCTATAGGAGTAACACATTGCCCATATTCTTGAGATCCTGTTAAGTTTATACATACAAAATAGTCTTGTCGTTGCAACTATAAGATTATGCTAGTGGGAATCTTTGGGTTGACAAGTATGTGTTGCATGCTAGATTATGTTATGTTGTGCATTAGTATACGTTATTGCCATGTGGATTTCGTTAAACTCTTTTATACTTATGCTAGTACACACAAATTTGTATGATCACCAATACTTTATGTGTTAACATGTTATCTTACTATATCTTACAGGATTGTGATCGTGATGCATTGAAAAGAATCTAGTAGGAAGGACTTGAAACGCACCAAACTTTAATTCATGTTTATTAGTTTAGTCATACGATACTTGTTGTACTTTTGTTTCCAAATCATATACTTGAACCGTTAGCGATGAAATGAAAATTTCTTTTTAAATACTTGTCACGTTTAGTCGTTATGAAGTCTTTTGCAATCTATTTCGCACCGCCCTGATGTTTCCGCCATCGTTGGGGTGTGACACCGATTATATTGATCAGACACGCTAATAACACACCTTATAGCTACGGTTTTTACAACAGATAGTTTCTTCAAAATCAATACCCTCTCTTTGATTAAAACCCTTAGCAACTAAGCTAGCCTCGTACCTTTATATTTCATTTGTAGACTCATATTTCACTTTAAAAATCCCACTTACAATAAATCGGCTGTCTTCCTACAGGTGATTCAACATTCAGGCATTATTTTTATGAAGAGCAGCAATCTCTTCATTCATTGCATTCACCCAATTATTATCCTTTACAGCTTCTTTTTAAGTTTTAGATTCAACAGTTTATTAACATTTACAGCAAAACATATACTTTCAGTATGTAAGTTCACATAGTTAACAACTTTTTGATAACCATACCTAACTTTTCGTTCTATCACATAGTCATTAAATTTCTTTGGAACATTTAGTGACCTAATAGATCTTCTAATGACGTCGGAAGTATCTATGGCCCCAGATAAATTATAAACAAACAATAAATAAATAACTAATAATTAAATAAAAGATTAAAAAAGACAATTAAAAGACAAAAAAAGACTAAAAACAAAATAAAAGTTATTAACTGATGTTATGTTTTTATCAAAGTTGGAGAACTCGCTAGTCGGCTGATGAGGTGGGGACTAGCGACTACACGGGATTAATCGCGATTAATCGGATCTAGTTTTTTATATGTAATTTCCAGTTTTATATATACATATACACATTTTTATAGGTAAGTTTTTTAAGTGACTAGGTTTTAACTCTTACTCAATTCATTTTTTTTAAATATACAAGATTAGTTGTTGGAATTCACATGGTTTGGTTGCAAACTGACCGGAATTTAGAGGTTTTGACCAGAATATACCAGTTTTTTGCCGGAATTTGGCCGGAATCACTGATTTTTTGCTGGCCGACTAGGCCCGACTAGCGAGTTACTAGTCGACTAGAGATTAGTCGTTGCCTAGTCGCGATTTTTGCAACACTGGTTTTTATGAAGTGGGAGGTGTAATTAGTAGGGGGGTATATAGATGAAGCCAAATTTTACTATTAAGTTTGATTTACGTATTTTTAGTTTTACGTTATCTTTTTGGGAGTGATGTATTTATTTTCATTTTTGAGATCAACTTTTAATTTTTTAGTTTAGTTGTGATTTTGTTCTATTCAATTTTTCAACGGGGAAAAATAATAATTAATCTTAGTTTTTGTTAATCCTTTGTGACCAGAATTTTAGTTTTAGTTTTGCTTTATTAATTTTTGTTATTTTTGAAAATGTTGTGTAATCGGAATGATCTAAAACGCATTTGGATTTTGCGACCATTTTAACTTCAGTCTATCTGTCACTACATTTGCGACCAGATTTTTTTTGTGCCAAAGTGTGGAGATGGTCAAGACCTTTTTAGAAATGTGTCAACACTAAACGACCTGATAACAAACCTATTTACGAACATGATAAAACCGTCACACATTTTAGAACTTGTTTAGTGAAACAAAACTTCATTAAAGCCTTAACTAATAAATAGTCCTTAACATAATAAACCTTAACATTTTAACCCTAGCAAATTTTAAACAAAAATTCACAAAAGTCAAATCATAAACTCCATTACTTATATAAACAGGTTGCTAAGATGTTATTAGGTCTTTAACCTCTTTAGACATGAATTTTGTCGTGCCCTAAGTGTCAATCTGTTTTGTTTAAAATACGAAACCTATTAAGTGCAAACACGAAACATGTTAAGAACGTGTTGCTCCGTATTAACAAGTCCGTGTCAAAAATTGAAATAGTCAACCCCATGCAATAGATTTATTTAATACTTTTTGTGGGGAAGGTTCATTGGGGAACACTAAAAAGTGGGGAATAGTGGGGAACCGACTCAAACGAACTCCGATTGGACTCATTCCAGCGGCGTTGGAACCGGCTCGTCGAACCCTAACTAGGATCTCTTAGCCCTAAACCCTAAATCCTAACCCATAAACCCTAAACCCTAAAGCTAAAAAAGGCTAAAACCTAAGCTAAATCGTAAAATCTAAGCTATAAACCCTAAAAGCTAATCCCTAAAGTTAAACTCTAAATACTAATGATTAACCCTAAAACTAAAACCCTAAAGCTAAACCCTAAGGCTAAATCCTAATATAAGACCCTAAATCCAAACTCAAATATATTTAGGGTTTTGAGGGGTTATGATTTAGAGTTTAGGGTTAAGAGATCTTAGTTAGGGTTCGACGAGCCGGTTCCAATGCCGCTGGAATGAGTCCAATCGAAGTTCGTTTGAGTCGGTTCCCCACAGTTCCCCACTTTTTTTGTTTTCCTCAATAAACCTTACACTACTTTTTGTTAAGCATAAGGATACAACGGGCATTTCATCCTGTAAGTGTTTTTTTTTTTACCAAGAACCGTAAAGGTGGAAAAAAGAGGAGAAGAGACGTCCTATTTTAGGTTAAAAAAAAAAGCTGTCTGTCCATATTGGTAATTTTAGGTTGAAAAAAAAAGCTGTCTGTCCATATTAGTAATTTTAGGTTAAAAAAAAAAAGCTGTCTGTCCATATTGGTAATTTTAGGTTAAAAAAAAAAAGCTGTCTGTCCATATTGGTAATTTTTGGTTGAAAAAAAAAAGCTGTCTGTCCATATTGGTAATTTAATTAAGAATGGACCAAAATGTGAGATGGGAACATTTTGTAATTTACCATATTGGTTTCTAGTACCAGCCACTACCTTGCTACCACTATATCTACACATCACCGTCTCAATAATCCATACCCACTCAAAACTCCAACGAAAAAAAATGACGGAATCCCAACTCCGATTCGGGATTCTGGGGTGTGCTAACATAGCCCGCAAGGTATCGCGGGCTATGTTACTCTCCCCCAACACCACCATCTCCGCTATAGGCAGCCGCTCTCTGGAAAAAGCGGTCGCGTTCGCATCAGAAAACCATTTTCCGGAATCCGCTAAGGTTTATGGCACCTACGACGCCGTATTGGACGACCCTGATGTCGATGCGGTTTATGTTCCTTTACCGACAAGCCTCCACGTGCGGTGGGCGGTTCTGGCAGCCGAGAAGAAGAAGCATGTTTTGTTAGAGAAACCGGTGGCGCTTAACGTTGGTGAACTGGATACGATACTGGCGGCTTGTGAATCGAGTGGGGTGCAGTTCATGGATGCTACCATGTGGATGCATCATCCTCGGACAGCAAAGATGAAGGAGGTTCTTTGTGATGAGCAAAGATTTGGACAGCTCAAATCGGTATTATCTGCGCTTTCTATAAAACTAGTAACAAAATCCGCGCGCGTTGAGGCGCGGGTACATCGCAAACGTCGAACGGATTAGTTCAAGCGTTATTTGATGTGTTAATCATATAATAATGTGCGTTTTGACGTATCCGACTGAACTCAATGTAACCTATAGATGCGTTGCATTTGAATTAAAATATAAAGCAAATCGAGTTTATACCGTACAATCATAACTTATTATATGCAACTCGACTAACTCGAATTTATACGACCAAGTCAAAACGTATCATATGTGACCCGATACATACGTAGGAAACATACAAAATAAAACCCAAAAGCGTATACAAATTTACGTCAAAATGTAAAAAAGCAAAGTTTAAAAGTTGGAGGGTCGGTATAAAGCATATGTGCCAAAAACGTAAATTACCAAAGTTTAGGTAAAAAATGCAAGTTACAAAAGTTGAGGGTAAAAAAAAGAAAAATTTTATGAAATTTTGAAAGTCAAATATCGGTGGTTTCACCGACTTTGTTCTTTAAGATAGAAATTTGGCCGATAAGTTCAATCCGAATAATTTGGTGTAGTTTAGAAGGAGTAATATTTGCCATTAAAAGAAATTAAAAATAAATAAATTAATATAATTTTTATGTAAAAGAAAGAAAGGAAAAATGAAGTTTTTTTTAATCAAATTCAATGGTAAAGATAATGATTATTGTAATTTTCGTGTCTATATATATCACGTATCACTAACACATGACCCTATGTTACATTTTCTGGTTATCTAACAATGTTTTTGACAGGTCCATAGCACGTTTTCATATATAGGAGAAGGGGATTTTCTGAAGAATGATATTCGTGTAAACCCTGATCTTGATGCGTTAGGAGCTCTTGGAGACACAGGATGGTACAGCATACGCGCCATTCTATGGGCTCATGATTACGAGCTTCCAAATACAGTTACTGCGTTTCGTGACCCTGAGTACAACGAATCAGGAGTCATCTTGTCATGTGGTGCATCTTTAAACTGGAACAAAGATGGGAAAGTTGCAACCTTTTACTGTTCGTTCCTCACGAACTTATGCATGGACATAATCGCACTAGGAACCAAAGGGAACTTTAGGGTCCATGACTTTGTTATACCGTTCAATGAAAAAGTAGGACCTTTTTATGCGGTGGAAAATTCAAGGTGGGCAGAATTGTCACTTGGGTGTATTCCTGAACCGAGTGAGTTCAAGATAGCGACTGATCTACCCCAAGAAGCGTTGATGGTGCATGAATTTGGTCGATTGGTTGCTGGAATTCGAAGTGGTGAGGCTAAACCAGAGAAAAAGTGGCCGGTCATTAGTAGAAAGACCCAATTGGTCATTGATACAGTAGTAGCTTCGATTAAGAATGGTTTCATTCCTGTTGAGGTTGTTTCCTACAAGTCATTTACATAGTTGTATTTTGGTGTTTTGGCGAATGTAATAAACCGTTGGTCACTTGGTTGACAAATCTAGTATCGTGGAGTAAAAGTTGTTGGATTTTAAAAAAATAATATCAATTTTGTAAAATATTTTATCAGATATAAAAGACTCAAGTAATAGATGTGTTGTATAAGAATTAGACTATGGCAGGGCTGTCCAAGCATTTTGAAGGCCCAAGACGAAATGAAATTTTAAGATCCTTTTTCTTTTTTGGTTATTATAAACGATACTCATTTATCCGTATTTTGACCAAACAAAAATCTAACACAATTATCACACATAGTGATTTGCTTATATAAGGAATCAAACTAATCTTAAACAATGAGTTTGCACAAATATTAATAGTTAGCATGCTAATTTTCTTTTAAGCGGAGACCCTATTTTTTTTGAAGGCCCTAGACCCAAGCATAGGTTAATTATACTATAGGTCCGGCCCTGCTTCATGATCTCGTTTGGGGGTTCTATGTGATAAACCACTATTAACGGTTTTAATATTTGTAAGCTAAAACTAAATTGTTAGCAGTTGAAACCGAATTAAAAACTTTTACTAATAGTTTGGCATGAAGTTTAAGTGAAACATTCCGTAGAACACAATAAAAAAGATGATAAGAATCATAACAAGGAATGGGTCTAAAAATGCAGACATTTTATGGATATTTTAGATACATCTATGTCACATGCATGATAAGTATAAAGAGTTCTGTCTACTTTGTGTTGAACCAATTAATATAAAGAATCATAACAAGGAATGGGTCTAAAAATTCAAACCTCTCATATCATTTCAAACTTTAACCATCACAAACTTATTTTTTTCCTCTAACACTAAATCATTCCAAACCTCCAAACCACATCTCATTTTTACATAAAAAAACAAAAAAAAGTCATGTGTGTGGTCCCCACTAAACCAAACAGAACGGGGTACATCGCCGCCAGCAAGTACCCCTTACCCGTGTGGGGCACACCGCCGTCAGTCCAACGGGTAGGGGTGAGGTTGAGTGTTTGTCGCCATGGTTTGTTTTTTTTTTCAAAACCTTGTGATCATTGAATGGTCTAGTTTATTATTTATTTAATTTTTTCCTCTTAACTAACCCGTATAAATACATACAAATATCACATCAAATTTATAAAAATTCAACTATATATTCTCACATACTCAACTCTACACACTCATAAAAAATGGCAAGACAACCTTGGACCAAAGATGAAGACGTAGCTTTGGTCACCTCTTGGTTGGATGTGTCCGAAATCCGACAAGGAGCCATTACATGTAGAACAACCTTATTTAAAGAATTCTGCCAACGTGTAGGTGAAACCAATCGCTATTCGCACCAAGCTTTGTCAAGGTTTCTTAGTATGTTCGTGGAGGTTTGCAAATTTCACCAACTCTTCAGCACCATGATGGCTCATGGTGACGCCATAACAGAGGCACATATGAATACCAAATTGAACACAATGGAATATTTACTCAAATCGCTAACCAGAAATTACTAAGAAACCATCCTCGTATGCCACCAGCTATGCATTGGGATGCCGACTCCAACGGTTTAGGGGTTGATGATTTGTTTGTTTAATTATCTATTTTGTTAACGTTTAATCATCTAGTTTGTGTAGGTTTAAATATGTAGCTTGTTTAGGTTTATTTATCTACTTTGCGATATTCTTATTTTTAATTAATTTATGTGTGTCACATATATATTTTTAATTATTTAAGTTTTATTAAATATATTGTTTTATATATTTTAACCTAAAATGGTATATTTATATTTCTAATAAAAAAAGAAAAAAAGGAAGAGGGTAGAAATTTCTAAATGGTGCTACCAAACATGGTAGTAGGGTAGTGGATAGTCTAAGGTGGTGTTTGTTTTTCCGTGCAGGTTCTTCTCTCTGTGCTGCGCAGACCACGCGCAGACATTGCCATCTGCAGACTGTTTGTTTTTCTGAATACGTTTCATTATAAACCTTTGTACGAGCTCTTCTTGGTGTAGACTTAGCCTAGCCACTTCTAAGATCTTCTAAGGTCTGCAGATGGTTAAACACCACCACCCACCACCATTGTCCACCAACCACAGGTGCCTATCGCCACCACCACCCACCACCCACTGTCCACCACCACCGCTTACCACCACCACCACTCACCGTCCGTACACCACCACCGGTTTATTTTAAAAGTTTACATATGTTAAAAAAACAAACAACATTCTTCTTGCAGACTGCAGAGGTTTAGTTCACCTCTTTTTCTACAGATGTTTGTAAATGTGGTCCGCAAACTGCATACGTTTTACCTCTTAAAAACAAACTGAACCTAAGTAATGTGGCGCAACATGACCGGAGAGACTAACGCTAGGAAGGGTAAGTGTCCGTTCCCCGACTTCGATGTATTTGACTGTTTGAGAATAAGACTATTGAATGGTCATGTAGTATTAAAAATGGAATTCCGAAAAAAACCTATAAAAACCATTTTTACCATTTTAAATCAAACTCACTTCCAACCTCTCAACCATCTTACGTCTTATAAATATGGATTTGAGCAGACAGAACCTGCCCCCATTCTCTGCACCTCACTTCCCATACACACTTGGTACTCCCTCGACCTAACCATCACTTGTATACCCAACCATACCGATAAATCTGAATATGTTTATGTTTGGCGGCTTTATCAAACACCGAACGCATGGCAAATTCAAATAGAACAACAACATGCTATGCAAATGCAATCACAATCGACCCAAGTGCCAGGGTCCAAGTGTCATCGGAACCCGGGCACGATTTCGTTTCTATAGGTGTAGATGATGATATCCCCAAAACACAACCACAAACCATGAAGAGCAAGAAAGGAAAAAACGGACACAAGGAGTAAAGCGGACAAAAGGAGACACAAGTGGAAAGCCACCAAGCATTCCTTAATGTCAAATCGAGTTGAAAGCACTTGCACAAGTTTGGTCTAACGTTTCTATTGATCCGATTAAAGGTAATTTTTTATACTTATGCATTTTTCAATTATTTAATTTTGTTTTTTAAACAATGTATTAAAATATTGTATTTTATTATAAAAATTATACTGTGTAGGTAATAATAAGAAAGTGATAGTTTTTCAAACCAAGTTACGCAACATTTTTTCAATTAATGCAACGCGAACTATATCGACTTTTCATGCCGTTAGTTCTAAAGTTAGAGAGATGAATACGAAAATTGGATGGTTTGCGAGCTACTACAAAAACGCATGGAACAATAGTTCAAGTGCTGCAAATGATGAAAGTGTTTTGGCGATGACTATTGAAAAATTGACATGCTTAGAAAGTAACAAATAAACTAAATAAACTGATAGATAAACGCTACTGAGTTTTAAGGATAAAAACAGTAATAGTATATATACACATTCTAGGCAAGTGTACCTATCGGAAGATAGTGTAGCTAAGGTAAGTACCCTAAGTATCAATTGTGGACACGAAATCTATTAACTTGTCTCGTTCGTAATATCTAACCGAAGTAATTTTAATGATCAATAAAATTCTAAACAACCTATTTGATTAAGTTTAGAAAACAGCGATGAGAAAGATAACCAGTTAGGTTCATAATCATCTTAATACATTTGCAAAGTTGTTGATTATGGTTCTTATAAAAAAAAACTCATCGTACTTGACACTAGTGATGAAGGTGTAGAGTTTCTCAAGTTAACCCCATGTCCCCAAATAACAAGGTTATAGACACACACACTTATCCGGTTATAAGTAACTAAGTCATTTACTAATCCCTTGTGATCTAAGAGTCTCTTATATTATTTTAGCAAACATTAATCCTAGCAAATTACTATCTAGGTTAATCAACTTGAAGCAAACCCTTAACTAGTTTCTAAATCCTTTTAACCAGATTCTTCCCATGGGTGACCCATATGAATTACCAACCCTCAAACAAGTTTTTCCTTTGCCTACTAAGCTTCCGGCCCTAGACTTGTAACACCCGAATTTACTTAATTGGAAATTATATAAGATTGGTGTTTCATTAAGATAATGCAACAAAACCTTTAAACAAAATACAGGTACGATTTAAAGGTCACAAGTATTTTAAAACAACTAAAAAACATATTAACATTAGTTAGTTCCTAAAACAAACTAGAACAAAGCGTAAGCTTGAAATTCAAAAGTGTTCGGTTCTTTGAAACGCTTGATCAATCATCCACAACTTCATATTCATCACCTACATTATAAATGTATTTAAAACTTTAGTTTGTGTAATATAGAAAACATATTAAAACATAACTAACATCAAAACATAATCCAACAAACAAAATAAAAAAATTTGATTCAGCCCCTGCCGTAAGCTATAGCTGCGGACCGTCGGTTACGGTCTGCGCATTCTGCATTGGCAGAAACTGGCTACCGTAAGCTACGGTAGGCTACCGTAGCCTACGTTGGCTTGCTGCAGGAAACTCAAGTTTGTCGTTTTTAATACGAATTTCACCGTAACTTTTGATCCGCTTATCCTTTTGACCTCTCGTTTCTTCCTACGCGATCGAAATTTAATCCTCTACATTATAGACTCGAAATCCAATATTCAAATTAATAAAATTTATAACTTATAAGCCTTCGGCTTATTACTAAATTTATAACTTATAAGCCTTCGACTTATTACTTGTTTACGAAATTATTGACCCCTTTTATGTTTTCATCATTTGGTCATTTTAAATCCCCATAACATCATAACTATGAATGTTTTCTATTACTGGGGTCCTATACGTAGGATTTATGCATCCGTTATCCGATATGCATTTTAATTATCCGACCTGTTCAACCAAGAATAGTTGAACTTATTTAACACAACTTCCATATGCGAAATTACCTATCTTTTAGTCATAACTCACAATCCGAGTCTTTTGACTTATAGTCCGCATTCCCATTACTCAGTTTACGCTTATATTCCAGTTTTACCCTTTTTTCCGGGTTTGTACCTAAGTAGTCATTCACACATCCATTTTGGCATGCGTCAAGACTCCTTTTGACCCGTTTCGTTGCCATAGGGAAATATATCACTTTCATTCAACCGAACATTAATTCCTTTCATCATTTTGACCCGTGTGGATGTTTCAATGAAATCTATCATTTAGACATCCAAACTTCCCATTAATTCCTTTTTCTCATTATCCGGTTTATTCGTATAAAATCCATCGCTTTGAATAAACTATATTTCACAAGTTTCACATCAATATTCAACGCATGATATGTTTATACATAACAACAAGAAAATTCTACGAAGCGTAAGCCACATACCTTAGAGCTTTCTTCTTAAACATACGTCCGCACCGACTTGACTTCCCGACGCCTTACTTGTGTTGCCAAAAGTGTACAAGCCAAGTGTCATTAGAGCCTCTCGGCACATGATTGATGCATATTAATTGCCAAACACACTACGTCGTGTTCTCATTAGTGATTTTCGTTCATTATTTGTAACTGGCAATTCATTTAGGCATTTCATCAAACATCTTATATGCATATAAATTTAGCTAACCATTTTAGTTCACTTAGACCATGGCTAACGCAAAAACTCAATTCAAAAAAATTAACATATTCACCATAGCTCTCATTAACATGAAATTTTTACAAGCCAAGTTATTACTCCCTTTATTCACACATGAACATGGGGTTTTTCATACTAGCATCAAAACCCTTTTCTTTATACAATCATAATAACTTCAACATATAACTTTTATGGCTATTTTGAGTTAGGATCATGATCCTACACTTAGATTACACATTCCTTGGGTCACAACAACAAGCAATTGTTCAAGAATTTCAATCATCCAAATTTCACCCAAAACTAATTATTACCAAAACTGAAATTACAACTTACCTTTAGTTATACAAGTGTGGATGATCACAATTCTTGATTCATGCACTAAAAAGAGACCCAATTAACCCTCCAATTTGAGAAATATGGTGAATGAGGGTTTTCGTGTTCTTGCTCTCCCGTGATCGTATACACGTACACATATATGTGTATTGTGTTTTATTTTCTTGTCTTATAAAATCAACTTTTCCTCATTGACCATATTTAGTCCCTCAAGTTTGTTTTATTTTGTAATTTATGTTTATCATCCATGCTTTCTTTTAAATATTTACCATGTACTAACTAGGTTTTTTACCCGTAGTTATTTCACTTAAATTCAATGATAAAAACGTATTTTAATATTTTTCAGGTGTTACAAGTTCACCCCCCTTAAAGAGGTTTCATCCTCGAAACATATATACGTACCAAAAAGTGAAGGGTAGAGTCATCTCATTTCTTCTTCGGATTCCCAACTGGTGTCCATTCCCTTCCGATGCTCCCATTTGAACTTCACTTGGTCAATTTCTTTGTTCCTCCATCCTTTGACCTTTCGGTCAAGGATTTCGATCGGTTTAGCTAAGTAATTAAGTTTTTCATCGACTTCAATATCACCAAGTGATACACAAGCCGTTTCGTCCGCTAGACATTTGCGGAGGTGTGATACATGGAACGTGTTATGTATCCCGCTTAACTCATTCGGAAGCTCTAGTCGGTAAGCCACCCCGCCCACTCGATCGATAATTTTGAAAGGTCTAATAAACCTCATACTCAACTTTCCTCTTTCCCTAAATCGGTGATTCCCTTCCATGGAGATACTTTGAGAATTACTTTATCGCCTACTTGAAACTCGATAGGTCTTCGTCTTTTATCGCATAAGACTTTGTCGATCTTGAGCCGCTTTTAAATGGACTCGTACCATGTCAATATTTTCATTGTGGCCTTAATCACGTCTTTATTGGCGAGTTCTCTCGGATCCACTTCGCCCAACGTACCGGGGTTCGGCATTTTCGACCATATAGCATCTCATATGGTGCCATACTAATGCTCGAATGATAATTGTTGTTGTAAGAGAATTCGACTAACGACAGATAAACATCCCAACTACCACCAAAATCGATAATACATGCCTGAAGCATGTCTTCTAATGTTTGAATTGTTCGTTTGGTTTGCCCGTTAGTTTGAGGTGATATTCCGTACTAATTAACAGCTAGGTACCCATTTGTTCTTGGAAGTCACGCCAGAAATTTGATGTGAACCGAGTATCTCTGTCAGACACGATGGATACTGGACTCCATGACGTGCTACGATCTCATTCATTATACCGCCGACATATTTTCAGAATTATAGATCTCGTGGATAGGAATAAAGTGAGCGCTCTTAGTCAATCTATCCACGATTACCCAAACGACATCAAAACCTCGAGCCGTTCTCGGTAATTTGGTCAACAGATCCATGGTGATATGTTCCCATATCCAGACTGGTATGTCTAATGGTTGGAGCTTGCCATAAGGCTTTTGATGCTCCGCTTTCACTTGCAAACAAGTTAGACATTTTTCAGCATACTTTGCTACATATCTTTTCATTATGGGCCACCAATAATTCTGCTTCAGATCTCTGTACATTTTGGTTGCTCCCGGATGAATCGAGTAACGCGACTTATGAGCCTCGTCGAGTAAGAGATCCTTTACACCACGGGTGTTTGGTACCCAGATTCTACCGAATCGATATTTCAAACCGTTTTCCCTGTTGTAAGGGCATAAACTAGTGTAGGTTTGCGTCTGTCTTGGGCTTTTGTAATGGGTTGGGTTCGATGTCATTAATAGGTTTAATAGGTTGTTTAGTAGTCATTCGGGTATGGGCTTGGCCCAGTGTATTAGGGCTTCCTATGTTAGTATAAATAGGAGGTTCCTTAGACTTTTGAGGTTGTTGATTCAGTTTGTTTGTAATCGCATAGGAGTACCAGACGGTTTTCATCGTGTGCTCGATTTGGCTTGACTCATTACAGTTTGCTTTTCAATCTTCTACATCTTGCTTGTAATTCCACTACTTGTTTGGTGTTGGATATCTGATTCTGTAGTTTTTGGGACTTACAATTGGTATCAGAGCCTAAGTAGTCTTGCGAAGGCTCGGTTGGATCAGATATCTCGAAGATTGAAGTTGATTTGCTGTTCGTTGGTGAGAATAGGTTTGATTTCTCATTCGATTTCAATTGATTTTCTAAGTTTATTCGTGTCAACTGTTTCTTTGAATCAAAGTGTACAAGTCACTATTCTCCTCATTGAGAAACAAGTTATGTGTCTCGTAAAATTGACACAAGTTCGGGATCAAACTCACAAAAACAGGAAACAAAAGGCTGTTTTGATTAATCGTGTTCTTAATAACTTATAAAATTTTGAGTTTTTAGGTCGATAATCATTAAAATCTTCAATGAATTTTTTTTAAAAACAGTGGGTTTGATCTGTTGGTGGTGAAATAATTGTGTTTGCAAGCTTTTTGGAAAGTTGTTGCAGGATATCTTCCAAGAAATTCGAAAAGGTATTTACCATATTTCTCGGGAAGTTGGTTCTGTGATCATTATCTTCAAAAAGGGAGGCAAGTGCGATCTAAGTGTGCGACTGGTAATTAGTTTGGTCTGTCTTGTTTGGGATTGTGAAGTGTGTGCGAGCCCAAAAGCGAGTGTGCGAGCCCACAAGCAAGTGTGCGAGCCCAACACAAGTGTGCGATCCAAGTGTGCGACCGATTTTGAACTGTACGATCGTTGTCGCACCTTTTGGAGTGTGCGACTGAATCTGGACTGTTTGTTAGACTGTTTGACCGACATTGGAACTGTGCGATTGGACTATGCAACTAAGTGTGCGATCGGACTGAACTTACAGTTGAATTGTGCGATTGGATTGTGCAACTAAGTGTGCGATCCAGTTGAACTTAGTGTTTGAACTGAACCTTTTGGAGTGTGCGACTGAATCTGGACTGTTTGTTAGACTGTTTGACCGACATTGGACTGAATTATAAGTTTGAACCATTAAAATCTTGAACCTTTAAAATCTGAAAATTTATTTAACTGTGAAAATTAATTATAATCTTTTAATCAATTCTAACAGTTTATATTTTTCAGAAATGGAACAAACTAACCAGATGTCGTTGAGTGACAAGGTTATCAAAAACCAGGACTTGGACAATACCATCGGAACAAACCACAAGATTCCCAGATTGCATTTGGGGGATTCCTTCTCAGAATGGAAATTTCGATTCTCTCAATATTTGAAGATGGAGGAACCAAAGGCATGGAGATCAATCTGCAGAGGACCAACATACGTTCTTGATGAAGAAAGTGGAACAACTGATGTTAAACCCTATGAGGAAGATTTTGAAAAAAAATGGAAAATGATGAAAAGGCGTTAGCTATGCTACATGTCGGTTTGGTTCCGGAAATAGATATAGGGTTTCGTGAAGCAAATCTGCCAAGGAATTGTGGGAACAGCTGTTAGCTATTTATGAAGGGAATGAAGAAATGAAAGAAAGCAAGAGGGAAATGCTGACGCAAAAATTCAACATGTTTAATCATTTTCCTCGGGAAACTCTAGAGAATCAGATCCAGCGATTCATTGCGCTGATCAGCGAAATGAAGACTCATGACATGATGACTGAAAATTCTGTTGGGAACAAAAAGCTGCTAAATGTTCTTCCACAGAACTGGGATACAAATGTTACATTAATCAAAAGAACCAAGGATCTAGGCCGCATGGGTTTGGCAGAAGTGATTTCCCTACTCAAGTCATATGACATGGATGACAAACAAAGGCTGTACAATCATACCTCAAGCTATAACAGTGCAGGATTATCATCAAACACTGAATTTGTTTCACAGCAAGGGACATGATCTTTTCAAATGGTTCCTTCTAACTCTCAAGGTCTAGTATTTTATCCTTCAGATATGTCACCGTACTTAAGTCACCTGAACCACACAGCTGCTACTCCTACTCAATCAGTGAATCCTACTGATGTGTGCAAAATGCAACATATAAATTACATCAATTGAGACATAAAACTAACCCCTTTTTAGTACTAATGTTGGAAAAGCACGTTTCTTTGTGCCTTTTGTATTTTCAGGATTAAAAGAGCATAAAAGAATGAAAGAAGAAAATAAGCAGCCAAAACTAACATAAATACGAAAAGAAGGAATAACGAACCATGTCTGACCCCTCAGCAACACCCCAAAAGGCAAAAACAAAGTTACAGAAGACGACCACGGGCCGTGTCCATCCAACACGGGGCGTGGTCAGACCTTACACTTCAAGACAAAACCTGCAGAAGCTTCTACACCCATCACGGGGCCGTGCCCAGACCAACATGGGGCATGGTCAACTATAAGATTTGCAGAATCCAGATAGTACAGCGAACAGTTGACCACGGGCCGTGCCCAGAGGCCACGGGGTCGTGTGAGGCCCTCTGCTGTCAGATGCAATTAATGAAGAAAGAGAAGGATGATGGCCACGGACCGTGCCCACTGGACACGGGGCCGTGGCCGGGCCTCTGTTTTGACTATAAATAGGGGTGCTTGGTTCCCTTCAAAGGCATCCTTAGCAAACCACTTCTCTCCGACTTTACCACCACTCCACCACCACTACAACCACCACCATCATCCATCTATCATCTTTAGAGTGTGTAGTAGTCTCGGGATCTAAGATAGATTGTAAGGTTCTTGTCAAACAAAGGCCATGCTTGGCTAAATTCCTTACATCACTTGGCGAAAACTAATCTTTTATGTATTACTTTTAGTTTTTAATCTTTCCGCACTTTTTAATTGGGTATGTATTAATGACTTTAATAACTAGTTTCTCATGTTGAAAGTGAATTTTCCTAACCATTTCTTCATGATGTCATGATTTGCTAATTCGTGTCTTTACGGTCTATTAAAGCACATTAACTACTTGGAAGGGGGTTAGAAGGGTGGTCTGGTAAAGTTCTTGTCTCGTTCAGTGTATAGATCCTGCGAGGACTTGGTTAAAGCTTATTAGGGCCTCCTTCAATGCTCTCTGGGTATTGGATGGCGGGGGCGTGAATAGTTTGAACCCCTCATATGCAAACTACTATTAATATTTTAAACCGGCTACTTGGGATTGTATCCCTGCTGACTCAAACCACTTAGCCGAGGGTAACGTCACCTTTAAGAGTGGGGCCTACAAATTTTCGCGTTAATAACTTATTTAATTGTCTTCCAATATTCCGCCCTTTGGGATTGTAACCCGGCTGACTCAAACCATTGGGTTGAGGGTAACGTCACCTTCAAAAGAGGGGCCTACTACTATAACTAAGATAATCTCTTAAAAAGTCCGAAAGTGCGAAAACTATCAAAGGATACATAAAAGAGAAGTTGGATCCATACTATCTTGTCTTTTTGTATTTTATTTTATTTATCTTCTTATTTTTATTTTTTTATTTTTATATTTAAAACTTTTATCTAAAAAATTTTAGATTGATTAGACGTTGACGATAAACCGGTATTAAAAGCTTGTGTGTCCTTGGACGATCTCGGTATCATACCAACGCAATACTACGCTCACGATGGGTGCACTTGCCCAAGTGTGTGTTTAGTGTTAGTACAATCTCGTGTTTTATAAATTTAAAACTTGACTAATGCGTAAAAAGAACCTAAAATGTTAATAAAAATATAATACGCTTAGCGCACAACACCTACTCAATCTGTTCAAACTCCTGTCACGTCTGTGTCTGCTTCACCACACAAGCATTCAAAGTGACCAATGATTTTGAAGAAAATATGGCACTTGTGGCTGGAATGATGAACTGATATAATGCTTTTGCTGCTGGGAAACTCACTGCTTACTACATTGGGGGAAACGAAATACATGAGGTCCATACTGATGATGTTGAAGAAATGGATATCACTTGGCAAATGGCAATGGTTGTCTTTCATTCTAAGAACTTTGTTAAACGAACTTGGAGAAACAAATGGGAAACGGCCAACAATGAACTTGGATGGAACAAGTCAAAGCTTAGATGCTTTAATTGCCATGAGCCTGGTCATTTTGCTCGTGAGTGTCGTCAACCAAAGAGGGAAAGATCAGATTCAAACGTGACCGTCACTATCAGTTCCACCTCAAGACCATCCCAAAACACATTTTCTACTTCGAATTTAAGTGTGTCTCGTCCAGCTCTCACTGTTCCTCCCAACTCACCTGCCAGAAATCAACATACCAGTTCTGGATCAGATTCAACTACTAATCTAAACAACGCATTGGTAGCTCAGGAAGGGAGAGGCTTCAATTGGGCAAACCAGATGGCTGATCTGAATGTCAATGAAGACAATGTTTATCATGCTTTCATGGCATTAATGGGTGATGTTTCTCCGTCTGCTACTGAGGAACGACTATGGAGGGCTGCCATTCGACGTTGGGTCATTGACAGTGGTTGTTCCAGACATATGACTCGCGACTTATCCCAATTAACTGATCTTGAAAATTTCGATGGTGGGTATGTTGCTTTTGCGGGAGGGGAGAAAGGAAAAATTACACAGCGAGGCACAGCTAAATATGGTGATCTCTGTTTCAAGGAAGTTAACTATGTTCCTGAGTTGAAGCACAGTCTGCTGAGTGTCTCTCAGATCTGTGATAACAGTTATTCTACTCACTTCACTGATAAACATTGCCTTATTCTGAAACAATGAATGGTTATTCCTGATGAGTGGATATAACTAAAGTTCGGCCGAAAGGGCAACGCTTACGTCTTAGACATGAATAAACCACCCACTGAAAGCGTTGTCTGTCTGTTTACTACAATCTCTGAACACAATGCTATGTTGTGGCATCGTCATTTAGGACATTCAAATGTAAAAAAACTAATCCGTCTTGCAAAACTGGGGTTGGTAAGGGGTCTACCAGTGAAAGATTTTATAACGTTTGAAAAATGTGTTTTATATGCTAAGGGTAAACAACATCGAAAACCTCATTTTCCTAAAACTGTCAATACGATTAGCAGTGTGATGCGGCTTCTTCATATGGATCTTTTTGGTCCAGTAAATGTGCTCAGTCTGTCAGGAAAGTCTTATTGTTTGGTGATTACTGATGATTACTCACGTTTTACTTGGGTTTTCTTCCAAAATTAATCAAAAGGTTCATAATATTCATGGAAACTCAGACTAGCAAGAAAGTGAGAGCTATTCGAAGCGACAATGGAACCGAATTCAAGAATGCTGGATTGAATTTCTTTTGTGCTGAAAGAGGGATTGCAGACAATACAGTGCTGCTAGGACTCCTTAGCAAAATGGTTGCTGAAAGAAGAAATCAAACCCTGATTGAAGCAGCGCGTATGATGTTGTGTGATTCCAAACTTCCAGTCTTTTTCTGGGATGAGGCTGTTAATACTGTATGCTATGTTCAAAATAAGGTCATTATAAACAAGGCACGCATGAAGACACCTCATGAAGTGATGTTTGGTGAAAAACCCTACGTTGGGCACTTTAGAGCTTTCGGTTGCCCATGTACCCTACTGCACTTGGAATCTATACCGAAGTTCGATAAGGGAGATGAATGCTACTTCATTGGTTATACTGGAAAAGCTGTATATGAAAACAAGACTGCTTACAGAGTATATAACAAAAGGACTAGACAGATTGTTGAGTCTTTTGACGTACAATGGCTCGAGGAAAATCAAACTGATGTTGGAAACGGGCCATTTACTCTTTATAACTATGCTTATCTCTTTAAATCTTTTGGTATTCTTGATGATCCTCCTACTGTTCATACAGGTACCTCAGATCCTTCAAATGTTGGTTCTTAACCCTTAACTATCCCATGCAATGCTAAAGAAGAGGGGGATGTTGAAGCCGAGGGAGATTTCACAGCTGTGGGGGATCGCGCACCTGTA
The DNA here is from genome assembly GCA_947069175.1 of Scalesia atractyloides. Classification (NCBI taxonomy): domain Eukaryota; kingdom Viridiplantae; phylum Streptophyta; class Magnoliopsida; order Asterales; family Asteraceae; genus Scalesia; species Scalesia atractyloides. The sequence continues at coordinate 23,624,091 of CAMTDV010000015.1, read as the reverse complement.
GCCTCATCTTCAACATCTGCACCTGAGATACAAGTAGTTCCTAATTACACCAACATTTTCAATGAAGGAGGAGAAACGCTGGACTCGTCTGATGATGAGGACGCATCTAATGATCAACATGATATGTTTGATATTCCCATCCCTGACGAGTTTGTTGCTGATGGCTCGGAGGAGGAACAGACTGTTGATAAAACAGTTGAGAGCATGACTAATCTGCCACCGACTGGAACTGCCCCAGAAATTGCTATTCCTACTAGTGTCCAACGTGATCATCCCATGATAATGTGATTGGTCTTGTAGGAGCTGGAGTATTGACCAGAAGTCAAATAGGAGTGATAAATAATTGACTGTTTTCATTTTTCGTCTCACAAATAGAGCCGAAGACAATAGATATGGCTCTTCAAGAACCTAGCTGGGTAGACGCGATGCAGGATGAGTTGAATCAGTTCGAAAAGTTGAAGGTGTGGAAGTTGGTTCGTTTGCCTGCTGGAAAGAAATCACTCGGAACACGATGGGTTTATCGAAACAAATGAGATGATAGTGGAGTGATTGTTCCAAAGAAAGCAAGACTGGTTGTTCAAGGGTTCAGACAAATTGAGGACCTTGATTATGATGAAGTGTATGCTCTGATAGCCAATTGGAAGCCATGCGGATTTTTCTGGCGTATGCATCTTTCATGGGGTTCAAGGTCTATCAAATGGATGTCAAGGCGGCTTTTCTCTACGGCAAAGTGAAGGAAGAGATATATGTGTCACAACCGCCCGGTTTCGTTGAAAAACAGTGTCCCCGTCATGTTTATAAGCTTGACAAGGCCTTGTACGGGTTGCATCCTCGCCGTGCATGGTATGCTACACTGACGGAGCATTTGCTAGCGAATGGATACACTCGTGGTGTCATTGATCAGACGTTGTTTATTCGAAGGGTATTAGTGCAGATCTATGTGGACGATATCATATTTGGATCCACTAGTGAAGCACTGTGCAAGGAATTCGAAGAAGTGATGAAGAAGCAATTTGAAATGAGTGCATTGGGAGAGCTGAATTTCTTCTTGGGATTGCAAGTTCGTGAAGATTCCAATGGAATTCTGATTCATCAAGGGAAATACGTTGATGAGATTATTGCAAAATTCAAACTTCAGGATGCGAAACCTGTAAATACTCCTATGGCAGAAAGACCAGTGATGACTGAAGATCTGGAAGGGGAAGAAGTTGATAAGACACTGTATAGGTCGATGATTGGCTCGTTGAGGTATTTGACGGCCAGTAGACCAGACATCATGTTTTTTTTTGTGTCAGTGTGCACGATTTCAGGCTTCTCCTAAACTTTCACATTTAAATGTTGTTAAGAGAATATTTTGATATCTCAAGGGCAAGCCTCGGCTTGGTCTTTTGTATCGAAGGGAATCTCCATTTGATTTGTGTGCTTTCTCTGACAGAAACTTTGGAGGTACATGTATGAACATGAAGTCCACGTCAGCTGGATGCCAATTTCTGGGGGATCGCCTCATCTCCTGGCAATGCAAGAAGTAGCAGACTGTCTCTCTGTCGACTGCAGAAGCTGAGTATGTAGCCGCTTAAACCTGCTGCTCTCAGGTCATATGGATTCAACACCAGCTGGTAGATTACGGTTTGAATTTCTCCCAAACTCCCATTTATTGTGACAATGATGCAGCTATCCAAATAATGAAAAATCCGGTATATTTTTAAAAAACCAAGCACATTGCCATAAAAATCCATTTTATAAGTGACTCTTTCAACCAGGGACTCATTACCATGAATCAAACTCATACTGACGACAATGTCGCAGATATATTTACAAAAGCGAATGATAAAGCATGTTTTCTTGCTCTTCTAAAAATTTCGAGGATTGAACGTGGTCACACAAAAATATGTTTCTTCGTTTTTGTAAATTTCTTTCTTAAAATTGTTTTTCGTTTATTATTTTTAGTTTCAACTTTAAGCAAAAATTTAGGGGATGTAGTCTCTCAGAAAAATACAAAAACATTTAAAATCAAAAAATACAAACACATTTGAAAAATCAGAAAAATTCAAAAAGAGTTTCGTTTGGCTTTTGCTGCAACCAGGGAAATGAAATAATTTCACTATGTGGATTAAGGCTGACTCATGTAAAACCAATATTGAAATGGTTTGACTCTAGAGCGATATGTTGGTAGGCTTTATCCTGATGGCTAGATTCTTTAACTGGTTCTGCATAAAATGCTAATATTATTCTATGATCTCAGGAAAGAACATCACTTTGAATTAGGACATGGCTATTTGAATGCGTGTGTGACGTACTGATACACACAAATTTTGTTCTAGTTCTGAAATCTTTTCTGACCAACTCGTGTATCTCCTTTGTTTTGCATGAGCAAAGACCTGGAGGTGCTAGGCAACGTTAGTTTCTGTTTTGTGTGAGCAAAGACCTAGCTGTACGTTGTAGCGCTTTAGATCAATTACGCCCGAAAGAGGCCCTCAAGTGCCCAAAAGAAACCCGAAAAACCTATATCAAATTGAGAAAACTAATTTGATCTGTATATTATATCCATCTCCGCATATGATCTATTATGTTCTTTTTTTAATCCAGTCCCAGTCAAGGTTTCAGAATCCTAGAACGGGCTTGTGAAATATGTGGTAAGGAAACTGCACGTATGATAGCATGTTCGAATTAAAATTTCGGGATTTGATTGTAATTGAATTGAGTGATCATGTAAATTAAAGTGCAAACAAGATAAATCAGTTGCAGACCGTTATATGAAAAAGGCCTAAGGAGATAAGTTTAAGTGGACAAACATACTGGCAATCGCTCGGATTTTCCAGAGTAAATTAGTGTTGATAAATGTAGTCGAGCCTGAAACTCTTTGATTTGATCCCGTAAAATAATGTGTGTAAAAGTGGTATGATTGTTTTGATTAATTTTGTAAATATTATTTTAGTGTAGATATTGTAAATATTTTGTTATTATTTGAAAATTATGTCCTGTTTAAGAATCGAGAAAGACCGTATCCTCATAAAAGTCTTTGCACGAATAATTTTTAACGAGTTTTAATTTTGGGATTCGAGCCAGGCCCCATAAAATCTCAACAGGTGTTTGGAAAGAAAGCTGCTGGGCCCACTACACACTTGGTGGGCCCCTTAGTTTGAAAAAGTAAGTGATTGGTGTATACAGTAGTGTGCGATGGCTGATATAATCATTCAAAAGAGTTTTTAGAAAAAATTTCAGTCGCACACTCCACCATTATTTTATTCCTCATCTTCTTTGTTGTTGATACTGTTCAAGATCCTCTGATTAACATGTCTAATCCAAAATCAAAAGGTTAGTGTGTTATTTCGTTTGATCGATTTCTAGTGTGTGCAGGTACTGTGGATGTTGTTTAGTGATTTGAGATTTGAATTGATGGTTAGGGATAATTTTTCGTTAAAAATTCCGTGATTGATTGAATTCAAATGTAAAAAGTTTAAAATTTTTGATCGAAAAAAAGTAAGTGATTGGTGTATACGGTAGTGTGCGATGGCTGATACAATCATTCAAAAGAGTTTTTAGAAAAAATTTCAGTCGCACACTCCACCATTATTTTATTCCTCATCTTCTTTGTTGTTGATACTGTTCAAGATCCTCTGATTAACATGTCTAATCCAAAATCAAAAGGTTAGTGTGTTATTTCGTTTGATCGATTTCTAGTGTGTGCAGGTACTGTGGATGTTGTTTAGTGATTTGAGATTTGAATTGATGGTTAGGGATAATTTTTCGTTAAAAATTCCGTGATTGATTGAATTCAAATGTAAAAAGTTTAAAATTTTTGATCGAAACCCTAATTTCTGGACGGAAAACATTGATTCTAATTTCTGGAATGTCACCGGAAGTTGCAGGGTAGCCGGAGAAGATGATCGGAGAAGCGTGTGAGCTTCACGAGCCATCTGGTGTAATCGCACACCGGATTTGGACCATATTACCCTCGCACACTGCAGTAAAATTACCAAATTACCCTTGCAAAGTGTGCGAGGTGTCTGATTTGTTAGCTCTGGACGTTTTTACCCCTGGCACAGTGGATGAAAGTACCATATTGCCCCTCGCATACTTGGATGTTACAAGTGTGCGAGTCAAGGATGCTTGTTGACCAAACTTGAAGTGTGTGATCGATTTGGTTGACCATGGGACTGTACGATTGATTTTCGTTGACCGCATAGAGTGTGCAATCAGGGGACGTTACTTAATGGCCCTTAGATTTTTTTTATTGAATCAACATTGGCCCCTCGCACACTCAAAGGTCAATCACACACCAGCTTGTGAATCGCACAGTCATTAACATTTGGGCCTGATCCAGTTAGTTTGGGCCCGGTTTGACATCTGATTGGATCCATGACTATATTTGGTCATAATTTCATAATTTATTAACAGAATGTCTTTTTGTGAGTCTGTTTTAAAATAATGAAATTATTTTCAAATAACTTGATTTAGTTTGACCAAGTTTACGGTCAAACTCGAGTATTTGGATTCCATGTTTATTGTGATTAACCATCTCATTTGGTGTAGATACCTGAAAGAAAGTTGTTACTCCTCATGCTGCAACTTGGGAGAGAACAATGAACGTGGCCTGCTATTTATCAAATCCTACATCTGGGCATGAAAATTACAAGTCTATGATTGTCGGTTTGAATATTTGTAGATTAGCTCATGCACTACGGGAAAATCATATCATATGTGAAGATTATATCAAAGACTTCTGGGATAATGCTTAGAAAGGAGACACTGTCATAAAGTCAAAAGTACGAGGCACAGACGTATTGATTACGGAGCAGGATATTCGAGGAATATTATTATTTGGAGATGAAGCTAATGATCCAGTTGAGTACACGAAGGAGAAGGTAATGGAGGTTTTGATTAAAATGAGCTATGAAGGAACGTGTCCTCCTATAATCAAGAAGTTGTTACATCCTTATTGGAGGTTTCTAGATCACATCTATTTAGTATGTATCAACGGAAACAAAAGCGGTCTAGACAAGCTCACTTTGAGACAAGCGTCAGGGATGGTATCATTAGTCGAGGGGTGGAAGTATAAATATTCAAAGAGTGTGTTTGATGACATGTTGATGAACAGGAAGACCATAAACGAGAAATACTGGTATAAGTTTTCAAGATTCCTTCAAAGGATTTTGGAAACTAGGTATCCAAAGTTTCCAGTGACTATGAAGACTTATGATGTGAAGGTGATGAATCATATGGTGTTTTCCATGCTGAATCAGAAGTCTGATGTTCAGATGACTTATCAGAACAAAAGGTTGTTAGAAAAGTTTGGGGTGTTGCTGAGATTAAGAAATAGTGCCTGTTCAGATTAATGCTACAGTAGCTGATGAACATGATGTTGAGATTATCGAAGCTCCTCCTGGATCGAATAAACCAGTTGAGAATGTGGATTTGACTGGAATTGAGAGTTAAGATGAAGGGGTCAAAAATGTGGTTGAAGAGAGTTTGAATGAGGATGAAGGTGATGATGAAGTTGAAACAGAGATTAACACTGAAAATCTCACAGCAGAAATTCCACAAGTTGAATAACCATCAAGCGTGAACCCTCCTCACACTGAATCGGTTGACATTAGTTCTGCTGATGCTGTAAGAATTCCTGAAGATCCCACGGCTGCTCTTCATCATAGGAAACACAGTAGAAGAGACCCTAGGATCAGTCGTGTAGAAACTGAAGTGACAACCACAAGTTCAAGCCCTACCGTGCCAGTGATTCCAGAACAAGCTGTTACTACTGTTTCTGGAACACCTGTTAGTGACGCTTTTATTGAATTTTTACACTAATCCAAGAGTTGTTGAGTATATGCCTGCTCCGAAACCAGGTGAAGGATCAAGTAGTGCTGTATCTGACAGTGCTCCATCTAATGATCAAATACTTAAAGCTACAGCGTTGTTGCAGCAATCAGTTAGAGAGCATGCAGAGTCAGAAAAGGCTTCAGGGAAGAAACTGTAGAAAGTACAAGTAGTGAGGAGTTATTTCGTGAAATTGAATTTGAGGTTGTGATGCGAAGGATTACTAGTTTAGAAGTAGATAAGATCTTTAAGGATGTTCAGATTTCTAGTTTGATGGAGGAGATTACTCATAAGAATCGAAAGATTCAGGAGCTTGAAACGAATCTTGGATCTCTTACTACTATGTTCATGGATATGAAGCAGAAGTTGGAAAGTAAATTTCTAAAGGAGTTTGGTGAACCTCCAAAGGAATATACGGCAGAAGAGAGCGCAGCAAGCGAAAGAGCATGAGGAAGCTATGGATAGATATATTCAGAATCCTCCACGAACCGTGAGTCAGAAGAGAAAGCAGAAAGAAGTGGTTATAAGGAATGTGGCTGCTGAGAAGGATTATGGTTATCAGGAGATGCCTGACAGGTTTTTTGTGAATATTGGACGAGATAGGTTTGATCGTGTTGGTAATCGATCTGGAATTCGAAGCTGGGCTTACAACGATGAGAAGGGGATGCTTTTAGTGTTGAGGAAGAATGGAAAGGTTGAGTACTACAACTCGTAGAGTGTTTTTGAATCATGGACGTTGGTGGCTTTATGTGAGCTAAGCAATGCGCCATATCATGATCAATGTTGGAATCCGAACTACAAGATTGGTTGGAATTTTTACAACAAGTTGCAGCAGCAAGCAAAGGTCCATTTTAAAGACATGAAATTTCAACAATCTTACATTAAGGCTCATAAAGATGTGTTTGAAAAGGATACTCAGATGCAAGTCAAGACTGTGGAATGGCCTCCTACTAAGCAAGCCAAGACTATTCCTTTGCTGAAAGATTTGCCTGATGATAGTTTGAAGTTGTTCAAACTTTGGATGTATGATGCGACTACAGGTCAGGCTGTAATTGTTTGTGAGAAAGAAGAATATAGAGTTTCTGTTGTTCATGACTTGATGAGGTTTGGGGAGAGAGATATTCACTTGCTGGCTAAGTCTCTAATTCAAAGTGATCATGAGTATGAAGTTTGTGCTAAAGCATTTACAGGTGGTGTTGCTCAAGTGATAGCATTGCAGCTATGGCCTGGGAATAGGAGCAGAGTTGAGACACAGCTTTTTGGTCCGTATGTTGGCAAATATATATCTGAAGCAGATCTAAGCAAGAAGAAAATCCGAAAATGAAGATAGTTCTCACAAGACGACACAAACCTAGGGGATATTGTAAGGGCATAAACTAGTGTAGGTTTGCGTCTGTTTTGGGCTTTTGTAATGGGTTGGGTTCGATGTCATTAATGAGTTTAATAAGTTGTTTAGTAGTCAATCGGGTATGGGCTTGGCCCAGTGTATTAGGGCTTCCTATGTTAGTATAAATAGGAGGTTCCTTAGACTTTTGAGGTTGTTGATTCAGTTTGTTTGTAATCGCATACGAGTACCAGACGGTTTTCACCGTGTTCTCGATTTGGCTTGAATCAATACAGTTTGCTTTTCAATCTTCTACATCTTGCTTGTAATTCCGCTACTTATTTGGTGTTTGATATCTGATTGTGTAGTTTTTGGGACTTACACCCGTCTTCAATGTCGTTTACTAATCCTTTAACATGTTATATTCTCCAATTTTCTTTCTTTACTGCTTCTTCTTATGCTACTCGGATTCCTTCAAGTAACCCCGAAGTGACCACAAGTTGCAGGGACGTACCTGAATAGGTACGTAATCTTCCTTTCGGCTAAGGGCATCTGCCACTACGTTAGCTTTTCCTGGGTGATAATGGATTTCACAATCATAATCTTTCACCATTTCTAACCAACGTCTTTGTCTCATATTCAACTCCTTTTGATCAAAGAAGTACTTCAGACTCTTATGATCGGTGAAAATGATGCATTTAACCCCGTACAGGTAATACCTCTGGATTTTTATAGCAAAGGCCACCGTCGGCAACTCAAGATCATGATTTGGATATTTCTTTTTATGAATCTTTAATTATCTTGAGGCATAGGCAATCACCTTGCCTCGTTGCATAAGTACACACCCAAGACCTAGATGTGACGCATCAGAGTATACTACTAAGTCATCGGTGCCATCCGATAGTGTCAATACCAGAGCACTTGTCAACTTTTCCTTAAGCATTTGGAACGCCCTTTCTTGTTCGTTGGTCCAAACAAACTTTTCATACTTACGGGTTAGTTTAATCAATGGAGAAGCAATTTTGGAGAAATCTTGAATGAATCTCCTATAGTATCCTGTGAGTCCCAAAAAGCTTCTAATCTCCGAGGGGTTTCTCGGAGGACTCCATTTTCACACCGTATCAATTTTGGATGGATCAACTAATATTCCATCGGCACTTATAATGTGCCCGAGGAATTGTACTTCTCGAAGCCAAAAGGCGCATTGCGAGAATTTAGTGTAAAGTTTTTCTCGTCTAAGAGTTTCCAGCACTTCTTGAAGATGACGAGTGTGATCCGCCTTGTTTTTTTAATAGACTAGAATGTCGTCAACGAACATTATCACCGACTTGTCTAACATAGGCTTGCAAACCCGGTTCATGAGATCCATGAATGCAGCGGGTACATTTGTTAATCCGAAGGACTTTACGAGAAACTCATAGTGCCCATAATGTGTTTGGAAAGTTGTTTTTGGAATATCTTCTTCCTTCACCCTTAGTTGATGGTAACCCGACCTTAAGTCGATCTTTGAGAACCAACTTGCACTTTGTAATCGGTCAAATAGGTCATCGATCCTTGGAAGTGGATATCGATTCTTTACCGTAAGCTTATTTAGCTCACGGTAATCGATACACATGCGCGTACTCCCGTATTTATTCTTCACGAACAATACCCAGGGAGAGACACTTGGTCGGATAAACCCCTTGTCAAGCAAGTCTTGTAACTAGGACAATAGTTCTTGAAGTTCCGATGGTGGTAACCTATATGGCGCCTTAGCCACCGGTTTCGCACCTGGAACTAGTTCAATCCCAAACTCCACCTCACGCTTGGGTGGTATCCCCGATAAATCTTCCAGAAATACATCTTCAAAATTCTCGTACGAAGGGTACATCTTCAATCCTTGGCGACTCTTTTTCCGAATCGTGTGCGTAAATTAAATAATCCTTGCACCCGTGTTGTATGAGCCTACGGGCTTCCATCATTGAGCATATTATGGTGTTGTAACTCTTTTCCATAAATAATGACATGCCTTCCGCTCGGAGATGTTAGTTGTATCTCCTTGCGAAAGCATATCACTTTGGCGAGGTGATGAGACAACCAATCCATTCCAGTCAACACTTGGAATTCTCCAATTGACATGGTGTAACAACTCTCCAAAAAACCCAAACCGAGTCGAAAAGACACGTGAATTGAGACTCAGCACGCAAAACGAGGAAAAGGGTAGCCGTCACGCCACGCGCCGGAACCTACTCTCTCTGGCGCGACACGCGGGGGACACCGGATAGACATCTGCCTGTTTTCGACAAGTGTCAAGCCTATACCTGGTTACGGGGCTAGCCTAGGCCTAGCCGGCTGCAGTCGCCCTACGCACGGGGCCTTTTATTCTTGGCGCGCCACGCGAGGAAGGCCAAAATCGGGTATAAGAAGGCTAGGCGTGGGACAGAATTCTCTGCTCACTTTTGATCCTCTGAATCTATCGTATACTCTCTCAAATCTATGTTCTCTAAACAACACCCCCTAAACCCCTAAACCTGCGAAACGCTGCCCGTCGTAAGTAACTTAACCCCCGATCACTAATTGGTTACCTACCCGATTTGGGACACACCGACGCATGCTAAGGCTTTGCCTGACTAAGATTCGTTGGGGTTCTGTCTCATGTTGTATGGTTAAACTGACTTGGGTTAATTTACTAACACGTGTGCATTGTATGTTGAAATTCCAGGAAGTAATTAGGAATTATCATTAGAAAGGTCGTAGGAATACCTAAGTTTTCAATGTGAGTACATTCTCTTTTTATGTACCGTTTTGTGAGTCAAAAATGTATTACCAAAACCTCAAATGTTTTAATTATGCTTAAAAGTGATTGAGTATATGTATTCTACAATTGCTGCCGGTATGTTGGGGTTTTGTATACATTACTAGTCCACAGTCACAGGGCTGTGACACGAACCGTTATTGTTGGGTGACAGGACCCAAAGTAAATGACCCACAAGTCAGGTGTTAACAGTACTGAATGAGTAATTGTGTAGATATAAACATTGTTATCGCTGATGCTCTCAATATCTGTAAAGTATAAAAACTTGTTTTGATTAAACTGGGATGCACTCGCCAGTATTTCTTGCTGATAAAATGTTTTTATAATGCGTTTTAGGTAACTTAATGTGAAGCTAATAGAAGCCAGCTGGAGAGCATTGAAGGCTTAGAAAAGTGGCTATAAAAGTTGCCTAAATAAAAAGGAGTTTATGTTTTTCATAAATTAGGGTTTATCCCTACAATTATAATAGAAACTTGGGTTTTATCCCATTTGTTTATTTATAAAAGCTTGGTGTTTTGAAACTTTGAAATTTATTTCCTAACTACGATCCTGATGTTTTAATTCCGCTGCCAAATTAATAAACACCGGTGCCACCTGTCTGCGGTCCTCGCAGCCCCCGCTCACGGGGTAGGGGTCGGGGGCTGCGAAAGAAGGTGGTATGAGAGCCACTGGTTTAAGCTATTTAGGTCTTCTTTTAAATACCTAAATTTTAACCAATTGTGTTAGGAAATACCCGAGACTTCTATGTTATTCTGTGTAAATATACATATTATTATTTGGTTTTATTTTAATAACTTCTTTAGTTTATAGTAGAGCGATCAGGGTACTTCTGACGCTTATCGTCATCTACCTCATTCTCTCATGGATAAAGGAATATCCCAGCCAATCACCGATTACACCGCCGATTTCGAAGATATTTTTGTTTTCAAATCCAAATCCGAGGAACCTTTTCCCCCGAAGAAGAGAGGTTGGTTTAGTAGAGCCAAAGGAGAAGATGGAAAAGAATGAGACAAGCACAACAACAAGCCATAGCGGTTAGAACTGAGAGAAATCCCCAAATCCCAGAAGCTAGACCTTTATGGGAAGAAGAATTAGATTGACAGTTAGCAAATTTTCACATGTTTGGAAATGTAGGAGGAGAACCTGATTTCAACCAAGTAGCAAATCCAGAACCACCATTACTTCCTTTATTTCCTGACCAACCCATGAACCTAGAACAGAATCAGGAAAACCAATTTCCAATTCCAGACTTTGATCCCAATGAGATACTTATGATTCCAGCACCAAACCCTTTAGATCAGTGGTGGAATAACAATTGGGCTATTCAGAACCTACTAGAAAACCCATTTCCTTCTGAAGGACCAGTTCCACCTTACCCTGAACCAGTGCCATCCCCAATACTACCCAGGGATCATGTGGAGGAACTCCGCCAGTATGGTGAAGAGTTAGTAGAGGAAGGAAACCGGATTTGCCAAATCGGGGAGAAGCTCGTCCGGAAATATGACGAGCGGGAGATGCAGTTTTAAGAAAACAGTAGCTTTATATATATATATATATAGAGAGAGAGAGAGAGAGTGTGTGTTAACTGCAATTTTCGTCCCTGTGGTTTGGTAGAAAATGCCACTTCAGTCCAAAAATAAAATTTGCGCCAGTTCCGTCCCCAACGTTTTGAAACGTGCCACTTCAGTCCAAAAAAGTAACCCCCGTTAAAAAATCTGTTAAAACTAAGGACATTCTTATTTTTATCCAATCAGGACTGATTATGTAAATTTGTTAATATAAAGGACCATTTACATAATTTTTAATTAGAAAAATAAAGAATTTTTTATGAAAATATACATATACACACACAATCTGTATTTGAATAAATATTTATGCATATACGTATACAAACACTGATAATACATATACACACACATAACATGTATATATATATATACATACACACAAACTCTGATAATACTCTCTTCTCTCTCTACACTCACCACCACCAACCACCTGCACCGTCGGTCCCCAGCACCACCACCACCACAGCCACTACGACCACCAACCATAACTACCACCTCCACCACAGGTCCGATCACCACCGTTCACCTCCACCATAGAATCCCCACAAATTGACCACCACACCATACAACCCTCAATCTCCACCATTGCAATCTATAGCTCCACAAACCACCACCACTGTCGTCATTACCACCAGATCCGGCCACCATTGTCATCATCGTTCACCTCCACCATAAAACCCCCACTGCTTCGCCACCATACCACCCTCTTTCTCCACCGCTGCAACAAGCAGCTCCGCAAACCCTACACACAAACTCCATCACCTTCGCTGCACCATACAACCTCCGATTAACCACCTCCAACGTTGCCTGCAACACTGCAACCACCTCCGCCGTGCACTGTCATCAATCCCCACCTACACCACCGTTTGTCCTCACCGCTGAAACCCCCAAATGAAAACCCTAATTTCTAATTCCACTCCCAGGCTCCATTTCCCTCATCTGCTTCAAGAGAAGATGTGTTTGTGTGTTTTGAGTAAAGGTAGGGTTTGGTGTGTTTAGAGATAAGAAGAAGCAGGTGTTTGTGTGTGTTTAGAGAGAGACGAACAGAAGGTTGTTTGTATACGTATACTTTTCTAATTAAATAAATTACTTAAATGATCCTTTATATTAACAAATATACATAATCAGTCCTTATTGGTTAAAAATAAGAATGCCCTTAGTATTAATAGATTTTTAACGGGTTTTTTTTGGACTAAAGTGGGACGTTTCAAAACGTTGGGGACGGAACTGGCGCAAAATTTATTTTTGGACTGAAGTGGCATTTTCCACCAAACCACAGGGACGAAAATGGCAGTTAACTCATATATATATGTGTGTGTGTGTGTGTGTATTTTGTTACTTTGAAAAAAAGAGAGAAAAAAAAACAACTAACTAAAATAGACATAAAGTAATATATATCACCTATATATATATATATATATATATATATATATATCGATGCATCAGTTGCTAATGTTTAAATTCCAGTTATGTTTGTTATAGATGCATATATAAATGAAAAGAGTAAAAGTCGAAATGCTCGATGATTTTGGTTCACTGTGTTGGTGTAATTGTTATTTAATTTACTCTGTGAATTAATACCTGGTAAATGTTTACAATTCAGATGTCAGACGAAGTAAATCAGGAAATCCAGAATAACGATAATAACAAGAATCAAATGAATAAAAGTGTTATCGAACACATAGTGACCAAAGGAATCATAGATGTTATACCCTATATTATTGATACCATTAAAAAGGCAGAAAATAATGATTCCATAAACCGGAATAAAAGTGTACCCCCTGAATCAAATCACAGCGTGAATGGAAATCACAAATTGTTAATCCAAGTTCCAATTCCAAAAAAAAAGAAGAACCATCTCATATGGTTGTTCTTATAAAGAATTCTTATCATGAAAACACAGTGGAATTCTCAGGCAATGAAGGAGCTATTTCAACCTTGCGCTGGATAGAAAAGACAGAAGCAGACTTAGAGATAAGTAAATGTGCAAATCAAGATAAAGTCATGTATGCTTCTAATCTTTTTAAAGATGTCGCTTTAGAATGGTGGAATACCATTCTTCAGTCCAGAGGAAGTGACAGGCTTTACAGGATGGAATGGAACAACTTTAAGGAAATAATTGAAAGGAAATTATGTCCTCCTAATGAAAAGGAACATATTGCTAATAAGTTCCTAAATCATAGAATGATCGGGGTAAATTGCAGAGAATATACTACCACATTCTTTGAATATGCAAGGATTGTACCAACCCTGGCCTCACCAGAACCAGTATTAATCTCCCGTTACATCTGGGGATTAATCAGTGAGATCAGACATGTAGTCAAAGCAGCTAGACCACAAACCATAGAAGAAGCAGTAGAGCTAGCAAACACCTTGACAGATGAATTGGTACGTACACAAGAAGAAAACTAGAAAAGAAACCTAGCTCAAAAGATCTCCCAGGAACTACATTATAGTAATTCCAATCACGGAAAGTGGCAAGTTCTTCTTCACCCCCATGTAAGTATTGCAAAAGGAAACATTCAGGGAAATGCTCTACATACTACAATTTCTGCAAATTTCCAGGGCATAAGGAAGAAGACTGTAGGAAGAAGCTAGTAATAGGCTATGCTATAATTGCGGAGAAGGCGGTCATATTAAAACTAACTATCCAAAACTAGCTCTAGCAGGAAATAACAAAGCAAAGACGATGGAAGAACCCAAGAGAAATGCCCGAGCATTTGTGCTGACCACCGAGGAAGCGAAGATGATTCCAGATGTGATTGCCGTATGTTTTTAGTTAATGGTGTTTATGCCAAAGTATTATTTGACTCTGGTGCAAACCAAAGTTTTATAAATACTTCATTCTGTAAACTTCTCAATCAACCATTAACTAAACTTCACCAAGATTGTCTGGTGGAGACGGCAAATGGATCTTCTATCAAAATAAGCGAAATCCTATTAGGAGTAAAGATAGAAATTTTAAGTCATAATTTTACTGCTAACCTTTTTCCAATGAATCTAGCCGGATTTGATGTCATATTAGGAATGGATTGGTTGGTAGCCAATCAAGAACGAATAGTATGTGATCAAAAGTCTGTAGAAGTAAATGCACCAACTGGCAAAAAGATCACAATTAAAAGAGATAAGTCGACAAGGCCAACAAAGTTCATATTGGTAATGAAGGCTGCAAGTTATGCACGGAAAGGAGGAATTGTGTATATGATTTCCATAATCATTAACACTAAAGGAAAAGAATTAAAAGATATTTCCGTAATATCTGAATTCTCCGATGTTTTCCCAGAAGAGTTTCCTGGATTACCACCTGATCGAGAGGTTGAATTTAGAATTCACCTCATACCAGGAATGGCACCGATTGCCAAAGCACCCTATCGCCTAGCACCGACGGAGATGCAGGAATTGAAGAAACAACTGGACGAATTACTCGAAAAAGGTTTCATACAACCTAGCTCATAGCCATGGGGAGCATCAGTGTTATTTGTGAAGAAGAAAGACGGATCAATGCGTATGTACATTGATTACCGAGAATTGAATAAAGTGAGGATAAAAAACGGTACCCGTTACCGAGAATTGATGATTTGTTTGATCAACTCCAAGGAGACCGATTCTTTTCTAAGATCGATTTACTATCAGGATATCATCAGTTGAAAGTGCAGGAAGAGGACATTCCTAAAACTTCTTTCAGAACAAGGTACGGTCATTATGAGTTTATAGTCATGCCATTTGGTTTAACCAATGCCCCAGGTGCATTTATGGATATGATGAATAGGATATGTAAACCATACCTGGACAAATTCATAATTGTCTTTATAGATGATATTCTAATTTACTCTAAGAGTAAGGAAGATCATGCAGAGCATTTGCATATACTCCTGACATTGCTGAGGAAGGAAAAGCTTTATGCGAAATTCTCAAAATGTGAATTCTGGTTACAAGAAGTACAATTCCTTGGACATCTGGTAAACCACGAAGGAATTCATGTGGATCCCACAAAGATCGAAGCAATTACCCAATGGAAGGTCCCAGAATCACCAACGGAAATAAGAAGTTTTCTTAGATTGGCAGGATATTATAGACGTTTTATTCAAGATTTTTCTAGAATAGCCATCTCGTTAACCAAGCTAACTTGCAAATCAGTTAAGTTTGAATGGGGACCAAAGCAAAAAAGAAGCATTCAGGATTTTGAAGCAAAGGTTAACCAACGCACCAATACTCGCTTTGCCAGAAGGAAATGAAGACTTCGTAGTTTATTGTGATGCGTCTAAGTTAGGATATGGATGTGTGCTGATGCAACGTCAAAAAGTAATTGCTTATGCCTCTAGACAACTTAAGAAGCATGAAGAGAATTATACAACCCATGATCTAGAGTTAGGAGCAATAATTTTTGCCCTTAAGATTTGGAGACATTATCTTTACGGTAGTAAGTTCGTTGTATTCACAGATCATAAGAGCTTAAGATATGTATTTGATCAAAAGGAATTAAACATGAGACAGAGGCGATGGATGGAAATCCTTAGTGATTATGATTGTGATATCCAGTATCATGCAGGAAAAACTAACATAGTAGCTGATGCTTTAAGTCAAAAGTTCCATGAGAAGCCGAAAAGAGTACGCTCTCTTAGACTAAACCTGCAGATAGATTTAATGAGCAAATTAAACAGACATAGGAAACATGAATCAAGGACGATGCTGAAGGATTAAAAGGAATGATTAAGGAATTAGGAGAAAGGAACAGATGGAATTTGGAGATTTTATAAGATAAGGATTTGGATTCCTATTCAAGGAGACTTACGAAATC
The DNA here is from genome assembly GCA_947069175.1 of Scalesia atractyloides. Lineage (NCBI taxonomy): Eukaryota > Viridiplantae > Streptophyta > Magnoliopsida > Asterales > Asteraceae > Scalesia > Scalesia atractyloides. The sequence goes on along the minus strand of CAMTDV010000015.1, from coordinate 23,607,793 downwards.
GAATTTTAGAGGAAGCCCATGTATACAATGCATCCAAGATGTGATAAGATGTATAAAGACTTGAGAAAGAACTTCTGGTGGATAGGAATGAAAAAGGATGTAGCAAGCTAGGTTACTAAATGTCTAACCTATTCACAGGTAAAGCCGAACATCAGAAACCTTCAGGACTGTTGCAACAACTGGAAATGCCAATTTAGAAATGGGAATTGATAACAATGGACTTTGTTACCAAACTACCCAGGACACGAAAAGGTAATGATACAATCTGCAGATTGTAGACAGGTTAACTAAATCTGCTCATTTCTTACTGATGAAGGAAACTTTCAGTATGGAGCAGTTAGCTAAATTATACGTAAATGAAATAGTTTTATTACATGGAATTCCTTTGTTTATTGTGTCTGACAGGGACAGCCGTTTTACTTCTCTTTTTTGGACAACTTTCCCAAAAGCAATGGGAACTATACTAAATCAATGTACAACCTATCATCCTCAAACAGACAGTCAAAGTGAAAGGAGAATCCAAACAATGGAAGATATGATTAGAGCCTGCATAATTGATTTTGGAGCAAATTGGGATGAACATTTACCTTTGATAGAGTTTTCCTACAACAACAGTTATCATACCAGCATCAATGTTGCACCCTTTGAAGCACTCTATGGACGAAAATGTCGAACACCAGTATGTTGGGCACAAATTGGAGAAAAGCAACTATCAGGTCCTGAATTGGTGCAAGAAAAAACTGACAAAATCATTCAAGTCAAGGAAAGACTGAAAGCAGACGGATATCGTCAAAAGAGTTATCTAGGTAACAGACGTAAACCCTTGGAATTTCAAGTTGGAGATAAAGTGCTATTAAAAGTATCATCATGGAAAGGAGTGGAAAGGAGTTGTAAGATTCGGTAAGAAAGGGAAACTAAGCCTAAGGTATGTTGGACCTTTCAAGATGATCAAAAGAATAAGGCCAGTAGCTTATCAGCTACAATTTCCAGAGGAAATGGCAGGAATACATGATGTGTTTCATGTATGTAATCTCAAGAAATGTTTAGCAGATGAACACTAGTGATACCTCTTCAAGATATAGAGGTAAATGAGAAGCTTAAGTTTGTAGAGAAACCTATTCAGATTGAAGATAGAACGATCAAGAATCTCAAACGCAAGATTTTAGTTCTAGTCAAAGTAAAATGGGATTCAAAGAGTGGACCAGAATACACATGGGAGCTAGAGTCCGAAATGCAAAGAAAGTATCCACACATATTCCAGTGAATCTCGAGGAAGTGATTTAAAACAAGGTGGGGAGGATGTAACAACTCTCTAAAACACCCAAACCAAGCCGAAACGACACACGAATCGAGACTCGACATGCAAAACGAGGAAAAGGGTAGCCGTCGCGTCACGCGCCGAACCCACCCTCTCTGGCGCGACACGCGGGGGACACCGGATAGACATCTGTCTGTTTCCGACAAGTGTCAAGCCTATACCTAGTTACGGGGCTAGCCTAGGCCTAGCCGGGTGCCGTCGAGCCATGCGCGTGGCCTTTTGCTCCTGGCACACCACGCGAGGGAGGCCAAAATCGCTTATAAGAAGGCCAGGCGTGGGACAGAATTCTCCACTCACTTTTGATAGTCTGAATCGATCGTATACTCTCTCAAATCTCTGTTCTCTTAACAACACCCCCCCTAAACCCCTAAACGTGCGAAACGCTACCCGTTGTAAGTATCTTAACCCCCGATCACTAATTCGTTACACTACCCGATTTAGAACCCACCGATGCATGTCAAGGCTCTGCCTGACTAAGATTCATTGGGGTTCTGTCTCGTGTTGTATGGTTAAAGTGACTTGGGTTAATTTACTAGCACGTGTGCATTGTATGTTTTAATAGAAATTCCAGGAAGTAATGAGGAATTATCACCAGAAAGGTCGTAGGAATACCTAAGTTTTCAATGTGAGTACATTATCTTTTTGTAAATCTTTTTGTGAGTCAAAAATGTATTACAAAACCTCAAATGTTTTAATTATGCTTAACAGTGATTGAGTATATGTATTCTACAATTACTGTCGGTATGTTGGGGTTTTGTATATATTACTAGTCCACAGTCACAGGGGTGAGACAGGAACCGTTACTTTTGGGTGACAGGACCCAAAGTAATATGACCCATATGTCAGGTGTTGACAGTACTGAATGAGTAATTGTGTAGACATAAACATTGTAATCGCTGATGCTCTCAATAACTGTAAAGTATAAAAACTTGTTTTGATTAAACAGGGATGCACTCGCCAGTATTTCTTGCTGATAAAATGTTTTTAAAACGCGTTTCAGGTAACTTAATGTGAAGCTAATAGAAACAGCTGGAGAGCACTGAAGGCTTAAAAAAGTGGCTATAAAAGTTGCCTAAATAAAAAGGAGTTTATGTTTTCCATAAATTAGTGTTTATCCCTACAATTGAAATAGAAACTTGGGTTTTATCACATTTGTTTATTTATGAAAGCTTGGTGTTTTGAAACTCTGAACTTTATTTCCTAACTACGATCCTGATGTTTTAATTCCGCTGCCAAATTAATAAACACCGGTACCACCTGTCTGTGGTCCTCGCAGCCCCCGCTCACGGGGTAGGGGTCGGGGCTGCGACACATGGGTATCAAATCAACCAAATAGTCCTCACCATCAATGTTTAGTTTGCAATCCCGACACATAACACAAACAATAAAACTTTTGTTATTACCTATATCTACTTCCAAAGGTATAGGTAATTTTATTAATGTAAACGAAGGATGTTGAATAAATCTAGGTGAAACAAAAGATTTATTTGCACCCGTATCAAATAAAATACGTGCGAGTATGGAATTTACAGTGAATGTACTTGAAACCACATCGGGTTCGATTTTTGCCTCTGTTGCGGTTATGTGGAAAGATCTTGCCCATGTCTTTGAGGCTTCATTCTTTACTTCGGTTACTTTTTTCTTTCCTACCAATTCTGGGCATTCGGATTTCTTATGACCCAGTTGGTAACATTTAAAGCATACCGACACTTTGGTAGGGCAATTTGAGGGCGCATGTCCCATCTTTCCACACATTACACACGGTTTGTTTTTGTAGAAACATTCGCCTTGATGAGAGCGTCCACAAATCTTGCAACTAGCGATCCCCCTTTCACATTTCCTTTCTTTGGAGATTCGTTCGTCTTTTGTTTCTTCGGGGGGCTTGGATTTACATCCAACACCCTCCTTTCTCCTCTTTCAATTTGTTCTTCAATTCAATTTCGCGCTCTCACGCAGCATTTACAATCTCCGTAAGATGTTCATACTTTGAGGGAGTCATGAACTCTCAGTGCTCCGCACTCAACATGTTGTAATAATAATAGATCTTCTGTTCTTCGGTTTGCACTAACTCGTCACAAAACCTTAATTTGTCTAAGAAGATCCCCGTGATCTTGTCAATCGATTCCCCCTTTTGCCTTAACTGGATAAAATCCTCTTTGATTTTGTTGATCACAGCCTTTGGGCTATGATGTTTAAGGAAAGGCACCTTAAACTCCTCCCATGTCATGGTTCTTGTGGTTTCAACCCCTTCTTCTTTCTTAAGGTTATCCCACCAATCTTTCTCTGGACCCCTCAGTTGACCGGAGTCCCGTAAACTACGAAATCAGTTGGATCACAATGAGTCCATTCAAAAACTCCTTCAATATCGCTTATCCATCATTGACAAACGATTGGATCTACTTCTCCATTGTAAATCGGGGGTTTACACGCCATGAACTTATTATAAGGGAAAGCCTTCCATTTAGCCTTGTCTTTTTCTTGTACGAGGCTGTCCTTCAGTTCATTTATCTTTTCTTCTACCATGAACTTATTATAAGGGAAAACCTTCATTATTTGTAACTGGCAATTCATTTAGGCATGAATTGTGGTTTGTAGTATATCCATAAACTGGGGTAGACTAGTCTCTAGAGCCTTTTCGACTTCCTTGGAAATCTTCTCTCGCGTCTCCTCCGTAATGAGGCAAACCGTATTATCACAAGTTCCATCAGACATCTCTTTAACTAAATTAACATAAGAACTTGATAAATAGCTTCTTTTATCATTTCCATATTGTTATATGGAAATTTATACTCATCACTTTATATTACATGCAATGTATCATTGCTTTTTTGGTTTGATCAAGTATATAACTTGCCTCAACCGGTTATACTTAGTGTATTTTCCGGGTTTAGGTGTATCAATACACCCCTCCCATACACTTTAAATCACCCTCTTTATTAATATTTTCAATCAAATTTCATTTCTAAACTAATTCTTACCGGATGTCTTGATCAAGCCTTAAACCGAACACATTTAATCTTTAACCTTAAGCTCTGATTACCAACTTGTAAGACCCAAATTTACTTAATTGGAAAATGTATAAGCTTTGCGTTTCATTAAGATAACGGAACAAAACCTTTAAACAAAATACATGTACGATTTAATGGTCATAAGTATTTTAAAACATCTCGAAAACATATTAACATTTGTTAGTTCCTAAAACAAACTAGAACAAAGCAACAGCATGAAATTCGAAAGTGTTCGGTTCTTTGATATGCTTAATCAACCATCCACAACTTCATATTCATCACCTACATTATGAATTTATTTAAAACTTTAGTTATGTAATATAGAAAACATATTAAAACATAACTAACATCAAAACATAATCCAACAAACAAACTAAGGGTCTGTTTGGTACGGGGTAATGGAATAGATTGAGGAATGAAATAGACGGAGGAATAGAATGGACAATGGAATGAAATGAATCATTACCATTCTATTACAGTGTTTGGTTACCTTATGGAAATGGAATGAATTAGATTAGAAAATAAGAAAAAATAAAATACAATTTATTAAAATGTTAAAATACCCCTACATCAAATTGACGACATTATCATTCAACAAGTTAACATCAACAATCCAAAATCATATCCATGATTATATCATCATATCATACCCATAAAAACGCATACATTTTTTTTGCATCAACAAGAATCATCCAATTTAATCAAACTTTCATGAGTTATATATTGAACTTTTTCACATAAGTTCTTTTTCCATGTTCATGACATTTAAAAGAAAAACAATTCTTTCTCCAAATTCATGACAACAATTCTTTTTTCCAAAATCATGGCATTAGAAAAACATGACAGTAGCCTTGTTCTTTATAAAATCAATATCATCAAGTTAACTACTGGTTGGTTCTCAAGCCTTAATAATCAAGAGCTAATTGCAGCAACAGAGCATACAACTGCAAAATTATAATCTACCACATCAACAACATAACCCTGCACATCATTCTTTCTAAAACAACTGCATATTTCTACACATACGAGACATACCAAGACCAATCCTCCTATTCCCCTCAACCATTGCATCGTCCACAGCTCTTCCATTGTCTAAAACACCGGTAGTATCTAAATAGATAAAAGAGATCGTCCACCAACGAGTCTCCGGCGATGGTGAGTCATTGGATGGCGATGCCGGAGCTCTGAATCAACTTAAGAAAGTCAGAACACCATGTTATTTTGTTCTGATCTGCAATCGAGCGGGTGATAGTATGGCTACGAGTAAAAATATGGTGTCTTTATGGCGGCGGTGGTGGTAATTCGTTGTTGCGCAGGTGCGGTATCTCGGGTGGGGGGCGGTGGTATATGCTCACAGAGCTTGAGGCTGCATCGAAAGGATTGGCCGAAGAGACTGTGAGGGATAAGAAAGGATTGGCCGAAGAGTGTGAGGGATAATACTGGTGTGAACATGGAACGACAAAATGGAGAAAAAACTAGCACTCAGGGTTGGAATGAAAAAAAACCTAGGGGGTCGGAGGAATGGGAACCACATGATTTGAGGGAAAGGAATTTCTTGGGGAATGCTTGATTTCATTCCATTTGTCAATCAAATACTTCTTATTTTCATTACCTTTGAATGGGTTATTTCATTCCTCCTTTATTCTCTCATACCAAACGTCCCCTAAAACTTTTTGTTTCAGCCCCTGCCGTAAGCTACGGCTGTAGACCTATCTTACGGTCTGCACATTCTGCTTTGACAGAAACTGCCTACCATAAGCTACGGTAGGCTACCGTAGCTTACGGTGGCTTGCTGCAGGAAATTCAAAGTTTGCGGTTTTTAATACGAATTTCTCCGTAACTTTTGATCCGCTTATCCATTTAACCTCCCGTTTCTTCCTATACGATTGAAATTTAATCCTCTACATTATAAACTCGAAATCCAACATTCGGATTAACAAAATTTATAACTTATAAGCCTTCAGCTTATTACTTATTTACGAAATTATTGACCCTTTTATATTTTTTATCAAACAAACTCATTTGATCATTTTTAAATCCCCATAACATCATAACTATAAATGTTTTCTATTACTTGGGGTCCTATATGTGGGATTTATGCATCCGTTATCCAGTATGCATTTTAATTATCCGACCCATTCAACCAAGAATAGTTGAACTTATTTAACACAACTTCCATATGCGAAATTGCCTACCTTTTAGTCATAACTCACAATCTGAGTCTTTTGACTTATAATCCGCGTTCCCGTTACTCAGTTTACGCTTATATTCCGGTTTTACCCCTTTTCGAGGTTTGTACCCAAGTAGTCATTCACACATCCATTTTGGCATGCGTCAAGACTCCTTTGACCCGTTTAGTTTCCATAGCAAAATCCATCGCTTTCATTCAACTAAACACTAATTCTTTTCATCATTTTGACCTATTTAGATGTTTCAAGGAAATCCATCATTTAGACATCCAAACTTCTCATTAATTCCTTTTTCTCATTATCTGGTTTATTAGTACGAAATTCATCGCTTTGAATAAGCCATATTTCATAAGTTTTACATCAATATTCAACGCATGATATATTTATACAAAACAACAAGAAAATTCTACGAAGCGTAAAGCTAAGTACCTTAGATTTTTCCTTTCAAACGTACGTCTGCACCGACTTGACTTCCCGACGCCTCACTTGTGTTGCCTAAAGTGTACAAGCCAAGTGTCGTTAGAGCCTCTTGGCACATGATTGATGCATATAAATTGCCAAACACACTACGTCGTGTTCTCATTAATGATTTTCGTTCATTATTTGTAGTTGGCAATTCATTTAGGCATTTCGTCAAACATCTTATATGCATATAAATTTAGCTAACCATTTTAGTTCACTTAAACCATGGCTAACCCAAAAACTCAATTCAACATATTCACATATTCACCATAGCTCTCTTTATTCACACATGAACATGGGGTTTTTCATACTAGCATCAAAAACCTTTTCTTTATACAATCATAATAACTTCAACATATAATTTTTATGGCTATTTTCAGTTAGGATCATGATCCTACACTTAGATTACTCATTCCTTGGGTCACAACAACAAGCAATTGTTCAAGAATTTCAATCATCCAAATTTCACCTAAAACTAATTATTACCAAAATTAAAATTACAACTTACCTTAAGTTATACAAGTATGGATGATCACAATTCTTGATTCATGCACTAAAAAGAGACCAAACTAACCCTCCAATTTGAGCAATATGGTGAATGAGGGTTTTGGTGTTCTTGCTCTCCCCTGATCGTATACACGTACACACACATATGTGTATTGTGTTTTGTTTTCTTGTTTTATAAAATCAACTTTTCCTCATTGACCATATTTAGTCCCTCAAGTTTGTTTTATTTTGTAATTTATGTTTATCATCCATGCTTTCTTTTAAAGATTTACCATGTACTATCTAGGTTATTTACCCCTAGTTATTTCACTTAAATTCAATGATAAAAACGTATTTTAAATAGTTTTAGGGTGTTACAAGATTATTGATCGATATATAGCTTAAATATAAACAAAGTAGATTTAACATACATAACCTTATTAAAAGATCTGAATTCTCGCAAACTCATTTGAACATCAATACCCATCATATAGATTACACTATCACAAGTTGATAAGCAAACCTTACTAAAACACACTTTCATAACAAAATCAACCAAATCATTGAAAAGTATCAACAATCATTCGACCCTAACCAGCTATGACGCGGTTAGCTACTTATAGTAACAAACAAACTACTGAATTCAATGAATACATGATTGAAATCAAAAGGAAAACGATAATACGAAGGGTCTTAACTCAGTAAGGATCGATGTATCGACCCCTTGTACGCTATTCTTCCTTGAATCTTCCTCTTAGTGATCCGATCTTGAACCCTTGTTCTTCTACAACCCTTTTTCGATATTCTACTTATGGGTTCGTCACTTCTTAGGGTTTACATGATATCTCATTCTTTAAATACGATCTAGGTATGTTTGGGTGGGTTACGACCCATAAATAAGATCCCGTTTATGACAAGTAAGCTTACCACGTGTTTCCTTCTCGCATTAGGGTATCCAATCCTTAGGTTGGTGCACTAACTTGGGGCCCACGACTGGTAGCTAGTACTCTATTTCACGACCTGTAAGCTTACAGATTGGGCATGCCTTTTGCTCATCTTCAGTAATCTCCAAATCTGGCCCAGAAATCCTTCAATTCACTTAGGAATCTGCAAAACACTTAAAAACAAAGATTTACAACAAACAATATGGGTTTTAACACTACGAAAACATGTTATCTTTTAGAGACATCAAAATACACCAAGAAATATGGGTCGTATATATACATGAGACTCTATGAAATATTGAAAAATGTCATAAGTGGAAAATGGTGCCTAATGAGGTATCACAAGCTAAAAGATTTGAGTTGGGGAGTTATAGTGCTAGTGTTTCTGATGCACAGTGTACTATCAATACAAATGATGATCCCGAGTTTGAAGATGAAGTTCTAACCTCTTTCTCAGAGCGGCCAATTGGAAGGGATCGCGCCAAAAAAGCAACGGCTGCAAAGGCTTCTGGTTCGAAAGGATCGGCCTCAAGAGATTTTTCAAAAATTGATGCACTTCTTCTTAACTTCAACAAGTTTAAGGATATTTAAGCAGAGAGGTACAAAAAGAGAGAAAAAGAAAAGGAAGACGCCACAGCAAGGTAAATGGACAGGCTACAGTCGATAGGAAACAACTCGAAATGGAACTACAACAACACGAGCTTTAATATTTCCGAATCATGAGAACCGACATCGAAGTCTACCAGAACGAGACTGTGCTGTGATGTCAAAAAATGAAAGACAAGATTCCGGTGAAATGTCTAGGAGGAAATGCACCATAGTAGCATTTTTATTTGAATTATGTTATTTTATTTTAAGTACTTTTTAAAATTTTAATAATTTTTTTTATTCTATGGATTAGTATTTAAAAAATCTAAAATGAAAGAGGAAGGGGGCCACACCCTTGGATTGGAGAATGAGGATAAGGTGGAAGTGGAAAGTGATGGGTCGCTGAGATAAAGGATAAGGGAGATGGGGAAAGGGGGAGCACACCCCATAGCCTAATATAGAAGGATAAAATGTTTAAACTTGTAATTATGAAAGGAGATACTATGTTCAAGTCCAGGTAAGGGGAGTTATTTTGTTAATTAGTGTAATGTAGGGTATGAGTAAACTTTGTTTTTCAAATAAATATAAAAATACAATGTATTAATTATACTAATCTATATTACTATATAAAGCATTTTCCATGTACAAAATTGAAATTTTTCATAAAATTTTAAGATGACATAAGAATGGTCAAGTTAAAATGCCAAACTCATTTTCTTCCATTCATACTCATCTTCCCTTCATCAATGACATTTATGTTTAATAAACCTCCACTATATATTAGATTATTTATAAATAATAAAAAAATAAGCTTATGGATAATTAACTCATCACATTGTATTTGTATATTTGGACTAATAGACAAATAAGTGAAACAAAATTAATCAAATTTAACATAAAATGTATTTTGTAAGTTTAGAGAAGTTAGTTAAAAATTTAAATGTAAATTGTCGACTCTGCCGCAACACGCGGGTTTCTCAGTAGATAAAAAATGTTGCAATATACTATATAATGTTTATCATAAGGATTTCTCGTGCGTTGCAGCCGTGAAGCGTGAGTGCTTTTATATATGCACACAACGTATATTCAATTTTCGTTTTTAGGTTTGAATTATGTTCTCGGCCCATATATATACCCCTCTACCCTTGATCAATGGCATTTATGTTTAATAAATATATACTATATATTAATATTATTTATAAATGATAAAAAAATAAGCTAATGGATAATAAACTAATCACATTCTACGTAAATTGTTACACGGTATTTTGGGATCACCAATAACATACATTTGTGTAATTGGTTTTAAAAAATGATGTCGTATCAATAACATACATTCAAAAAAGCATTCTATTGTATACATCTGATAAACATTCTATTATATTTGTGTATTTGGATTAAAGGACTGATTAGTGAACTAAAATTAATCAAATTTTACATAAAATATGTTTTGTAATTTAATAGAAGTTAGTTAAAAATTTAGAGGTTCAGTATACACAATACCAATTTGTGTTGTGTGTGTTTTTATAAATTTAAATATGAGTAAACTGCCATTTTGGTCCCTGAGGTTTGGGCAGTTTTGCCACTTTAGTCCAAATCTCAAAGTTTTTGCATCTGGATCCTTGTGGTTTCAGTTTTATTGCCATTTTAGTCCAAAAGTGAAATCAGGTCATATTATTCAAATTAAATCCTGCTATTTTATCCTTTTCCTTAGGGGCAAAATGGTCAAACGCACTGGTTTTCGCCATGTCATCCTGGGCCAAACGCTATTTTGTCCATTTTGCCCCTGAAGAAAAGGACAAAATAACAGGATTTAATTTGAAAAATATGACATGATTTCACTTTTGGACCAAAATGACAATAAAACTGAAACCACAGGGATCCAGATACAAAAACTTTGAGATTTAGACTAAAGTGACAAAACTGCCCAAACCTCAGGAACTAAAATGGCAGTTTACTCTTTAAATATTCTATATGATTTTATTATAACAGTTGAACATGAATTTGATGGTGCTATATGTGTACACTGTACAAAGGCATGGGTTTACCTTAGTGTTGTTGGAGTACATGATCTATATATGCGATAGTGAAAGGACTATTTTATTATAAAATAATGTGTATGTATATATGTGATGCTCTGTGTTACATTTTTTTAAATAAAAGTAAAGAAAATAATCTACTCCAGTCAGTAAAAAAACGAATGTTGGAAAGAACTGATAAAAAGATTTGTACAAAGGGTAGAACCATCTATGAAAGTAAAGGTTAGTTTTGGTTTGATCGCTTGTCTTTTTAGTCTTTGTCGTTTAGAAAAAGGTGATGTTTTAAGTTAACAATTAAGTTCGAACCTTTTATGGTTTATTACAAATTTTGGGACCTTTTTTAGAATTATACAATTTCGAATCCAAATAAAGCTGGTTAAAAAAACTCTTTGTGGAATAGGGTACCTAATCTTTGTATCTACATTGTTTCAACTCACAAGATAGTATTTCTTGTGTACTATGATAGTCTAAGAAATAATTTTACTCATGGATTACTAACCCGATTAAGTTGTTCATGACCTAAAATAAAACAAAACGAATGATAAACTAACAAAAAAAAAGTACAAAGATGTAAATTGTCGACTCCTTCGCAACGCGCGAGTTTCCCACTAGATAAGAAATGTTGAAGTATACTATATTATGTTTATCATAAAGGTTTCCCGCGCGTTGCAGCTGCGAAGCGCGGGTGCTTTTATATATATATATATATATATATATATATATATATATACACACATACATACACAACATATATATGATTTTTTAACGTTTTTAGGTTTGAATTATGTTCTCGGCTTATATTCTAGACTCTGTTACAACGCACGAATTCCATGCTAGTACATTATAAAGCAAATAGGATGAATAATATATTAATTTTACACAAATATTAACATGGCATATGAGAAGACGTATGGTAAATTTGCTACTCTTTATATTTTTATTTCCAACCCTATCTCTTCTTCATATCAAATGTGAGATAACATTAAGTATATGAATAATTATAATGCTCTAATAAGTGTGTTTTACTAAAGTTGTTGTATTAGATAATCAATTGAAAATAAAAATATGAAAAACATATGAATTTTGTAAATTTTTCGCAGTATCGTTTTAGTCGTGTTACAACCTTAATATTAGGATAGCATGTGCCGTAACTAAACGAACCGATATCGCCTCACAGACAATTTGCAGGCTGAAAACATCTAGTTATTATACATACTATACACAAACTGAAGTTGATTTCTACAACCCATTTATGCAGTAAATTACAAACCCTTTATGCATGTTTACAATTGTGCCTTCACTGGCAGGTTGGTTGTTTTTCTTAATCAAAACGTAGTAAAAGGTTCCCATCTATTATTTTCTATCTATATATTTCTCAAACCGAAGCAAAAGGTTCCAATCAATTAGTATTATCTTTTAACTATTCTATATCAAAATTTATTACCGGATAAATATGGGTTATACGAAATTATCCCTACGTTTATTTACCTAAAATTATAAATAGTTGGATGTTAAAAAAAGGGGGGATTTCAACCATTTCAATAATATAAACATGTAGATATTATTTGTGTTATTACGATTTTATTTTTTGGTTCTTTTGTCGTTTGTTATAGCATGTGCCAGCATCGAGATAAACCAAATCGACCCTGATCGAATTTCAATTTCCTCCGGCAGCAACGCGCCGATTTTATCATCTAGTTAATAACAACGTGAGCTAATGAGGTAGTGGTGGAGTGGTTGGGGAAAATTGGTGTTCCTTGTGACCCAAGTTCTATTCCTACTCTCCTCACTAGTTTCTGCGGCATCCAGGTGAAGAGTGAATACGGGTGGCGCCGGTTCGACTTGGATGGAAAGCGAGGTTTTACTAATTATTCCACTGTTGTGCCTTCAGGCGGGTGGAGATCGGGTTTCCACGCATCTGAGGAAAGCCAAGGGACTCGCGACGGTTGAATAGTCGACCTCGACCACAGCGCCGGATATCACGATGGTTGACACGTCGTCCTTGCCCTTCAAAAAAAGTTGATAACAATTGAAGATATTGAAGGGAAAAGGATGACATTTCAAAGCAGACTGATTGAAAAACCACCCCCGCAACTGAGTTTTAAGTGCTTTAAATACTCCCCCCAGATTTTTTTAATACAACATTAATCCTTCTCAAAATTGCAATCCGGACCTGAAAGTCTTTATATTCCCCATTTGCTATCTTCAAATTTACCAATCACATGCTAATGCTAAGTAAACAACTAAAGTTAAAGTTTACCATTTGAATTAATAAACCAATATATTTTCTTTAACACTATTACTTCTTTAAGATGTAACAACACTGGTCACATTACAAGGATTTACAAAGGGCAACGGCTATCAAATGCTAGATTTTCTTCTCTTTGTTTTCGTATTTAAGACAATTATAATAATGTATGATATTTGCTTTTTGGTATTAGAACTTTGTTATTGTGTTGTTGCTAGTTTATTCTGCTTCAAATGAAACAAGTGGATTTTATTTGGAACTTTTGTGTATATTGGTTTATTTGTCAAATGCCATTGAAACATGATTGTGTTGTTGCTCGAATTTCCCTTGGAGCTGAATTATGCTCTAAACGAAACAAATGTATTTTGAATTGATTTTAGTTGGAACCTTAATTTCGTTTTGGCATGTTAATATTAGAAGGGATGGGACACCTAGGTGGGTAGGCGATCTAGGTTCGAACTCGGGTGGTAACAACGCTGCCATCCTTAGGGTAACCCATGCGGGTTACTTCTTTGGGTACTCGAAGATCCAACACAAAGTTGAAAAGAGACCGTTGAACGACGGTCAAAAATCCGACCATTTAGATTTCTTTTAAGCTTCTTTTTGAAATATTATATATAAAACTTGAGCTTCCATTTTAAAGCACACACAATCTCATTTTCACTTCCATTTTAAAACAAACTCATTTCTCTCATACTCATTTTCATTTTCGTCATGGATTCAGAAAAAAAAATACTGAGATGTCGGTTCAAGCAAACGAGGCGTTCGAGCCGAGGTGGCATTTTTGGTGGTGACGTTTATACACCACACTAAGGTGATATGTTTTAATGTGTTGGTCTGGTTAATTTAACAACTCTTAGCACGAATTAGATGGGTTAACTTAATAACTTTTAAAAACACGTTTATCTTGTTTTAAATTGATAAGAAATGATTATTACTTAGACAAAAGACACACAATAAGCAAGTGTACCCAGGGGGGAAGCATCATTGGGGCAGGAGAGGCGCCCCCCCCCCCCCCCCCCGAAATTTCGGTAGTGTTGTGTATGTAGTTTTCGTATAGAAATTTTGGGGTATATACGTTTTCGCCCCCCCCCCCCCCCCCGGTTTTCGAGGGCAAGCTTCGCCACTGAGTGTACCTATTGTTTGTAGTTGAATTTATGTAAGAACAAAGTATTGCACCCAAAGGATACGCCTTTTAGTTGTTAACTTTTGATTACCAACTAGTTGATTGATTATCTTTTGCTATTTTTATATCATTTTATATTGAAACCAAAAAATAAAAGCAGGTAATAGAGAATTAGTAGAGAATACCAAGAGCACGAAGAGTGTCTCTTTAGATCTTCGAATCCACTTGGAATGAATTATAGTTAGGTTATTGGCAAGTGGTAAGGTTAATTTGACTCAAAAACTCGGCTCCTAGCTATGGTTACAAATCTTTATTAGATTTACAAATTGTGACTCTATGGTTAAAATAGAATTAGAGCCGATTAAAGATAATTCATTGCCCAACCTTAGAAGAAGGCTCTTTTTAAGGAGCAATCCCCTAATTTTGGGTTAGTTACATTCAACTACTCTTTTTTCCTCTACATTCTTCCTATGGGTTGCGATCCTCTAAAGGGCATATCTTCGTCTCACTTCAAAGATCGCCAACAGTATGTCTAAGTACTTCCCATGGGTGCTAATGACACTTTTGATTAATTGAGGTGATTGATCTTTATTTATTGGGATGTGTTATAATAAGAAAATATATGTAAAGACGTATAGTATTATACAATTGGTTTACCAACTCTTGGTTTGCGCAAAGCCTAACACATAGACCGTGTTAGACAAGTCGCATAGCGAAGCTTTTGTGACAAACGACAAAATAACAGGTAATTCCGTACAACTTAATCTCTGTTTACATATTTAATTATGTACATTAAATTTAATTGTTGTATGAATGAGTCTTATAAAGTCTAGCAATCCCAGGACATACAATTTCATAACATATCATATCGTCATATTCGTCTCGTTTCATCGTGAATCGATACAAACTATGTCTAATTACGTTGGTAACAATGTGAACACACTATTCATACCAGGAGAGTTCCGGTACTTCTTGAAATGACAAAAGTAGGACATGAAAGCATATTCAAGGAAACGCTTATATAAAACCATGAATGGGAAACTACTTGTAACATTAGATACTTTCCGGAAAATGCTTTAACACCAAAAATTGTTCGATCCTAACCAAGAAACAACAAATTCAGCAAATACACAACAAAATTTAGCATTTTATGGTAATAACAAGATCCATTAATAATGTTAATTATCATAAACAACATCAAAGATATTGAAAATATCTTAAGGATATATATATAAATTATAAATAAAAAGAATTAGGGACACATGTCACAATATTAGAGCCTCTAGATTCACTTTGGGTGGGAAATATCCATTAATAATGTTAATTATCATAAACACTTTCTGCTGTTGAATCTCTTCAATTTGTGTTCATGTTGATTCAAGGGCCATCGTTTCTCCCTTTTGAAGGTAAAATCACTTCACAATTCTTTGCGAAAATGCTTTAATATATTAGGTGTTTTGTATGCATGTTTTATGTATTGTTTTCCCCTGTTAAATGATGATAAAAGCCCATTTCAAAGAACATTAGTTAATTAGGTAATATCATACCAAATTCATAACTTAATTTGGTTGTTAATTTCTTCATGTAGAGTTATGTTTTTATTTGTTTGAGCCTAACTCTTCCATCGAAGGTTGTTATACACTATCTGAATTTTGTTTTATGAAATCATTTGGATAAAATATGTTTTTGTTTTACAGCGACACTATGATGTATATAGATCAAACGGTACCAGCAAAAGGTAAACCTAAATTTATGTGTTTATATCACCGGTGTAAAGTAATGTTTATGAATTTCTCAGTATATGTTTTCTTGCAAATCATATCTTGGTTTAGGTTACAAGTTGTGCTAAAATGTCAAGAATGCTTCGTTTTTTTCAAAAATCAAATACACAAGGGCGGGTTACAATCTTTTGCTCTTCCTACACTGCAACCAGATGTCGGCTTGAGGTCTACACTTTCAAGCTCACTGACAAAAAAAAAAGTTTTTTGCTAGAATCTAGCTGTTTTTTTTTTGGGAACAAGCTGTCATTGCATCTTTTTAGTAAAGATAACATACCCTCTTTGAGGAGGTTAGCTTGGTTTAGAACTAAATATTGTTCATTTTTTTTCTTTTTTTTTTGTAATAACAGACATAACTGGCTGAACTAATTGAGGTGATTGCCAACAGTGAGAAACTACAACAAACATATAACGAGCTACTAGAGTTCAAGATAGTGCTGCAGAAGGTACATTGTACCCAAGTAGTTAATTTGGTAAAATATCAGTTATAGGTTATCGTGGTGGGATTAGATAATGATGACGGATATGCTTTTAAGCTTTTCTAAGTGGTTAGAGGCGATGATGGTTCCAAGGTTGTGGCGTTTGTAATTGTAGTCATCAAAGGGTCATAGCTATCTTCCGGCGGCTAGGGTTCCACCATGAAACATTGGATGCGACAGATTCAGGGCGAGCCCTGTTGAAGTTTTGGTATTTCGATTCCATTGGGAGAAAACGAGGTAAGATAATTCATTCTAACGTGGGACTAATTGTTTGGTATATTTTATCAAGGATTTACTCTTTTTCTTTTTCTATTGAAACGGATTGATCCTCAACATGGCTATAGTCAAATCTTCAATTTTGTTATGCCAAATGGATTCACTGTGAGAGTAGACAGCCTTTTTCTATTGGTAAAATTCAACACTTTAAAAAATTGCTTTGAATCAAATACATATCGTGTTATATAATCTGAAGCTTGACATAGGGGAATGGAAAGAGGTGAATCTTGGAAGATGCTCAAGACCGAAGCTTATTCAGCAATGCAGCGGAGGGGGTCGTTGAAAGATGAACCACGTATCGATCGAGTGTGGCACCGGGCCTAGCCATGTCTCAAGCTGTGGTTACCTGAGATGACGGAAGGTTAGTTGTTGACTGGCTTGGTCGTATTTTTGAACATGCGTTTTTGACGGTTTACACAAAGCACATGCATAAATTTTAAAAGTATAAACATTCAATATTTGGTCACCGCACTTATCTAGCGTGATTGTGGAAAGGAAGGAGGAAAACGAATCCTATAGATGTTTTATAATTTAGGATATTACCCATTATTGAAGTTTCCGATGCATTAATTATCACTTAAGAATGCTAGGTAGCTCAATATATGTTTTGCTTTCCTTCATTAACATCAAATGTGAAGAGAGGGAAACAACAATACTATATTTCTTTTAAGCGCGTTTGTTACATATTGAAATTCCCAAATATGATGCAACCTACCAACTTATATTTTGCAACTTGAAAGTTGAACTTGCTAGGCTTTGATATCATTTTAGTTACTTAAAGAGGAGTTGGTTGAGTTGGCCGCCGAAGGCTCAAGTATAGGAAAATGATCAACGACAGGTCTTTATATTTCTTCCTTATTTCATAACATATAGAAATTCATTGAGTATAAACTGCTAACCTCTTTAATTATCCTTGCTGGTAATTTCGTACTGTAGTTTTGCTGACCACAGGTTGAACTTCATGGATTGATGGCTTTGTATACACTTTATTTATACAGGTATAATGTTAGCTTGTTTGAACTAAAACTATGAGAATATACATGGGCGTTTTGGTTTGTGCTCACAAAATGTTTTTTTTTTTGCAATTAGATGTGACCCCCTTAAGATAAATATATTTACTATGACCATGTTCCTGTTAAAACCATAAGAATATAGAATTTTTACTAAATCATTTTATTCAAAAAGTAGGTTATTACTCTAATAAACTAATAATATAGTTTATGTAATCACATTCGACAAGACTATTTATTAAACCAAATCTGGCTAAAATGTGTTTCAGCCTTTGAGAGCAACTCAACCATTGGACCCACACTGAGTTACCCTTTTGACCGGTTACCCAAACATTCTCATTTTGCCATATTTTTTAAGTATAAAGACAAGAATGATCATTTAATAATTATGGTCACTAGAGAGTTCTGTTAATCCAAACCAAAATTATCATTTTTTAACAACAATGATTAGTCAAGTGATTCAATTTTTCATAAAATGAACCTTCTGAACATAGAAATTATGCATTTTTTATGGGATAGAAAGAGGATGTGCTTATAATACAGTCAACCAAGCGGTTGGTTTTGGCTTTTCTAGACTTTGGTTTTCAGGCCTTACATTATGGTTTGCAATTTTTAGAATCTTATATATCTAATTGACTATGTAGGAAAATAAAGTGGATCTTCAACATGTGCTCACAAAATTAACATACATGCTTCTATATGCAAGGTAATTTTGCACTTTAAGCATTTACGACAGAATATAGGTGATTCGGATGTCCGTTTTCATCTATATCGAATGATCTTACCATATTTACCTTTTTCATTTTTTTTAGTTTCTGTTTATACACTCTTTTTCAGTGGTAACAATTAAGAAAATGGAAAATATATGATTGGGATTTCATGTACTTGAACCACGTATATGATTGATGCTTAGAAACCTTAACCTTTTGAACACGGTTGATTTTTTTAGAGGTGGCAAATTGGCTTATTGATTTATGGATCAAATATGTCAAGTGGTTTGGTCGTATGTAACTGGTCACAATTGTAACTTTTGGTACATGTTGGGATGTTATGTGTTCAGAATATATGTGTTCAAGACTGGGATTTTATGTATACATTTGATTTTTTAGGTTAAAATTGAGTTATAACATATGTATTTACACTAAATGAAAAGTAGGGGAGTAGAGAGTCGAAATGTCGGGAGTGGGTTGAGCTTGTGGGAAGTGGTGGTTTGTTCGTTGTAAGGAAGTGGTTGGGTCTTCTACATGTAAAGGGAGTAAGATAAAGGTTGGTGGTCGAGTGAAGTTTACGTTTTCGATGGAGAGATCATTGGCCTGTGTTCCTCTAAGTAATTAATACATTAATTATTTCTTATAGGTAATTACTAAATTATGTCATTTTAATTTTTACTTAGCATCCTATGCATTTTAATTCAGTTCGTATAAGAAACCTGCCATAAAAATCGTATTTTACAAATCTGAACATATAACAACTTACACTTACATTACACCTTTAGTGCATGTTATATGCCTTGCTTCGGAATCTTTAATCTGTTTGCTATTTATGTATTAATCATAAATAGCTTTTAATAAAAATAACATTCTTGATCGCGGGAAGCAAGCCAGGGTGATAACCTAGTGTGTGTGTGTGTGTGTGTGTGTCCACACAAGCTAAAATGAAACTAGTGTCGATTTTAACATCTAAACATCAAATTAACTAGTCTAGTGAACTAGTTAAACATGTTTAACACCCTAAACTACAATTAGCATACTAATCATCCAAGATTCACATAAATACATAAATATCTAGATATAAGATTTCAACACATGTGTAAATGAGTTTTATAATGAAAACACCATACTCCTAAACCCACCCCCCCCCCCCCCCCCCCCCAAATTCGGTCACCATGGGCCCCACACACCCCATGGTGTGTGATGATGGAAAGAAGATAGAAGTATGGTCATGAGAAGATTGTGTTTTGACTAATGGAAGACTTGAAGATTATATACACAAATCACAACACTTCTTTTACACTTTCACCTTTTAAAAACCCATAAAAAAGAGTAAATTACACAAAACATCCTTTATGTTTCCTCAAACTTGCAGGTTCCAGCCTTAATGTTTAAAAGTTGCTAAAAACAGCCTTTAAGTTTATTTTTGTTGCGGGTTCAATCCTTTACAGCTAACCACGTTATTTTCTTCAGTTAAGTTCCCTCATATGCATAACATGTGAGGGTATATTCGTCATTTTGGTTGATCTTCCACCCACGTCAATTATAAGAAAAAAGAATATTTAAGGTTTAACCTATTTAAAAAAAATTCTAACCGCAGGGTCTAATGTGCAATAAAACCAAACTTTTAAAAACCAAACACCTTGTTTTCCGGTCTTCTTCTCTGGCGACTTCGCCGGATTCCAGCGAACCCGGAATTAAGATAGGAATCTTGTTAAACTAGCCCACTAAGCTGTAAAGATTAACACAGATTTTGATCATGCCAATCAAACTCTTCAGGATTATCATCAGTTGGAAGAATCGACGCCTTATTCGCATCAGACGGAAACGACAAACGACTCTTCAACCCTAGATACCTCTCACAGAACTTTGATGCCGTCAAATCAGAGAACTTCGTAACACCGTGTTCAGTAGTCGGATCCAGCAACTGGTGACGCTTAGGATGCCGCAAGTTAGACTTAAACACTATCAAACGGTAATCGTGCTCCTCTGTAGTCGCGTACGTTTTACCAAACTTTGTTTAAACTAGATTAAAACTTAAATAATCTTTTCTTTATAATTGAAGTGGGCGGAAGATCAACCAAAATAACGAATATACCCTCACATGTTATGCATGTGAGGGAACTTAACTGAAGAAAATAACGTGGTTAGCTGTAAAGGATTGAACCCGCAACAAAAATAAACTTAAAGGTTGTTTTTAGCAACTTTTAAACATTAAGGCTGGAACCTGCAAGTTTGAGGAAACATAAAGGATGTTTTGTGCAATTTACTCTAAAAAAAAACTCTTTTTCTCTCCCTCATACCCCCATGACCCTAACCCTCTCTTCTCTTCCTCACATTTTCAAATCCTAAACCACTAAATGCAAGGATCTTTGGTGCACATGAAGATGATCTAAGACACTCTCAAGCATTGGAAGCTTTCAAGAAGCATTCTCTCAAGTGTTGGAGCTTTCTCATATTCTCATCATATTCATCTTTTCATCTAAGTTCATCCCTAGCCTAAGTGCATGTAGTTATAGATGGTAAGCATCATCTAACCATTTTTAAGCTTCATTGATACATGTAGTTTATAGATGTACAAGTTGATCATCTTGAACTCACCTTTAAAATACATGGAAACCCTAACTAAAACAAGATAGACTAACATATTTATGTGTTATTTTGGTG
The DNA here is from genome assembly GCA_947069175.1 of Scalesia atractyloides. Classification (NCBI taxonomy): domain Eukaryota; kingdom Viridiplantae; phylum Streptophyta; class Magnoliopsida; order Asterales; family Asteraceae; genus Scalesia; species Scalesia atractyloides. The sequence goes on along the minus strand of CAMTDV010000015.1, from coordinate 23,586,465 downwards.
ATTCTTGATGTTTATTAAAGTTGTAGATTATATTTAGACAAGAGATCTTGCAAGATTATGGTTAAAAGTAGGATCTAAACATGTATATGTTTAGATCTAGCAAGATCTACAAACATGAAGTATCATGAACTTTAATATGGTTAAAAATGATTTTTAGAAAGTATACTAAAAATACATGTTTATGGTTTTGATCTTGGAAAATACAAAGAACTTTATACAAACTTGGTAAAATAAAGGATGAACATAAAAAGAAATGGTTATTTTTGAAGATCTTACCAAATTATGTATATAAAGTTCATGAGACTTGATGTTGGTAATATATGAAATTTCATGTTAAATGATATTTGGTAATTTTGTTGAGTTTTGATGATGATGTTAAGTGGGAAAAATGATTTAAAATACGTTTTGAAAACGTGGAAACGGCGATAGTATAGGGGAACTATGGCGGAAATTTCTAAAAATATAATCATGATTATTCACAGGCTAATTACAGAAGAGACCAAAATTATTCACAGGCTAATTACAGAAGAAGAAGAAGAAGAAGAAGAAGAAGAAGAAGAAAAGTAGACAGAATTATTAAGGACACAACGCACCACTTTGCCAAAGTTTAAACACTTAATTCATACCAAGCATCATCTACAACCCAAGCAAAACAAAGGTTTTAGCCAAGAATGGCCATAACTTGTCCACAAACAATGATCATAGAGTGGATCATGATGGATCGAGTGTAAGATCAAACAACTTGTAGAAGGGCTATTGATTACAAGTTTTCTCTCTCTCTCTAAACATAGCAATTATAAGTATTTTCTTGAGTGATCCCAAACTCCTTTGTGACTTCCCAAGATCAGAGAATATGTGTGTGAAACGTGGAAGAGGAATGAGTGAATTAGATGGTGAAAATTGGCAGCCAAGGGTCTCTATTTATAGGCTCGAGTTGAGCAAGAAAGCATGGGCGTGCTTAAGGTGGCATGGTGGTGCCTATTTCTAGGCCCGACATTGTTTGTCCTTCTTTAGTACATTCCTTTACGAATCATTTATGAGCACGAGCGCGCATGGGTAGGCACGGCTGTGCTTGGAGAGGTGTCCCGACAAGGCTTGAACATGTGGCATTCTTGTCAGTTCTTGAAGCTTCTAAACCTTGTCTTTAGCTGAGCACGGGCAGCGTGCCTCCTTATCTCGTGGACTTTTGTTGACCATTCTTGGGTTGACTTGTTGACTTTAGGCTCCTGGATTTTATGCACGACCGTGCCCATAGCCTGGCACAGCTGTGCTTGTCATACAACTTGCTGATTTCCTGGGAATCTTCGATTTTATTCTTTATTTATGCTCATTTTCACTTCTTTTCATCCTCAGAATGGAAACCTGCATTTGTCAAATAGGAACAATTACGGTAGTATTTGCAACTAAAAAGTCATTAAAGTACTTAGAATTAAGAGTTAATTTTGCACCAAAAATATGTATAATTGATGGCACATGACACACCAACCCACACAACCTCTTCCAACACCACAACACCAACCTCATTATTTTTATAACTAACCACCGAATTATTATTTTTTTCACAATTAACCTAGGGGTCCACCCGTTTGGCTCGATTTTTACCGAGAAACTATGACGATCTGTTTGTAACGTATAGGGACCCATCTCATCATTATGAAGATGAAAATGTGGAGCGAGAACCACCACTTCATTACTAAGACGACGTTGATGATGAAGAATACATTCAAGAAACGCAATCCGATGCTAACTTGGATGAAATAAACGTGGAAAGTTATGACTATGTAGAAGACGATGTGGTCGAAGTTAGAGATAAGAAAAGGGGAAATTCACTATACGAGCCGACCGGTGGATTAGATTATCGAAAGAGACGTATTGTTGGCTCAACATACGTCCACGTTACGTACAACCGAAAAAAAGGTAATCAACAAAAAAAGATAGTTTGTGGAAAGCAGCTTTAGAACACTACATAGGGCTTGGGGGTAGTAGCAAACGATCGAACGATCAACTAAACTCAAAATGGTTGTCGACGTTGCCTTAAATGAATTGATTCAATGTTTTTTCATTTTGTTGGTACAATTTATATGTATTTTTAATTACATTTGTTATATTTTATTTATTTAATTTTAATAAAAATATTAATTTTATTTTACCCCTATAGAATCGCCTACGTAAAAACGTGTGCAACGATTTGGATGTTATGGAGAAGGCGCTTCAAGATTATCGGGATAAATACAAACAAGATTTCAAGCACGTTAGAATGTAGAAAGGTTGTCAAAGATTTCGGAAAATGGAGTCCAATCTTTTTGTTGAACGAAGGATCTAATGGAAGTTCAAACAAGAGAAAATCTCAACTGCATCACTAAATCACAAACAACCTTTTTTAACTCTTTGATTAACTATTACATCATCATCCTCTATAGCATCATTACATCATCATTTTCCATAGCATGTTGCATTTTCTTGTACTCTTTATTCATCGATTTAAAAAAAAAAAGTTATATTGTTCACTTTTTTTCCATTTATTGATAAGACAGCCAACATACAAACTTAATGCATATATGCGTTAACATTAATTCTCTCATCTATATATTTAATAAAAGAAACCATCGGAATACATATCACACCCATGGTTTCACCTCATCTCATTTTCCCGCCTAAATGAAACCTCTATTCCGGATGACCCATTTGTTTACATGGATAGTCCGATTTCATGTATAAAGACGCCGCTGTTTTATGTCTCATGACCCGAAAGTTAAATGGATCTTAAATGGTTCACCCGGTTAGTTTAATTATCTTCCTACGCACCCTAAACAAAAAAAATCCTCTGCCTCTCTCTCTCAACACCATCGTCGACAACCTTCATCAGTGATTCAACCAGAGAGCGACGGTCGACGGATCTGAAGGCTTTCCACTCTACGGTAATGTCCTTGAGTCCTAATCGACGTTGTTGATGTTGTTTTGTGAATGATTATGTTCGTTAGGTTTTATTGATTCGTACATAGATCTACGACTATTGTTTGCTGAATTTGAGTTCGTTTTGTATCGATCTGCTGGTGTGGTAATGATTGTTCGTTCACCATCGACGGTTGCCGGCGGCAAGTAGGGCGTGGACATATGACGTTCACACAGTTTTTGTAACCCTAGATCTCGTGGCTGAACTTTACTTGGAACGGTGTGAAAATTGCGACATAGGTTCGAATACTACGAAGGAGGTGAACGATGACGTCAGGAAGAGGTGATGATTCGCCGTTATCTCCGTAGTAGGTTTTGCAATAGGATGAAAATGATGAACTAGATCCGTATTGGTGGTTGTTTTATGATGAGCAGGCTATTTCATTTGTATAGATTTGCTTCCGTTTTTGAAATACTTTAACTGATTATCACTCTATGTAATTGTCATGCATTCAGTTTTATTTATTTGTTGATTTATTTTTTTTAGATTTACAGGGCTCAGAGACAACTCAATGTGTCTGCTTGATTTTAAAGGTAGTTGTTGTATCTATCTAGATATTATTTGATAACTCACTAGTTCTGTTATTTTATACTTCATTAGAGGTTTGTTTATAGTTGAGTAGATATATGTTCTTTCAACCATTTGAGTTCTGTTTGAGTGTGGTAGTTGAAAATTCTTACGAATGATCTTTGAGAGTTAGATTGCACGGGCTATATATGATTGGTTTTTACACTGTTATGGTTAAAATCTACACTATTTAACGTTAAAAATACTGCATCGATGATAGATTTGAGTAAAAATGTTGTAGTTTTTTGGGTTAAAATGTTGCTGGAGAAAGTTTGCTAATATAAAAGGCTCTTTCTGAAGTTGTTTTGATGTTGTTCATACTTTTAGGTAAGCACTTTAACTGTTATCGCATTCATTAGATTCCCACTTGATTTGATATAAGAGGGGATTTGCATAGATTGGCAAAAAGTTATATAGTTCTTTGTGTTTAGCAACATCAGCAGGCATGATATATTTTCCACTTGTGTCTAGAAACCTTTTTGTTGTCAATTATTTTTTAACTTGAGCTATAACTGAATATTTTGTTGTCATATCTTTTTTACGGGTGGCATGAAAATGATGCGTTAAACCCATATTGTTATTTCATTTCATCATAACCCTCCTAGCCCAAACCAAATTGACCATAATTTAGATGGGTTCATTTTGACCCGGACCCACTTTATACAAATTTGTTAGAATTAATTAGAGACTTTTTTTAATCTAAACGACCCGCTGGACTTCTATTTGTTCTTTATCATGTTGGTTTATTTTTCATGCGATTTTTTTATCATTTTTCTTAAGTTTATGTGGGTAAATGAATCTAAATGATTGCAGAACTGTTGTATACAAGGGTTAGTTGAAATTGAACCGGTTGATGATGAGTTGAAGAAGTATTATCATGCAAATCTAGGGAACGGAAGGTTTACAAGCTACATGGCACTGGTAAATATTTTTTGGATTGATGATATCATGCCTGTTTTTCTACATTAATTTCTTGGCTTCATATCACCTCTAATGGTATATCCATGTAAGATAACAATCCATTATTTGCATCCCTTTAAAGTTCTACAATGGTGTTTTTCAACAATGCAGCAAGCCTGCTAACAAATAACAAGTTGAGGATGGTAAATGGAGACTTTTTAATGGATACATAAAGGCCAGCTGCTTATTTGTATGATCATTATAGGTTTTTTTGTGTACATTCTATCTTATTGATCTATGTTCTTAACTTTCGATCTATAGAAATTCTATCTTACTGATCTATGTTCTTAAGTTTCGATCTACAGAGCTATCAACATGAAGAGGCAATCATCGATTTTGAAATTTCACATGTCAAGTCCTTTTCCTTTTTAGAATTTTTAGGTAACTGTTTGGAAAATGTTTATGCAATTAGCAAATAAGTCATATGTAATCTACTTTTCTCTTATTTTACATGCAGGTTTGTGTCTTTCGACATTTTGGGAGTTGAGTTTATGTTGCACTTTCAAGAGTATAGAGTAGGGCGGCGGAGTAAAATTACTAATTTTAGATAAAGAAGGTAAAGTTACGAATCAGTTTCGAGTATTTAAAACGGTTCAGGTTAGGTGGGGTTGGGCTACATACCACTTATTTGTAGTATTCTGGAGTCTTATTAAAATGAACCATGAATTAAGTTCCATTGATGGTTAATATATAAGCTGTTTGTGTGTTTACTACACACAACGTCGTAACCAAATTTAAAACTAATATTTATGTTTAGTAAATAACTTAATGGGACTAAAATGTATGTATGAATACCTTTTTCTCTTGTGATATTTTAGTTCAGACTCTTATAAGGATGTTCTAACCTATATAGTTTTATTGATTTAATGATTTAGTTCATATGATGACTTTTAATTGGTTTTAAGATCTCTGTCAAAGCTCTTTACGATTATGAAACCAAATTTCATGCTAAAAGAATTATTTAGTTGGTGCAATATCTTTTTTGTTTCACTATAGGTGGTTTGGGCTGGCTGAAAAAGGGGCCGAAAAGGGTTGGGTTGAGTAATAGGCCAAAATATGTTTGGGTCAATGTGTGGTTAGGCCAGGTCGGGTTGAGCCCCTGACGCAAAGCACTTGTAGTATTTTCTCTGTTTCATTATAGGCGGTTTGGGTTAATTGACTAACGAGTCAAAGTGGGTTAGGAAGGTTGGTCTCCAGAGAATCTACGTATACACAAAGGAGGTCCTTACGATACTAAAGAGTATGAATCGTGCCGATCTGAGAACTCTAGAAGCATAAAACAGTTGGTGACAGTTGAGAATTGCAGTGAGAAAGGGAATACAATTGTGAATTTGAGGTGTCCTGATCGACCTAAGTTATTCTTTGATACAGTTTGTACGCAATTGATATGCAATAGGTGGTATATCATGCCACCATTCTTGCTGAAGGAGTTGAAGCTTCTCAGGTATTAATATAATTGATCAATTCTGCAATTGGTGGGATTTTAATAAGGATGGCTGTTGTTGTATTGATCTGATTGTTGTTATATTTGTGTTATCTTAAGGAATTTATCATCCATCACACAGACGGATGTCCCATCAGTTACCTTGAGGCGGAAATCAAGAGCCAAATTCTAAAGAGTGTAAAGCTAGAGCTATGATGTGAAGACAGGTTAGGTTTCTATAGGATGATGTGGTGTACAAGGAAGTTTTTTTATGGGATTTGAATAATTTTTTTCTTTCAATGTATGTGTTTTTACATAAGATTAAATTTGAACATAAATAATTGGTTTTTGGTTGAAGCCGCGTTTAATGCGAGCATTAGCCTAGTTACTATATAAACTATGCACATGTGCATCAACATGAATGACTTTAATGATTTTATAAAAGTATTTACAAGGGTTTTAATTGTATAAACTGTAGTGTATACCGAAGGAAAATTGTATAATATAGTAGTGATTGTATAGGTGTTGTCAAGAAATATGACATATGCACATAAGCATCAGTAATTGTTATTCGAATTAAAAAATATTCAAAAATTGTTTATAAATAGAACTAGGTTTAAAAAAGTTCGTCGTGTTGCGGCAAATTTCTTTTGTTATTTAATATGTGTTTACATGTATTTTGAAAATCACTACGATCGCGTTGCCGACAGAACCGCTTACAAGAATAAAAAGAAAATGTAGAAAAAACTCTAAAAGGTAACCGAAAAGAAAATCAACCAAAACAGTTGTATTGTAACGATGTTGTTCGTATGAAACCCATTGTCAGAGATCAACAAATTGTACTGGGTACCGGCACCGAATTCCTGAACCAAAGGATCTTAAGTACCAATTCGGTACTGACTTTTGGTGTTCCTGGTACCGGTTCGCTACTGGTTTTTACCTTTGTATACTTGTACCGTAAACGGTATTTTCGGTACCAGTACCAATTTGGTATCGGTTCGATAACAGTATCGATGCAATACCGGTTGACACCAAGCTTGTCCCAACCCATGATAAAAAAAATAAACATGAAAATGTATTTGGTTAACTTAAAAGGTAAAGAAAATAATTATTATTATAATAAAATAGTAAAATAAGGATAACTATATATTATTATAATATTAAAATCACTATTTATTAGCTTCTATTATATATATATATATATATATATATATATTCTATTATTAATATATATATATATATATATAGGATAAAAATGTATTTAAGTTAAAAAGTAAGGATAATAATTATTATCATAATAATATATATATATATATTCTATTCTATTCTATTATTAATAATAGAAGCTAATGAATAGTAATTTTAATATTATAATTATATATAGTTTTCTTTATTTTACTACTTTTATATTATGATAATAATTATTATCCTTACTTTTTAACGTAAATATATTTTTATCCTACTAATTATTATCATAATATAAAAATAGTAAAATAAGGAGAACTATATATTATTATAATATTAAAATCACTATTTCTTAGCTTCTATTATTAATATGTATGTATATATATATGTTCTATTAATATATATATATATGATAAAAATGTATTTAAGTTAAAAAGTAAGGATAATAATTATTATCATAATTATAAAAGTAGTAAAATAAAGAAAACTATATCATTAGCTTCTATTATTAATATATAGGATAATTAATATATATATATATATATAGGATAAAAATGTATTTAAGTTAAAAAGTAAGGATAATAATTATTATCATAATATAAAAGTAGTAAAATAAAGAAAACTATATATAATTATAATATTAAAATTACTATTCATTAGCTTCTATTATTAATATATAGGATAATTACTATTCATTAGCTTCTATTATTAATATATAGGATAATTAATATATATATATATATACATAGGGTAAAAATGTATTTAAGTTAAAAAGTAAGGATAATAATTATTATCATAATATAAAAGTAGTAAAATAAAGAAAACTATATATAATTATAATATTAAAATTACTATTCATTAGCTTCTATTATTAATATATAGGATAATGTTGCGATTTTTAATGGAAAATAGTTTTAAAAAAAATGTGTAGTAGTTTTGGTTGTGTTAATGCCGGTTCTCATAGTTCTCGCGATAAAGGTGGTTCTCGCATGAACCATACCACAAATACACACACACACACACATATATATATATATATAGTGTGAGGTTCATTGGGGAACACTAAAAAATGAGGAACAATGGGGAACCGACTCAAACGAACTCCGATTGGACTCATTCCAGCGGCGTTGGAACCGGCTAGTCGAACCCTAACTAGGATCTCTTAACCCTAAATCCTAACCCCTAAACCCTAAATATATTAGGGTTTGGATTTATGGTCTTATATTAGGGTTTAGCCTTAGGATTTAGCTTTAGGGTTTAGTTTTAAGGTTAATCATTAGTATTTAGGTTTTAGCCTTTAGGGTTTTTAGCTTAGATTTTACTATTTAGCTTAGGTTTTAGCCTTATTTTTTAGCTTTAGGGTTTAGGGGTTAGGATTTAGGGTTTAAGGTTAAGAGATTCTAGTTAGGGTTCGACGAGCCGATTCCAACGCCGCTGGAATGAGTCCAATCGGAGTTCGTTTGAGTCGGTTCCCCACTGTTCCTCACTTTTTTAGTGTTTCTCAATGAACCTTCCCATATATATATTATATATATATATTATATATATATATATATATATTACCAATTTTCTCTTCACTCACATAGTTATTAGATTTTATATACCACTAGGTGGATGGTATTTAGTTGCATAAACTAAAGGGTTGATGCCATGAGGCATCAACTATTCGTTTTTTTTCTTTGATATATTTTCACAAGCTCTATGTACAAGCTTTCGTTATATGTGTTATATTTTTACTTTTCTTTATAGAATCATAGTAATTTTATCAAATAACCCTTTATGGATTTGTTTGAATAACAATAAACTCTATATTTTTACAAATTTATTTAAGTGTTGTTGTTGCGTCATTGTTGTTGTTCAAACTCGCTTGAATGGTATTTGTTTTTTGATTGGTTAAGTTTTCACCTTTCAAATTTTACAACAAAGTACTGCTTATTTTTATATAAGTACTGCTTATTTCGTCTAAAACTAAAACGAAGTTATGCGTGATTATGTAAAGTCATCTAAGCATATACAAACAAGTCAGTAAAGCTTTCTAGTTTTTTTATTCCTTTTTTTACATGGATTTTGTTAACGTTTCGACTTAGTTATCTTTTCTCTGATAACGTTTTACATTTCAGTCTATATTTGACGAGTTAATACACCGTTCTAATATTTTGTCCACTTTAATGTATACTCTTATTGCAATGTACAACTTCTCAATACTAGTTGAGATATATCGTCACTTAATCATTATAGGTCCGTGGCATTGAAAAATTTAATAAATATTAAAAAAATGAACTTTAAAGATTTTTCTAAATTAAAATACTAGGAGTAACAATCAAAGTTACTTTTATTTTCCATTAAAAAATGTGAAAATGCAAAGTCATTGTGAAGTGACACAATTCATATTATTCTATTTGATAGACGTTACCATGTGATTCTTCTAAGTAGTTCCACTATCTACTTACATAGTTACTAAATACCACTAGTTGGATGCTATTCAATTGTATAAATTAATGGGTGGATCTCACATAACATTCATTATTCGGATTTTTTTGTTTCTTTGATATATTTTCACAAGCTCTATGTGTAACCTTTTTATTTCATTTGATATATTTTACTTTTATTCACTTAGAGTTTTAGTAAAGTTCTACAATAACCCTTTATGGTTTAGTTTGAATAACAAAAAATCCTATATTTTTATAAATATATTTCATTGTTGTTGCTTCTACTGTTGGTGCTGTTGTTACTTTCGTTGTTGTTGTTCAAACCCGCTTGAGTAGTAGTTTTTTTATTGGTTAAGTTTTCGCCTTTTAGTTTTTACAACAAAGTAGTGCTTATTTCTATCTATGTTTCTATGTAAGTTTCGTCTAAAATGTCTAGAACGAACTTGCGCGTGATAATGTACAGTGGTCTAAAAGATAGACAAATAAGTCATTAAAGGTTTCCTAGTTTTTTTTATTCCTTTTTTACGTGAGTTTGTTATCGTTTCGACTTAGTTATTCTTTTCTCCGATAATGCTTTATGTTTCGGCCTATATTTGGCGAGTTAACACAACGTTCAATTTTTTGTCGGGTCTAATGTATAAGCTTGTCGCAATGTATAGGTTCTTAATACTAGTTAAAATATATCATCACTTAATCATTGATTGTCATGTGGCATTGAAAATTTAATAAATATTTAAAAAATAAATTTAAAATTTTCCAAATAAAAATACATAGAGTAACAAACAAACTTACTTTTGCTTTCCTTTAATAAAAAAGTAAAAGTGCAAAGTAATTGTGAAGTGACACAATTCATGTCATTCCGTATGATAGACGTTAGCGGGTGATTATTCTAAGACTACCCGGTATGGGGCACGACATAGGCCCGTTCCCATACTGCCGTTCCGGTTGCCTCCATCCCCTTGCTCTGGTAAGTCGCTTGGTCCAGCAAACCCGGCAATTTGCCGCTCATGCCACCCCTCCACCTCTCACACACACCTATACATACATACATACACACATATATATAAAGTGGTTCATCCTCCCACCCCCTAGGTCCATCCTCTTTAACTCCATCATTCTACCTATCCTACATGGTGGCCCATCATCCCAAGGATGAGCCTAACCATACCCTTTAGCCTAAAGGCTATTCGATATGGTTTCACGCCTTTCACTTTATATTACTGTCACATTACAAAGTAATTGTCACATCACTAACATATGACCACCCTACTTTCCTTCATTTTCTTTCACCAACCACTACTTAGGTTTTACTCTTTTCACTCCACATCATCACATCCTAATCATTTTTTAATCATTACCTATTTATTTAAGTCTTATCTTTTAGAATTCATTTATTTATTTATATAAATTTAATTAATTAAATAAACCATTTAATATATCCTAAAAAGGAAGTATTGAACGAACACATAAATATTATACATACTTAATCCCTAATAAAAAACATATTACAAAACCCTAATTAAACTATTACACAAACCTATATTAAATATAACACAAACCTAATTGAAACCTAAGTCATAGACGATCAAATTGGAGTTGAGCCATGGTGTGGAGGGTTTGTAAGTTTGACTATCCCCCATTTGTGTTGGATAAAGGTTTATGGGTGGAGGGTTTGTACGTTTGTTTGACTATCCCCAAGTCATAGACGATCAAATTGGAGTTGAGCCATGGTGTAGTCATAAAGCAAGTTCAAATCCTATTTTTTATCCCATCCCAATTATCATCCTCTGGAGGTGAAGGGAAAGAAGGTCGAGGAGGGTTGACTTTTGTAGGTGACAGGCTTAAAAGATGACGATTTAGACGAGGTGATCGTCGTGGCTTTGCTGCAGGTGGAGGGTTTGATCGTCGTCATGAGTAACACCTGAGGTTTGATGGGTCTTCATTACCGCCACTCATCTCTGGTAGAAGAAGAATTGTAAGTGTGGAGGTAGAAGAAGATGTGCATCTCTAGTGAGGGAGAAGAGGTTAACTTATAGGCAGTAGAATATAGCCGTTGGAAAGGTGCCGTTAGAATTTAAATTAAAAAATATAGTCGTTGGAATAGTGTCGTTAGAATTTAAATTCAAAATTATAGCCATTGGAATAGTGCCTTTAGAAACTAAAAATAAAAAAACACAAACGAATAGCTAGTGAAACATAATTAATTGGAAACACTCAAAGTACAAAAGCATAATTAAACAAACTAGATAAATAACCGAAACAAACAAGATAATTAAAATACATAACTACACTAATCATCAACCCTCGAACCGTCTGAGTTTGAAGTCGGAGGCTCAGCTAGACCCAAATGAGGTTGGTTTATTAATAATTGCCAAAATGATATGTGAGTAAATGTTCGACCGTACAACGGCGTATTCAGCACGAGCCCCTGTGATCGCTTCTTCCTCTGTTCCAGCGTCATCATGAAGATTTGGTTAAATTTGCAAACCTTTGTTCTCAAATCCCTAATTCTTGAAGCAAAATTGTCTTTAGAGCGGTTGTTTCTGCCGACACGCAGATGAAATTCTTGAAATGCAGTTTTTCTAAACAAGACGGTTCTTAGTAGCCCGTTCTCGAAAACATTAATCCAATATGTGACTACTGCGATGTTTTCTTCTTGACTTCAACCTCTTCTTGCCATTTTTAAGAGCAATAATCAAGATAGTGAGAATTGGATTCGAGCGTGGTGTGTTTTTGAAATTGTGTGTTGTTGTATAAAGAAATGATTTTTTTAGAAAGTAGTCGTTGGACAGGGGACCTACCATCACCCACACTTTCATAATGTTACCACCTCCATTCGGCCCCCTCCCAACACCCCCCCAACCCGCTCCTTCCGCCGGTGTTCTCCGCCATGCCACATGGAGGGGAGCCATTTCCCTACCAACTTACATATTTACTAATTTTCATATACTTCTATTCAATTGCATGAATAGGATGCCATGTAATATCTACTTTTTTATTATTGGGATATTGGATTTAAATAATCCGAACTTTCATATATTAGCTTATAACACTGTGAACTTTCAGTTTGGCCAGCAGTACTCCCAACTTTCAACTTATTGGCCGATAACATTCCAAAACTAGTGTCACGTCAGCTGTCACATCAACATTTGGGAGTGCTATTGGCCAATAAGTTGAAAGTTAGGAGTGCTGCTGTCTAAACTGAAAGTTCAGAGCAATATGTGAAAGTTTGGATTATTTAAATCCAATATCCCTTTATTATTTTATTATATATATTTTCACAAGCTTTATGTACAAGTTTTTGTTTAATATGATAAATTTTACTTTTCTTCACTTAGAGTATTAGTAAATTTATAAAATAACTCTTGATGGCTTAGTTTGAATAACAATAACTCTATATTTCAATAAATTTATTTAACTATTTTTTTGTTGTTGTTGTTATTATTCAAACCCGCTTGAAAAGTAGTTTTATTTTTATTGGTTAAGTTTTCACTTTTCAATTTTTACAACAAGTGGTGCTTCTTTTTATCTACGTTCAATGTAAGTTTCGTCTAAAATGAAGTTGTACGTGATAATATACAAGTCACCTAAGCATAACGAACAAGTCACTAAAGTTTTTCTAGTTATTTTATTTTTTGTTTTCTTCTATATTTGAGGAGACATTGTTCTAATTTTTTGTCGGGTTTAACGTCTAGGCTCGTTGCAACATATATGTCCTCGATCCTAGTATCACTTAATCATTCATAGTTACGGGGTATATAAAATTTAAGGAAAATGACAAGAGGCAAGAGTAACAATCAAATTACTTTTGTTTTCCATTAAGAAAAGGTTAAAAGGCAAAGTCATTGTGAAGTGACACAATTCATACCATTCCATTTGATAGGCGTTCTAGGATGATTCATATAAGCATTTCCCCTACCTACTACTATAAAAATTAACATACTTTTTTTCGTTTACAATCTAACCTATTGTTAAATATCTTTATACTATATTGTATCATAGATTCCTTAGAGAAAAAAATCACCATACTTGTTAGATAAAATCTAATTAGTGATCAATTAATATAGTCATATATATATTTAATACATTTTCTACTTTAAATATTTTCATATAATGTTTAGGTACAAAACCTTTAATCGTATATCTCATGTACTTTTTAAATACTAACATGTAAAAAATAAAATTTAATACATTTTCAAAGCAATAATAATTAAGAAATTTTATCACGAGTAAATTACAAATTGTGTCATGTAATCACGAGTAAATTACAAATTATGTCATGTAATTATTTATGAAGTTGTGTGTTTTATCCTTTATCTTTACTTTTACTTTGGTTTCTTTTACTTCAAATTCTTTACAATTTTTTGTACTTTCAACTAACTCTTAGACTACAAAGTGTGGATGGGTATGAAGAATAGGTGTCTGGGTATGAAGAATAGGTGTTATTCGATATGTGAACGCCACATCAGCGCACGTCAGAAATGTGGCATGGTGGAAAAAGGGAGGGGTGGGGAGGGGTGGGAAGGGGCGTGGAGGAGGGGCGTTATCCGACACGTGACATATATTTTTTAGAGTAAATTGTCATAATGGTCCCTGTGGTTTGGGCAGTTTTGCAAGTATAGTCCAAACGTTTCATTTATCCACTGTGGGTCCAAAAAAAGTTTCACCATTGCCATTTTGGTCCAACAGACGACTTAACCCCATCCATTTTTTATATTACCTAGAAGGGAAATTCGGTCATTTTATATGTTTTTTATAGTTCTCTTTATGTTAAAAATAAAGTGACTGAATTGTCCTTCTAGTTAACAAAAAAAATAGACGAGGTTAAGTCAATTGGATTAAAACGGCAATTGTGATACCTTTATGGACCCATATAGGATAAATGAAAACTTTGGACTATACTGGCAAAACCGCCAAAGCCACGGGGACCATTTTGACAATTTACTCTAAATTATTAATTATATTTAATAATTACCTATTATTTATAAATTTAAAAAAATAGGATTATTACTAATATAAGTAATCAAAACACTTACATAATTTAAATAAACAAGAATACACTACTAAGAAAACCGAATGCATAATTAAACTTAAAAAATGAAACATAAATACTGTAACAACTCCAATTTTCCTGTTGTTATTTATTTCTGTTTATTTTGTTTATCTCAACCAACTGTACCCCGAGATTTGGATTATGAAAAGTTTATGTTAATGTAATTCACATCTATATCGCATTTAATCGCTTATTAATCGCAAATTCAACGCAATCACAACTAATTATGCTACTATATGAGCTAAGTGTGTTATTGTTTAATAAACACTTGTGCCATCGCATCGCTTATCTCATCGCATCGCAAAACACAGTTAATTATGTGGAATTCTGTTTAATGTGTGTTAAATTTATTTATGTTATGGTTTAATATTGCTGAATCGCTCGCACGCTCATGCTAACTCGCTCTCTCAAATCAATGGTAATATAACGCTTAACGTTTCGTTAAAACGCTTAATATAACTATCTAATACGAACCAAATCGCCAAACAAAACTCCTAACGCGAAATAATCCGACAAAACTTGGCCACTAGGTCAAGTTCGGCCGAACTTGTGCATCACAAGTTCGCCCGAACTTGTCTAAGCCACTTAAGTCCTTCAACAATCATAAGTCCGCCCGGACTTGTCATAAAAACCAAGAAACACACAAGTTCCCTCGAACTTGTAACAAGTTCGCCCGAACTTGATGTTCCAGCTCACCGTTCTCACCTCACCTATAAATACCCAGCTCTTCTCCTCATTTGAACTTGCTGCAAGTTCGCCCGGAGCTCCCCAAAACCGAAACCTTTCGTGTTCTAAGTAAGATTCAACCCGTTTTCAACTACAACAATGTTCTACAACGTTTTACAACGATTTTGCACAAGGCGTTGCCTTCGTTTTCATCAAATCTCTTCTGTTTATGAAAATCTTCATCTTTTTATGCAAAACTTTTGTTTTTCACTCAGATCTATGCTTAGATCTGAGTAAAACCTTTTAAACATTGATTTTTACACCATATTCGGACTAAATGACGTATGTTTCGTTCACTTTGAAGTGGAACGAGGCGTTGTCATGCTAGATCTCAGATCAGGAAACACAAGGACGATAAACGTCACTTTGCACAAACTGGACTAAACCGTTCGAACTTTCAAGTTCGCCCAGATTAGTCGGAGTTTCTGTAAAATGGCTAAACTCACTCCAAAAGACCTCTTCAGCCTTGGTTTTGCTCAGTAGCCTAAGGTTGGAGGGATGGACACTCGATTTCCTCAGCAAACGACGCGAAAGCGCATGATTTGGATGCCAAAACAGTCAAGTTCGCTTGAAATACATCAAGTTCGCTCGAACTTGTCACCTGATTGGTGACCAAGTTCGCCCGAACTTGATCAACATCTGTCAGAAATCACACAAGTTCGCCCGAACTTGTACTGATTCCAAGGAATCAGGACAAGTTCGCCCGAACTTGTATTCCCCTTCTTCAACCAGGACAAGTTCGCCCGAACTTGTCTAGTTTCTTAGGAAACATGACAAGTTCGCCCGAACTTGTATAATTAGTAAGTTAGTAAGTCAAGTTCACCCGAACTTGTCTACTGCTCCTTCACCAGTTAACCATTTCAGCAATTCGGAAGACTGATGCACTTCAGTTCGCTTACAGGCTGATCCGGCATTCTCCGCAACTCTTCTCAGATCCCTCATCTCTACAAAAAACGCACCGACAGTGAGTATACTTGAACCCTTTACGCTTAAACGCACTTTTGGGTGTCACATATGTTCGTATATCAAAACACATCACACAACTCAAATGCTTATTCGACATCCCGCTTATACATGACTTTACGTGAAATCTGCTGAACTTTATGTGTTACTTGATTTCTAGTACGCCACCCTAAACATGATATTATACTAGAGGTTGACCCGCCACCCGGAGGCCCGGGGTTGTTAAGGCTCGCATTTTTATTTTGCATTTATTTTCTCTTTTAGGATGTGAACTCTTGCTCGCATGCCTCGATCAATCGCGGTTTGTTGGTTTGATTGAATCTAAGTAGATACATAGTTCACAACTGTTACGTATGTCATGTGGTGTATGCTAAACGCTTTTATACCTATATTGTATGCAAAACTTGTATGCTCACCTTTACTTAATTGTATTGACGTTTTATTTTAACATATGTGGCAGGTTGAGGACTTTAGTTATGGATGCTTAGTTTAGGATTTCGCTTAGAAAATCATGTAATAAAATCTAGGGAAGATCGAATCGGATATTATGTTTAAGAGATTGTTTGAATATTGTAACGATTATTTGGGATTTTATTGTTTAATAGTATGGGATGTTAAACGTTTGGATATTATTGCTTAATAGTTGTTATGATGTCTCTTGAGCAATCTGATTCGCCTAGTGTCGTGCCCCGATTTTTCCGCCATCGGTTGGGGTGTGACAGATTGGTATCAGAGCCATAACTATAGGGAAATTAGGTAGAATTGCCATGTTTGCCTTAGACTATAGTTAGGATACCAAATCATACCGTTACGCATCGATTAAACACCGAAAAATAATACGAACAGTCAAGTCCGCCCGAACTTGGGGGACAAGTTCGCTCGAAATTGATCAAGTTCGCCCGGACTTGACCAAGTTCGCTCGAACTTGCCTGTCCCCTCTCAACCTCAAACAAGTTCGCTTGATAATGAGCAAGTTCGCCCGAACTTGACATCAGACAGATGCCAAGTTCGCCCTAACTTGACCAGAATCCTTTGACACGAACTTTTAAACAGTGCTTTTCCTAAAGCAACCACAACACACGTGAAGAACGCTCGTATCACACAAAACGAGTGATCAAATCGAGAATAGGTGTGAAAACCAAGAACTCTCGATAAGATCATTCACTCCGCGCATTCTCTCGCACGAGATATCTTCGTTGAGTTAGGAGTGATATTCAAACCTCGACGAAAAATCTCCAAATCTATCTAGTGGAACTCCGGATTTGATCGGTGAGCATATCCACAACTAGGAATTGTCACACCCCGACCCGCAGCGGAATAAGAGTCGGGGCATAATTGGGTTATCACCAAAGCTCATGACATCTACTAATATGTTTCATATTTAATAAAGTCAAAGTTACATTTTCAAATATCCAAACATGTTCATTCAATACAAAGGAAATAACCAAACATAACAATCCCAACTCTAAATCATTTTATTCTTCTAGTCCAATCCTATGTGTTCCTAGCTGCTGCTGATTCACCTGTATCATGTGTAAAAATGGAGGTTTTTGGGTCAACATAAGTTGGCGAGTGAACCTTATTAGATAAACATTTATTAATGAATTTTATGGTTAGTTTATCAATGAAAAATTGTGCATAATCATAGATGAGCAAATGTAAATAATTAAGCAATGGCAAATAGCAGTCACAACTATAACATACAATAACACCTGGCAGCATACATGAACATACCAACATCATACTGTAAATAACATAAATGAAACTGTGCGATCAAGGCTCAATCAAACGGAGCCGATCGTATTGCATGTACTGAAAATGAAAATGTCTGTGCGATCAAGGCTCAATCAAACGGAGCCGATCGTATGTGGGCACGCCAGGTTCAACCTCATAATGAAATGCGGAACATGCTCAACGCTCATAATGTAATGGGGAGCGGCGGCCTATGAAATTGCATGTACTGAAAATAATAAACTTGCATCCAACAATAACAACACAACAGGAAACAAACTGTATACACTAGTTCATGATATGATGTATGCACAATGGTTTAAGTATAATATATATATCAAGATACATGATACACCCCAAAACGTGATTAAAACGGGGAATTTGTAAAGATTCACTCACATTGGGTGCGTTGGATTGGAGATGGTGAGATGCGCACGAATTAGATGAGCGAAACGACGAGAAATACTAACCTAAATATAACGGAAAAATATATTAAACGTGTGGATTTTATTAAGGATTTTAATGAAATTTTTAGATATATTTTTATGAGTTTATGGCTATTTTCTATCTTTAAAAAAGTTATTTTTAAGTATTTTTAATTGATTTTTAAATTAAATTTAATAAATAAGAATATAAAAAAAATTTGTTTATTTAGCGTTGACCGTTGACCGTTGACCTGTTCGGTCAGCGTATTAGTTTGCGCCGGGTGAGGCTCGAACCGTGACCTCCCGTACGCGTGCACGCAGCTCTACCAACTGAGCTACGTGTCTAACCCGAAATAATCTTGTTTTTATTTATACTTATACACTTATTCAGTTAATCCGAAATTCTCTTTAATTTCAAAAACATTTTAATTCAACGGACCGGTGCAAGTGACGGGTTTCGAACGCGCGACGTATGGTTCATGTTGCACACAGTCCACCGCTGGACTGTGTGTCTAACCCGGTTATTATCTCGGTTTTATTATACTTAACAACTAACTGAGTTAACCCGGTTTAGTTTTTGATCAAAAAGGCATTTTATTACACAAGGTGTGCGTGTAGCAGGGATCGAACTCGGGACGTGTATGGCTTTTGTTTGCACACAGTCCACCGCTGGACTATGTGTCTAACCCGTTTATAATTCCGATTTTAATTAATCTTATGTCATCTCTGAACTCGTCTTCTTCATTACAAACACAGATATCAATCAAAACAACTGATACGCGATTAATTTAGTTAATGAACATGATGTTCAGTTTGAATGCATTGAACCGAAAAGTTTGGGGAAAGAAGATACCGAACAGATCGTCTTCTTCAGAGAATCTGGCGAAGCTCGTCGGCTCTGTTTTTGGAACCTTCGGCTGTGAGAATCAATTAACAGGTTTAAGGGATTAGATGTGAAATTGAACTAATGAGTATTGATTATCAGCACGTTGGAATGAGCATACCGGTAATCAACGAGTTTCCGACAATTCCAGAAGTTTTCCGGCGAAAACAGAAAGTCCAGCAATGTCGTCTGTGGTTGATTATGAGCGATGGGTTAATGTTAGTAAGGTTCTAACAATTGATTGAAACAGTAAAGTAGGAGTATTTTACCGGTTTGAGTTGAATTCGGTTTTCCGGCGACTTTTGCAGAAAATTCCGGCGAGCTGATTTAGGCGTTCTGATGGTCTGAAAATGCGACGAAAATGAAATGGAGTATTGGTATGATATCTCTGAGTCGCGAGAGTGGTCTGAAGTTTGAGGAATTCTGGACTTGATGATTTTTCGGTTTTAAAAACCGACAATGATGAGTCTTTAAGTTTAATCAATTTCCGATTTGATTAAAAGCCGTCGGTGCATCGGTTATAAACTAAATGTGTGAATAAACAACGAATTGACGATTGGTTTGCCGATTACCGTTTCTCAGATAGCGCAACCGGTTTTAACTGGGTTTGTGTATAAATTTCGTTTGTGTTTCTAGAGTTAGCAGAAAACACAATGTGGCGGAGTGGTCTTGTGAGTGAGTGTTAAGTTGCTGAAGTGTGTCTTGGCTGACCCGGGTTCGAGTCCCGGCAGCATTATAATTTTTTTTATTTATTTTATTTTAACTTTTATCAAATATAATTTTTATAGTTTAGTTTATTTATTAATTATGTATTGTTTTAAATCAAAATAATCATAAATATTCGACATAACTTTTATAACTTGATATTCGATTACAATTTTAAATCAAAATAATCATAAATATTCGACATAACTTTTATAACTTGATATTCGATTACAAAACGGAGCGGGTTTTGAAAACCCGATTTTTACAAATGTTACAGTATCCCCTACTTTTAGGAATTTCGTCCCGAAATTTAAGTAGTTGAAGTAGTAGGAAAAGATGCGGGTATTTTTCACGCATTGAGTCTTCACGTTCCCAAGTAAACTCAGGTCCCCGTTTCGACTCCTAGCGTACCTGACAAGCGCATTGCATCACTAGTGGCCAAGGAAATGGCCAAAGTGATCCTTCAAATCGTCAGCGAGATCCAAGATGCCAGCTGCAACTCCTCTGTGGACTCGAAAGCCGACGCGCCCAAATCTCACTTCAGCTTCAAGCAGTTTAAAGCTTGCGGTCCTGCAACAGTCACTAGCGAAGACGGACCAACCAAGTTGTTTCATTGGTTCGATTCGATCGATCTTCAGGCAAAGCGGATGCCCTGAAAATCTCCGCACTGTTAACGCCACCAGAGTCTTTTAGTCAAGGGCGCTTGACTGGTGGACCGCTGAGCGCAACAGGCGTGGTAACGACGAAGCCTGCTCTCTCGCATGGGAAGAACTCAAGGAGCTAATGATCAAAGAGTTCTGCCCACCTCATGAAATCCAGAAGTTGGAAAACGAGTTTTGGGGAATTAAGCAAGACGGACCCGACAATGCTGGTTTATAGGCCCGATTCAAACAGTTATCTGTCCCGGGCAAGTGGACACGACCGAGAAAGCAATCAATAAATACCTCAACGCTCTGCCAGACTGCGTCGCTGACTCTGTTCAAGCAGAACGCCCTGCTACTATCGAGGAGACCTACCAGCTAGCCGTAGAGATCAATGACAAACGGGTTCAGTCTTGTTATTTCAAGAACAACAAGGTCGCAAAACAGGCCATCACCGAATCAGCAGCTCCTACCGACCAATCTCGAGAGTCAAAGTCTAGCCGCCGAGGTCGTAAAAGGGAAACCCGAGCAAGAACTTTGCCCTTACCGTACCGCAAAACCCTCAGCCGCTTCAGTTTGCAGCACCAAACGCACCACTGGCAAAGCGTGCATATACTGGCCCTCATCCTCTGTGCTCGAAGTGCACTTATCATCATGTGGTTGGAGGCAACTATCGCTTCTGCACCAACTACAACATTTACGGCCACTTTACTGTCAGTTGTCGTTAAGGCCCACGTCAATCAGCTCCTCAGGCCCCAGCAGCACCAGCTTTACCAGCTCCCCCTCGCACTCCTCAGGCTAATCAGCAGCAGTACCAGTAGCAAGCACCAGCCTCAAAGGCCCGTGCTTGCTACACATGTGGGGACCCAAACCACTTCAGCAACGTCTGCCCCAACAGAGCTATCAAACAAGAGCCGCAGCAACTGCAGCCTCGGCCTCAGCCTCAGCAGCAGCCACCACCACAACCTCAGCAGCAACAACAGGCTGCGCGTGGACGAGCCTTCAATTTGAACCATCGCTAGGCTCAGAACGACAACAATGTTGTCAACGGTATGTTCCTTGTCAATGGTATTTATGCTTCATGTTTATTTGATACTGGTGCTGATAATTGTTTTATATCGTTAGAATTCGAAAAGGTTTTAAAATGTAAGAGCGTTAAACTCCCAAAGACTTTCGATGTTGAAGAGGCCATCGGAAGAACCATTACCGTTAACTCCGTCCTGCGTGGTTGTACTCTCGATCTCAACAACCACGTCTTCTCGATCAATCTCATACCTATGCAATTAGGTAGCTTCGATATCATAGTAGGCATGGATTTTCTTCGTGAAAATCATGCTGAAGTTGTATGCTTCGATAAGATGATTCGCTTCCCTCTCTCAAACGGTGATCAGCTACATGTTTACGGTGAAACTCCCTCAAAGAAGTTGATGCTTATGTCATGTACTCAAGCGAGTAAGCATCTGCGAAAGCAATGTGTTGCCTTCCTAGCCCACATCGTGAACCCGGAGAAA
The DNA here is from genome assembly GCA_947069175.1 of Scalesia atractyloides. Lineage (NCBI taxonomy): Eukaryota > Viridiplantae > Streptophyta > Magnoliopsida > Asterales > Asteraceae > Scalesia > Scalesia atractyloides. The sequence goes on along the minus strand of CAMTDV010000015.1, from coordinate 23,564,310 downwards.
GAAAAGAAAACATGGAAAGATGTACCCGTTGTTTGTGAATTTCCTAAAGTTTTTCCCGACGATTTACCCGGTTTACCCCCTACTCGTGATGTTGAATTCCGTATCAATTTGATTCCCGGTGCTACTCCCGTTGTTAAAGCTCCTTATCGCCTCGCACCGTCCGAAATGCGTGAGCTATCAAGCCAACTTCAAGAGCTTCTTGATAAAGGTTTTATACGCCCGAGCACTTCGCCTTGGGGCGCACCCGTTCTTTTCGTAAAAAAGAAAGATGGGACGTTCCGGATATGCATCGATTATCGTGAACTTAACAAACTCACGATAAAGAACCGCTATCCTCTTCCCCAAATCGACGACTTATTTGATCAGCTTTAAGGTGCTACTTGTTTTTCCAAGATTGATTTACATTCCGGCTATCATCAGTTACGCGTGTTGGAAGAAGATATTCCGAAAACCCCCTTTCGTATTCGTTATGGCCATTTTGAATTCGTGGTCATGCCTTTTGGTCTTACCAATGCACCCGCGGTCTTCTTAGATTTGATGAACCGTGTCTGTAAAGCTTTTCTAGATCGTTTCATCATTGTGTTTATCAATGACATCCTTATCTATTCGAAGTCGAGAGACGAACACGCGCGCCATCTCCGTTTAGTCCTCGAACTTCTCCTAGGTAATCGCCTTTATGCTAAGTTCTCTAAATGTGAATTCTGGCTCAAAGAAGTCCAATTTCTCGGCCACATCGTTAATAGTCAAGGAATTCACGTCGACCCTGCCAAGATCAAAGCTGTCAAGAGTTGGATTATGCTGAAGAATGCTTTCGAAATCCGTTCATTTCTTGGTTTGGCGGTTTACTACCGTCGATTCATCGCCGACTTTTCGAAAATCGCCGTTACGCTTACCGCTTTAACCTATAAAGACAAACCTTTTGTTTGGGATTCCAAACAAGAGGAAGCCTTTTAAACTCTCAAGCATATGCTATGCAATGCTCCTGTACTCGCCCTTCCCGACGGAAACGACAATTTTGTTGTAACTGCGATGCCTCTAATCTTGGTCTTAGTTGTGTCCTCATGCAACGAGACAAGGTTATCGCGTACGCGTCTCGACAACTCAAGATCCACGAGAAGAACTACACAACCCACGATCTCGAACTCGGCGCAGTTGTTTTTGCATTGAAGATATGGCGACACTACCTTTACGGTACTAAGTGTACGGTCTTCACCGACCATAAGAGCTTACAACATATCTTCAATCAAAAGGAACTGAATATGCGCCAACGCCGATGGGTTGAACTTCTCAACGACTACGATTGGTAGATACGCTACCATCCCGGCAAAGCAAACGTTGTAGCCGACGCTCTCAGTCGACGAAGCTACGTGTGTAGTATTCGTGACTCTCAAGCTTTGAATGATCTCGAAATCATGATTCGCTCCGCTCAATACGCTTGTGTTAACGAGAATACCCTGGAGGAAGAAATGAAATGTGGTGCCGAAACTCAGCTCATTGTTAAACCTAACGGTATCTATTATTATCTTGATCGTATTTGGATTCCCAGACGTAATAACCTTCGTGAATTGCTAATGACCAAAGCTCATAAATCTCAATACTCCATTCATCCCGGAACTGACAAAATGTACCAGGACCTTCGTCCTAAGTATTGGCGGACGGGCATGAAAAAGGATATCGCCGTATATGTCTCGAAGTGCTTAACTTGTTCCAAGGTTAAAGCCGAACACCAAAGACCCTCTGGCTTGCTCGAACAACCCGAAATCCCGATATGGAAATGGGAGAGCATAGCGATAGACTTTATTACGAAACTTCCTCGCACCTCCTCTGGTCACGATAGCATTTGGGTTATCGTTGATCGTCTTACCAAATCTGCGCACTTTATCGCTATACGAGAAGACTTTAACGTCGAACGATTAGCCCGAATCTATACCGGCGAAGTTATTTGTCGACACGGGATGCCTTGTGACATCATTTCTGACTGCGACGGCCGCTTTACCTCACGTCTCTGGGAGACTTTTCAATCCGCCCTCGGTACTACTCTCAATCTCAGTACCGCTTTTCACCCTCAAACCGACGGTCAGACTGAGCGCACGATCCGCACCCTCGAAGGCATGCTTCGTGCGTGCATCATAGATTTTGGTGGTAATTGGGATATGCATTTACCTTTAATTAAATTCTCGTACAATAATAGTTATCACACCAGCATTCAAATGGCTCCTTTTGAGGCGCTGTATGGAAGAAAATGTCGATCGCCTATTGCATGGCATGAGATCAGAGAAGCACAAATCACGGTCCCGAGCTGATTCAAGAAACGGCGGACAAGATCCTCCAGATCAGAGACAATCTCCTGAAATCTCGGAGTCGTCAAAAGAGTTATGCCGATAAACGACGCAAGCCCCTACAGTTCGAAGTGGGCGATCACGTTCTCTTAAAGGTTGCACCTTGGAAAGGAGTGATCCGCTTCGGGAAGAAAGGAAAGCTAGCGCCACGATATGTAGGTCCCTTTAAGATTCTGGAAAGAATCGGCAAAGTAGCCTATCGACTCGAACTACCGGTGGAACTTAATAACGTCCATCCGACTTTCCACGTGTCAAACCTCAAGAAATGCCTAGCTGAAGAAAATCTCCACGTCCCCTCGAGGACTTGCAAATAAACAAGACTCTCCATTTCATGGAAAAGCCTGTCGAAATCATAGACCGAGAAATCAAGAAACTACGGCGCTCTCGCATATCTACCGTGAAGGTCTGATGGGAAGGCAAACACGGTGCCGAGTTCACTTGGGAATTGGAAAGTGAAATGAAGGCTAAATATTCGCATCTTTTTGTTACGACCACTACTTAAATTTCGGGACGAAATTTCCAAAAGTAGGGGAGGCTGTAACAAATCCAATTTTCGTTGTTATTTATTTTTGTTTATTTGTTTATCTCAACCAACTGTACTCCGAGATTTGGATTATGAAAAGTTTATATTAATGGAATTATGATTTGTCACATCTATATCGCATTTAATCGCTTATTAATCGCAAATTCAACACAACCACAACTAATTATGCTACTATATGAACCAAGTGTGTTATTGTTTAATAAACACTTGTGCCATCACATCGCTTATCTCATCGCATCGCAAAACGCAGTTAATTATGTGGAATTATGTTTAATGTGTGTTATATTTATTTATGTTATGGTTTAATATCGCTGAATCGCTCGCACGCTCACGATAACTCGCTCTCTCAAATCAATGGTAATATAACGCTTCACGTTTCGTTAAAACGCATAATATAACTATCTAATACGAACTGAATCGCCAAACGAACTCCTAACGCGAAATAATCGGACAAAACTTGGACACTAGGTCAAGTTCGGCCGAACTTGTGCATCACAAGTTCGCCCAAACTTGTCTAAGCCACTTAAGTCCTTCAACAATCACAAGTCCACCCGGACTTGTCATGAAAACCAAGAAACACACAAGTTCGCTCGAACTTGTAACAAGTTCGCCTGAACTTGATACAAGATCGCCCTAACTTGTTGTTCCAGCTCACCATTCTCACCTCACCTATAAATACCCAGCTTCTCTCCTCATTTGAACTTGCTGCAAGTTCGCCCTGAGCTCCCCAAAACCGAAACCTTTCGTGTTCTAAGTAAGATTCAACCAGTTTTCAACCACAACAACGTTCTACAACGTTTTACAACGATTTTGCACACGGCGTTTCCTTCGTTTTCATCAAATCTCTTTTGTTTACGAAAATCTTTATCTTTTTATGCCAAACTTCTGTTTTTCACTCAGATCTATGCTTAGATCTGAGTAAAATCTTTTAAACATTGATTTTTACACCATATATGGTTCGTTCACTTTGAAGTGGAACGAGGCATTGTCACGCTAGATCTCAGATCCGGAAGCACAAGGACGAAAACGTCACTTTGCACAAAGTGGACTAAACCGTTCGAACCTTCAAGTTCGCCCGGATTAGTCCTAGTTTCTGTAAAATGGCTAAACTCACTCCAAAAGACCTCTTCAGCCTTGGTTTTGCTCAGTAGCCTAAGGTTGGAGGGATGGACACTCGATTTCCTCAGCAAACGACGCGAAAAGGCACGATTTGGATGCTAAAACAGTTAAGTTCGCTTGGAATACATCAAGTTCGCTCGAAATTGTCACCTGATTAATCTGTCAGAAATCACACAAGTTCGCCCGAACTTGTATAATCAGTAAGTTAGTAAGTCAAGTTCACCCGAACTTGTCTACCACTCCTTCACCCGTTAACCATTTCAGCAATTCGGAAGACTGATGCACTTCTGTTCGCTTACAGGCTGATCCGGCATTCTCCGCAACTCTTCTCAGATCCCTCATCTCTACCAAAAACGCACGGACAGTGAGTATACTTGAACCCTTTTACGCTTAGACGCACTTTTGGGTGTCACATATGTTCGTATATCAAACACATCACACAACTCAAATGCTTATTCGACATCCCGCTTATACATGACTTTACGTGAAATATGCTGAACTTATGTGTTACTTGATTGCTAGTACGCCACCCTTAACATGATAGTATACTAGAGGTTGAACCGCCACCCGGAGGCCCTGGGTTGTTAAGGCACGCATTTTTATTTCACATTTATTTTCTCTTTTAGGATGTGAACGCTTGTTCGCATGCCTCGATCAATCGTGGTTTGTTGGTTTGCTTGAATCTAAGTAGATACATAGTTCACAACTGTTACGTATGTCATGCGGTGATGCTAAACGCTTTTATACATATATTGTATGCAAAACTTGTATGCTCACCTTTACTTAATTGTATTGACGTTTTATTTTAACATATGTGGCAGGTTGAGGACTTTAGTTATGGATGCTTAGTTTAGGATTTCGCTTGGAAAATCATGTAATAAAATCTAGGGAAGATTGATTCGGATATTATGTTTAAGATATTGTTTGAATATTGTAATGATTATTTGGGATTTTATTGTTTAATAGTATGGGATGTTAAACGTTTGGATATTATTGCTTAATAGTTGTTATGATGTCTCTTGAGCAATCTGATTCGCCTAGTGCCGCGCTCCGATGTTTCCGCCATCGGTTGGGGTGTGACAAATACATAGTCCAAATTAACCAAAACTAGGTGTGAATTTTATCCATGATTTCTTTTTCTAGTTTCATGTACGTTTCTCGCTCTTCGTCATCTTCTAGGTGATTGATCTTCATAGCGGGTATTTGCATATCCGTTCGCTTTGGCTTTTCTTCGTAATGGCTAAAACCTTTATTTTTTAGGTGTTTCTTTCTTGTTGGATGTTGTTGAATACGTGAATTTCTTCTTGGATGTTGGTCAAAGCAGGGGTTTTTTCATCACTCGTGGTGGATGATTTTTGGGCCCGCTTTTTTGACATAACTTTTCCTGGTGGCCGTTCGGCTTCAAAATCATCGTCATTTAAGTTGATCTCAAAGTCGGTACGAGCATTCAAGAGACTAGTGGAGGAACAACTTTTGGAGGACGATTATCCCGCCAAAGGTACTCGTGCCCATTTTGGTGAGTTTTTCGCAATGCGCCAACAATGAATGTTGGGTAGAAGAAAGTGAGGTGAAAATGGTAAGTTTTTAATATAGGTGAGGTGATTGATTTTTTAAAATAAAAAAAATCTTTTATAGGAATATTGGATTTTAATAATCTCAACTATTCATCGTTGGCCGCAAACAGTCTGAACTTAGAAAATAATCATCGGTAGTTCCAACTATTAACATATTGACCTCCAATGGACCCTGACTAACGGAACCTAACGACGTTAGTCTTCGGTAGCCGGAAAAAAGTTCTTGGCAGGGGAAAGTTTCCTAAAGGTCCGATTTAAGGTTATAAAGAGGCTTGGGACTAAAATGTTGAGTTTTCCGGCTAGAAAGTTGATTTTTCGGACCAAAAAGAAGTTATTGGCAAAAAAAAGAGTTTTCCGGCCACCTCAATAATTGAGACTTTTAGAAAATGGTTCTTGATGGTCCGTAATGTGGTTACAAAGAGGTTTGGGAAGAAAAAGTTCTGTTAAGGTTCTGTTAGTTAAGGTCTGTTGGAGGCCAATATGTTAATAGTTGAGACTGTCATATATTATTTTTTAAGTTGGGACTATTAGCGGCTAACGGCGAATAGCTGGGATTATTAAAATCCAATATTCTTTTTTTAAATTATGTTGTTGGGGTCCAACGATTACCTGCCACATCCCACCAATGCAAATCACATCAGCATCCAATAAACACAATGCCGGTGGGATTCTTCAAAGGCTTGAAACAACGTCATTGACAACGCGGAGAGACAGTGTGGTGTGTACGATGTAGAAGGGCATAAATACCGCTCTTCCACGCCCACAACGTGTGATCTTATTATCTTTTTTGGTATGCGATGACCAAGCAATCCTTAATATAAATAAAATAACAAAAAAAAATAAAAAATAAATTTGTATTATGTCGTGAAACTTTATTTCATATTGGCATATTGTACTTCAACTAGTTGGAAGCCCAGCCCACATTGCGGGGCGTGAAACTGAAATTTCTTAGTTTCATAATATCTATATCTGTGTATGTAGTTTAGTTACTTGTACATACTACTTATAACACGATCTCAACAAAAAATACATCGAGTAAACCAATTAAACCAAAACACTACCATAATTTTGCTAGAAAAAAATAAAACGATGGCAAGCCTGTAATTTTAAGCCGGAACAAAATAGTAATTTGTTACAAACAATGAGCGAGTAATAGACACATGCTTAACACAAAAGTTAAATTGAATCGCCAAAGTAAAATAAAAAGTATAATAGTTTAGCAAAAGAAAAAATGACGGGAAGACTACAAATTTTAAGTAGAGACAAAATCAGAATTTTTTAAATGAGGGAAAACTCATAATTTTAAACTGAGGGGAAATTCATAAGATTAAGCTCGGGGCAAAAACAAAATGTTGTTTAAATTGGTGCTAGATCATAGTTTGAACTAATAATCTTAATCTGAACTGAGGGCAAAAACGTGATTTTGAACTCAGGACGAAATCGTAATTTTTGAAAAGGGGGCAAAATGATACTTTTGAACTGAGAGTAAAATCGTAATTTTGAGCCTGGGAACAAAAACTAAACGATGACAAGAGTACAAATTTTAACTGGGGCAAAAATGATAATTTTTAAATGAGGGCAAACTCATAATTTAAAACTGAGGGCAATATTCGTAATTTTAGGTTTGGGGGCAAAACCATAATTTTATTTTCAGTTAGGGCAAAATCATAGTTTGAATTATGAGCAAAATCGTTATTTTTGGCAAGGGGCAAAAGCATTTATTTTGAACCGAGGGAAAATTGTAATTTTGAATTAAGGGCGAAATCATAATTTTTGAAAAGAGGGCAAAATCATATTTTTTTAACTAAGAGCAAATCGTAATTTTGAGCTAGAGGGAAAACGTAATTTTATTTTGAATTGAGGGCAATGCCGTAATTTTAAACTTTGGATAGAATCGTAATTTCATTGAATCAATGGGTTGTCTATTGAATATGCTTGGTCATAATTATACTAAGCTTAAAATAGCAAAAAAAAAAAAAAAAAAACAAAAGGGCAGCCGCCCTTTTCCACCGTTAAGCTCGCAGAACTATTGCCGCAAGTGTTATTTGTATATATAAGTTAACTAGTAAATCTCCCCGCGTGATGCGGCGGGTCCACATGTAAAATAATTCGGAGTTGTGCAGAAAAGACCTGAACCGTTTCTAAACAAAAATTACGTCAAAACGTAGATAACTGAATATGTACATAAAAATAAGCATGGAAATGTATTATATATGGCTCGAATTTTTTGCGAAAGAAATTTATGTCTTATACCGATGCGTACATAAAAATAAGTAAAAACTTATGTGCGTTGTGGTGGGACCGAAACGTAAAGTAAGCCGAATTTATAATGTCTAATGAAAACATATTATATTTGACCCGACTTGTTTTAAAACTAAATTTATGACAAAACGTAGACTAACTGAAAACGTACCAAAAAGCGGAAAAATATATTATATTTGAGCCTACCCATTTTCAAAGAAACGTAATCAACTTGAATTTATACCGACACGTACATGAATATAAACATGTAAAAAAGAATTATAAAGTTCTTAGAAAGTTGAAGGGTTGTAACTGCCAATACTAAATGTTGAAGGGTAAAGGTTAAAATAAAAATAAAAAAACTTACCCAAAGACAAAAAAATAAAATAAGTGAAAAGTTATGTTTTATTAAGTTAAAAATATACCGCCGTTGCGGTAGGACCGTAACGTAAAGTAAGCTAAATTTGTAATGATTTTCAAACGAAAAGGTTGCCCTCACAAGTTATTTATGCCCCCATTATTTGTTGTTGGGGACAGACGAGTTCTTTCTCGCAAGTTCAGGCCACTATTAAGCCCAAAGTGGAATAAAATTAAGGTGTTGTTTGTTTTTCTGAGGTAAAAGGTCTGCAGTATGCGGACCACATCTGCAGGCATTTGCAGAAGAAGAGGTGGACCAAAGGTCTGCAGTCTGCAAGGAGAAGAGGGTTTGTTTTTTTACTTCTACAAAAACACTTCACAACACACACAACACACACACAGAACACTCCTCGGTCCCCTCTCTCTTCCTTCATCTACCACCACCACCACAACCATCCGCCACCACCTCCTCCACCGTCCACCTACCATCACCACAACCAACAACCACCGTCAAGCACCACCGCCCCCAGTCTCCTGCCGCGAAGCCAAGCACCACCGCAAACCCTAGCCCCCGCTCCAAGAACCCACCCCCGTCGCAACCACCACCACCGCCTTCGTCGTTCCACCACTGCCAAGAACATCACAACCCACCACCGCCGTCGTCGTTCCATTTGGGGGTTTTGTTTGAAGATGAAGAACATCAAACCCACCACCGTCGATCTCTCTCTTATTTCCCTCTCGCTCTCTCCTGCCACTCCCTCTTTCTCTCTAGGGTCTCTCTCTCTTCTTTCCCTCTTATGCAGGTCTGTGGGGAGTGGTGGTGGAGATGTGGTGGTGGAGGTGGTGGCGGAGATGTGGGGGTGAAGGTGGTGGCGAAGATGTGGTGGTGAAGGTGGTGGCGGGGATGTAGAGAGTGGCGGTGGAGAGAGGTGTAGCAGAGGTTTGAAAGAGGGAATAGGTGAGAAGAGGTGGGCTTATGTCTGCGTGGGGAAGATGTGAGGAAGAGGTAAAAAGTGAGAAGTTCTTTCGGAAAACAAACAAGCTGCAGACTCGCGCGACGCAGACATAAGTGGCCAGAAGTGCTTCTGGCCAAAAAACAAACACCACCTAAGTCGCAAAATGGCCAATGGCATAAAATTAAGTAATATATAGTTCATGGTTGCGCAGTCAATCTGGGGGACCACTCCCTTTAGTATAGGCATTATTTTCAAAGAATTTGGAAGTTCCTATGTAGACATATATTGGATATCCAAGAATCAATGAGAGTCAAATAACGTAAGAACAACAATCTGAGTACCTCTTTTGGATAGAGACATACTTATGATCCTAAGAATGAGCCTAAGGATCATCTCATGCATAAGAACTCATGAGTGGTTAATGTCATGCCTTACGGACTCAGATAGTAGAGAAGAAACCCGATTAGAAGTAGATTTAAGATATTCGAATCAGCAGAGATTATCTAGAAGTCTTCCCCTAGGATTTTCCTGGACTACTTACTTGACAATAAGTAAAGTTTCGAATCGACCAAATCCCTGGGGCAAGGCCTAAGGCTTGAGGCTAAATCGCAATATTGTTTAGCACCCTCTAAAATGTAGAAGTTGCCAAAACAATTCCAAAAACTATTAGACAAAGGATTCATTAGACCAAGTTTCTCGCCCCAGTGATAGGTTGTTGAAAGTCCTTAGTTTTTCGTGTTTAAGTTCGCGAAATTATGTGAATATGAGTTCTTGAATGCACCACTTTGACTTGGTTTGTGTTTTGCAGTCTTTGATAAGTTTAAGGTGCATTTTGGAAGTTTAACAGAGCTTAGGGGACCCAAATCAAATAAAAAAAGAAAATGGGGGGGGGGGGTTGGATGTTGCTAACATCGCCAATGGCCCTTAAGCCTGTCGGCGACGCCTTGTTATTGCGTCGCGGGCCATAGGCAGCAAAGCAGCCCATCAGTTTCCGTAAATCATCGCTGACGGCCCCAAACCCCGGGAATGGGGTTAGCTATTACAACCTCCGATTTTGTATCTTTTGCATTGAATTTCGGTGTTTAATGAGATACTAACTGTTTTTTAAATTTGGGGTTTTATTAGAGTTTTTCAAGGCTTTTTCTAATATCCCTTATCCTCCTAAACATACACTTGATCCTACAACACCGAAATCGAAGATTCAAATAAAGTTTTCAAGATGATTTATTCTCCAATTCCAAATTCCTTCAACCATGAGCGGCTAATCCTTCAAGTTTCACCCCGGGTGTTGATTTTGTAAGATATCTAGGATTCTTGTCACACTAATTAATTTGTGGATTGTTTGATAATACATTTGAGTATTTGAATAAAACTTTTTTGATTATGTTAGTATTGTTTCGGATTCATAATTGTTGAGATTTCTTACATCATTGACTTTGTGAAGTGAAATGAATTCTACTAATTAAGCTTCAAGTCAAATTAGGGTTTGTTCATGTTCTTGAGTGATAAAGCTTACTATTGTCCATTGTTAATGTTGATCATTATTGATGCCTACGTCTTGAAATTTAACCATGTTAATTCCAATTGTTTATGAAGTTGAACCCGGGTATGAATCGTTTTACATATTATTGTTCTTAATCAAATCAAAAGTGTTGCGTTCTTAGTTACAAATTGTTGATCTAATTTTAACCTATTGATCACAAATCATGGGATATTCCAACTCTCTTTTCAAACCAACCAATTCAAATATAAAAATTAACATAGCAAGCTTTATACATGTTTTTCTTAATCAATATAACTTAGAACACGGACCTTAAACTCTTCATAGATTCCACACCCTTTTTACCACTTGCTATCTAGTTGGAGATATTTAGGAACACTTTTCTCTTATCTTTGACCAGACCCTTCGACGTTGGTCACCTAGAGAGCATAACTACTAAGAAGGATATTTCATTCAAAAGGTGCATTGACTAAAGAGAACTAAACTAACCAGCAAGAATCGTTATCCTCCTATTAGGATCGACGACCTCCTTGGTCAACCTCAATGGATAACAAACTTTCAATGATGGACCATAGGTCAGGTCACCATCCGCTGAGAATTTATGAGGACGACATTTCGAAGACAACCTTCAGGACTCATATTGGATACTATGAGTTCCTAGTTTTGCTCTTTAGTATTAACAAACGCACCCACGGTACTTGTGGAATTGTTGAAACAAGATATCAAACTCTATCTGGAGAAATTTGCGATAGTATTCATTGACGATTTACTTATCTTAAACTTACGAATCAAAGGGGAATACGAACATCACTTAATATTGAAGTTGCTAGAAAAGGAGAAACTTTATGCCAAATAATCTAAGTATCTAAGTGATGAATTTTGGTTGTGGACTCATTGGACATGTTACCAATAAGAATGATATATGTGTGCATTACATTAAGATTCAAGTGGCCAAGATATTGGAAACGCCCAAGACCCAACAGAAATTCAGTGACATGTAGGAATATCTAATTTTGGTTGTGGACTCACTGGACATGTTATCAGAATGAGAAGAAGTAACCGCCACCTGGAATCCTGAATACCCGTTTTAACGTAACCATTTACCAATTCAAAACACCACATAGACATGGCCTTGGATTAGTGACTTTGATTAGTTATTAAGCACCATTTTTAATAAACTATAACACCTAACAACTCGTTTGATTATACCAATCACCCACCAATTTACCAACCTGCCAATGATGCAAGGAAATCACTATTACGCTTGATAAACGACGAACAATTCAAATATAATAAACGTTCCACAAATCAACACAAGTAGTTTGAATTACCAGTTGATAGTTGATATGAATCAACAAACAAATTTCAAAGTGCAAAAACCCCATAACCATTCATCCGAGCGGAGGTCACCAAGCGTTTAGCCGAAGAATTAGGCCAAAAATTAGGATACATTCTGGGAAAATCAAACTTCCATCAAAGAGGCGCATACTTGTCATCACAGCTTCGATAATTGATTTGATACGATCAGACATGAAGTAAAAGGATTGAAGAATACTGATAATGTTGCCTAAAAACAGCTTCAGGATCGTCCAAAACGACAAAACAGCAAAAGATATGGTTTCCATGCGGTTTGGAATGCTTGAATACAAGTTTTCACCATCTTACATTGTCGCGCTACGCGACCAGAACCATTTTCTCTGACACCTGGTGCGAGCAGATTAAAATTGGCTTGTTAACTTGTTAACTTTTGGCGTGGTCTCGCCACGCTACCATCCTTTCCTTCCCCACCGCGTGGCGCAATGAGGTGCAGTTTCCAGCAGTTTGTTTTTCTTCAACTTCCAGGTATCGTCGAACCCGTTTTTCGACTTGGATGTTCTTTTCACCTCATTTAGGCTCCGTTAAACCTAAAAACCTAAACACTTGATAAGCACGACATACCAATCTTATTTAACGTATTTAGACACTAAAATTGACGCAAAATTATACAAAATACATTGTGTTTTTACAAACACATCACATCACCACACTTATCTTTTTTCGTCCCAAAAAAATTATTTGCAATGGAATCACAATCAGAAATATCGATTTTCAATATATGCGGTTATAATATAAACAAATCAAAACACACATTAACTAGGATTGCAGGTATATGATCCACCTAAACCCAATCGCCGGCTTCCAAGCCCTTATTCACAAATTCATTAAATTTATGTGAATTACTCATCTATGGATCCCATACTCAAAATACGACAACGCTAACTAATTCCACATCGCCTTATATAAAAAACTCTTATGTAATTGCGGTTAAATTTATGATGGATAATGGACGATGTTATGAGCTTCAACATGATTTCGTTTACGATTAGCTAGACCTGGCAAATGGGTCGGGTCGGGTCATGGGTCAAAACAGGTTCGGGTCAAAACGGTTCAATTATAAAAAGGGTTGTTTTGGTTTGGATCGAAACAGGTCCGGGTCGGCACGGGTCCAGGTCAGAACAGGTTTCGGGTCGGGTCGGGCCAGTTTTTTTCTAATGATGATGATGACTTACAAGTGTTTCCGTAGTAACATAGTCAAAGCAGCCTATCGACAATGGCATTTATCTCGTATTGCTCAAGTGCAATTTTCCTAACAACTCTGATTGATTCTCTTGCAATGGGGATATCAACATTTGCAGCATATTCGCACAATTCAGTCACGAAAATGAAGATGAATTCAAAAATGTCACCAAAGAATACATATATATATACAAAGACGACCTAAAAAAACAGAATACTTGCCTATTTGATAAGTATTGCTCTCATTTGCGACTGCACAACCAATGGTTCCTTTGGAATCTTTTTATTATTTAATGAATGTTTTCTTTGTTTCTTTTCAATTGGGCATGATGAAATGATATATAACAAGTGCATGAGCTGTTTTTTCTTGATGTTTCCTATCACCCAATCCTTAATCCAACCAATATTCAAACATCAACATTTAGTTTTCATACAAAATTTATGAAATTGTGAGTCCCAAAACAACTACAGATCACAGTGTTTGATTGTAAACACACAAACACCAATAGATTAGGTGTTGAATGTATGAAGATAAGAAAAATCAAGGTAGAAGATGAAGATTCTTGTTTTGGTAGAAACTACAAGTGTTGTATGTTAAATCCCAATTAGTAAAAACGATTTAAGCACCTGGATATACGGATTAAGCATAAGATCAGACACAAGAATCACAACACAAGAATTCACCAAAATGCTAGTCCAAGAACCTTGAAGCTGGGGTTTTCATTAAGCACATATTTACAGATCTGGACAACTTGCGTAATTATGTTAATAACCCGCCTTGTACATATCTTCACAAAATTACATTTTCAGTCCCTAAACTATCTAGAATATTGTAAGCTATCATAAAACTATCCCAAACCTAGTTTAATCAAGTACCAACGATCTCAAAAGTTCTAGCAATATCCCCCCTAGATCGTTGCATCCTTGACTGTTCTTTTCTTGTTTGCTTCCAGTTCTTGATTTATTGTAGCTTTCTCAGAGGACTGTTCAGGTGGTGCTTTGGTTGTTGGTGGTTGATTTGTAACAGCTTCCCTTGTATGTTGTTGGACGTCCATAGTGACTTCATATGTGGATGAAGTCGTAGGTGGTGGAACGACAACTTGAGGATCCGATTTTGGAGGAGGATCAGTTGGGTGAGAAGATGAGGATTGCTCCTCCGCAGCTTGTTCAGCAGATTTCTCTTATCTTGGTTTGTCGATTCTGCTCAAGATTTCCATCATTTCAATCTTTCTTTCTCTGGCTCATTCAATAGCTCTTTGAAACAGCATGCCTTCCTCCAGAAACACATTACCTGCTCCAACGTGTATTTTGTTGCCGTAAAGAATGTTCAGGTCAGACAAACAAAACATAAACACGTCCATCGAGTCCAAAATTCTAATGTCTTCGTTTGCGTTGGACCGAATAACAGCTTCACCAGTTTGACCATCATAGAACCATTTCTTGAAGTCTTTGAGCATGATAGGTTGTTCCGGGGGAAGCTTCACCCTTGTGACAACCTTAGCTGGATTGATGACCCATGTAACTTTTCCCTTTCAGTCATTGGGTCTTTAGTGGTCTTTGATACTCTTCTTCGAGGGCGTTGCGGTTGGAAGAAGTGAATCCACGAGCGCACTCTCTTAGTATAATTCTTTCGAAATAACCACCGATGCTGCTGTTGGTGGGATTGATCATCTCTTGCTTGCGCAATTCTCTGATGTCCCAAGTGGGTAAGCTTTGCATGTCGTTTCCATTTCTGAAATATTGGATCACTCCTCCTCTTCGCTTTACAACAAACCACCCGGTCAAGCTACAGTATTTCCATCTAATCATACGGTCTGTTGCCTCATTTTTCTCTACAGTAATTACTTGATAAAAGTCTGGCAACTTGGTTCTTTCTTTCCTGAACCACTCAGGGTGCTGAGGTGCGAACTCATCACCACCTTCTGTTTCGTACACAACTTCATCCTCCAATCCCCATTCTGAAAACTTTTCTGGCATCTCAAGCCTACCAAATTCTTCTTCATCACTGTCACTGCCAACACTCGTCGTAGAATCGAGACGCTTCTTCTTCTTCTTTTCGGCAAGCTCAGTCTTGCGCTTTTCTTATCTTGAATATTTGGGTTCTCGATTCGCGGCTCTGTAGAAATCTTGTACTAACTCGTGTAGCTTCTCTAGCCCTTCTTGTTGAAATTTGATAAAGTCGGTTTGCTTTGACACATACAAGTTCAGCTCCTTGTTCTTTTTGTGTTGCTCCTTCAGTTTTTCGCGGAGCAAGTTTGTGTCGTTGACCTGATTCTTCAATAACAGGTCTCTTTAGCAGGATTCTTTTCGATGTCCTTTGAGAGATGGTTGTAAAGGTCCTGGAAAGGACGTGGCCTCGTTGGAGCTCGTGGTGGAGTAGCGGATGTTGGTTGAACAGTCTTTGGTGGTGCATCCTTGGAGGAGCCCTCACCAGTTGTTCTTTTCTTTTGTAACGGAGACTTACTAAGACCAGCTTTTGGAGCAGCTTCAGTTGGATCGCTGATTAGACTTTCAACAAATCGGTCCATGTTCTCCTGTTTCTCGGTCACTGTTACCGGAGTTTCTGATTCAGTCATCTCTCTTCTCTTCAAACGACGTTCATGCTTTTCAGCTTCTCTTACTGCATGAATAGCTTGCATCTGTTCAATTGCTTCTTGAGACAGTCCCGCTCGAATACTAATACTGTCACCCATGATTCGTCCGGGGCTAGAAGTTCCTTTCCTGCTTTTCTTTTTAGACGGTTCTTCTTCAGCTATTTTCTTTTCTTTATCTTTGCGTTTTCAGACCAGTGGAACTTCCTCTTCTGCTTCAACTTCTTCTGTATTTGCTTCTTGTTTGGCCTGCCTCCCTCTGGTTTGTCTCACTTCTTTCCTATACTTGTTGTAGGCTGATTGAACAATCGGAAGTCTTTCTGCTCTGTACATGTGGTTATGGAGCATCACCCATTGCTCGGTATTCAGCTTTGTCAATTGTCTTCCTTTTGGAAATTGAAATTTGTACAAGTATCCATCATGAGGTAGGTCCTTGTGGTTATTGTTGATCAGTAGCTGCACAAATCTGGGATACATCGCCCATGGTCCCTTGTTTACATTGTCGACCATGCAGCAAAAGATTAAGCATAGCTGCTGACCATTCAAAATTCAAACCGTAATATCTGCCTTTACGATGAGCCACACTTACTACAAATGTGTGCAGAATATATCTCCACTCTTTTGTTAGCCCATTTCTTTTTATCTCGTTTTCCCTCTGAAATCTCCTTGATAACCATTCCTCGAAATCCATCCAAAATATCATCTTTGCTTAGCCTTAATGGATCTCTCAAAGAATCTCCCAAAGACAATACTTTCCGAATTCTTTCTTATGTCACAATGTTATCTTTATTTCGAACCGTTGTTGTGATTCGTCTGATTTGATTGACAGTCTGACCTTAGCAGTCTTCTAAAATTCCTCAATGTGTATGCGGTAGAATTCAGGATTTGCTTGAACAGCGTAACTGATTTTGTTGCAGGATAACCAGTCCATTACATCTTCAAATTCTTTTACAATATCATCCAGTGCGACGGGCTGATTATGTATCATCGTGGGATCCCAGAAAACTTCCTTCACCATTACTGTAGACATGAGAAACAGGCCAAGTGAGATCCGACTTTGATAAACGCAACAAGTTAGAATATTTACAAGTATCATATTTACAAATGTTAATAATCTAAATATAAAAACAATGACAATTACGCTAAGATCAAAGCTATGTACGTTGAAAGCACTGATTAAAATCGTTGAGATATTTACAAAACAAGTTAAAATTGCTGATTATTTACGCTAAAGAGGGTTGGCGTAGTTAAGTTAAGCTCTGAAGTCACTTTCAGCGTAGAAGTTCATCTACGCTGGGTTACCGGTGTAATAGACAATTACGTCGGTTGCTCGAACTCGCGTTCGAGACTTGACTTCGCTACTCATACGATCTCGTCTAATACGTTGCCTTCATATTATTTACGCTATATTCAAGTTAAAACCGCTATGTTCAAAAATTTCTTCATAAACCCTTTCAAAACTCTTAAACCCCAATCAATCAAAATTTATCAACAATCTAATCACACAACATATAGCACATATGATTGATTAATGATGATCGATTGATCGACGATCCTACCGTAATGTATAAATGCGATGATTCGATTAAAGAGTATAGATTGGATAGGATTTTTTAGAGTTTTGTAAGAGAAAGATGAAGATGATTGTGGATGAAAGTGAAAGATAAAACTGTTAAAAGTTAAAAAGATTGGTTTATATACGAAAAATATCTACCAGCGTAATTATTAATTACTCTGGTATGTTAATTACGCCGAGAAGTTCAAAATTCAAGGGTTTCTTCAAAATTAAGAAAACAAAACATTACGCTCAAAAATCCCTAACTTTCTCAAAAAGTGTGCCCCTTTTAGTTAAATTGAGTGCAAAAACTGAAAATAAGTTTAGAAAAATAAAATTTTTGCAATTTGGACACCGAAATTTGTTTTCGATCCTAGGAAGCTCCTTTTTCACAATTATCGATTTTGTTTAAACACCGTGACAATCCTGCAAAAGATCATACTGTCAATACTTGTCTGTTTGTTGATAAAGTTCTAAATAATCGAGGCACAAGAAAAACTGTCAGTAATAGGGGTGTTCATGGGTCGGTTTCAAACCGTAAAACCATCCAAACCGGTCATCGATTTAGTTTCATGGTCGGTTTTTTTCTTTAACGTTTGGTCGGTCGGTTTCATAATTTTCAAACTGTAATGAACGGTTTGGTTTACGGTTTATTAAAAAAACCGGTCGAGTAAAACCAGACCGGACCATAAGATTTAATTATATATTATATTTTTTAAATATTACATATAGACACACACATGCATATATGTTTTATGATATATAGTTAAAAGTGTTCTTGAACTTAATACATGAAGTTCATATTTGGATGCCAGACAACTTTTCAAACATCTTTCATGCTTGTATTCTAAATGTTTTGAACAATACGTAGCTTTTTTTTTTCTGACCAAAGTTTTGCAGCTTGTATTCCCGTCAGCTTGATTGAATTTTAGACAATTTATTTGACAGTTTTATTTTATACATTATACATCTAAACAAAAGGCCCAACAACGGTTAAACCGTGAAACCAAACCGTTGGTAACGGTTCGGTTTGGTTTTAACTTTCAAAGGTTTGGTTTCGGTTTTCAGTGATAAAAACCGTTACTAACGGTTTGGTTACGGTTTGACCTAAAAATCGTCAAAACCAAACCGTGAACACCCCTAGTCAGTATGTTTGTCCTCTTAAATCCATGCATCCTTCTTTCAACATGCTTCCGATGAATGTTATTATCATGTTGTGGTAATATTGACAAAAATTACAATGGCCCCCACTCCAGCTAGATGATTAGAATACTATGCCCGTGAGTCCCGCATAAGGACATACCCCCGCGATCAAGGTATGTACAAAGGTTCCTCATAACAGGTGAGTATACCGAGTTCATTCGTTTGAGAGATACAAGATCAGCGCAATGGTGAACAGGTATGTACTTTCGTCAAGTCAAAGAGACCAGTTGCAGTCCTGACCAGGGGTAGGCAGATACCTCGTTGTGGTATGATTACTTTTGAATGGCTCGTTTGGTTTGAGCATTTTCAATTGTAGGGTTTTTGCCTCTTGGATTCTTTTAGATAAGATATCATAATCGTGTCTAGGTCTGCATGTTTTTGGATGCAACAAAAGAGCGACTATGATATCCCTGAACGATAAACGATATAAAGACCCAAAATCTCAGACTTTGGCAATCTATCAACGCAAGATTAAAGACCATTAAGCCATATGCCGCAACGTGTTACCCGCACAGTATTGTGGGTATCCAAAATTCTTGTGTAAGCTTTTATCTTTTATCGCCTAATCGTAGTTTACTCGAGAGTATTGCTGAATCTACTGACACGTCATTGCCTGGTAGTCTAATCTTCTTTGCATAGCTTCTCGATTTTGCATTTTCTGTTTCAAAGACCAAAAAAAGAGTTAACAGTTTTCTATCATTTCTCAAGCAGGAGCCAAACAAGGAATTTAAACAGATTTTATTTCTTTTCTGAATATATTCCCCCCTAAAATTTTATTTTCGTATGTCCATTTCTTTTGAAAATGAAATTTTAATTTGCATAAAATCTTTTTGTTGGGCACGATTTTACGATACTCATTTATGTTGGAAGGCATTTTTTAAAGAGAGTATGTACAATTGGTTATCCAACAAAACTCAATTCCACTCAAGAAAATTAACCATTTCCAACCAGGTTACCAACTGGTTGAAACGGGTTTTATCAAAGGCTTTCGTGAAAATGTAACCCTTTTCGTACGTATCTCGAATCGCGTGAATACGAATCTCGATGTGTTTTGTTCTCAAGATGGATTAGATTCTTCACAATTCCTAGACACGCTTCATTTTCGATGAATATAGGAGTCTTCATGAGGTTGATTCCATAATCCAGCAACTGATTATGTATCCAAAGAACTTGTGAGTAGCAACTGTAAGCAGCCGTGTAAGCTTGAGCAGTAGAGGTTGACACGGTTGTTTGCTTCTTGCTTTGCCATGATATGAGACGATTTCTTAAGAATTAGCAACCTCCTGAGACAGATTTCTGATCGACCTTACAACCTGCATGATCACTATCAGAAAAGGCAATTAAATCAAAGTTACTATCTTTAGGATACCAAAGCCCAAGCTTGAGTGTTCCTTCCAGATAGCGGAAGATTCTTTTGACAGCTGTCTCATGAGATTCTTTGGGATTCTTCTGGAATCGTGTGGAGATGCAAACAACCCACATAATGTCAGGCCTACATGCAGTTAAATACATCAACGAGCCTATTATTGAGCGGTAGAAGGACTTGTTCACAGGCTTTCCTTGAGGATCGAGAGTTAGTTCATTTTGAGGTGCAAACGAAATCCTTGTGGTCTTGCAGTCATTCATATTATACTTTGCAAGGATATCCCTAATGTATTTAGCTTGATGAATGAGAATTCCGTCTTCTCGCTGTTTTACATCTAATCCCAAGAAAAATGTGGGTTCGCCCATCATAATCATTTCGAACTTTGCATTCATAACCTTTTCGAATTCCTTGCATAACGCTTCATCGGTTGACCCAAAAATTATATCGTCTACATAGATCTGAACCAGCATCACATTTTCTTGATCCTCTTTGTGAAGAGAGTCATGTCAATCTTGCCTCTAGTGTATCCACATTCCAGAAGATACGTTGACAAAGTCTCGTGCCATGCTCGAGGTGCTTGGTGAAGACCATAGAGAGCTTTTTCAAGATTATAGTATCGCTTGGGAAAATATGGATCTTTGAAACCTGGAGGCAGACATACATAGACCTCTTCCTTTATATCCCCGTACAGAAAGGCACTCTTCACTTCCATCTGAAATACTTTGAAATTTTTGTACGATGCATATACCAAGAATATTCTGATTGCTTCCAATCTTGCGACAGGTGCAAAAACTTCTTCGTAATCAATTCCTTCCTCTTGTCGAAAACCTTTAACGACCAATCTTGCCTTGTTCTTCGTTACCACCCCACGATCGTCCAACTTGTTACGGAATACCCACTTGGTTCCGATTGGAAACTTTCCTTCAGGTAGATCAACTAGCTCCCATACTTTAAGCTTCCGGAACTGAGATAATTCTTCCTGCATTGCTTGCACCCAGCTATAGTCTTGAATTGATTTTTCTATGTCATGTGGTACAGATTGCGATAGGACAGCGACATACAATCCTTTGTTGATAACATAAGTTTGACCACGAGTTCGTACACCATCTTCCACAGGACCGATAACATTTTCAAGGGGATGATTCTGATTTGTCTTGTATTCTACATTGATGTGGGTTTCAATTTGTTGAGGTAGATTAGTGAAGTGTTCATCGACATAGATGATTGGAAGACCATCTTCCTGTGTTGGTTCATTCACATTCGTCTGTGAGGAAGAAGCATCGTTGACAGATGCATTCTCAGCCAATGTGTCACCACTTGTTTCATCCACAGGAATAATTGGATAAGCAGAGAGAGGAGTGAAGCGAGTAATGAAAGGAGTAAAACCAATATCTGACGAGTTAAACAGTGGTTCCACTTGAGTGGTTTCTGCCGGTTCAGGAACAGCCTCAGGAATGTCAAAGGTGTTGAAAACAATGTCTGCATCAAAGAACCAATCTGGAGAACTCCCAATGTTGGTGTAATTTCCTTCTTGAAAATCGACATAATATGACTTAACCACCATTTTGGTTCGTTTGTTATAGACATGATATGCCTTTTGAGTAGATGAATAACCCATGAAATAGCACACATCACCGTCAGCTTCGAACTTGTTAAGATTGTCTTCAGTGTTGAGGAGTGTACACGAACATCTGAAAGGTCTAAAGAAATCTATCAGAGGCTTTCTCTTGGAAAGAAGTTCATAGGAAATTTTTCCATGAGGTTTGACGATGAGAACTCGATCCAAGATATAGCATGCTGTGTTCACTGCTTCAACCCAGAAGATGATAGGAAGCTTTGAATCTACCAGCATGTTTTGAGCCGCTTCAATGGTGTTCTATTGTTCGTTCAGCTACACCGTTTTGCTGAGGAGTTCTTGCTACAATGTACTCAAGTCTACTCCCTTTAGCTTCATAGAATGAGATAACCGTCTGATTCTTGAATTTTGATCCATTATCACTTCTAATTGATTTGGCCTTCAGTTTGATGACATTCTCGATCAAAGGAATAAAATCCTGAATAATGGAGGCTGTCTTGCTCTTTGCTTCAAGAAAGTAAACCCATGAGACACGAAAAAAATCATCTGTAATCACCATACAATAAGATCTTTTAGCTAAACTTTTAACACTAATAGGGCCGAAAAGATCACAGTGCAACAATTGCAATGGTGCTGTGATCGTATTCACTGCTTTGGACTTGTGTGGCTTTTTGTGTTGCTTACCTTGGGCGCATGCGATACATTTTTCAGAAAAAGGAAATTCTTTTACCGGTAAACCTCTTACTAGATTTGTAGGAACGTCCACGATTAGCACGAGAACCTAAATATGTTATCTATTGTCCGATTAGGCGGAAACTAATGACAAGTTAACCAAATAACAAGAATTACTCATTTAAATGTTGTTTTCATTGATCTAAAGTTCAATACATTCGAGAACCGGATCCAACAGAGCTTCACTGTCTATGTGCCAAAATCTCTCCCAGTTACAAATGAAATCCTAAGGCACCTATTTATAGTGTTGAGAAGTCGCTGGAGATGAAGGAAGTTCGGGCAAACTTGACCTAGTCAAGTTCGGCCGAACTTGACATCCCAAATACATTCTCAAGCGAACTTGGCTCCAAACTTCCTTAAATACGTCTAGTTTCTAACAGATTAAGCTCTAATCACTCAGACTCAATACATAATGACGTAGGCAACAGACATATGCACCAACAGACTCCCCCTTGGATGTTGTCGTAGTCATTGACTTTTAAAATCTTCTGAGTCTTCCGATCTTTAGTTCTTGAATAAACTTTAACATCTTGATCTCCTCTTCCTCTTTCTTGAGCTTTGTCTTTGATAAAAACGTTAATCAACATGCTCCCCTTTGCTTTAAGCTCTCCCCCTTGCTTTAAGCTTTCGGTATCTTCAATCTTTGCTTTATCAACTCCCCTCAATCTTTAATTCCTGTCTAAATAAATTCTGACATTCAAATAAACATTTCAGACTTAAACTTTGAAATTTTGTACCATCAACATTTCAAACTTTAATCTTCACTTCAATCTTTTGAAAAACTTTTAGTTATTCAAGTTCAATTTAATGACATTGAACACTTTTAACATTTAAGACTTGTTCTTTTGATAAAATTTTCAAATATGAAATCCACTTGGTTAACCAAGTCCAAGTTAATGACCTTGGTTACCCAATTTCATTTACCAAGTCCAAATTAATGACCTTGGTTTGAAACCGTTGTGATTGAACTAATGTTTTCTTCAATTTTTAAAGTTTCAATTTAATGAACTTTTGAACACTTTTGATCATTTTGGTTTTTCACATATGTCATCAAGATTTTCACCCTTAGAGCACCTTACCAGACTTCGAAGAACCGTTCTCCATTGGCTTGTTGAAACTAATGAAGAAACAAAATCTTTTTGATTTTTAGAAAGTTTATGCTAAAACACACTGAAAAGCTTTTTGATTTTTATCTATAAAGCAATTTAAAGAAAGTAAACTATGTACAAACATATTTACAGACATGTTTTTGTGAACTCGTGTCTAAGGATCATATTAGTTGATTGAGACATATCACCAGTACCGTTGACCTTTAGAAGACTTCAAGTTTTAAACTCGTTTACCTAGATTGCCGATATGTTTGTCCTCTTAAACTTCTTCACGTTCCTCAATTGTTCCAAGATATGTTAAGGTATGATTTATTAAGCTTGACTTAACTATGGTTCCCACTTCTTGAATATACTCCCAAATCCAGATTCCCTAGATTTCATCTTACAGGTGAATATAGCGTAATTGATATATGTCTTTGGGTTAATGCGAGACCTTGAGCTTAGGTTAGTACTACCATACAGACAAAGAGATGAAGGCTCGTCTTAAAGGTGTGTTCCACTTAAGGAATCTTTTCAGCACTGCAAATGATTAAATCTTTCGATTCTTTTCAAGTTTGCATGCTAATTTGGGGTTTTTAGCAAAAGCATTATATAAGTTCTAGGCTATTGCTTCCGCAAAATCAGAAGAACTTGTATAATACCCCAGATATCAATCATCTATAAAGACCTCGTATCTCAGAATCAGGCAACCCTTCAATCGAAATTTCGGAGTACTAAGTTCATATATCCAAGAGATGTTAATCCACGAGATTAAGCAGTTGTAAAAATTTAGTTTATATCCCGAAAACGATTTACTGAACGTGTAAAGTCTATCGACACATCCACATTAAGACTTGTTTGTCACTTTTTAAACTTTACAATTCTTTAGCATACTGTGATAGTCCACTGATGTACTAGCATTTCCTTTTTGACAACCAAATTCTTTTTGTCTTTTTCGATGTTTTTGTATTTTCAAATTTTTCATATGTTTTTTATTTATCAACAATTTTTAAATTTTCTTACTCCCGCTGAAATCAAAAACATATTTTTTAATTTTAGGTTTTTTAAGAAATACTATTCTAAAAAGATAACAAACCAATGTGGATCCCGAGTACTCGTCGTCCGATCCCATTTCCAAACATCTGCATCTGCACCTGTTTAACAAATAAACCATTATCCTCATTTACATGAAAGAATCAAATGGTTATAAAATCAGTGTTTCGTTCAACGGTGTGGATTTGCACAATTTGATTTTGACAATTTTTCCTCTTCAACTTCTTCTTTTCTCAAAATGATTAAGAATTTAACTTTCTGAATAAGTTAAGTAACATGAAGCTCCGCTATCTAGGTTTATCTTTGATAAATTGGATCCTTGGAACTCCTGCACACAAAGCAACTATTTGAATAAGGAAACCCAAACCTTTTTGGTTTTGGGTTTGACATGATAAGCATCATAATCATCTTCGAACTCATCATCAAAATCCAAATCATCATCAAACATTTCATCCGATGTCGATTCTGAAAACGTTTTGTCCTTTTCTTTCTTTGTCTGTTTAATTACTGACTCGTTTGTTTTGACATTTTTAGTTTTGTCAGTAATACACTCTGATTTTTCTGATGGATGAAAGTTTTTTCTTAGCAACCCAGGATTGTAACTTGCTTCTCGCTTTCTTAATATAGAACCTAGAATCTTTGTTTTCATTTAATTTTGAAGTTTCACCTTTTTCAAAGTTGAATTTTCCAACATTGATCCAGTTTTAGGTTTTACTTCGCATTTAGATTCATAGTTTCTATTTGATTCTGTGACAAGTTTCACAATCTCTGGTTGTTTTTTCTTTTCATCTTTTGACCCAAGTTTTCTTCGTGGAAACACAAGCTTTAGATTCAGACACTTGCGAGCAATATGACCAACAGTATTGCATTTAAAGCAAGTCCGATTATCTGAAACATTTCCACTAGTGGGTTTTACTTCACTTGTGGACTTTGTTTTAGCCTTGTCCTGAAGTTCTTTCTCCTTTTTGAATTATCTTTCATTTTCTTACAGATCATACCTTCTTCTTGAACCATATTCGTCCCATACACAAATTTCATGTGTTTACCTTTATATTCATGAAATGGCGACTTCCGGTTCCTTCTCGGCTTATCTTAATTTTCCTCCAAACCCAATCCTGCTCTCCTGTTCTCAGGAAAATCACCACCAAACTTTCGATAATTGTTAGCATTCCTTTTGGGTTTTGAGTAAAATCTTTTCTCGTTTTTCTCAAGATCATCTGATGAAACTTCTACAAGTTTGAAAAATCTATCAAGTTGATCCTCTTTCACGTTCTGAATCGGAAAACTATCATCGAAGTATAATCTATCAGATTCCTTAATCTTGTACATGACAACATTAGGATCATCACTTAGATCATGTTCAGATGATGTATCGTCATCTTCAGATTGTGATTCCGAGTTATTCGAACTTGATTTGGCGCTTTCAGAGCTGCCTTTATCAGAATCATTTCCTAACACATTTTTCACCACATTTTTTACCACCGCTTCATTGTCATCATTTGATTTTGTAAAGTCTACATCAATGTTCTCAGACAATTTATCTTTCATTTCTGATAGAAGTAATATGTTGAAAGCCTTTTCAATCTCATCATCTTTCTTGCAGGAATAACTTGCAAGAAGTGATGGAGGAACACTTCCGTATTCTTTACCCTTTGATTTATCACCATTTTCCTCCGACTTAATCGTAGGTAAAATGTGATCAATGACATAAGTGTTTGTAGTGTAACTTTTCAGCAATTTTCTTATCCTTTCTGTTTCTATCTTTATGTCATGAAGCTCACGCTTTGTTTCAGCAATAGTATTAATGTACATGTTAATTGCCTTTTGTTTTTCAATTACTGTGGCATTTAACATCTTTACATTAGCACTAAGTTCAAGATTAGTTTTTTTCGACATTTTTATATTTGCTTGTTATTTTGTCATAAGCTTCTTTCATAGTTCTGTAATCGTAACGAAATTTTTCGTTATGTATAGTTATTTCTCTTATGACTTTGACCTTTTCAAGACAAGGTTCACAAGGACTTGCGCACTTTGGGCAAGGTTTTTCAACCTCCACAACTTTCACAACTTCATTTTCAGACACACTTACCTTAGCTTTTACCTTTTCTGCCTCTAACTTCAACGCTTCCTGTTTTTGCATCTCAAAGTAAGCTATCTCTTTTTCCTCAGCTCTCTGCTTATAACCTTCCAGAATGGCATTTTCTAGAGCAGCATCAACATACGATGTCTCAGATTCATCCACTACCTCTGCCATCATAGCAACACCATTATTCTTTCCGATGTATCTGTTCCAATCAAAACCATCTTCTTCATGAGTAACAACAAGAGCTTGTTCGGTTTTCTTTGCAGATTTATCTTCAACTTTGACTTGTGTTCTCTTTGGATATAGCTTGTATTAGAGAGCTTTCTTGTAGTACTCATTGTTGCTGCCAAAAGGATTTTGGTTTCCACCTGCTTCTTGATTGTTACATTCATGTTTGAAGTGTCCCTTTTGTCGACGCCTGAAGCATGTGACTTTTGACTTGTCAAATCCAAGCTTGTTGCTTGAGTTGCCAATATCCCTTCCAATGAGTGCCACACACTTGATAACTCTTCTGATGATAGAAGCGAGACTCCATTTTATATCCATCAGTTCCAACTCTTCTTCGTCCACCTGATCGTAATCCTCGGCAGTCATTTCCGTATTACCGATCTTTCCATCAACAAGACTTTCATACGATTCAAGAACAGTAGCAAGAAGTGCTATGTGCTGTTTGGCCACTTTTTCAGGAAAAACATTCTTCAAATCGACTGCTATGTTGCACTGAAAAACATTTGAATCAGAATTGGCTTGGCTTGTCTGATTTTGGAATGACGAGCTTGAATAGTACTAGTATATCCAGCATATGGAGAACTTTGATTTGGAGAAGAATTTGTATTTGCACTAAATGCTGTTTGAATTTTTGGCCTTTGAATCGGAGTATCTTGAACACCTCCTTTATAGTAAACACCGACATCTTGAACAACATTAACATTCTTTGATTTTGCAATCTTCCTCAATTCCATTTCATGACCTTCTAATTTGTCGATGAAAGATGACAATTTGAAATGTCTCAAAGATGGACTATTCTTCAGAATCATCAGATATGTTGTCCATTCTCCTTCAGGGAGTGCGTCGGCTAATTTCTCGTTTGCTCTTCATTAGATCATTTGATATCATGTCTCCGTATCTGAACCATGAGGTGACAATATCTATCGATCATCTGCTTCATAGTCTCACCTTTAATCATCGTGAAGATCTCGAACTCCTTCTTGATCAAGGCCTTTTTGCTTTTGATCATTTCATCACTTCCTTTAAATTTGTCACAAAGAGCGTGCCATAATTCTTGTGATGTTTCATATTCTGGAAATAATATCAAGATTTCTTCCTTTACTGGTTGTTCAATCAAGCTAATAATTTTCTTCTCAGCTACATAATTTTCTTTTTCGGTTGATGAGAACTTGTTCAACGAAAGATCTTGATCATGCTCATCCGGCCATTTGTAACCATCTTCAACTGCAACCCAGCTGTTGAATTGATTCGCTTGTATCCAATTCACAAACTTTTCCTTCCACCTTTCAAACTCGTCCATACTCATTAGCTTTGGCGGTTTCGACGTAGTACCCATTTTGTTGTCAATATTCATCTGGTTCGCCGCAAGAGTATTAGCATTTGATGAAGAAGCCATTTGTAAAACGAACATGTTGTGGAAATCTTCCATTTTGACAATCTAAAGACTTATCTGAAAATACAATAAAAAACACTTGAAACTTGATTAGTATTAGTCAAGTTCGGTTGAACTTGTGTAAAAATCAGTTTTTGATTTCAGTTTTTAACAAGTTCGATCGAACTTAGATGACAAATCTTCAAATTTTTCACACACAAGCAAGTTCGGTCGAACTTAGCTACAAGTTTTCAGTTTTATATTGTTTCGAGCGGACTTGTGAAGGTTTCAAGAGAAAACAGGTAAGTTCGGTCGAACTTATGTGAACTATCAAGAGGATTCTCAAGTTCGGGCGAACTTAGATGAGAAATTCAACAAAAATTATTCAAGTTCGGTCGAACTTGCTATAAAAAGTTGGATTGTCTCTTAAGTTCGAGCGAACTTCTATAAAACATGGTTTTTTCAACTTGATTAAAATCAGTGAAATTTTAATCAAGTTCGGTCAAACTTGATTAAAATCAGTGAAATTTTAATCAAGTTCGGTCAAACTTGATTAAAATCAGTGAAATTTTAATCAAGTTCGGTCGAACTTGATGTTAAGTTTGACCAAGACTTGGTTCCAAAACATGGTTTTTTCAACTTTTTGATATCAATTCGATTGAATTTGATGTCCAAACTCTCAGGGGTTTATCACAAGTGTATTTTACATGACATGTTAAAAAATTAGCCAATTCTATCCATGAATTCTTCAAATATGTGAAAATGTCAAGAAAAATGATAGAATGGAGATGAATAAGAGAAATTCTTGTCTTGATTCCAGCAAATTTAGGTATCCAGGCTCTGATACCACTTGTAGGAACGTCCACGATTAGCACGAGAACCTAAATTTGTTATCTATTGCCCGATTAGGCGGAAACTAATGACAAGTTAACCAAATAACAAGAATTACTCATTTAAATGTTGTTTTCATTGATCTAAAGTTCAATACATTCGAGAACGGGATCCAACAGAGTTTCGCCGTCTATGTGCCAAAATCTCTCCCTATTACAAATGAAATACCAAGGCACCTATTTATAGTGTTGACAAGTTCGCTGGAGATGAAGGAAGTTCGGGCGAACTAAAGTTCAATACATTCGAGAACCGGATCCAACAGAGCTTCGCCGTCTATGTGCCAAAATCCCTCCCTGTTACAAATGAAATCCCAAGGCACCTATTTATAGTGTTGACAAGTTCGCTGGTGATGAAGGAAGTTCGGGCGAACTTGACCTAGTCAAGTTCGGCCGAAGTTGACATCCCAAATACATTCTCAAGCGAACTTGGCTCCAAACTCACTTAAATTAGCCTAGTTTCTAACAGATTAAGCTCTAATCACTCAGACTCAATACATAATGACGTAGGCAACAGACATATGCACCAACAAGATTTAATTTTGAAAGCTTATTCATGTTTTTAAAATTCACATGCCCCAAACGCCTATACCAAAGCAGTGATTCCGACTCTGACGCCTTAGAAATCAAGCATGTCATTTGCTCATTGGTTTTAGCATTCTTCATGTTGAGGACGTAGGTGTTGTTTTGACGAGGAGCGATTAGCATAATCATTTCAGCGGGAACTGACTATTCTGGCTTGAGAAAGAGACATTCGACGTCATTGAATTGAACAAAGATCCCTTTGTCACAGACTTGTGATACACTCATAAGATTGTAGCGAACACAATTGATATTTTCCAAAGTAAGAGCCTCTGACACTACGTCTCCCATTCCAACGATTTTTCTGCCCTTTTCATCTCCAGCAAACGACACAAAGTCACCATTAATGAATCGGAAGTTCTCTAACAGTTCCTTCAAACCCGTCATATGCCTTGAGCATCCACTATCCACGTGCCAAATGTATTCCATGAGCATACGAATCCATTTTTGCAATTTATTCTATAATACAACAACAAACAATATATCTACAAGTTAGTTAGATTTTGGGACCCAAACTTGTTTTAATTTTAATCTATCATGATTTTGAATAATTATATCTTCTTTTCTTTTCAAAACACATGATGTATTGACCAGGTTCTTTACTAGTTTCTTAAAGTTATCAAATTGCTCAGTGAAGTTTTTGACAAAATTTGTTTTAGGTTCTGAGAATTTCTTGTTTTTGCAATGCTTCGCTGTATATCCTAAATGACCACAACGAAAGCATTTCATGCAACGCCTTTTATTTCTTTTGGAGGATGAGGCGTTTGAAGATGATGTATGTGATGGTGTTTTGAGCTCCACGAATCTTCGCTTGTTTTGTTGACGCTTGAGTTTGTCAATTTCTTCATTTTCTTGTCAAGCCGACTTTCATCTTCTGTGTATTCTTCGTTTGACTCATATTCTGATGATGAAGTTGACTCTTGACTTTCACTTGAGTTGTTTGATCCTTGATCATCACATGATTCTTTTTCATCATCAGTTGAGACTGTTGTGGTTGAATCTTTACTGCTGCTTTCTTGACTTGAATCTTGTTCGGACTCAGAGATGTACATGTAAATGATGAAACAAACTCAGGAATTTCCTCTGTAAGGAATTTTCTGAATCTGTTATTCTTCAACTCTAGAACAAACACAGGTGATTCAAGCACAACATTTTCATCACAAAAGGCAGATTTCAAGTCCATGCATTCAACCACAACATTCTCGTGGTTTTGGGTTAAAGGTTTTGGCACATGCTTATTACAGTCATCCCGAATGTTAAAACTAGGTTTAATACAGTCATCCATCCTAGTTAGATTAATACATTCATCCCGAAGAGATTTGCCTTTTGATTTTCCACAATTCCAGGCGAACCAGTTAACAGTAGTATAACTGTCGCCTGAATAACCTATGCCTATTTTTGTGCCTTCACCTTTCTCATCGCACACATCTCCTTCACGCTCATTTGCATCTGCATTATTTATAGAAACATTAGTATTTTCGTAATCGACACTTTAAGCAATTAAATCATTTTTATCAACTACATCATTTTCTGGATGAGGTGTCAACATGGGTACATAGTTCTTGCTGTGTGGTGGAGGAAAGATTATTCTTTCATTTCCCAGCCTATTTTTGTACCCAATGCCACCTTTTACGTACGTCGGTCATTGGCTATTTTCAATATCAACCATCGTCTTTTTACTTATGTTCCATTTGTCAATGGTGAGTTGCAGTTTAGTATTTTTGATTTCAGAAATTTCTAATCTTTTAGATTAATCATTTATAATGAAATCCTTTTTAAAAAAACAACTCCTTTAAAGATTGCATTTCATTTAATGGTGAGTTGCAGTTTAGTATTTTTGATTTCAGAAATTTCTAATCTTTTAGATTAATCATTTATAATGAAATCCTTTTTAAAAAAACAACTCCTTTAAAGATTGCATTTCATTTAAAGTTGATTTTAACTTTCTCTTATATGCAGCTTCATTCAGTTTCATTTCTTTATTTACTCGTAAAACTTTTTCTTTTTCTTTAATAAGGTAACGGTTGAGCGATTTGTAATGAGCCACGACGTTCATACAGGGTCTCGAGCATCATATTGCTTTGAATTCATAGGGAATGTTGTTTACCAAATTCTTTTCTTCCTTTTCCTAGCTGAATCAGCCTTCATTGTAGCAGCAGGAGCTTCAGCATCTTGTTTCTTCTTTCCCTCGCTATTCACTTGAGCCATCTTCTCATATTCAGCACTGGAGGAGTTGACAATACTATTCAGACCTTTGTAAGATGAATTTTCTCCTTTTGGAATACCTACATTTTTGTTATACACACAATTTGAAGGAAGAAAAGATGGTTTAGCTGATAACTCTGTTGATTCCTTTGAAATTTTAGCCATCAAAGCTTTGTTGACCTCCTTGGTCTTAGCAATCTCATCTGCCTAATCATAATCTTTGACCACCAAGGCCTTTGGTGTATTCAATAGCATTTGTGTTTCCTTCTATAGCGATCGGCCTTCTAGCAGGAGTAACTTCAGCGTTCTCCTTTTAGCAAAGGATAGTCTCTCTTGAAGTGCCCTAGGTCCTTGCAGTTGTAGCATCGTAGCTTTGACTTGTCGAAACCAGTTTTGCCAAGCGATAACCTCTTCCTTGTCTTATCTTGGAACTTTTTCAGACGAAGAGTGATCATAGCCATCTGCCACTTCAAGTCCATCTCTTCCATGTCATTTGGATCCACCTGATACATATCTTTAGCAGTAAGGTAATCTCGTTTTAACTCACGAGACATAAGAGCTTCATAACTACTCAAGAAGGTGTTGAACAGCGCAACGTGTTCATTGGAATATCTTGAGTGCTTGACCATTCGTAGCCACAGTAGTTTTCATATTGGACTGTGGAGTTATAGCAGAGTTTGCGGAAGTATTGTTGTAGGATGTGTTAGCACTTTGAGAGCTTGATCCACCTGAGCTTGTTGGAGCAAGAAAAGCCATGTTCTTGGGCATGATAACAGCTGCTGACTGAGCAGATTTTTGTCCAGTTTGATTCATTTCTCTTTTGATCACGTCCATTTCAAAACCCTTCAGAGTGTTGATTAAATCAGAAAGCGTGACCAGTGTGGTACTACACAGAAAACACCTTTTGATCATCATGCATTGCAAACTCCATTCTTTTGGAAGAGAGTCCAAAAGTTTCTTAATTGAGGCATAGTTGGCAATGGGGTTACCAACTTTCTTCATTTTAGTCAGCACATTCAGAAATCGGCTAATGTGATCGGACAAGCTTTCTCCTAGGACACTTCAAAACATATCATACTCCTTCTGCACCATGTCTCTCTTGTTGTCCATCAATTCTTCGTTCCCTTCATAGTGCTCAATGAGAGCCTACCACAGATCGTGTGCAGAGGTGTATTCTTCAAACAAATTGTTGCCATCCTTGTTCAAGGCCATTGTTAGAGCAGCATGAGCACAGCGATCACGCTAAATCAATGCCCTGTCTTCTTCAGTGAAAGTGGTTGGATCTTCATTCACAATACGAACATCATCTTCAATGATCACAGGAACATGGGGTCCAACAGTGACAGACATCCATTGAGTATAGTCCGTGTACTCAAAGAATGACTTGATACGGTTCTTCCAGCTGCTAAAGTCTTCAGATCCTTTCAACTTTGGAGGTCTAGTAGCAGTTCCAGTTTCAAGTTCGGCTTGTGCAACCGTGTTCAGTTGACTTAGTGACATTTTTTTAACGTTTGAGTTTAGGTTTCTTGATCGGATATTAATTACGTTGGTTTATATGATATCAGAGAACAAATGTGCTGGTCATTGTAATTTAGTTAGCTGGAAAAAGTTGTTGAGAAGGTCAATTTCGCTGATGATTTCCGAGTGCTGAGCCGACGTAAATGCTAAATCCGCTGACAAACACAAAACAAGCATGAGTTCTGTTAAGTTCGTTGATCACCATAATAAGGTCGCTGGGGATCCTTATTACTGATTTCGAAGTCGCCTTCGATTTAACTACGCTGACACTATTTTGCAGGGAATCAACAAGTACGCTAGTGTTTGTCCGGCGTATTTGTTAATTACGCGATCTTCAAAGACAACTATGCTATCTTCAAAGTGTTCTATGCCAAATTCAAATATATCTACGCTGGATTCAAAATAAATGTGCCCAGCATGGTTTTAACACGAACGAAAACCTTCTAATCACCAAAAAACGACTCAAAATCAATGATTCTTTGTACCAATTTGACCCAAAAGTTTATCTAAACACTGATTAACAAAAACCCATTGATTAAACATACCAAATCAAGCCATTTTAGGTCCACAATTTTGAAAAACCTTGAAACTTTGAAAAACCTCCAAATCTTGAAAAATCTCAACAAAAATCAAACAATCCAGAGCACAAAGGCTCTGATACCAAATTGTGAGTCCCAATACAACTACGGATCACAATGGTTTGATTGTAAACACATTAGATGTTGAATGTATGAAGATAAGAAAAAACAAGGTAGAAGATGAAGATTCTTGTTTTGGTAGAAACTACAAGTGTTGTATGTTAAATCCCAATTAGTAAAAACGATTTAAGCACCTGGATATAAGGATTAAGCACAAGATCAGACACATGAATTCACCAAATGCTAGTCCAAGAACCTTGGAGCTAGGGTTTTCATTAAGCACATATTTATAGATATGGGCAACTGGCGTAATACGCCGCCCAGTACATATCTTCACAAAATTACATTTTCAGTCCCTGAACTATCTAGAATATTGTAAGCTATCATAAACTATCCAAAACCTAGTTTAATCAAGTACTGATGACCTCAAAAGTTCCAACAAAAATTTACTCCATAATCATCCTTGAACTTTCATCAAACATCTAGTGATTGTTCCATTGATACAGTCCACTATCAAGGTTGAAGAACGCTTATTACCCTAGCTATGTCAAAATCAAATATGTGAATGCCAAAAAGAACAATTGCAGAAGAACAATCGATCGGAGAACAGTTGATAAAAAAGAACTAATTGTATAAGAACAAAACTAAAAATCTGTCTTACGTGAGCTGATACAAATCGATCTAAATGATTGGCTAGCGAACGAATTGTAGAAGAACGACGTAGAAGACGATTGTGGCTAGAGATTTCTTTTAGAAGCGATTTCAGAGATGATTGGGTGATTGAGGGCATGGAATTTTGATGTAGAAGAACAATCCGTTTGAACGCATGAATTTCAATGTAGAAGACTAACCCGTTCAGTCCTTCTAATTTTTTCTTCTACCCATTTTCACTCGTTTCTTTTTTACCTTGACCCATATCAATCCGTTCCATCTTTTACCTCTTTTTATTTTGACCCATTTTGACCCTTCAAAGATAATATTAAACCCAAACAAACCCAGGAGGTTATTATTATGACCCAAAATGATCAAAAATAAGTTATATGGGTGACTTTTTCCAGCTCTACGATCAACTTAGCGGACATACCCCACCCGAGTCACCATCCTAGTGGTTAATGCCATAAGCTTCACATATTTATCATTTTTTTCTAACTCCATCCAGAGGATATGTACCACCCGAGTCACCATCCCAATGGCAATACCATATGCTTTGTCAATACACAACTAGCACAAATAAATGGATGGATAGAATGTATTGTTTCGGGCGCCACTTAGTTTCGGATTTATTTTCATAAAAAGAAACATATGTGCCATTTAAACGGAATACTTATAAGCTTTTATATAGAACGGTACCCCTTATACTCTCAACAGTTTCAGTTTTGCTACAACTTCTAAGGAGAGAACCCACAAGACTCCTAACATTTAAGTATATTATATCAATCCTAAAAACCTTTCAATCGGTTGGGCTTACCCACATATCCTAAATTAGACGCATGCTCAACCGTTTCGTTATCTTATATATATATATATATATATAATAATAAAAAACCGACGACCTGATTGTACCTATCATCTTCCTTTTTTATGCAAAAATCTTTCTGGAACATTTTTCATTTTTCTCAATTTTTATGGGTTTTTGATTTGTCGATTTTTTTAACGGCGAACACGACACAAACTAGACTCTCATGACACTAGTTCCCCTCCCCACACTTAATTCCTTCATTGTCCTCAATGAAGCGAGAAACTAATTGTTTTGGTCAAAAATCTGATTAAGGATAATGTAACCAAACTTTGAATGTGAGGTTGAGTGCTTAATATAATGAATTATTGTATAAACGAGTACGAAATGTGAACAATGATGAACACCAAGATTTATACGAGGAAAAATCCCTTGATCAATGAATGATCTCCGGCATACAAAACCTCGGGTGATGGAAACTACCGATCACCAACTATATTGCATTAAAAGATTACAACTTTGGATGATATTGAGCTTGTTACAATGAATACTAGTGTGTGTGTTTGAGAGAATGATTGTGTATATCTTCGGATCATAGAAAAAAGAAGTGTAAGTGTGTATACTACTCAGCTCAATATCCCTAATAACATAGCCAAAAATATCCTAACTAACTTCTCGAAAATCTTGCCATGCATGCACATTCATCACCAACGGTTACTATCTTATTCACGTGCCGGAAATAAAAGCATATTCTCCGTGATTCTCGGTTGGAACGAGTCTTTTCTGAAACGTACCTGCAATACAAGTCCAAAAGATATTGGAAACAATTATTAGTTTATAGAACTTTAATGAGGATCCTTGATCCTTATCTTTCCTGCACCAAATCTTAAGGATCCGTGATCCAGGCACAATAAAGAATTCATGATCCAGAAGCAATAATATTCTATCCCTAACAATTGCCCCCAAACATGACTGGTTGGATATGAACCGAATGAGTCATGTTTCATTTAATTCGGACTAGCCGTTACTAATAGATATAGCCGTTAGAAGGCTGACGTCAGCTGAAATGACTGCCTGCAACAAACAATGATTATAAATAGGTTAGAGATAGGGATGAAAATATTCATTTAAATCCAAGATCTTCTTTCTTTAAATCCTCATTCGAAGATCTATCAGGTAATATTTCTCTCATTCTCTTTCGAATTTCTGTTTTAATCATCTTGTCCTCTTCAGTCATCATGACCAAAACCATGATCCGATCCTCACCACATAAGGATCAAGAAAAAAAAACAGTCCTCCTAAAAGCCAAAACCTTTTAAAAGAACCTTCGCAAGAACTTTGCTGATTCACCGATCCTGAGATTGAGCAGATGCACCCCTGTTTTCCAGAGGGTACTATATTTAGGCCCTTTGATTCTTCAATGAAAAGCGATTGCATATCCTCCACATGGGTATGTTTCCCTGCTACCCCTTTTCAAATAGGTTTCTCTTACCCTTTTCCAGCCTTTACCTAGAGCTTTTTCACCTTTACTGGCCTGTGCTACATTCAGGGCATGCCCATGCTCTGGAGGGTTCTTTATGCCCTTGAACAGATCATCGCTAAAGAGGGCATAGAGCTTCGTCTCGCTAAACTCAATCACCTGTACAACCTGGTTAGCCTCGGATCTCACCGATTCCTTTTCAAAGCCAAGCCTCAACAACCCCACCCGATACTCAAAACCACCAAGAATGATTCCCATTGGAGAAATCAATTCTTCTTCGTTAGGAGGGATTCCATTCCCAACGGGGATCATCTTACTGAAAAGTGGAACGAAGAGGGTAGGATATAGGATCCACAAGATCGTTCTATAGAAAATTCTGTATTTTAATCTAAGGATATCTGATCCTCCATTTATTGTGTAGTGACCAATCTCAGCACCGTGAAGGATTTTGCTACCACTGCCAAAAGAGTTGCTGCTTTTTGGGCATTGGACTCAACTGTCAGAACATTCCACCCCAAGATCAAAGACTTAGAAGAAGCAACATCAGCCTCCTACACCATGTCAAGTAAGTATACATGTACATATGTGTTTAACTATTTAGTATGAAATGGAAAATGAATACTTATCTGAGTTCTGTGTTTGTAGGTGCTGCTAAATCTTCATCAAAATCAGCTACCAAGTTCGGCATGAGAGATGTCGAAGTTATCATGTCTCCCTGATCCATAAAAAAGGAGCTGGCCGCAGGCCCAAGCCAAGTTGGGACCAGAAACACCACCAGCAAAGCTAAACCTGGAGCCAAAAGGAAGAAGCCAGACGCGCCATCCAGTGACGTCCCTGGGATTGAACAGCAGATCCATGACTTCATCTCCGAGGTAAGGATCACGGATCCTTCTTTTAAAGATATTTGAGCATCACAATTTCTAACAACTTCCTCTTAACAGAAACTTGTTGAGATCCAGGCCATCCAGAGCAAGCGTCTTGTTGAGACTGAAGAAACGGTGGCTAACCTTCATCCCATCACTGCTGCCATGGAAAAGAAAATCGCCCAGCTGGAGAAAGAGAATGGTCGCTTGGAGAAGCAGATCTTGGTGGATGATCCAGGCTAACAAGGATCGTTTGGAGGTCACGGAAGAGGCTAAGCTATCCTGTGCCATTGTGATTCTAAAGGCCAAACTCAAGATCGCAAAGGAGGCGACGGATCCTTCCTTCAACAGGGCTGACTTGGACACTGCTAGCTGGAGGAAGAG
The DNA here is from genome assembly GCA_947069175.1 of Scalesia atractyloides. Classification (NCBI taxonomy): domain Eukaryota; kingdom Viridiplantae; phylum Streptophyta; class Magnoliopsida; order Asterales; family Asteraceae; genus Scalesia; species Scalesia atractyloides. The sequence continues at coordinate 23,526,263 of CAMTDV010000015.1, read as the reverse complement.
GCTAAAAGAGCTGGGGGATGAGGAGGAGCCGGAGGAGACACTCACGCTGGAGGCTACCCCAAGTGTCACCAAGGATCCTGAGGAGGCAGCGGCTAGCGGCAGCGGTGCGGGTGATGAAGCAGCGAAGGAGTAGGCTGCATCAATGGGCAATGATGGAAATTTCTAGACGTGGCCGGAGCCCATATTTTTTTATGTCTTTTGGTTGTTGGTGCTGAACAATTTATGGTTTGTAACTAAAACAATAGTATTTAGGGTTAAGGATCATTTATCCTTTAGACAATAGGGGGTGACAAAGGTGGATGGGTCCTTCTGTTTGTGGAGGATGAAGCCTTTGATGCCCCCCCCCCCGCCTTTATTTTCCTGCACTTTATGAATCGTTAGCATGGACACCCTTTGTCAACCCAAACGGACGGGCCGTTTTTTGGTAGAAGTTTGGGTTGACAATTTTGACAACCTTTTAAAAGGGGTTATAATAAATAAAACTTAATCTTTTGACTATGTTTGCTGTTGTTCCTTTTCTGATTCGAATATCATTATACCTTTTCTTGTTAGCAAAGTTCAAATTTAGGAATTCACAAATTCTTAAAAAGGATAATTAGCATTTTGTCAAAACAAGTTTTATTTCATAAGGCTAAACAATATATGATCAAGGATCATATAGGCTCCCGTCTAAGATTGAGGTACAATCCGAAGGCAAAAAGAAAACTGAGTAAAAGATCATACCAGTGAATCCAATTTTGGATTCTACATCCTTAACGCTTACATTGATATCAATCAAAGCATAAAAATCGATAGAACTTTAGGATTCGGGATCCTTAGCTATTGTACTTCGTAAACCTGTAACCATATATAACTTGGGACTAAGCCAAACATCAAATGAAAGAATCATTAGTAACTGGGGGTAAGCCCACATAACTGGGGACAAGCCCAAATAACTGGGTGTAAACTGGAGTATGGCCCAAACTGGCATCTATCCAAATGTGAGCGACATGAAAATGCTGAAACCTTAGCTAACGTGAAAACATTAGAAACCTTAGGAACGGATGTATAGTACGTCTATCATTATACTTAGGATCCTAAATATAGCCAACAACAATGAAATTGTCAGCCCCTAAAGCGGGTACTGGTCCCATTGCCTCGAACTATACTTGGATAATGTGCGCAACTTGCAAGGGTGTCAAAACCCAACTCGTGTGCATGGTAAAGACCCGTAGAAGGTAATAGATACCTTAACTGTGGACAAGCCCAAAAACTAGGGATAAACCCAAAACTTTGGAGGGTTGGCCAACCACTTGAACCTTTGTATAAGTTCTACAAAAACTTAAAACTTAATAAAGTAGGATGTTGGAAATCTAACATCCCTTAACTATAACAAATGATAAACATGACATGAAATAAAGAAATTGTAAAAGGTGAAAGAAGGATCATGTATCCTTTAAGGATTCATGACTAGATACCGAAATCCACAAGGAACCTCGATCCTTGCTACATAAAGTATTTTTTTAAATGAATAGCATTCCATGCTCTTGGTAGGAGATCGTCATCCACAGTTAGCAAACAATATGCCCCCTTTCCTGCTTCAGCTTCAATGAGGTAAGGGCCTTCCCACTTTGGTGCTAACTTGCCATCAGCAGGATTCATGGTATTTTGGAATGCTTTCCTCAATACCAAGTCACCTACTTGAAATCTTCTAATCCTGATATTCTTGTTATAAGCTCCATCCATCCTTTGTTGATAGCTAGGCAGCCTTATCCTTGCCAAGTCTCTAAGTTCTTCCACGGTATCCAGGTCTTGTGTCAAAGTCTTGACATTTGCTTCAGGATCACGGATGCTTTTTCTGGCTGTAGAGACTACCATTTATGTAGGGATCACTGCCTCGACTCCAAAGACTAAGGAAAAAGGAGTCTGACCCGTAGCATTCTCGGGAGTTGTCCTATCTGCCCATAAGACATATGGCAGTTCTTCAGCCCATTTCCCTTTCTTGGATCCAAGCTTTTTCTTCAGGGTTATTGATGATGATCTTGTTGGACGATTCTGCCTGGCCATTAGCTTGTGGGTGGACTGGTGTAATGTTATCATCCTAATCCCCCAGCTGTCACAAAAGTTAGTAGTACGATTCCTAATAAACTGGGATCCGTTATCACAGATAATCTCAGAAGGAATGCCAAATCTATTAATGATATTTCTCTTAATAAAGGATATAACTTCCTTTTCCCTGACTTGAGCGAAGGCCTCAGCTTCTATCCACTTGGAGAAGTAGTCTGTCATAGCTAGCATGAACACTTTTCCTCCTGGAGCCTTGGGAAGCTTGCCTACTATATCCATTCCCCATCTCATGAATGGCCAAGAGGAAGATATAGGATGCAGAGGTTCTGCTGGCTGATGAAGGATATTACTGTGTCTCTTGCAAGCATCACATTTCCTTGAGTAATCTACAGCATCATTCTTCATTGTAGGCCAATAATATTCTGTTCTGAGGATCCTTGAAAATAGCGCTCTGCCCCCAGTATGATTTCCACAATCTCCTTCATGAAAATCCTTCAAGACTTCTTGGATCTCAGGATCCTCAATACATCATAGATAGGTCCTGCAAGAGATCTCTTATATAACATGTTATTAATTATAGTGAATTGGGATACCTTTATCTTGAAGGCTCTAGGATTTTCCCCAATGGGAACTTCCCCATTTTGAATATATTTCAGGATTGGAAGGATCCAGGATCCTGAATTCGACTGCATATCATCACTGGGATCAAGTGCAGCACCATCCGCTATTTCCATTGCTTCACTCCTCTCAATAGAAGGAGCCAGTACATGGATGATGGGTATCTTCACATCCTCTAGCGTCTTCAGTGAGGATCCTAGATTGGCTAAGGAATCCGCTTCTGCATTTTCTTCCCTAGGTACTTGTGTAAGGCTGAAAAAAGCAAAGGAGTCTACCAATTTCTTGACTATCTCCAAATATTTGATTAGTTTCTCACCTTTAACAACATAAGAACCATTATAGTGATTAGTAATTTACAACGAGTCTACAAATACTTGAAGATACCTGATCCTCATATGTTTAGCTAGTTCCAAACCTGCTATCAAGGCTTCGTATTCAGCCTCATTATTAGTGGTCTGAAATTCACAAGCTATAGATTGGGGTATAATGTCCCCCTGTGGCAATTTTAGAAGTACTCCTAGTCACATTTGAGGCTCCACTGTGAAGAGTGTCCAAGGATCCTTGGTCCCCTCAAGTTGTTGTACCTCTAATTCAGCTTCTCTTTGTAGATCACTACTAAAATCAGCCACAAAGTCTGCCAAAGCTTGGGATTTAATAGCAGTTCTGGGCTCATACTTAATGTCATATGCACTAAGTTTAACAGCCCATTTTGCCATTCTTCCCGACATCTCCGGTTTTCTGAGAACATTCTTAATAGGAAAGTTAGTTTTAACAACAATAGTATGAGTTTCAAAATAATGTCTTAGTTTAGTAGAAGCCATGATTAAAGCAAGAATGAGTTTCTCTAAATGAGAATACCTGGCCTCAGCATCAAGTAGACTTTTACTTACATAGTATACCGAATGTTGTTGGCCTTCGTGATCCTTAACTAGGACCGCACTTACCGCTTTACCTAAAACATCTAAGTATAAGGATAAGAGCTCTCCATTTTCTGGTTTCATCAAAGCCGGTGCTGAGGATAAGTAATGCTTGAGGGCTTGTAGAGCAGCTTCATGCTTCTTGGTCCACTCGAACTTCTTATTCTTCCTCAGGATATCATAGAAATCCTTGCATTTTTTGAGGATTTTGAGATGAATCTATTCAAGGCGGCAATCCTTCCCGTCAATCTTTGCACATCCTTGGCATTGGCAGGAGACTTAAAATTCACTAAGGCCCTAATCTGTTGTGGACATGCTTCAATTCCTCTCTTGGTTACCATATATCCTAAAATTTTCTAGCTTTGACTCGGCACTTGGAAGGATTCAACTTCATGTTGTATTGGTCAAGGATATTAAATGCTTCTTCGAGATCTTTCAGGTGATCCTCAGCTCTTTTAGACTTGACTACCATATTATCTATGTATACTTCCATCGTGTGTCCAAGTTGCTACTTGAACATCATATTTACTAATCTTTGATATGTAGCACCTGCATTTCTTAAACCAAAGGGATAACAATATAACAATATATGCCGGTGGGTGTCATGAATGCAGTATCCTCTTGATCAGATGGTTCCATTTGAATTTGTTGAAATCCAGATGAAGCATCCATAAAAGTTAACAACTCATGACCCGCCGTAGCATCCACCATGGAGTCAATGTGGGGTAAAGGGAAAGGATCCTTGGGACATGCCTTGTTCAAATCAGTAAAATCGACACATACCCTCCACTTTCCATTTTTCTTTTGAGCAACAACCACATTGGCTAACCATCTTGGATACTTGACTTCTCTTATCATACTTACCTTTAGTAACTTGTCTACCTCTTCTTGGATAATTGCATTTCTTTCAGGTGCAAATTTTCTTCTTTTTTGGTGAATTGGTCTGAAAGACCTGTCAATACCAAGCTTATGAGTAATGACATCCTTTGAAATACCTGTCATATCTTCGTGCTTCCAAGTGAATGTAGATTTTCTATGTTTCGGGAAGGATACTAGATCCTACTCTATTCTCTCCTGGATCCCGGATCCTATATACACCTTGGATTCAGGATCTTCAGGATTTAAGAGTATATCCTTGACGTCTTGTTCTCTTGCCTCCATGATGTCTCTTGAAGGACACTTTAATTGTTATGCTTCCCTAGACTTGGAAGCTGGTTTCATCGAAGAAGTGTAGCAGTTCTTTGCCTCCTGCTGATCACTCTCTATCTTGACTATTCCCCATGGACTTGGAAGCTTGACACATTGGTGGTACGTTGAGGGGACTGCCTTCATGTCATGTATCCATGGCCTGCCAAGTATAACATTACAGCAAGATAAGCAATCTATTACACAAAATTTTTGGATAGAATTCACTCCCTCTATGTAAATTGGGAGTTTGATGTCCCCAATGTATTCTTGGTTTCCCCACTGAATCCCACGAGCAACGATGATCTTGGGATGATCTCGGATTCAGGAATGTTCATCTTTTTGAGGACATCCAACTGAATTATGTTCACCGAACTCCCTCCATCAATAAGGATCCTGCAAACAAAATGGTTAGAAATAAACAAAGTAAAAACTAGGCGTCATGATGAGGATCCTATATGTCTATACGATCATCCTCATCAAAGGACATCACTTTCTATTGAGTTAACGTTGATGTTCGAATGGGTCTTTCTCCATTCTCATCTTCGTCTCTTCGGCGTGTCTCTTTGCTGCAGAAAATGAGGCTCCACAGATATCAGATCCTCCGGAAATGAAATTTATGATTTGAGCGTCTGTTGGTGGAGGAGGACCCTTTTCAAGAATTTTTTCAGAATCCTGGATCCTTGATCTTTTCCTTCCGAGCAACTCCTTCAGGTATCCCTTGCTCAAAAGATAGCCTATTTCTTTCCTCAATGCTATACACTCATCGGTGAGATGACCGAAATCCTCATGATAAGTACACCACTTAGATTTATCCTTAGTAGCTTCGGGTTTGTCAGTTTTCCTCGGCCATCTAGCCCTGTCACTCAAATTCTGCATAGCAAGTATTAGTTCACTATTATCAGCAGAAAAACAATATTCAGAGATAGGTGGGTAATCCTCATCATCTTCTTCTTGTTCAACAGCATGCACATTCTGGTTGTCATGCTTAGTATACTGTCTGGATTGGTTATTCTTGAAGAAAGATCCTTGCTTTTCTTGTTTTGAGGATCCTGACAACCTCTCCTGGACTCTTTTGTCATCCTCTAAACGAATAAACTTCAAAGCCTTGTTCCTCACTTCATCTAAATTCCTGCAAGGTGTCATAACAAGGTCATCACAGAATGAGCAATCCTTAAGCAATCCCATTTGAATGCCTCCACGGCAGTGGCAATATCCAAATTAGGAATTTCTAAGGATTCTCGACTAAACTTAGTGATGAAATCTCTTAATGATTCATCACGTCCCTAGGTTATTCTATATAGTTCACTAGTTAACCGTTCAAAGGTTCTACTACATGAAAACTGGTTATTGAACAAATTAACTAGATGAGAAAACGAAGTAATTGAGTAAGGAGGAAGACTTAGCAGCCATTTTAAAGCTGATCCAGTGAGTGTAGATCCAAAACCCTTGCAAAGGCAGGCTTCCTTTAATCTTTCTGGAATGGGATTGATCTCCATTCTTTCCCGGTATTGTGCCACATGCTCCTCCGGATCAGTTGTACCATCGTACAGCTTCATGTTGGGGGTTTGAAAGCGTTTTGGTATCTCAGCATTGCATATAGGAGTTGCAAAACGAGACACCCTGTGACTTCCATCCGGGATCTCTAGAAAGGGTTTAACCACTCCTGGGACGCTGGATATCATATCCTTAAGCTTCTGGAGTTCCCGTGCCATAGCCTGATTGATACCTGTATCCTGCATGGAACCATAGTTAGTGCCAAAAGATGTATTGACATTGTTACCTCCTGATTGATTCTGAAACGGTATGCCAGAAATATATCCAAAGGTGGACACTTTGGGTGCAATAGTTGGACCAGATGACGCAATAGTCTGCATAGGGATGAAGTCTTCTAGGTGAATTTCAGAATTCCTGGATGGCTGACTCCCAGAGGATCCTTGATCCTGAAAGACGTTGGGTCCAGGATACACGGGTGCTGAAGGTCTCGGAGGATACTCCATGGATCCTTGAACCTGAGATGAGGATCCTTGATGCTGGAAGTAAGATACTTTAGGTGGACCCGTCTCCAAGTATCCTCTGGAACTAAGGTAGATCCTTGATGCTGATATGAGGATCCCCGAGGCTGGAATGAGGATCCATAAGGTTGGTAATGAGATGCTTGTGGCTGCATCATTGCCAACGATCCATGCTGTAATCCTGAGGATCCTTGAAACTGAACACCAGACACCTTGGAAAGCTGAATGGTTGTTGCTAGAGTGGTGAAATCCAACGATCTGGGCATTAAAGGAGAGTGATCCTCAGCCGATCTCTTCTGCTTCTTGATTTCATCAATTTCACAAAGGATCCTCTGGTTAGTTTTGTCCTGCTGTTCCATGTATCCTTTCATCTGCAAAATCAAAGTAGACAGATCATTGTTAGTAGGTGTAGAGGATGAAACAGTTGAAGCCATCGAGAAAACTGGTGTTGGCTTCTTCTGAGCATTATCAGCACTCTTCGCTGGTGCAGGGGGACTGGGAGGCAATGATGCCCAAGTCTGAGATGAGGTAACCGCCGGCATGGCATTTGAAGTGGATTTTCCCTGAGAAGCCATGTGATTGATGGAAATGAATAGAAATGAATGAAATGAACGGAATTTTAGAATTGAAGCACCGATTGCCCCACGGTGGGCGCCAAACTGTTTTGGTCAAAAATTTGATTAAGGATAATGTAACCAAACTTTGAATGTGAGGTCGAGTGCTTGATATAATGAAATATTGTATAAACAAGTACGAAATGTAAACAATGATGAACACTAAGATTTATACGAGGAAAAACCCTTGATCAATGAATGATCTCCAGGATAAAAAACCTCGGGTGATGGAAACTACCGATCACCAACTATATTGCATTAAAAGATTACAACTTTGGATGATATTGAGCTTGTTACAATGAATACTAATGTGTGTGTTTGAGATAATGATTGCGTATATCTTCGGATCGGAGAAAAAAGAAGTGTAAGTGTGTATACTATTGAGCTCAATATCCCTAATAACATAGCCAAAAATATTCTAACTAACTTCCTGAAAATCTTGCCATGCATGCACGTTCATCACCAACGGTTACTATCTTATGCACGTGCCGGAAATAAAAGCATATTCTCCGTGATTCTCGGTTGGAACGAGTCTTTTCTGAAACATACCTGCAATACAAGTCCAAAAGATATTGGAAACAATTATTAATTTATAGAACTTTAATGAGGATCCTTGATCCTTATCTTTCCTGCACCAAATCTTAAGGATCCGTGATCCAGGCACAATAAAGGATTCATGATCCAGAAGCAATAATATTCTATCCCTAACACTAATGGCGACACAAACAAAAACATAAACGAAAGAATAAAAAAATACAAAAATGGAACAGACTTCCCGGATTTTCTTGGTTGATATTCATATGTCTCGTTCCATGCCTTCTCTCGTGGTCAACTTCCAGATTGGCGAATCTTGGATACGACAACAAGTACAATGGCCACGGGGCCGTGTCGTTGACACACGGGGTCGTGTAAGTATCTGATCTTGAAACATCATTAAATGAAGACAGAGAAGAAGGAAGGCACGGGGTCGTGTCCATAGGGCACGGGCCATGTGAGCTTAATGTTTTCAGCTATAAATAGGGGTGCTTGGTTTCAATCCAACTCATCCCTTGGCAAACAATTTCTCTCACACATTTTGCCACTCCTCCATCATCATCCACCACAATCATTACAGATTAGAGTGTGTAGTAGTCTCGGGATCAAAGATTGATCGTAAGAGTCTTTGTCAAACTATGGCCATGCTTGACTAATCTCTTACATCACTTGGTGAAGACAAAATCTTTTATGAATTTCTTTTGATTTCCAACCTTTGGTTAACTTTTTAATTGGGTTCGTATTAATGATTTTAATAACTTATTTTTTATATTAAAGTGAGTGTTATACTATCATTCCTTCATGTTTTGTTGATTCACTCATTCGTGTCTTTACGGTCTATATAAAGCATGTTAACTGCATGGAAGGGGGTTAGAAGGGTGGTTTGGGTAAAGTTCTTGCCTCGTTCAGTGTATAGATCCTGCAAGGACTTGGTTCAAGCTTATTAGGACCTCCCTTGAGGCAGATAGCACCGAATCGGGGGAAGTAAAACGGCTTGAATCCCTTATAAATAAATTACTATTAAGATTTTAAACTGGCCTTGCGGGACTGTATCCCTGCTGACTCAGACCAATATGGCCGAGGATAGCGTTACCTCTAAAAGAGGGATATGCCACATTTTGCATTAATAACTTACTTAATTATCCTTCAATATTTCGGCCTTACGGGACTATATCCCACTGTCTCAGACCAATATGGCAAAGGGTAACTGTTTTTGGTCAAAAATCTGATCAAGGATAATGTAACCAAATCTGATTTGTGAGGTTAGATGCTTGGTTAAATGAATAAGTGTATGAACAAATACTGAAAGAAATGACAATGAAGACAATGATTTGTACGAGAAAAAAGCCCTTGATCAAGAGTTGATCTCCGGGATAAAAAACCTCGGGTGATGGAAACTACCGATCACCAACTATATTCAACCAGAAAGATTACAACTTTGGATGGTAACAAGCTCGATACAATGATTTCCTAATGAGAAAGTGTGTGTTTCGCCAGTTGAGTTAGAGTATGAGAGAGTGTGTTCATATCTTTCTATTATGAGCTTGTTTACCCCTTTTTGAATTAAAAATATCAAGCTAACAAACTATTCGAAATCCATGCAAGCTTCACACGTTCTCCTTCAACGGTCATTGCTTTTTCTGCACGTGCTACATTCGGCATATTCCTCCGATATTCCCGTATTGACTTAGTTCAGTTTATACCTGCAAACGTAAACTAAATGCACAAGGAACAATTGTTAAAAACATAAACATTAGTAAGGATCCTTGATCTTTAGACTCCCTGCATTATCCGTTAAGGCTCCGTGATCCAGGCCCAGTCTCAGGATGGATGATCCTTAGCATAAAATCCATGCCCTAACAGTAGTGTTGCCTCCAAAGAGGAACATGCCACTTTAACCAAGATAATCTATTAAATCAAAGTTACTATCTTTAGGATACCAAAGCCCAAGCTTGGGCGTTCCTTTCAGATAGCGGAAGATTCTTTTGACAGCTGTCTCATGAGATTCTTTGGGATTCGTCTGGAATCGTGCACAGATGCAAACAGCCCACATAGTCAGGCCTACTTGCAGTTAAATACATCAACGAGCCTATCATTGAGCGGTAGAAGGACTTGTTCACAGGCTTTCCTCGAGGATCGAGAGTTAGTTCAGTTTGAGGTGCAAACGAAGTACTTGCAGTCTTGCAGTCATTCATATTATACTCTGCAAGGATATCTATGATGTATTTAGCTTGATGAATGAGAATTCCGTCTTTTCGTTGTTTTACCTCCAATCCCAAGAAAAATGTGAGTTCGCCCGTCATACTCATTTCAAACTTTGCTTTCATAACCTTTTTGAATTCCTTGCATAACGCTTCATCGGTTGACCCAAAAATTATATCGTCTACATAGATGTGAACCAGCATCACATCGTCTCCGATCCTCTTTGTGAAGAGAGTCATGTCAATCTTTCCTCTAGTGTATCCACATTCCAAAAGATACGTTGACAGAGTCTCGTACCATGCTCGAGGTGCTTGGTGAAGACCATAGAGAGCTTTGTCAAGCTTATAGTATCGCTTGGGAAAATGTGGATCTTCGAAACCTGGAGGCTGACATACATAGACCTCTTCCTTTATATACCTGTACAGAAAGGTACTCTTCACATCCATCTGAAATATTTTGAAATTTTTGTACGATGCATATGCCAAGAATATTCTGATTGCTTCCAATCTTGCGACAGGTGCAAAAACTTCTTCGTAATCAAGTCCTTCCTTTTGTTGAAAACCTTAAACGACCAATCTTGCCTTGTTCTTCGTTACCACCACACGATCATCCATCTTATTACGAAATACCCACTTGGTTCCGATTGGAAACTTTCTTTCAGGTAGATCAACTAGCTCCCATACTTTAAGCTTCCGGAACTGAGATAATTCTTCCTGCATTGCTTGCACCCAGCTATAGTCTTGAATTGCTTCTTCTATGTCATGTGGTACAGATTGCGATAGGAAAGCGGCATAGAGTCCTTTGTTGATAACATAAGTTTGACCACGAGTTCGTACACCATCTTCCACAGGACCGATAACATTTTCAACGGGATGATTTTGATTTGTCTTGTATTCTGCATTGATGTGGGTTTCAATTTATTGAGGTAGATTAGTGAAGTGTTCATCGATATAGATGATTGGAAGACCATCTTCCTGTGTTGGTTTTTTCACATTCGTCTGTGAGGAAGAAGCATCGTTGGTTGATGCATTCTCAGCCGATGTGTCACCACTTGTTTCATCCACAAGAATAATTGGATCAGCAGAGAGAGGAGTGAAGCGAGTAGTGAAAGGAGTGAAACCAATATCTGACGAGTTAAACAGTTATTCCACTTGAGGGGTTTCTGCCGGTTCAGGAAGAGGTTCAGGAATGTCAAAGGTGTTGAAAACAATGTCTGCATCATAGAACCAATTTGGAGAACTCCTAGTGTTGGTGTAATTTTCATCTTGAAAATCGACATAATATGACTCAACCACCATTTTGGTTCGCTTGTTGTAGACACGATATGCCTTTTGAGTAGATGAATAACCCATGAAATAGCACACATCACCGACAGCTTCGAACTTGATAAGATTGTCTTTAGTGTTGAGGAGTGTACACAAACATCTGAAAGGTCTAAAGAAATCTATCAGGTGCTTTCTCTTGAAAAGAAGTTCATAGGCAGTTTTTCCATGAGGTTTGACGATGAGAACTCGATTCAAGATATAGCATGCTGTGTTGACTACTTTAGCCCGGAAGATAATAGGAGGCTTTGAATTTACCAGCATGGTTCGAGCCACTTCAACGAGTGTACTATTCTTGCGTCCAGCTACACCGTTTTGCTAAGGTGTTCTTGCTGCACTGTACTGGAGTCTAATCCCTTTAGCTTCATAGAATGAGATAACTGTCTGATTCTTGAATTCTGATCCGTTATCACTTCTGATTGATTTGACTATCAGTTTGATGGAATTCTCGATCAAAGGAATAAAATCCTGAATAATGGAGGATGTCTCGCTCTTTGCTTCAAGAAAGTAAACACATGAGAAATGAGAAAAATCATTTGTAATCACCAAGCAATAAGATCTTTTAGCTAAACTTTTAACACTAATAGGGCCGAAAAGATCCATGTGCAATAATTGCAATGGTGCTGTGATCGTATTCACTGCTTTGGACTTGTGTGGCTTTTTGTGTTGCTTGCCTTGGGCGCATGCTAGATATTTTTTAGAAAAAGGAAATTCTTTTACAGGCAAACCTCTTACTTTTTAATTTTGAAAGCTTATTCATATTTTTAAAATTCACATGCCCCAAACGCCTATGCCAAAGCAGTGATTCCGAATCTGACGCCTTAGAATCAAGCACGTCATTTGCTCATTGGTTTTAGCATTCTTCATGTTGAGGACGTAGGAGTTGTTTTGACGAGGAGGGGTTAGCATAATCATTTCAGCGAGAACTGAGTATTCTGGCTTGATAAAGAGACATTCGACGTCATTGAATAGAACAAAGATCCCTTTGTCACAGACTTGTGATACACTCATAAGATTGTAGCACAGTTCTGGAACATAATTGACATTTTCCAAAGTAAGAACCTCTGACACTACGTCTCCCATTCCAACGATTTTTCCGCCCTTTTCATCTCCGGCAAACGACACAAAGTCACCATCATCATCCTGTCATATGCCTTGAGCATCCACTATCTACGTGCCAAATGTATTCCATGAGCATACGAAGCCATTTTTGCAATTTATTCTATAATACAACAAACAATATATATACAAGTTAGTTAGATTTTGGAACCCAAACTTGTTTTAATTTTAATCTATCATGATTTTGAACATTTATATCTTCTTTTCTTTTCCAAAAACATGATGTATTGAACAGGTTCTTTACTGATTTCTTAAAGTTATCAAATTGCTCAGTGAAGTTTTTAACAAAATTTGTTTTAGGTTTTGAGAATTTCTTGTTTTTGCAATGCTTCGCTGTATGTCCTAAATGACCACAATGAAAGCATTTCATGCAATGCCTTTTCTTTCTTTTGAAGGATGAGGCATTTGAAGATGATGTATGTGATGAGTGTTTTGAGCTCCATGAATCTTCGCTTGTTTTGTCGACGCTTGAGTTTGTCAATTTCTTTATATTCTTGTCAAGCCGACTTTCATCTTCTGTCTATTCTCCGTTTGAATTATATTCTAATGATGAAGTTGACTCTTGACTTTCACTTCAGTTGTTTAATCTTTGATCATCACAAGATTCTTTTTCATCATCAGTTGAGACTGTTGTGGTTGAATCTTTACTACTGCTTCTTGACTTGAATCTTGTTCGGACTCAGATGTACCTGTACATGATGAAACAAACTCGGGAATTTTCTCTGTAAGGAATTTTCTGAATCTCCTATTCTTCAACTCTGGAACAAACACAGTTGATTAAAGCACAACATTTTAATCACAAAAGGCAGATTTCAAGTCCATGCATTCAACCACTACATTCTCGTGGTTTTGGGTTAAAGGTTTTGGCACATGCTTATTACAGTCATCCCGAATGTTAAAACTAGGTTTAATACAGTCATCCATCCTAGTTAGATTATTACATTCATCCCAAATAGATTTTTCTTTTGATTTTCCACAATTCTAGGTGAACCAGTTAACAGTAGTATAACTGTCGCCTGAATAACCTATGCCATTTTTATGCCTTCACCTTTCTCATCGCACACATCTCCTTCACGCTCATTTACATCTGCATTACTTATAGAAACATTAGTATTTTCGTAATCGACACTTTGAGCAATTAAATCATTTTTATCAACTAAATCATTTTCTGGATGAAGTGTCAGCATGGGTACATAGTTCTTGCTGTGTAGTGGAGGAAAGATTCTTCTTTCATTTCCCAGCCTATCTTTGTACCCAATGCCATCTTTTATGTACGTCGGTCGTTGGCTATTTTCAATATCAACCACTGCCTTTTTACTTACATTCCATTTGTCAATGGTGAGTTGCAGTTTAGTATTTTTTGATTTCAGAAATTTCTAATCTTTTAGCTTGATCATGTATAATGAAATCCTTTTTTAAAAAGCAACTCCTTTAAAGATTGCATTTCAGTTAAAGTTGAGTTTAACTTTCTCTGATATGCAGCTTCATTCAGTTTCATTTCTTTATTTACTCGTAAAACTTTTTCTTTTACTTTAATAAGGTCACGGTTGAGCGATTTGTAATGAGCCACGACGTTCATACATGTCTCGAGCATAGTTTTGCTTTGAATTCATAGGGAATGTTGTTTACCAAATCCTTTTCTTCCTTTTCCTTAGCTGAATCGGCCTTCATTGTAGCAGCAGGAGCTTCAGCATCTTGTTTCTTCTTCCCCTCGCTATTCACTTGAGCCATCTTCTCATATTCAGCATTGGAGGAGTTGACAATACTCTTCAGACCTTTGTAAGATGAATTTTCTCCTTTTGGAATACCTGCATTTTTGTTATACACACCATTTGAAGGAAGAAAAGCTGGTTCAGCTGATAACTCTGTTGATTCCTTTGAAATTTTAGCCATGAAAGCTTTGTTAACCTCCTCCTTGGTCTCAACAATCTCATCTGCCCAATCATAATCTTCGACCACCAATGCCTTTGGTGTATTCTCAATAGCATTCGTGTTTCCTTCTATAGCGATCGACCTTCTGGCAGGAGTAACTTCAGCGTTTTCTCTTTTTAGCAAAGGACAGTCTCTCTTGAAGTGCCCTAGGTCCTTGCAGTTGTAGCATCGTAGCTTTGACTTGTCGAAACTAGCTTTGCCAAGCATTGTTGTAGGATGCGTTAGCACTTTGAGAGCTTGATCCACCTGAGCTTGTTGGAGCAAGAAAAGCCATGTTCTTGGGATTGATAACAGTTGCTGACTGAGCAGATTTTTGGCCAGTTTGATTCATTTCTCTTTTGATCACGTCCATTTCAAAAGCCTTTAGAGTGTTCATTAAATCGGAAAGCGTGACCAGTGTGGTAATGCACAGAAAACTCCTTTTGATCATCATGCATTGCAAACTCTATTCTTTTGGAAGAGAGTCCAAAAGTTTCTTAATTGAGGCATAATTGGCAACGGGGTTACCAACTTTCTTCATTTTAGTCAGCACATTCAGAAATCAGCTAATGTGATCGGACAAGCTTTCTCCTAGGACACTTGAAAACATATCATACTCCTTCTGCACCATATCTCTCTTGTTGTCCATCAATTCTTGGTTCCCTTCATAGTGCTCAATGAGAGCCAACCACAGATCGTGTGCAGAGGTGTATTCTTCAAACAAATTGTTGTCATCCTTGTTCAAGGCCATTGTTAGAGCAGCATGAGCATGACGATCAAGCTGAATCAATGCCCTGTCTTCTTCAGTGAAAGTGGTCGGATCTTCATTCACGATACGAACATCATCTTCAATGATCACAGGAACATGGAGTCCAACAGTGACAGACATCCATTGTGTATAGTCAATGTACTTAGAGAATGACTTCATACGGTTCTTCCAGCTGCTAAAGTCTTCAGATCCTTTCAACTTCGAAGGTCTAGTAGCAGTTCCAGTTGTTCAGCTTGTGCAACCGTGTTCAGTTGACTTAGTGACATTTTTGTTAACGTTTGAGTTTAGGTTTCTTGATCAGATATTAATTACGCTGGTTTATATGATATTAGATAACAAATGCGCTGATCAGTGTAACTTAGTTAGCTAGAGAACAAATGCGCTGATCAGTGTAATTTAGTTAGCTGGACAAATTCGCTGAGAAGCTCAATTTCGCTGATGATTTCTGAGTGCTGAGCTGGCATAAATGCTAAATCTGCTGACAAACACAAAACAAGCAAGAGTTTTGTTAAGTTCGCTGATCACTGTAATAAGGTCACTGAGGATCCTTATTGCTGATTTCGAAGTCGCCTTCGATTTAACTACGCTGACACTATTTCGCAGGGAATCAACAAGTACGCTGGTGTTTGTCCGGCGTATTTGTCAATTACGCGATCTTCAATGACAACTACGATGTCTTCAAAGTGTTCTACGCCAAATTCAAATATATCTACGCTGGATTCAAAATAAATACGCCCAGCAGGGTTTTAATACGAACAAAAACCCTCTAATCACCAAAAAACGACTCAAAATCCATGATTCTTTGTACCAGTTTGACCCAAAAGTTTATCTAAACACTAATTAACAAAAACCCCATCGTTTAAACATACCAAATCAAGCCATTTTAGGTCCAAAAATTTGAAAAATCTTGAAACTTTGAAAAACCTTCAAATCTTGAAAAATCTCAAAAAAAATAAACAATCCAGAGCACAAAGGCTATGATACCAAATTGTGAGTCCCAAAACAACTACATATCACAATGGTTTGATTGTAAACACACAAACACCAATAGATTAGGTGTTGAATGTATGAAGATCAGAAAAATCAAGGTAGAAGATGAAGATTCTTGTTTTGGTAGAAACTACAAGTGTTGTAGGTTAAATCCCAATTAGTAAAAACGATTTAAGCACCTGGATATGGATATACGGATTAAGCACAAGATCAGACACAAGAATTCACCAAAATTCTAGTCCAAGAACATTGGAGCTAGGGTTTTCATTAAGCACATATTTATAGATGTGGGCAACTGGCGTAATTAATAATTACGCTAGTATTTTAATTACGCCGCTCATTACATATCTTTACAAAATTACATTTTCAGTCCCTGAACTATCTAGAATATTGTAAGCTATCATAAAACTATCCAAAACCTAGTTTAATCAGGTACCGACGATCTCAAAAGTTCCAACAAAAATTTATTCCATAATTATCCTTGAACTTTCATCAAACTTCTGGTGATTGTTCCATTGATACAGTCCACAATCCTAGCTATGTCAAAATCAAATATGTGAATGCCAAAAAGAACAGTTGCAGAAGAACAATCGATCGGAGAACAGTTGATAAAAAAAACTAATTGTATAAGAACAAAACTAAACATTTGTCTTACGTGAGCTGATACAAATCGATCTAAATGATTGGCTAGCGAACAAATTGTAGAAGAACAATGTAGAAGATGATTGTGGCTGTAGATTTCTTTTAGAAGCAATTTCAGAGATGATTGGGCGATTAAGGATATGGGATTTTGATGTAGAAGACGATTGTAGATCTCTAGAAGACCAATCCATTTGAACGCATGAATTTCAATGTAGAAGACTAACCCGTTCAGTCCTTCTAATTTTTTCTTCTACCCATTTTCACCCGTTTCTTTTTTACCTTGACCCGTATCAACCCGTTCCATCTTTTACCTCTTTTTATTTTGAGCCAGTTTGACCCTTCAAAGATAATATTAAACCCAAACAGACCCAGGAGGTTATTATTATGACCCAAAATGACCCAAAATAAGTTATATGGGTGACTTTTGCCGGCTCTACAATCAGCTTAGCGGACATATCCTACCCGAGTCACCATCCCAGTGGTTAATGCCATAAGCTTTCACATATTTATCATTTTTTCTAACTCCATCTAGAAGATATGTACCACCCGGGTCACCATCCCAGTGGCAATACCATATGCTTTGTCAATACACAATTAGCACAAATAAATGATGGATAGAATCTATTGTTTCGGGTGCCACCTAGTTTCAGATTTATTTTCATAAAAAGAAACAGATGTGCCATTTAAACAGAATACTTACAAGCTTTTTATATAGAACGGTACCCCTTATACTCTCAACAATTTCGGTATTGCTACAACTTCTAAGGAGAGAACCCACAAGACTCCAAATATTTAAATATATTATATCAATCCTAAAAACCTTTCAATCGGCTGGGCCTACCCACATATCCTAAATTAGACGCATGCTCAACCGTTTCGTTATATTATATATAATAATAAAAACCGACGACCTGATTGTACCTATCATCTTCCTTTTTTATGCAAAACTCTTTCTGGAACATTTTTCATTTTTCTCAAATTTTATGGGTTTTTTATTTGTCGATTGTTTTAACGGCGAACATGACACAAACTAGACTCTCATGACACTAGTTCCCCTCCCCACACTTAATTCCTTCATTGTCCTCAGTGAAGCGAGAAACTAATGACGACACAAACAAAACAAAAAGAATAAAAAAATACAAAAATGGAACAGACTCCCCGGATTTTCTTTGTTGATCTTCATATGTCTCGTTCCATGCCTTCTCTCGTGGTCAACTTCCAGATTGGCGAATCTTGGATACTACAACAAGTACATTGGCCACGGAGCCATGCCGTTGACACACTGGGCTGTGTAAGTATCTGATCTGACAACATCATTAAATGAAGACAGAGAAGAAGGAAGGCATCGGGTCGTGTCCATAGGGCACGAGGCCATGTGAGCTTACTGTTTTCAGCTATAAATAGGGGTGTTTGGTTTCATTCCAACTCATCCCTTGGCAAACCATTTCTCTCACACATTCCGCCACTCCTCCGTCATCATCCACCACAATCATTACAGATTATAGTGTGTAGTAGTCTCGGGATCCAAGATTGATTGTAAGAGTCTTTGTTAAACTATGGCCATGCTTGGCTAATTTTTACATCACTTGGTGAAGACAAAATATTTTTTGAATTACTTTTGATTTCCAACCTTGGTTAACTTTTTAATTGAGTTCGTATTAATGACTTTAATAACTTGTTTTTTATATTGAAAGTGAGTGTTACACAATCATTCCTTCATGTTTTGTTAATTCACTCATTCGTGTCTTTACGGTCTATATAAAGCGCGTTAACTGCCTGGAAGGGGTTAGAAGGGTGGTTTGGGTAAAGTGCTTGCCTCGTTCAGGGTATTGATCCTCCGAGGACTTGGTTCAAGCTTATTAGGACCTCCTTTGAGGAAGATAGCACCAAATCGGGGGAATTAAAACAGCTTGAATCCCTTACAAATAAATTACTATTAAAACTTTAAACCGGCTTTGCGAGACTGTATCCCTGCTGACTCAGACCAATATGGCCGAGCATAGCGTTGCCTCTAAAAGAGGGACATGCCACATTTTGCATTTATAACTTACTTAATTATCTTTCAATATTTCGGCCTTTTGGGACTGTATCCCCCTGACTTAGACCAATATGGCAAAGGGTTGCGTTGCCTTCAAAAGAAGGTAATGCCACTTTAATCAAGATAATTTATTAAAAAACCCAAAGTGCGGAAATCATCAAAGGATACATGAAAGATGAGTCGGAACCAAGTGATTCTATCTTGTTTATTTATTTCTTTTTATTGCTTTATTTTTCTTAAATTAGTTTTCTTATCAATATCTTTTCTCAAAGTTTGGGTCGATTAGACGTTGACGATAATTTAAAAGCTCTTGTGCCCTTGGACGACCTAGGTATCTTACAATCACTACACTACGCCAACGATGGGTGCACTTGCCTTAGCATGTTCTAGAGAGTGATAGTGTTATATCGTGTTTTATAAATATAAAGCTTGAAATAAATGAGTGAAAAGGAACTTAAATATATCTAAAATTATACTCACACTCCATCAAGTCAAGCTTCTATTGGCTTTTGGTCGAAAAGGATGCCCTCGAGTTTGTTAAAAGGTGTGGCGCATGTCAACACACCGAAAATATCTCATCCAAGGATGAAATGCCAAAAAATGAAATCCAAGGTCTTGAAGTATTCAATGTCAATTGATTTCATGGGACCGTTCCCCATCTCTAGTGGGAATCGGTACATCCTCGTGGGCATTGATTATGTTTCTAAGTGGGTAGAGGCTCAAGCTCTACCTACAAACGATGCCCGAGTGGTTGTCACACCCCGACCCGCAGCGAAATAAGAGTCGGGGCATAATTGGGTTATCACCAAAGCTCATGATGTTTACTAATATGTTTCATATTTATTAAATTCAAAATTTCATCCTCAATATTCCAAACATGTTCATACAATTACAGAGAAAATAACTAACTAAGCAATCCAAAGTCTAAACCGGTTTATTCTTCTAAGCCATCCTATATGTTTCTTGCTGCATCTGGATCACCTGTATTATGTGTAAAAATGGGGGTTTTTGGGTCAACATAAGTTGGCGAGTGAACCTTGTTAGAAAACATTTATTATTGATTTCTTGTTATATTTATTATGGAAAATTGTGCAATAATCATATGTGAGCAAACGTAAATAAACATACAATAACAATAACAATAACAAACAATAACATACAATAACAAAACACCTTGCATGAATATATAACATGAATGATACTGTATATGTTGGCAACGTCACGTTCACGCTCATAGGTAATGGGGAACGGACGGCCTATGATAAATGTATATGCGATCAAGGCTCAATCAAACGGACCCGATCGTATGTTGGCAACGCCTCGTTCACGCTCATAGGTAATGGGGAACAGCTCAACGCTCATAGGTAATGGGGAGCGGTGGCCTATGATAATGTATGTACTGAAAATGATAAATTTAATCTAAACATTAACCACACAAACAGTTGATACATATTGAATACACATTTGATCATGGATATGATGGATGCACAATTGTTTAAATGTAATAAATAATAAGAAACATAATACACCCCAAAAACGTGACTAAAACGGGGAATTTGTAGAGATTCACTCACATTGGGTGCGTTCGGTTGAAGATGTTGAATGCGCACGAGTTTAGAGGGTTGATCGACGAGGATTAACTAACCTAAATAATAACGAAAAGGTATGGTAAATGAGTGGATTTTATTAATAATTTTAATAGGATTTTTAGATATATTTTAGTGAGTTTAAGGCTATTTTCTAACTTTAGAAACATTATTTTTAAGTAATTTTAATTGATTTTTAAATTAAATAAATAAACAAAAATATAAAAAAAAATGTTGACTTTTTGGGTTTGACCGTTGACCATTGACTTTGACTTGTTGACCGTTCGGTCGTGTATATTGTTTGCACTGAGTGAGGTTCGAACTCGTGACCTCCCGTACGCGTACACGCATCTCTACCAACTGAGCTACGTGTCTAACCCGAAATATTTCTGTTTTTAATTATATTTATATACTATTTAATTTATTCCAAAATTCATTTCTTATAAAGGATTTAAATTCTATCGAACCGGCGTGCGTATCAGGTCTCGAACCCGGGACCTATTCATTAATGTTGCACACAGTCCACCGCTGGACTGTGTGTCTAACCTGGTTAAAACACTTGTTTTTATTTCTCTTATATACTAACTGGAAGTTTTCATATTTGGGTTTTATAAAAAAAGTCTGAATATTGTGACTAATCGGAATAAGGGCGGACTCGAACCCGGTATCGCTGTGTTTCAATTGCACACAGTCCACCGCTGGACTGTGTGTCTAACCCGAGATATAATCCAATTTATATTAAATTTATATACAGACTCACTTCATCTTCTTCATTATAATAACCCAGACAACTGATTTTCGACTGAACTTGTTCAATTCAATTAACAGGCATATAAGTGATTAAAATGTAACGGATAGGAAAGGTTTTGGGAATGAACATACCGGAAGATGATCTTTCTCAGAACTCCGGCGAAGTCGTCGGCTCTGTTTTTATGAACTCCGTCTGAGCGGACCAATCAACAGTTTTTGATTAACTAATTGTGGAATTGAAGGACTAAACAAGAATTATCAGAAGGTTTAAATGATAATACCGTTTCACAGCGCGATTTAGGAATTTCAGAAGTTTTTCGGCGACTGCAGATTATCCGATATCGTCGTCTGGGACCGATTCTGATTGGAGGGTTTTAGTTAGTAAAAGTCTAACAACAGATAGAAGATGAAAGAATTTAGAAATTTACCGTTTTGATGAAAGACACGGTTTTCCGGAGAAAGTCCGGCGAGTTCAAAAAGCGATTCTGACGATCAGAAATTAGAGTAAAAGTGAAATTAGAGGTTCTGTGAATGTTATTGAGTCGCGAGATGATGTTATTGATGGAGTAATTCAGAAAGTAAAAGATTTCGGTTTCTAAACCCGAACATCATATGAATTCAAGTTCATTTAAGACTGAATTGATTAAAAATGTCGGTTTATCGGTTATAATCAAGAATCCGCGATCACTCAAAAGTCCCTGGACGTTTGAAAGCCGATATCGGTTTCAGTTTGGCGCAAACAGGTTGATTCACGGTTGAAGTTATGTTTTAATTGTTTCCTAGAATTCACAAAGACATCAAGTGGCGGAGTGGTTATGTGTTTGGTGTTTAAACTTTCCGGCTGACCCGGGTTCGAAACCCGGCAGCCCTTTTTCATTTTTAATTGTTTTAAATTTTATTTTTTAACAATTTTAATTTCCATAATCTAAAATGTTTATTAGTTATGTATTGTTTAAAATTAAAATAAGCGTTAAATGAGCAACAAAAATTAAAACTCATATTCGATTAATAAACGAAGCGGGTTTGGAAAACCCATTTTTCGACAAATGTGACAGTGGTGGTGAGATTCCTTAAGAAGTTATTCACCCGATTTGGTACTCCAAAAGCCCTAATAAGTGACTGTGGCACTCACTTTTGCCACGCTGAGATGGAGAAGGCGTTAGCACGTTACGAAGTCACTCACTCACCGTTTATCCACCGCTTACCATCCTAAAAACGATAAAGTAGAGAACACAAATCGAGGAGAGAAGAGGATCTTAGAGATTACCGTAGGGACGAGTCAGAAAGAATGGCCCAACAAGTTGGATGATGCATTGTGGGAATTTTGAACCGCTTACAAAAAACCTTTAGGAACCACCCCGTTCATGATCGTATACGGTAAAGCTTGTCATCTTACCGTAGAACTAGAACCTCGAGCTCTTTAGGCTCTTAAAACCGTTAACTTAGATCTAACCGAAGCGGCTAGGAAATGAATCTTTCAAATCCATGAGTTAGAAGAGCTTTGGGATGCAGCTTATGCACGATTTTTTAGAGTAGCACGGATGGAGCAAGCAAGTCTAATCAAAGCTAATGAACACAATCGCCAAGAGTCCCCGGCAACGGCGCCAAATACTTGATGTGCTGAAAGTAGTTTAATATTTATCAACTAAATTACCCTAATCTACACACTAAGTTAAACTCAAGACTCTCGAAAACTAGACTAAACTACTAACTGGCAAGTGAACTAGTTGACTCTAGTAAAGCTAAGTAAATCCGGAAATCGAACCCACAATACTCTCTTGATTACATTAACTAGACTCCTTAGAATAATGACTGACACAACTATACGGTTTTTTTAGAGGGGGTTCTAATATCGTAAAATTGCAATTAATTAAAGACTAACTAAGTTACCTAACTAAGACGTAACTTGGAACTTGGTTTTAACTCAGATAATGATAAAGAGACTACCTAGGTGGGAAAAATACATGATATTGATTGGTTTCTATTGGTATGACAATGTTATGGAACCGAGATTTTTAAACACTAAACTTACCAGGTGACCGAACAGGATCCTCGACCCTTCTCGAGAAGACACCTATGGAAACCTAATAAGTTGTTATATTACCAGTTGTTATGGAGTTCCTCACGGCCTTTCCAGTTATATTAATAAAGTACCCTATTTTGACAATCTCCATCACGGGACGAAAGTCTAACTATAGTAATTTTGTTTGACTTAATTAGAGAGATTTGAAAAGGAAATTAAGGTGATCTTTTCACAAAGAACCTAACTTTAGAAATCTAACAACCTAGACAAACCAATAATCTCTCACCTCCCGGATATTAAGATTAGTAGAACACCTAGACCTACTTGATTCACGAATATAACTCCTTTGGTATATTGGCCAATTAACCATAAAAATCAAAAGCACAATTAGTTATGATCTAACATGAAACTATTATATGAAAGACATTTAACTAGGAACATGTGAAGATAGTAAACATGAAATCAAGCAAGTAAAGATATGCATATACACCAAATCAAATTTACTAAGTCTTTACTTCATTAATAATCCATAAACAATGTCTAAAACCAATAAAAATCACAACTTTATTATGTGTTCATCCTTCCTAGGTAGTGAATAGGATACTAGCCAAGAATCATTGTGGGAAGAAGAAAAAGAAAAATCATTAAAAAAGTGCCAAACTTAGTTTGAATGTAAAAGTATAGAAAACTATGAAAATCAGAAATCGGAACCGTTATCTTCAATCCAAGATCTTCGTATCTTCACGCGTGATGAAACCATGCTACAGAATCTTTGAATCTTTGATTATTAAGCTGTAATTTCGTCCAAAGAAACTCCAAATTCAACTAGATTATGACCTTTCTATAATGATCAATAGATACCACTTTATAACACAATCCTGATCATAAGACGATTCTTTATGTGGAAAACAGCTACTCGTGTCGCGCGAGGAGCAGAAGGTATGATGGACACGTGATGTGGGCATACAATAGTCAAACTAGGTCAAACTTCCCTCCTCCCGTCACGTGGGGAGGGCTTTACTTCCTGGTCACTTGACGTGGCCAAGTCGTTTTCCTCGAACTTTGTTCCTTTTCAACTCTCGGTCCCCCGACCTCGTTCCGGTGCTCGGTTTTCATGATATATGACTCATTTTTCGCCCTTTCCAGCAATCCTTAACACCCAAGACCTGGAAAACACAAAGTAATCAGTAATATGCATATTATACCTAAATTGACGCAAATGGACTCTAAAACTATACATAACTATACATGATAAATAGATATATTTTGCAATACATCACTCAAGTATGATCTTCTATGTATTTTTGTATTTTCTAGAGTAGTTTAGTTTATATTTCTGTTAGTATTGATTCTCGTCATAGTTGTTTTAATATTCCGGTCTTGTTCTTGGCATAGTCACTAGAGGTATGTAGTTGGTTTGTGTTTGTCTTGAGGGTGCGGCTGGAATGGTTTGGGTTTTGGCTGATAATCTTGGTTGCGAACGGTTGGGTAGGGTGCAATGGTTATGTTTTGCGTTATGGTTTGGTTTGGCTTGTCGGACATTGAGTTGTGTTTTTTTATTCGTAGTCCGGACATTGATATTATGTTAAGTTTTCATAATATTAAACGAACAAAACCCCTTCGCTAAAGGAACTTTTTCGACCCGAATCAACTTTTTGACACTTAAATTTTTAAAATTTAAAGGGTTCGGGACTCAATGTTGAATTGTTTTAGGCACTCGGGTTTAATTGTGGACAATTAAAGTGTCGGGAGGAGGTAATGTACATTAAGTCTTGTGTTTTGAGACGTTTAGTGTCGTGTCTGGTTTCTTCAGTCGGTCTTAGTTTAGTTGCGTTTTGATCGAGTCTTTGGGATGTTTATATGCTTTGACAGGTTAAATATCGCTCGCTCGTACTCAATCTCCATTCGGACGAGTTTTGGTCCGAAACACACATTTTTGTAAATGGTAACCCAAAAGATTTTTGTAAATTCTGTTTTCAGTCACGACCGCGAATGAAACGCTATACAGTCGTTTCCACTTTGAGAAAAAAATATAAAAATACAAAAAAAACTAAAAGATTCGAAAAAATTAAAAGTTTTAAAATACCAAAAAATAGTTTTTGATTACTAATGTTTTCTTTGTTAGCTTGTTCTTGCTTAACGTTGTTTTGCATACATGCTAGGCAAAGGTTCATCCAGCATAGCAGGAGGGAGCAAGCGAAGGGGACCGCCTCAGCATCCATGAGGGGATCCGGCTGATCAAGTAAACTTTGAAAACCTAAGGGCTAGAAAAATAATATATCATACGAAGGAGTAACTACCAATGTGTAGGAGTACCAAACTTACGGATAACCAATTGCTATGGTTTGAATTGGGTATCGACAACGCAAAGAAGCTGGATGCTTTTATAGGGATTGAGATGTTAGAGGTTAGGACGATTGACCGGACGTTTTTGGGTCAGATTGGTCAAATAGATAGGATTGAAGCATTGCTGGAAGGTAAATTTAGGGCTACTATAGATTGTACTGATCCACAGTATGAGGAGCTCACACTAGAGTTTCACTCAACCTTTAAACACAAAGAAGGTACTTTTGACGAGTATAATGCAGCCTCTTTTTCTTTGGGCAGGAGAGTTTATGAGAGACCATAGCTCAGTTCGCAGTGGTTAGTCAGTTCTATTCACAGGTGGAGGTTGAGGCTCTAGAGTTTAAGTTGGGTTCGATAGGTGCTTATAGAAGGCAGAAGGAGTGTAGTTTGGTGGCTCATGATCTTTTTAGGTTTTGGGCTTCTATAGCTAATACAACGTTCTCATGTAACATATTGGGGCCGGATATTCGGGTCCAGTTTAAAGGTATATTCACAAGATCTTGATGACTACATTGGTTGGGAGGAAGTCGGGGGAGAACAAGGTCAATTGGATTGACCTTTTATGTTTTATTGTGCATGGTTGAAAGGAGGCCATGAATCTGGCAATTGTTTTAGCTTGGTCTTTTGCGAGAGTTCATAGGGGATGACTGTCACACCCCGACCCGCAGCGGAAATGGTGATCGGGGCATGATTGGGTTTTCATCAAAGCTCATGACATTTACTATAAAGTTTCATATTTATTATTTCTTTTTAGAGAAGAACATTACAGTAAACATACAAGTACAACATGTTCAAATACATATTTCATGACTTCATTATTTTTCTTCTAAGGCAATTTCCTATGTGTTCCTTGCTTCAACCTGTCCACCTGTATCATGTGTAAAAATAGGGTTTTGGGTCAACAAAAAGTTGGCGAGTGAATCTTATTTAAACATTTGAAAGGATTAGTTATGTTGGTTATTTGAATAAAATTGTGCATAACCAAATATGAATAAACGTAAATGTAAATTTAATCACAAAATACATAATATCAATAAATGCACAAACACACACACCAAATGATGAACAATGAGATCTAGGCTCAATCAAACGGAGCCGATCTGATGAGGCACCTGATGCTCAACTCGTCTCCCACGAGGAACTGATGGGCCTAATGCATGATTTGCACACAACTTGACAAGAATGTACACACGTATCACAACAAACAACATAATCACATAATCTCAATTAATGCACAAGCACACACCAAATGATGAACAATGAGGCACCTTATGCTCAACCCGTCTCCAACGAGGAACTGATGGGCCTAATGAATGGTTTGCACGCAACTTGACAAAATGTAAACATACATCACAACAAACAATATTTACATCTCGAGTTTAGATCATATAATAGTAATAGCACGAGTTTGAATAAATGAAATAATTAAAGCGACACATGATACACCCCAAAACATGAATAATAAGGGGAATTTGTAAGAATTCACTCACAGTGGGTGCGTTCTTTGATGATGCGCACGAATTTTAGAATTTGATCGACGAGGAAAAACTAACCTAAAATAATAACGAAATGGTTCGGTAAATAAATGGATTTTATTCGAGATTAATGTTTTTAATTAGTGCTTTTAATGGAATTTTTTTTATTTATTTTTAAGGACATTTTCTAACTTGAAAAATATTATTTTTAAGTGTTTTTAATTGATTTTTAAATAAAATAAATAAATAAAAGAAATAAAAAAATTTGACTTTTTGACCGTTGACCGGTCGGACTATGTTTAACCATGCGCTGAGTGAGGTTCGAACTCGGGACCTCTCGTACGCGTGCACGCAGCTCTACTAACTAAGCGACGTGTCTAACCCGAAATATTCTCTGTTTTAATTATATTTATATACTAATTACTTTTAAACTTATTTGGTTTTTTATTAAAAAGGATTTATATGGCCGAACCGGTTGCAGGGACCCGGAGCCGAACTCGGGTCCTTCGGTTCGAATGCGCACAGCCCAACCAGTTGGGCTGTGTGTCTAATCTGTTTAACTTATGGATTATATTACTCTTATAAACATTCTGTGCATTGTTATGATTCAGTTCTAAAAATGTTGGTTTTAATTCTGAAAGTCAGTACGTTGTGCGATTCGAACTCGTGACGTGCGTATTGTTTGCGCACACAGTCCACCGCTGGACTGTGTGTCTAACCCGTTTGAATATCTAGTTTTAATTATACTAATACCTATTCTCGACTTCATCTTCTTCATTTACAAGAACTCAGATCAGTGAGATCCGACTGTTTTGTTTAATTTGATTATCAAAACTTATAGTTGGCTGGAATGAAATAGTTAACGAGATTAAAGAATAGAATGTACCAAAACAGCGCGTTTACTTCAGATTTCCGGCAGGAGTCGTCGGCTCTGATTTGTGACTCTCGGCTGAGTGAAGTGTTTGACAGCTTAGATTCTTGTGTTATGAAATTAAGTTATTGAGTAAGAGATATCAAGAGTTTTTAGATGATTATACCGATCGACAGTGAGACTTCGATGTTTCAGTGAAATTCCGGTGAGTGTGGGATTTCCCGGCGGCGTAGTCTGGGACAGATTCTGGTTGAAGGATTGAAGTTAATACATGTCGAAGGCGTAGTAAGGGTTGAATACCCTGCTACAGGAATCGCTTTTGGATGCCTAAAGTATAAGAATGCGGAACATGGATAAACTGGGTTGATTGACTAGGCATGATTTTATGCATAAGAGTTTTGAGGGAATTGATATGTTTAAAATGATAAGGTATGCATCATAAAACAAAAACTTCAACCATGACGATATTTAAACCTACACGGAACTTCTCATAACCTCCTGGTAATGCTTTTGATCCCTTGCCAAAAATACTTATATATAGGAAGTACCAGCGGCATATCCACCATATTCTTGTCAAATTTTCATTGGCTTTATCAGTAATTATGATCAGTTCTATGTGACTCTAAAACATAAACAAACACAACAACCAAAGCTTGAGTCTCAATTCTGAAACGCGTGTGGCGGAGTGGTGTGTTGTGTGTTTGTTCATCCGGGTGACCCGGGTTCGAAATCCGGCGTCTGCTTTATTTTTATTCAGTTTTTATTAGAAATTTTAAATTTTGGTTTTTAAATTCTAATATATTTATTAATTATGTATCGTTTAAAATTAATATCAACTATAAATACGCAACGAAATTTATAATTGGATATTTGATTGATAAACGAAGCGGATTTTAAAAACCCGTTTTTCGACGGATGTTACAATGACCACGGGCTGCATTGGACATGGGTCGTACATTACGAGGATTTAACGTTTAGGCCCATTGATAATCACCATACCAAAAGATCATCGTTCAGCATCGGTTTTAGTGACTACCCCAATATCTTCACAATTTTGCGATCGTATCATCAAGTCTATACTCTGAAGCTCTAGACGGTATCCCCGAACATGCCGTTTCGGTCATCGAAAACTCGAAAAAAATTTCTATCACCAAATTTTTTCTGGACACTCATCTCATCAATATGATCAACAAAATTTTTTCATGCCTTTTTTTATTATTTTGCTCAACTCACTCCGTACGAATTAGACCTCCAGTTCGTACGAACTGCCCCCTTACTTCGTACGAACTGGTCACTTCGTACGAAGTGCACTTCGCACCAAGTGAGCCTGATTTCGTTTTTTCGATCCAGAATCTTTATTTCTTCGAATTTCAAGATGATTCCACCACAGATCTAGTTGAAAATGATTTTCTAACAATCCTATCCGTTCAATTTTACTTTTTCTTCGTGGATTATATGATTATTTGATGTTTTACGTTTAAAACCCCTCCCAAGTCCATAAATGTCCAAAATTCATGAGCGTAGGTGATAACCGTAGCTCTGATACCAGTTGAAGGTTTGTGATCAGAAGGTTCTAGACGGAAGTTAGTGCATAGTATGATCGATTCAGTAGAATGTTATTAAGAAAATAGTAGAAGTAGAATGCAGTAGGAATTATATGTTATTCATTCATACTGAAAGAGCATACATCTTGTCAGGCTGCCGGAGTTCCTAGAGAGAATCCGGCAACACCTCCCCATCCGGGAGCGCAAAAACTTAATCACAAATGAACACACACCACCTATATATAGACCTTGAGAGTAATTCGTACGAACTAGAATATGGTAATTCGTACGAACTTGGCATTGCCACTTCGTACGAAGTGGTAATTCGTACGAATTAACCAATTTTCACCATTTCAGTTCGTACTTTGGTCGTGTGTTCATTTCTAACCTATACAATATTCAACACACGCTCTATCTAGCCTATCCGAACAGTGACGGACACAAAGTGCATCAACATGTCCGACTTGAAGGAGAGGTTTGCGAAAGAAAGCACTCCGCGAGCGTACGAGTTAAAACAAAGCCTCGCAAATGTTCTGCAATATGGGATGTCAATCTCTGCCTACTACACAAACTTACAGGTGTTGTGGGATGAGATTCAGTCTGTCCTACCAGTTCTAAAATGTTCCTGCAATGGTTGTACATGCAATATAGGTAAGCGACTAACATAACCAAAAGAGAAAGAGAAGCTTTATGAGTTTTTGCTCGGACTCGATAATGAGTATGCCACCATAAGAACCCAAATCCTTGCAATGAAATCGACTCCATCCCTTGCCACCGCATATCATCTCCTTGCTAAAGATGAGAGGCAAAGGACCAATACTGCTACAAACAGACCAATTGGCAATGTGACAGCCTTCCAAGCACTATGCCCAGGTAAGCGAGAGAATGGTTCGGGTCAACAAACAAACAAAAACGGGTCAAAAGACGAAAGACGTAATGTTGGGGATCGAGCCGAACATTGAGACTTTTGTGGAAAGGATGGTCACAATAAGGTTGGGTGTTTCAAAAGAATCCTCGATTGGTGGCCCGGAAAACGGGAGAAGGCGAATCTTAAAGCAGCATGTGTTGAGGTTGAGTCCTATACAGGGCTTACAATAGATCAATACCAACAATTCTTGAAAACTTTTTCCAAGAAGAACAATGAACCGAAAGACATGACGCCGCCGGTAGTAAACATGGCAGGTAAACCTGATTGAGGTAACGAATGGATTATAGACTCGGTGCCACCGATCATATAACCCATGAAGTATCTATTCTTGAAAATCATTTTAGAAACTCTTATGAACTTCCTGTTACCATTCCAAATGGAGATTACATTTCTGTTGAAGGAAGAGGGGATCACACTCTTCCCAATGGAGCAAGGATCAAAGGGGTTTTTTACATGTTCCTAATTTTAATTGCAATTTATTGTCAGTTGGAAAATTGATAAGAGATCTTCAATGTGCCGTGACGTTCTTTCCGGATTTTTGTGTGATGCAGGGATTGCGTTCGAGGACATTGATTTGAGTGGGTAAGTGCGATGGCGGTCTTTACCAGATGGGGATGTTAGAAGGTAAGACAAGCTATGATGGCGACACTTGATGTATGGCATAAACGTTTGGGTCATGCCTCAACTTCCAAACTATCTCATGTTAATTTTCTTAAAAACTTTCAATAAGGTCTAAGAACTTAGTTTGTGATTCTTGTTCAAAATGTTGGAATCGGTATGCCCAAGACATATATTAAATTGATGTGGCTAGTACGTTATGATCCAAGTCGGGTCATACCCAATAACAAGCTAGACAAACACTTATAATATTTATTTATGATATGATCAAACAAATAAATATTAACACTTAGAATATTTAGAAATTGGTTTTCTAATAATTGCACTTGAGAAACTAATAAATTATATGGATAATTTATTTTGTGAGAATATTTTGTATTGTTATTTAATGGGTTAAATAACATTATAAAAGGTTATGAGATGTTGCATAAAGTTTTGTAAACATATGATGTTATATTTATAAAAGTTATAAATATAATACAAGACATAAAATAAAAGAAAATTTTGAATTTTTTTTATAAAAATACCCCATAGGCCGGTCCCTTATGGTCTTCCCAAGGTGGGTTTCCACCACTAATATTGCATGCAAGATCTCTAGAATCTCCTACAAGATCATATGTATTTTGATTTATTCTTACACACAATTTTAGAGTAATAATTCAAGTTGCAAGAACTCTTGTGAATGCTCTCAAATTTTCGGCCAAACATAGTGTTTGTCCAAGAGTTTTTCAAATTTAATTCAAGTGTTCAAATCCTAGCAAAATCATAGTGTTTGTTGGAAGGCTTGGGGTATACAAGCTTGAGATCTTCTACTTAGAAGATTATCATTCAAGAAGCATCATCCTTTTCATCTACTTGTTATTGAAAGGTCGTTTCTTAAAACACCCTATGGTTGTGTTTTTTATAGCATGCATGTTCATATATGGATCCGGGTTTTGGTTTTACATATAAAATTGGTTTTATATCTTGTAAGTAACATGTTTCAAATAACTACTCCGCTGCGTTTTTATTTTATATGGATAAAAATAACTTTGATAAACATGTTAAAAAACCAACAGTGGTATCAGAGCCGCTTATATGAATGCATGCTTCAATGAATTTAAAATTTTTGGGATTTTGGTTTTGGTTAAAATTCTATGGTCGAAAATTTTGATCATGGTTCTCCTTTTGTTTTTCAAGATATTTATTATACATGCATAAAAGTATCTTGAAAAATTATATCATTTGGATGATTTGTTTGTTTGGACAAAAACCCATCTTTTCGGTTTTTCTCTTGGCCGAAAATATGGATGTAAAAGGAAACCAGTTTTTGCTCATGAATTTTATATATATGTGGATATATATATTTTGGTGTTCATAATCTAGCCATGACCTTGTGTATGAATATTTTGAATGTTTGTGTTTGTGATTTATATTTAATTATTTCAATGAGTTGTAATAATTAATTATCTTTGTTCTTCCATTTGTGAAAAATGTAATTTATTTATTTTTCAGTTGGCATGTAAAATAAATAGATTAGTTGCATTTTATTTTTACTAGAAAAATGTATTAGGATAATTTTATGTAAAAGAAGATGCACACCAAAAATGCGTTTTTGGTTTTTGCCAATTTTGGGCCTAAAGGACTTCATAGTTCTTAACGGGATTTTAGCCCAGTAACCAAAACACATTTTGAAGCCCAAAGGAGTTTGGAGCTGAATTTAAAGTCTATTTGGAAGCCCAAAGAAAGTGAAGAAATCGCAACACAAAAGGAAGACTTGAAGCATTTGGATGCGGGTTCAAGTGGGAGTTCAACGATACATATTTATATCAATATTCACCCTTTAGGAAGGACCTTTTGGCTCACTTGTTTCGGCTAACAAGAGTTTCCAAAAATAGTTGGCTATGGTTATGCACCTATTTTGTTGTTATGCTTGTATGGTTGTTTTATTTATGGTTGTTTAGATGATATTTTGATATGCATGCTTAACAACTTATAATCCATAACAAACTTAAAATTGGTTCTTTAAAAATCATTAAAGTGGTTAATAAAATGGTTTTATTAAAAATTAATGATTTTATAATAAAATGGGTTTTATTAAAAGAACCTTGAAAATTGGTTTTCACTAAGGTACCATGAATTTGAATGCATGCAAATGTATGGTACATAAAGTTTTCTAAAACTAGAATTTTTTGAAAAACTTAAATCCCTTTTATAAAACGAGTCGAACACCATCCTTTTACACAACACTCGAATCACTTGGGAATTCCTTGTGGGATAAAGGTCACTTAACCACATTTGAAGGAACTTGTGTGTTTGAGGTAGGCTTACCATATTTGTGGGATAAAGGTCACCTAACCACTTGTATGTGTAAACTTACGTGTGTGTGTAACTAGGACGACTTGATTTAGAAACCATGTGATTAGGGTCACCGAAGCATGGCGTACAAAGGTGTTGATGGGATTAAACATGCCAACTAAACATAGATGTTTAACCGATCCCATATGGCTAGAAATTGCAAAGGGTTGCAATTGGGTCAAACGTTGACTACCTTGTTAATTTAAATAATGGGATAAAGGTCACCTAACCAATATTTAAATGTAACGTTGGATTCTAGATTGTAATTATTAATTGTCTATGAGACACAAAAGGGCATTAATAATTAAAATTTAATAATATCGAAAATACTAAAATTGAACTTTGTTAAAATTTTGTAGATGGCCGCTAACAATGCAAACACAATTACCCAAACCATCCGTAACCTATCACTAAGAACCATCCTTGAAAAGGATCGTCTAAACCATAATAACTTCATGGATTGGTATCGAAACTTGAGAATCGTTCTCAAGCAAGAAAAGATATCTTATGTGTTGGACGATCCTATTCCCGATGAACCTAACGTGGAAGACGAAGAGGCCTATAACGATTGGGTTAAGTATACCAAGGACTCCATGCAAGCCTCTTACCTCATGTTGGGAACTATGATTCCCGAGATTCAAAAGGATTTTGAACATCATGGGGCATACGACATGATTACCCAATTGAAGGAAATGTTCCTTCAACAAGCAAGGTTAGAACGCTTCGAAACGGTTCGGGCACTTCATGCATGTCGAATGGAGGAAACCCAATCGGTCTCATCTTATGTACTTAAGATGAAAAGCCACATTGATCGCCTCCAAAGGCTCAACTATCCCGACTCAAAAGAGTTGGCTACGGATTTGATCCTCAACTCTTTAACAAAGAAGTTTGAGACTTTTGTCATGAATTATAACATGAACGGATGGGACAAGAGCATTGGTGAACTTCATGCAATGCTCAAAACTGCCAAGGCGGGCATGGGTAAAAAGGCTTTACCCGTTCTAACG
Source organism: Scalesia atractyloides (assembly GCA_947069175.1). Classification (NCBI taxonomy): domain Eukaryota; kingdom Viridiplantae; phylum Streptophyta; class Magnoliopsida; order Asterales; family Asteraceae; genus Scalesia; species Scalesia atractyloides. The sequence goes on along the minus strand of CAMTDV010000015.1, from coordinate 23,491,856 downwards.
ATCAATGAGGGAGGCAACAAGAAGAGGCCCCACCCCGACTCCAAGGCAAGTTTTGCTAAAAGGAAGGGTCACGTCAAAGGGAAAGGAAAGGTTAAAGCGGAACCCACGAAACCAAAGGAAAAGAAGCAAAAGGTTGCTTTGACTGACCCATGCTTTGAGTGTGGAGAGATAGGACATTTGAAAAGAAATTGTCCAACCTATGTCAAGGAGTTGAAAAACAAGAGGGATGCGGGGCAAACCTCAGGTACAATCTTTATGATACATATTGACCTTAATGTTATTTCTTCAAACACATGGGTATTGGATACCGGGTGTGGAACTCATATTTGCAATTTGTTGCAGGGGTTCAAAAGAAATAAACATTACAAGAAGGGAGACATTAGTCTCTTCATGGGCAATGGAGCAAAGGTTCAAGTTCCTGAGGAGACTATGTTTTGGAACTTCCAAGTGGTTTGGAAATCACCTTGAAAAATGTTTTGTATGCTCCTAGTTTGACTAGGAACATTATTTCAGTTTCCCTCTTGCTACAATATGGTTTTAATTTAAAGTTTGTAAACGATGACATTTATGTTTTGATGAATGACATGTTTTACTTTAAAGCTATGCCTTCAAATGGTATTTATGAATTGGTTCATGATATACATCATTTGATAGTTCAATGTACCAAGAAACCACCAAGAAACTCAAATTAGATTTGAGTGATTCCTATCTTTGGCATTGTCGCCTTGGACATATAAACAAAAATCGCATGCAAACACTTCGAAAGAATGGTCTTTTGGAAACAAATGGAGATGATTCATTTGATGTATGTGAATCTTGTTTACAAGGCAAAATGACTAAGGCACCCTTTAATGGCACCTTTGAAATGGCAAAAGACTTATTAGGTATCATACATTCAGATGTATGTGGTCCTTTTAAGCCAATGACTAGGAATGGTGAAAGATACTTCATTAGTTTTACCGACGACTATAGTCGTTATGTTATGTGTACTTGATAAGACACAAAGATGAAGCGTTTGAAATGTTCAAAGATTTCAAAAGTGAAGTAGAAAATCAACTCAAGAAAACAATCAAAGTCCTTCGTACTGATAGAGGAGGTGAATACCTTAGTGATGCTTTTCAAGATCATCTTAGGAGTTGTGGGATTATCTCACAACTTACTCCACCTGGAACTCCACAACATAATGGTGTGTCTGAAAGGAGGAATCGAACTCTATTGGATATGGTTCGATCTATGATGGCTAGAAGCACATTGCCTCTATCATTTTGGGGTTGCGCTTTGCTCTCCACGGCCCGTATACTGAATATGGCCCCAACCAAGAAAGTGGATAAGACACCTTTTGAAATACGGCATGGAAAGGCTCCATCATTATCATATTTGAAGGTATGGGGTTGTGAAGCTTATGTGAAGCAATACACCCCAAACAAATTGGAAGTACAATCCACTAAGTGTATCTTCGTAGGATATCCTAAAGATGATATAGGATATTACTTTTACGATCCAACAGAGCAAAAGGTATTTGTTGCTCGAAAGGGTAAGTTCTTGGAGGCTAAGTTCCTTATGGAAGGAACTAGTAGTAGAACGGTGGAACTTGATGAGGATCAAGAACCACAAGCCGATACACGTTTGGTTGATACTAGCACTCAACAAGAGGTTGTTGAAGATGATCAAATGGTTGATCAATACACATAAAACGTTCGCAGATCTGGTAGAGTTAGTAATCCACCTGAAAGATATGGATTTTTTATGGATGGATGCTACGTGGTAGATTCGGATGAACCAACCACATACCATGATGCAATGTCACAATCCGATTGTGACAAGTGGCTTGAAGCCATGAACGTAGAGATGCAATCCATGTATGACAACCAAGTATGGGAATTGGTTGTACCACCTCTTAACTCCAAAGTAGTTGGAAGTAAGTGGGTTTTCAAGAAGAAAACGGATATGCATGGTAACTTGGATACTTATAAAGCGAGACTTGTAGCAAAAGGTTTCACTCAAACTCAAGGGGTTGATTATGATGAGACCTTCTCGCCCGTGGCGATGCTAAAATCAATTAGGATATTATTTCATAGCTACATATTACGATTATGAGATTTGGCAAATGGATGTCAAAACGGCTTTCCTTAATGGATATCTTAATGAAGATGTCTATATGGTTCAGCCTGAAGGTTTTGTCGATCCAAAACATCCTAACAAAGTATGCAAGTTAAAAAAAATCAATATATGGATTGAAACAAGCATCTAGAAGTTGGAATCATCGTTTTGATGAAGAAATTAGGAATTTTGGATTCATCAAGAACGCCGATGAACCTTGTGTGTATAAGAAGGCTAGTGGGAGCATCATCACTTTCCTAGTACTGTATGTCGATGACATTCTACTATTTGGAAATGATATTCCAACCATGGAAGGTGTTAAAACCTGGCTTGGAAGTTGTTTTTCCATTAAGGATCTTGGTGAAGCCGCCTATATTTTGGGAATAAAGATCTATAGAGATAGATCAAGGCGCTTGATAGGTTTGAACCAAAGTGCATACATTGATAAAGTCTTGAAAAGGTTCAAGATGGAGAACTCTAAGAAAGGTTTGGTACCTATTCAAAAGGGAACGATATTGAATGCGTCTCAATGTCCAAGCTCAAAGGATGAGCAAGAGATAATGAAAGGAGTCCCATATGCGTCTGCTATAGGATCCATCATGTACGTAATGATATGCACTAGACCGGACGTGTCATATGCCTTAAGCATGACAAGTAGATACCAGCAAAATCCAGGTAACAGTCATTGGATGGCTATTAAAAGCATATTGAAATACCTTAGAAGGACTAAGGATATGTTTCTAATATATGGATCTGGTGAAGAGGAACTCGCTGTAAAGGGTTACACGGATGCGAGTTTCCAAACTGACCGAGATGGTTCTCGATCACAATCTGGGTATGTCTTCATTTTGAATGGAGTTGCAGTCTCTTGGAAGAGCTCGAAGCAGGATGTTGTAGCATTGTCCACTACGGAATCAGAATACATCGCCGCTTCATTGGCAGCACAAGAAGCTGCATGGTTGAAGAAATTCATCACCGACCTATCATACCCCGACCCGCAGCGGAATAAGAGTCGGGGCATAATTGGGTTATCACCAAAGCTCATGATATTTACTAATATGTTTCATATTTATTAAATTCAAAATTACATCCTCAATATTCCAAACATGTTCATACAAATACAAAGAAAGATAATCAACTAAACAATCCAAAGTCTAAACCAGTTTATTCTTCTAAGCCATCCTATGTGTTTCTTGCTTCAGCTGGATCACCTGTATCATGTGTAAAAATGGGGGTTTTTGGGTCAACATAAGTTGGCGAGTGAACCTTGTTAGAAAAACATTTATTATTGATCTCTTGTTATCTTTATCAGGAAAAATTGTGCAATAATCATATGTGAGCAAACGTAATTAAATCATACAATAACAATAACAACAACAAACAATAACTTACAATAACATACAATAACAAACCAACTTGCATGAATATAACACATGAATGAAACTGTATATGTTGGCAACGTCACGTTCACGTTCATAATGTAATGGGGAACGGACGGCCTATGATGAATGTCTGTGCGATCAAGGCTCAATCAAACGGAGCCGATCGTATGTTGGCAACGCCTGGTTCACGCTCATAATGTAATGGGGAACAGCTCAACGCTCATAATGTAATGGGGAGCGGCGGCCTATGATAATGTATGTACTGAAAAATGATAAATATAATCTAAACAATAACCACACAAACAGTTGATACATGTTGAATACACATTTGTTCACGGATATGATAGATGCACAATAGTTTAAATGTGATAAATAATAAGACACATGATACACCCTAAAAACGTGATTAAAACGGGGAATTTGTAGAGATTCACTCACATTGGGTGCGTTCGGTTGAAGATGATGAAATGCGCACGAGTTTAGAGGATTGATCGACGAGAATTAACTAACCTAAATAATAACGAAAGGTATGGTAAATGAGTGGATTTTATTAATAATTTTAATAGGATTTTTAGATGTATTTTTGTGAGTTTAAGGCTATTTTCTAACTTTTAAAACATTATTTTTAAGTATTTTTAATTGATTTTTAAATTAAATAAATAAATAAAAATATTAAAAAAATTGTTGACTTTTGCGTTGACCATTGACCGTTGACCGTGACTGTTGACTGTTTGACCGGTTCGCTAGTGTGCATATGTGCGCCGGGTAAGGCTCGAACCCGAGACCTCCCGTACGCGTGCACGCAGCTCTACCAACTGAGCTACGTGTCTAACCCGAAATAATTCTGTTTTTAATTACATTTATATACTGTTTTAGTTTATTCAAAATTCTTTTATTTTCAAAAAGGATTTTAATCATCGAACCGGCGTGTGTAACAGGTCTCGAACCCGGGACCTGTGGGTTAGTGTTGCACACAGTCCACCGCTGGACTGTGTGTCTAACCTGGTTAATATATCGATTTTTATTATACTTAACATCTTCCTTGAATTAATCCGGTTCAGTTAAAAAAAACTTCTTTATTACAGCTAATGAGTTTGTGTCAAGGATCGAACTCGTGGCGTGTGATTAATGTGTGCACACAGTCCACCGCTGGACTGTGTGTCTAACCCGAGTTATAATCCAAATTATATTAAACTTATATACAAACTAACTTCGTCTTCTTCGTTACAAATTCACAGACAACGATTACCCTACTGTTTCTTGTTTAATTCGATTGACAAACATCCAAATGATTAAAATGAAATGGCAGGGAAGATTTTTGGAAGTAAACATACCGGAGAAATGATCTTTCTCAGAGTTCCGGCGAAGTCGTCGGCTCTGTTTTTATGGACTTTGTCTGAGCGGACCAATTAACAATTTTGATTAGCTAGATGTGGAATTGAAGTACCGAACAAGAGTTATCAGAATGTTTAAAGGTTTATACCGTTTCACAGCGAGTTCTAGAGATTCTCAGAAATTTTCCGGCGAGTGATGATTATCCGATATCGTCGCCTGGAACTGATTCTGATTGAAGGGTTTGAGTTAGCAAAAGCTTAACAATTGATAGAAGATAGAAGAATTGAGAAACTTACTATTTTAATGGAAGACACGGTTTTCCGACGAAAGTCCGGCGAGTTCAAAAAGCTTTTCCGACGAACTGAAAATAGAGCGAAAGTGAAATTGAAGGTTCTGCGGATGATTTTGAGTCGCGAGAAGATGCTATTGTTGGAGTTCAGGAAATGAAGATTTTCGGTTATTAAAACCGATCATCACATGAATTCAAGTCCATTCAAGACTGAATTGATTAAAATTGTCGGTTTATCGGTTATTATCAGAAATCCGTGATCACTCAAACGTTTTGGACGTTTGGAAGCCGATAACGGTTTCAGTTAGCGTAAACAGGTCGATTCATGGTTGAACATAGGATTTAATTGTTTCCTAGAACTCACAAAAAGATCAAGTGACGGAGTGGTTATATGTGCGCGAGTTAAGTTGTTGAGCTTTCCGGCTGACCCGGGTTCGAGTCCCGGCAGCCTGTTTTTCATTTTATTTATTTTATTTTTACTTTTTAACAATTATAGTTTTTTAATTCTAATTTGTTTATTAATTATGCATCGTTCAAAATTAAAATAAACATAAATACGCAACGAAACATTTATAACTTGATATTCGATTACAAACGAAGCGGGTTTGGAAAACCCGTTTTTGACAAATGTTAGGGGTAGTCCCTACCATTCAGGATCCCCTAGAAATCTTTTGTGATAACGAGGGTGCAATTGCACAAATTAAGGAACCTCGTGCACATCAAAAGACTAGGCACATTGAACGAAGATTCAACTACATAAGGGATGAAGTTGAAAAGGGAAAGATATGTATTCACAAAGTTCACACCGATCAAAATATTGCGGATCCTCTCACGAAGCTCCTTGAACGGCCAAAGCATGAGGGTCACACTTGTGCCTTAGGACTTCGATATTCTAGTGATTGGATTTGATCTATTTAGTATTTGGATATCGGAACACTTATTATTTTGACTCATTTTAATGATTATGGCATTTTGAGTTATGTTCCATTTTAGCATGTTTAAATCCATGAATAAGTTAATTATTCTAAATGTCCGTAGTCGATCATATTTATGGGAACAAATATGAAGGTAAGAATATTATGAACTCGGGTTGGTGGATATTCATTAGGTATGAATATAGAGCAAAGTGTTGCTGCCAAAGTTCATAGATATTTGTGGATACAAATATTGGACTGACCCGCTCTCAAGTATTACTACATGGAGTCTTTGTGATTGATCATAAGTAATTTTGAGTAAAGGCGAATATCATAGTATCCTCTAACCTGAGATACATATTGGGTCTTGATATTCATCAAATATTATACTTTGACTTGGTTCTTTGCTGTCAGTAATATGACAGTACATAAGGCTAAGCTCAGGTGTGGTTCAAGGTGATTGTGAGAGACGTGTGTAGTCAAGAAGGGATTTGTTCCTCTTATTCGTTGAAAGTTAGATGTCTAAGGCCTGCTAAAGTTAAATCAACAGAGAATGATCACTTTATGCCTCTGGATTTAACATGACATCTGTAACAGAAGGATAAATGATCGTTTCACCTAAATCATGTTCAAGTTAGGTACTTGAAGGGGATGATGTTATTGAATGGCACTTCGTCATACGTATTAGGGGTAGTAAACCGTTGTTAGGTGGTATTTGCTATTTGCATCAATCTTCTATGTATCTTGTGCAAGTGGGAGATTGTTGGAATCGGTATGCCCAAGACACATATTAAATTGATGTGGCTAGTACGTTATGATCCAAGTCGGGTCATACCCAATAACAAGCTAGACAAACACTTATAATATTTATTTATGATATGATCAAATAAATAAATATTAACACTTAGAATATTTAGAAATTGGTTTTCTAAATAATTGCACTTGAGAAACTAATAAATTATATGGATAATTTATTTTGTGAGAATATTTTGTATTGTTATTTAATGGGTTAAATAACATTATAAAAGGTTATGAGATGTTGCATAAAGTTTTGTAAACATATGATGTTATATTTATAAAAGTTATAAATATAATACAAGACATAAAATAAAAGAAAATTTTGAATTTTTTTTTATAAAAATACCCCATAGGCCGGCCCCTTATGGTCTTCCCAAGGTGGGTTTCCACCACTAATATTGCATGCAAGATCTCTAGAATCTCCTACAAGATCATATGTATTTTGATTTATTCTTACACACAATTTTAGAGTAATAATTCAAGTTGCAAGAACTCTTGTGAATACACTCAAATTTTCGGCCAAACATAGTGTTTGTCCAAGAGTTTTTCAAGTTTAATTCAAGTGTTCAAATCCTAGCAAAATCATAGTGTTTGTTGGAAGGCTTGGGCTATACAAGCTTGAGATCTTCTACTTAGAAGATTATCATTCAAGAAGCATCATCCTTATCATCTACTTGTTATTGAAAGGTCGTTTCTTAAAACACCCTATGGTTGTGTTTTTGATAGCATGCATGTTCATATATGGATCCGGGTTTTGGTTTTACATATAAAATTGGTTTTATATCTTGTAAGTAACATGTTTTAAATAACTATTTTGCTGCGTTTTTATTTTATATGGATAAAAATAACTTTGATAAACATGTTAAAAAACCAACACAAAATCCAAGCATAAAACATTGCCATTTTCGGTTAGGACTACAAATACGAATGCTTGCTTTGATTTGTTACATTGTGATATATGGGGAAGATATCGGACCCATTCCTTTACTCAGGCAAACTATTTTTTGGCAATAGTTGACGACTATAGTCGAGTTGTTTGGGTTTTTCTTTTAAGACATAAAAGTGAAGCAAGTAAGTGTTTAATAGACTTTCACAAAAAGGTAAAAATTCAATTTGAAAGGAATGTCAAAAGGATAAGGTGTGACAACGGAGGGGAATTCACATCGAACCATATGTGTCTTTTTATGCTAAGGAAGGGATCGTATTGGAGACCACTTGCCCTCACACGCCTCACCAAAATGGAGTGGTAGAACGCAAGCACAGACACTTACTTGAGACGACACGTGCCCTTAAGTTCGAAGCCAACATACCCACGAGATTTTGGGGAGAATGCGTCATGACGACCGCCTATATCATAAACCCAATTCCTTCCAAGGTGATCGATAACAAAACCCCATATGAAATCTTACATATGCAAGACCCTGATTTTGAACACTTAAAGGTCTTCGGTTGTCTAGCCTGCTATAGGAGTGTCGAAACTAAAGGGGATAAATTGGTAGAAAGGGGGAAACCGGGTGTGTTTTTGGGTTACCCACTTGGAACAAAAGGCTACAAAATATACGACTTAAAGCATGGTAAAATTATTATCTCACGAGATGTTAAATTTGTAGAAAATATATTTCCATTTGCCACTGTTAAATTTGAAGATAGTGAAAAACTTGAATTTTTCAAAAATCATTATGAAGTATGTGTGGATGATGTCACTGTTGCTCAAAACCCATTTGAAATTGAGCATTTCTTGGCCCCAAATCCCACAAATTCTTTTTTTGCCCAAGATCAAAATAATGAGACCATGGACCAACCTTCTTTTGTTGAAACCATGCCTCAACTAAATGTTGATGCTACTAATGTGGAACAAGAGTCCAACTTAGAAGCCCAAACCACATTTTTTGAAGACACTAGCCAAACCACTCAAGGAGAGACTGAGGTTGAAAACATTGACAACACTGAATTGACTAGAGAATGAAGACAACGATCACAACCGAAGAGTCTAGAAGATTATGTCGTCAAACTTCCCCCATCTGTGGACCACGCACAACCTGCCACCAATCATGAGTCATCGACGGTAACACCTTTAACTAATTATGTTGCATATAATAAATTTTCTGATTCTCACACCTAGCGCCCATTAGTTCAAACGATGAGTCACAACATTTTTATCAAGCGGTACAGGATCCAAAATGGAGAGAGGCCATGAAAAAGGAGATGCAAGCCCTTGAAGAAAATGGAACGTGGACCGTTGAGGAACTACTAAAAGGGAAACTTGCAATCGACTCAAAAGGGGTTTATAAAATAAAAGATAAACCAAATGGTGAAATAGAAAGATATAAAGGTCGTCTCGTCGGAAAAGGGTTTACTCAAATGGAGGGTGTGGATTTTCACGACACGTTTGCACCGGTGGCCAAACTTGTAGCCATCTGAAGCTTACTCGCTATTGCAACAAAAAGGGGGTGGGCTATTCAACAACTTGACGTGAATAATGCATCTCTCCACGGTGACTTAAACAAGGATTTTTATATGAAGATGCCTTAAGGTTTTGACAAAGGGGGAGAAACAAGAGTCTGTAAATTGAAGAAATCCCTTTATGGTCTAAAACAAGCTTCGAGGAATTGTTATAAAAAATTCACAAGCGCCCTTCACAAAATAGATTTTAAACAATCTGATGTGCTCGCTCTTCATATACAAGAAAGGTGACACGTACGTTGCAGCACTTATCTATGTCGATGATGTTGTGATTGTGGGAAATGATCTAAGCAAAATACAAAAATTTAAAGACTATTTGGACAAGGAATTTAGTATTAAGGACCTGGGCCCGCTAAAATACTTCTTGGGCATCGAAGTGGCCCGCACAAACGACGGCTTGGTTTTGAGCCAAAGGAAGTACACCCTTGATATTCTCGAAGATTCCGGCATGATAGGATGTCGAGCCAATCCTTTCCCTATGGAGAAAAATCTAAAGCTGACTTGAGACAAAAAAAGAACATCGTGTAGATGCAGTCAATATCGAAGACTTGTAGGGAGACTTCTCCTATTCGGTGAATGTTCTAAGCCTGTTTGTTAGTGATCCTCAACAAATTCACACGGACGCTGTGACACGGGTTCTACGCTTCCTAAAGGCCACTCCAGGTCAAGGCATACTCTTACCAAAAGAGGTAGGTATGAACCTCACTGCCTACTCTGACTCAAACTGGCTCGGATGTCAATTTACAAGGAGGTCAAGGACCAGATATTTACTACTCTTGGGAGGAGCACCTATATCGTGGAAATCAAAGAAGCAATCCCTTGTTTCTCGTTCCTCTGCTGAGGCAGAATATCATGCCATGGCTAGCACGGTTAGTGAGGTTATTTGGATGAGATGGCTTTTAGAAGAACCAGGGGCATCTCCTGATTCACCAACACCTTTGGTCTGTGACAACCAAGCAGCACGCCATATCGCAATCAACTCCGTGTTCCACGAACGTACCAAACACGTGGAAATGGATTGCTACTTTGTAATGTGGAAATGGATTGCTACTTTGTAAGAGAAAGAGTAGAATCATAAGAAATTCAGTCTACCCCCATTGACACCAAGATGCAAGTCGCTGATGTACTTACAAAAGCTCTTGGAACACAACATTTTCACACGCTACTTGATGAGTTGGGCATTTGTGACCTTCACGCTCCAACTTGAGGGGAGTAAATGAAACAAATATTCTTTCTTTGACATATATTCGACCATTACTAGTTGCCTATTCCACTCCTCAATTTCAGCCTCAATTGTTGACTACCTTTTGTTATATAATATTCATCATCGTTGTAATATTCATGACATAATTCCAATACATACACAATTCACGATCCATGAAAACTTTTAAAAAACCAGTACTATACTAGACTGGTACCGAAAATGCTAAACGCCGATACCGGATATCATGTCAGTTTGAGAAATTTGATACCGATTTCAAAGGTCAAACCAGTACGCGGTCTAATTTGCTCATTCCTAGCACGTACACCCTTCTGGTGGTAGGGGCGTAGCTAGAAAAATTTTCCTACGGGTTCGGAAGTAGCCCAAGATTCGATTTAAGGGATTCTATGGGTTCAATGACGAAATTTCTATAAATGCGATGTCAAAATACACCTATATGTAATCCGTACCCTTCCAAGGGGCTACGCCCCTGCTTATGGTATAATTTGATTCGAAAAAATCTTATTTGATTACGAAATTCGAAATCCATTTGACTTCAACCTTCTCTTGAACCGACGATAAAAATCTTCCTATCTAATAAAGCAAAACTTTTGGTGGACACGTGTAAGCACATGAAGCCCCCGCTTTCTTCTTCCCACGTTTCAAAAGCCAGCCTGGTCAAAAACCTTACCTGCTCCCACCTTTCCTTTTTTTCTCCTTCTTCCACTCTGTTCCTTCAGATCATGTTCTCTCTGCTTTTGAATTTTGAAATAGAGGTTTTGAATTTCAAATCTCTACTCTCTCTCTCTCTCTCTCTCAATTCTCTATTCTTTCATCTTACTCACCTCTCTCCTCTCTCTTTATCCTTTTCTTTCTCTCATGTATTGATCACCTTACTGATGTTCATTTCAAATTAGGAGAAATTTTTAAGCATAGTGTACCCTAATTTCATTGCAATTGCAATGTTCAAATACCTTTAAATTCTTTGACATACATTCTCTCTCTCACTTTCCCTTACGATTTCAAAGTTCTTTATGTTTTCTCTCACAAATTCCGGCAGCGGCTGCAATGGTGTTTTGGGCGGTATCTTGGTGGTTAAGGATTGGTGACCATGGAAAAAAGCCCTAGAGCTACTAAGTTTTCTGGTAACAATATCAGACGGATCAGGTAAATCCAGCGAAAAGATTAGATCCGATAGTTAGAATGATGGCGGCGGTTAGGGTTTCTTCATGTTGCTGGTCATCTTTTGGGAGGTATGTTTTACAGGCTGTTGACGTTTTACCATTCTTATTTTCCCCTTTGTCGTTAATGTTCGTCCCCTTTAGTGTCTTACTTCAGATCATAAGGATTCAGTTTACTTCAGATCTGCTCATTTGCATACACCATCTACAATGACATTACTCATTAATAATTTGACCATGATTGTCAAAATCTGAAATAAGCAGTGAAGCCATCAAAGATATTTGGGAATTTCACTTAGAAAGGTATATCATCTTTTAAAATTCTGTTTTTTTTAAGAAAAAGTATTTGATGGTTAGTATTATGTTTTAGTTATGTTTACTTACCGGAATGTTGATCAGCAGAGATCATGGGATGCTTTTTTTAACAATTAGTATGGTTAGGCTTCCACCTTGTGGATTAACAGAACTGGGATCAAATTGGAGTTGAATTGTTTTGTTTGTTTTTTCTTATTACATTTTAGTATCAAAAGCATATTGATCTTATTTTTTTTTTTTTATGAAAACGGCCCAAATTTTTATTATCCGCTTTGGGCCTCCAAAAAACTTGACCCGGCCTTGGCCGTGTTCATGTCAACCAGTGAGTATTCGTGTCGTGTTCGGTTCATATGTCGGATGGATTTCAAGTTTGTCTCGTGTTCGGGTTCGTGTCATATTTTTTGTATCATGTCGGGCAGACCCACCAACCAGCCAACACAACCCGTTTAACACCTCTACTTGTGTGTTGGTTACAAAAGCATATATGTTGATGTAGAGCTGAAGCATAAAATATAAAACATGAGAAAAGTTCACAATTTCTAAATAAGGAAATTGTTACATCAAGCCCAGAAAAATGACGCAAACCAGGTATGGGGTTTGTCACTACATCCAACCTGTTACGCCATATAAAAAAGTTATGGTCATTTTAAGTCCAGCCTTTTTCTAGCCCACTTGCTTCTATCTAGTTGGTCCATATACGAGTCCGTCAATTCTTAGATCAGTTAAGTATGTAGTTCGTGAATACTAATTAATAAAAGAGGAGATGTCTGCATTTTTTGTGTGTGTGTGGACATAATTGAAGCCATTGAGTATGTGTTAGTACAATTTTGGTGATGATTTTGTTAAACTGAAGCTTCTTTTTAAATAATAAGGTCTTTCTATATATTGTTTAGGGCCTCGTCGAATTAGATCCAGAGGATGTTAGGAGGAAGTATATGAACTTCAAGACTTTTGATGTTGTTGAGGATTGTTTAGATCACTATTTTTTAAAAATCAAAATCATCATGGTTGCAGAAAAGTGTGGTTTTAACTAAAAAATTACAACTTTATTAAATGAATTTTGTTTTTTTTATGCTTTTTATGAAATTTGCAGCCACCAAAAAGCCGGTCTAAAAAGATTCAAGAAGAATGAAGGATTCTTGATAGAGATTTGTCTGGTTTCTTCCACCTAGATAGGAAGATTACGTCTGGGTTGATTTAAGTTTTGTTGTTGGTTGCAGATATGATGTGTGTTAGGCTTTATGAAGGGAGAGTCCGAGAATGGATTTTTTAAGAGCTGTGATAATAGGAGTAGAAGAGATTCCCTAAAAACTACCCTAATGATCCACATGTATGTCTTCATACATCTATCCTTTTTTAGTTTATATCATATGGTTTTGATATTATTAACAGGGTTGATACAACTCCAACATATACCTTTCCACTTTTTTTTTGCAAAAACGTCACTTGATCCGATTTTATTATACTAAAAATTGTTTATAATGCACGTATATGTGAAATCAATGAGAAACATTGGCCGGTAGCATGCTGGTTTAAATTTGTGGAGGTTGAGTATAGGTGGATGGATATGCCATGTAGACTCTTTTCTTGACGTAGAAAGCCACCTTATTAACTTTTTTTTATAGTTCTATATACTAATATATATGATTTTATATAATTTTTAAAAAGTTATTCCTGTTAGCTTTTTCGCACATTTGGAATGACTATTCATAAAATTTTGACCTGTTTAAGAGCATTCACATTCCTTCCCTAGAGTTTTGTATGTTATGAAAAGTGGTTATGGGGGGTTGTGAGTGAAGGAGAGAGAAAATATTACTGTTTATCTGTAAATTTAAGGGGATATTGTTCACCCCCATAAATTTTTTAATATTTTTTAAAGGTGGTTGTGAGTGGAGGGTAAATAAAATGTAATGATAATGGTAGAAAAAAGTATTATTTAATGGAAAGGAGAAAGAAAATATTGTGTTCTTTAGTGTAATTATAGAAATGAAGATGGGGAAAAGAACGTGAATGCTCTAAGTAGTAATAAGTCATTCTTTTAAAAAAAATCTTAAGTACTTATATTTCATACAAGTTTAGGGACCTTTAATACGACATTGGATTAAGGGATTTTTTTCATGAAAAATGAGAAAACATATTGGTAGAAAATATATTAACTCTAATTGTTTTTTATGTGACAACTTTTAATAATAATGTCAAATTGTTGACTTTTAATGTGAGTCATTCTTTTTTTTTTTTTACATTTTAACTTGTATTTCATACAAGTTTAGAAACTTTAATACGACAAAAATGATTAAAGAACCTTTTTGTGCAAAATGAGAAAGTATATTAGTTTTTATGATACTAACTCTATTCGTTCTTATGTGACAAGCTCTAATAATTTAAATTCTTTTCAGCAAGTGCATTATCACTCTGGGGCACTAAGAATTAATACAAATCTATATAGTAAGGGCAAAGTTTGCTTGTGCCTTCTAAACACTTGGCGAGGTTCCAAGAATGAGAAATAGACGCCTACCGTTTCAACTATGCTTCAAGGTTTGGTCTCTATACAGCGTATGATTTTGAATGCAAAGCCCTATTGAAATGAACTCGGAGATGAAGCTATTAGTGGCTCGGTTTATAGTTAAAAAAGCATCGTACATTAATTTACTCTCTAAAAACTATGGTTTACACCATGACGAAACCACCTAAGGTATGACTGCAATGGTTACCTATAAGATGCTACCTTTTTGTTGAAATTTGAGTTGTGTTTTATCTAAAACGGGTCGTCGATATAGAAGTGTTTGCTATAAAAACAAGGGATATTGGATTTTTATAACTCCAACTTTCACCAATTGGCCATTAACACTTTAAACTTTCAATTTGTACACCAGCACTCCCAACTTTCAACTTATTGGCTGAGAACACTCCCTAACTAACTGAACCCTAACCCAGTTAGTTTTGCTGATGTGGCATCTGATGTGTCTCATTTTGCTGACGTGGCAATTGATGTGGCTTTTTTGCTAACGTGGCAAATGACATGGCATTTTTGATGACATGGCAGCTGATGTGGCAGCTGACATGAGCTAACTGGGTTAGGGTTTAATTAGTTTGGGAGTGTTAACAAGTTGAAAGTTGGGAGTGTTGGTGTACAAATTGAAAGTGGGAGTATTATTGGCCAATTGGTGAAAGTTGGGGTTATTAAAATCCAATATCCCTAAAAACAATGTGTTTAAAGTCATCTGAAGCTAATTTATACTTTAATAGCATATTCAACCTCCTAAATTATGTTAAGTTATACTTTAGTTCCGTATAAAAACTTTTGGGTAGTGATCGTTATGGGTTTTGTTTGATAATTTGATGTATTATGGATGCAGCTTTTTGAAGACCAGGTGATTGGTCATTTTCGTGGTCGTGCACATAGCATTCTGATAACGTGTAGAGCGTATTACAAGAAAGGCTTGGGAGTCAAGTGCGGTATTGTTGTGACTACGGAGACCACGAGTTCGCGGAAGAACAACAAAGAAGTTATGAGTACTTGAAGACACTCGTAGGAACATTTAAACAAATAGTGGCGGAGGATCTGGAGGAGTTTGTGGCTGAAGCCGAAAATAAACGGTTCAATTACAAAATAAGAAAACAAGAACCTAACTCACAAAATATTGTTGGGTTTCGACATCTAAAACAGATGTTGTATGGAATTTTAGCCCGTATAAGGTCTAGATATGAGGATTGGTGGTTTTTTTTAATAATTTTTATGTTTCCGTTCCTTGTCTTTTTTAATTATGACTTATAAATAGTTAAATATGCTTTTATTATGCATGTACAAATTAAACAACAAACATGGTGTATAAAGAAGTCTTTAACAACGTGTGATTTTTTCATATTAATTTCTTTTGATTCATCTTAATTTAATGTATTTTATGGTGAGGTTTATGTCATCACATCATTGTAAGATTTCCCACTTAATACATGGTCGGGCGTTTTTCCGGTCAAAAGCTTAAGAAATTGGATCCAACAAGTTTCATTCACAAATTTGGGTATTGATTTCCAGTGGAATAGTTGGTGTCTAATCAAGATTAATTTCTTGGTATGGAGGCTGATTCAAGACCGGATTCCTACTGCGGTCGCTCTTGAAAGAAGAAATGATCATCTGCCTTGTACCCGGTGTAAGCTATGCAACGAAGATGAAGAAACGACACTCCATTTTTTCAGCTCTTGCTTTGTCGCGCAACAGGTTTGGGATTATATTAGTCGCCACTGTAAGAATATATCCTATATATGTTTTGGAACTGCAAGATTTGGTGCACATTCATAACCGAAACTGAGGCTCGAAGTTGTGGAAAAAGGTTCTCTATTTGGTTAACTGCCGTTTGGGGTCTGTGGAGATGCTAAAATGACGTATTTAATCGGAAGACGACAAACAACAGCAAATCTTATCAAGGAGATCCGGCTTCTGGCCATTTTATGGTTGCGAAGTAGGTCAAAATACCGTCTCTTATGTGGGAAAACTGGGTACATTTTGAATTATCAAGCTTGGGGTTTTAGATTGTATGTTTGGTGTACAGTATGTTATTTAGTCAGCTATGTTTTTGTATTTTTTGGTGAAAAATGAAGATTTTTGTTGACCTTTAAAAAAACACCAATACTATAACTAGAATAAAAGCGAAAGTAAAATCTAATTAAAGTGACCGACTATGCATTAGTTTCTGTGATCATTGTAGCCACTATACACATGTGGAGTTCCAACTAATAATGAACTTTTTTCATGTTGTCTTTTTGGAGACTGATAATGGATGATATCTATAGCATAAATTGCAAAGCTGAGCTTATATTAATGTAATTTGTAATTTTATTTATATTTCTTTTATTCATAGAGATTGACTTGAATAATTTGAATTGTTTAACCCGTGAATTACAGGTATTTTGTGGAGAATTAATAGTATTGCAATTTCTGTTACTTATTGCCATATTGAAGTAAATGTTCTAAGTAATTTAATTTATGTTTTTTTTTTCTTTTTGGTAAGGTTTGCCAAACATGAGTCTTAGCATGAAGAGATATCAGGTTAAAAATCATAAAAAAAATACTTTATAGATATAGATTTTTTAAACATAACCCATAACCCGTGAAACTCGCGAGCATATCTAGTCATGTAATATTTAAAAAGTATCATGTAATATTTAATCATGATATTTAAAAAGTATCATGTAATATTTAAAAAATAAAAGCTTATATCATAAACTTGTTTCCATTCCATATCGGCACATCTCAGCTCCATCGGATCGCCGCCGCACTCCACCACCGCTCCTCATCCGTTGCCGCCACCGTCTCCTCCGCTCAATTCGCAACCGGTGCTTCTAAAAGTCAGATTAGGTTTCTTCAATTGCGTAACCATTACCGACTACATCCATACGATTTATCTAAATTCATAAGCCCTAGAACGATTGTGTTATCATAAGAGCTTTACTCTGCTCGAAAACATCAAGTCGGACGACGTCGTTTTTATTATTGCCTGTTTGGCTCTAGCTATCTAGTTTTTCTGTAAGTTTCGCTACATGATTTAACTTGCTTGATTAGTGTGGTTGTTTATTATTAGATTTAGATAAGTATTTTTTGAATTAGGTGTGGATTGCTTGATACTTTTATTGTTTTTATTTTGTAAATGGTTAGTTGAATTATTTGATTATTTTTCAAAATAAGTGGCCCTAATCAACCTTGATTTTGTGATTGATTGATATTAATGTGGGTGTTGTTGTAAACAAGTTTTTATATGTTTCTGTTTGCTTAAAGTTTTGGTCAAGTTTATTGTTTACTGTTTACTCCTCTAGTTTTTACCAACTAGATGTACATAGGGCAATATAGTCTTGGGATCTTGGTTATTCACACTATACACTAAAAAAAGAAGTCATGGAGGCTGTCGAAAAGAGACCCGTTTATCTTTATAGTAAGCCTCAGATAACAGAAATGTTGATGCCTATAAGGATGCATTGGAGGGGTTGAGTTCGATTATTGGTTATGCTAATAAGGCTAGTAATAATTTTGTGACTTTAAAGCATTTGAGAGGGTTGGGTTGTGGGGTTGTTTTGGTTAGTGGGAATGAACTTAGGTTGGCCCTGGTTTTGATCCTGCCAGGTATTAAAGTTGTGTTTATTTTAATCAAGATTTGGTTATAAGTGTTAGAATTAGGTGGTGTTTGGTATTTGGTTTCGATGGTAATAATGTCATATGAAATTGTTGATGTCAGATAATTGTAGGACAATTTATGATTATATGCTGTTTGAAGTTGTGATGATAGCCTATTCTGATTCACTTTGTAAGTTTGCTCGGCTTGGCTTAGCTCGTGAGTGTTTTTCAAGCTTAAGCTTGGCTTGTTTGGTGTTCTCTTTAAGCTCGAGCTTAGCTCAAGAGTAGTTTTTTAAAGCCCGAACTTAGCTTTGGTAGTTTTTCAAGCTTTTAGCGTGTTGATCTCGAGTGACTTGACTTGTTTACATTACTGATTCTGATTGTTTTAAAGATTAACGATTTTGATCTTTGCTTCAGTTGCATTGTATAAAGATAATTTATAGATTGTGAGTTTTGCTTCAGTTGCATTGTATTATAACAATTTTGTTACATCAAATATGACCATATTTACAACAACCAAAAGCCACACTGGTCCCCTGGTGCAATCCAAACACCAGTTCTAGAAACCTTGCAAAGTTGCAAACAAGCTTGTCTCGGTTCGGTTTAAGCTCGGCTTGTTTTGAGCCAAGCTCGAGTTCTCGCGAGCTAGGAATTTTTTTTTTATTTACATTTTATTTTTTTTATTTATTTAACTTTTTTGATTTTATATTTTATATATTTTTACAAATTTTATTTTTTAATTTTTTTCTATTTCTTGCATGTATATTTATAATTTTTTCGTTTATTATTATCATTTACTTAATTAATTTGTGTTTTCATCTCATCTTAACCCGAATGCATCCTGGCCCAAACCCATCCTAACCTATGACCCAAACCCACCCAACTTACCCGCTTTGCCACCCATAGTATAAACCCTCGAGTTAGTTTTGGTATACCTGTGTTTTTTGTTTGCTATTTCAAGTGTTTGCAAAGTGGGAATTGTGTCTTGTTTTTTTGGTCATAATTCTCCAATTTTCTACATCTGTAAACTGAAATGGCTAAATTTGTTGTAATTTACTCGATAGTTGTTAAAAGCCATCACCTTTTGCGCTAGGCCCATTTTTCAGGCTAGGCGAAGCAATTGCGCTTTAAGTCGAGGCAATTGTGCTTTAATTCTCCAGGTGATAGTTCAGGCGTACGTAGATTCCGGCGCAATTCCTAGATTCTAGAGTGTCTTCGGCCAACTTCTCTAAATTCCGGCAAGATTCCAGCCGGAATTCTATGTTTATCTAAGAAAAACTACTTTTCTACACCAAGACACTGATATTTTAGAACTTTTGGTACTATATAGATGATAGTAAATGTTATATATTAGCTTTTGATAACTATGATTTACTCATGAAAACATGAACTTCGGAGTAGTAATGGCTAATGCAAACTTGAAGTATGTTTAAAAGGTTCACGCGATTGTTGCTGGCATGCAAACTTAGGTGTAGTAATGACTAATTTCATACCGAGACTATATTTTTAAAGTTGTTTTGGTAAATTGATGTGCATGAAATGGCCTTCCTAAGGTTGAAGTTGTTATTTGTTACTTTAACTACATTAACTCTTTGTTTTTCAGTGTGTTAAAGTCATTTACTTAGATTTCATTTAGCTTAGGGACTTCACAGCTGTTGAGCGATGTGGATTTAGTCGAGTTTTCACTAATCTTTTCTGTGTGCTGATATTATAGTTTCCGAATGGACTATGGAGTATCTTTGGCCATCTCAGATAGTGATTTAACGCATTTTCATTAATTATGGCGATTACACTTATGCTTAATTTATAAAATTAAATATTATCGTGTGTACATACTAATAAAAATTGCATTTCATCGGATACAGAAGTTAAACAAGGATCATGGTAGCTCCATCATCAGGGTCAAGCTCACTCAAGGAGTATCTAAAAAGATATCAAAGCAATGACGACGAGGAGAAAAAGAAGAAGAAGAAGAAAAACAAGAGCAAAACCAAGCCTACTATGAACGGTCTTGTTGTCGTTGATGAGGATCCCGTTTGGCAAAAGCCAGTTCAGATCGAAGAAGAAGATGACGAGTCACAAGGTATGCAACTTAAATATTCGATCCATACGATTATAGTTTAGTATTTAATTTTTTTCTTCAAGAATGTAAACAAAAACAACCTTTTTGTTATACAGATGAGGAGAAGCCACAAGTTGATGAAGATATCGAAGTCAAACGGATGAAGAGATTAGAACAAATTAAAGTCCGACGCCCTTTCGGTTCCATTTCCGAAGACGGAAGCGGTTGGGTTTCCGTGTCTGATAACGCTAAAAATTCGACTGCGGTTGACTCGAATCATGATATCTCACCACCACGTAAATATAAGGCTCACAGTGACATCACTGACATGTCATCGCCTAGACATGAACGCGACCCTTCTACGTCTGTCATAGATTCCGACATGTCGCCACCTCGTAAATGTAGGGTTCGTTGCGATACACCTTCCCCAGAACCAAATGCTGATGACATGTCACCACCACGCCGCCACCATACGAAATCAAGATCACCACCAGTACCACGTCGCCATGACACCGACATTTCACCTCCTCGTAGGCAAAGGGCTCGTTTTGATACACCTTCCCCAGAACGGAATGCTGATGACATGTCACCACCACGCCGCCACCATGCGAAATCAAGATCACCACCTCCACGTCGCAATGACACCGACATTTCACCTCCTCGTAAACAAAGGGCTCGTTTTGATACACCGTCTCCTCAACGTAACTCAGATCCCGATCTTTCACCTCCTCGTCGGCGGAGTCAGCATAGGGTGGGCCCACGCGCATCTGCAGTCGATCCAGATCTTTCTCCACCAAGAAAAAGAAGAGATGATACTGATAGACACCGACAATCAGTTTCAGCTTCTGATCTTTCTCCACCGAGAAAAGCTGTGAAAGAATCGGATCGGCCTAAAACTGGATTAGTTAGCGGTAAAGATATAAAAGAAGAAATTACTAAAGCAAAGAAGGAAGACTGGTTGAGGTAATTATCCATATTCTTCGTTTTGCTCGATTATTGTTATACATCTAATCGGTAAAACTGTTTGTAGAAAGTCAAATTTACCCTTTACTGATCAGTTAAATTGCATGTAGGTTTCAAAAGATGGATCCGTCTATAAGTGGCCGAAACGCTGAAGGCATACGACGTGACAAGAAAACAGGTTTGTTTAAAATTTCTAAACATTGTTTTTATTTTTCTGTAATCTGAGTATCGTGTAAAGTATAACGTGGTTACACTTTGGGATCTTTAAAGGGGCACGCTTGACAAAAGAGCAGATTGAAGCACTTCAAAAGAAAGATGAGAAGCCAAAGGTACTGCACTACTTGTTTTGATATTACATTAATTCTCTAAAATTAGAGTAAAATGCCATTTCGTTCCTGAGGTTTGACCAGTTTTGCGACTTTCGTTCAAAGGGTTGTTTTTCCGCATCTGGATCCAAAAGGTTTGAAATATTGCCATTTTTGTCCGGCTCGTTAACTTCATCCATTTTTTTCATGTCAAAGGTATTTCTGTCTTTTTGTGAACTTAAAGGGCAATTCGGTCTTTTTACATAAAGTGAAAAAGACCGAATTGCCCTTTAAGTTAGCAAAAAAGATGGAATACCTCTGACTTAACGGAGAAAAGTGGATGGAGTTAACGAGCCGGATGAAATTAGCAAGATTTCAAACCTTATGAATCCAGATGCGGAAAAACAAACCTTTGGACGAAAGTCAAAAACCTGGCCAAACCTCACGGATGAAAATGGCATTTTACTCCCAAAATTATTCATCTATGTTTTTTGATATTACATTCTCATTTACTTATGAATGTGTTTGTTTTGGGTTATGTTATGTCTTTTATATCTAACGTGTCAAATGGGTAAAATTAAAAGACTTGGATAAAAAGGAAAAGGTTCAAATGGGTTAAAAGGTCATTCCACGCGTATTTTTAATGCGTACAGTCGCTAAGTGGTTGCATTTAATATTCTTAAGAAACACTATAATTTGTGTTAATAGCTTCTCATGCAAAAGATTACGTAAATTATAAAAAAAATGTTTTGTTAACAGGAGATAAAGTTGGAATGGGGCAAAGGTCTGGCACAAAAGCGGGAAGCTGAGGCAAGACAAAAGGAATTAGAACTTGAGAAGGCGAAACCGTTTGCAAGGACTAGGTATGTCCTGCGTTTTAATTTTCAAATTGGTCACTAATGTAACATATAATGTGGACTAAAGATTTTATTTTTTTTTAATCTTACATGTGGTTGCATCTTATGTTTTCAGAGATGATGATGATCTTAACGATATCCAGAAGAATGCAATCAGATGGGGTGATCCGATGGCATATTTAGTGAAGGTATATAAAAAAATTATTTGGTACTGAATAAATATAGTTTTTGTAAGTATATTCAAATTAATCAAAAAGTTAATATAAAAAATTGACAGCAAGTGTCCCAACCCAAACAAAAGTTACCGTTTTGACTTGACTTTGTTTTTGCTTTGTATTTATGACATGATTTTATTTACAGATTATTTTATTACTTACGCTCTTATTTGTCATACTTTTCAGAAGAAGCAATATGAAGTAGTTCTTCCAGATATAGGATATAATGAGAAGATGAAAGAGTCTGGATTTATAGTTCCTCAACAAATTCCTAACCACAGCTGGTTGAAAAGGGGGTTAGACGCTGCACCAAACCGCTATGGTATCAAACCAGGACGCCATTGGGACGGTGTTGATCGTAGTAACGGTAAGTCTTAACGTCACATTTAGTTATTCAGATGCTCGACATTTGTTTTTTGATTTTTTTTTTCATTTGCATTTTTATTTCTCAAGAAACAATGATAATATTCATTTTAATTAACATATTTTGTTCTATGGTTATGCAGGATTTGAGAAGCAGATGTTCAATAGACAAAATGAGAAGCAAGCTACAGAAAGAGAAGCATACTTGTGGTCAGTAGCTGATATGTGAAAAGTCAAATTTCCGATGCTCATGAGTTATTGATACTCGTCTTGTACCCAAGTTGCGGTTTTGTCACAACTCACATCTTTGACACCTTTACAAAACCTTTGGTCGCCCGGTCTGGACCTTTGATCCCTGTTTTTGCTTGCTTTACACCAAGTGGGATTACAATGTCACTTTGTACCTAGTTTTTGGAAAGAAATGTGTAATCTGATTGTATGCATTTTGCCTAAATACATGAATGTAGAAATGTTTGATGGAGTGGCATCAATTCGGGCTCTAGCGCATAACTCACCATATCCAATATGAGCTGGAAGTTGAGCTCAGTGTTTACCTTGTTTGATGACTTGGTTTGGGGGTTTTTTTTTTTCATGCAACTTTAATGACTTGTTTTTTTTATTTTTATATATCATATTAAGTTAACAACAATCTGTGTTAAATAATAGGAGTATTGATAGACCAAAAAACGAGCTACTTTGGTGTATGGTAATGCTAAGACCATACGGTATGGAACGTTGTTTTTGCGGTGGCGTGGTGTTGTTTTTGCGGTGGCGTGGTGTGTAGATGGGGTTTTTTCTATCGGCGTGGAGGGCTTTGGTTTGGTGATATGGCGACTCTTAATTGGTGAGTGTTGTTTGGGTTGGTTTTGATTGTTTTTTTTAAACGGCACTTTCATGCCCCTCTCACTTTGAGCTAGTTTTGACCACGTCCCTTTATTGACGTGGCCGTTACGTGGCGCTTAATGTCTCCCTCTTCATGCCCTCCCACACCACACCGTATAGTCTAAGGCTGTCTTGGTTTTTTAACATTGTCAACCAATGTGTCTTCTAGTCCTACTCCTAGAGGCCTGGTTGTATGGTGCTTCTTTTCCTTGCAAATATGGTGGGTTCAATATCACGCAAGTGCAATTATGATGGTAATTTTTTGGATGACAATTTTCTTTTAATCTCTGTTGTCTGTGGGACTTGAACCCAACACCTCTCCTTCCCTTTAAAGGCTTTGTGTTTGCCAATGATCACCACGCTATTGGTAACTATGATCGTATTTAGGTGTAAAAAATGTTGTTAATGTGTCTTGTATACAAGCATAAAGAATGCATAGCCTTGTGAAGTTGGCTTCTTTAACCTGCAACCCAGTTTATAGCTTCTTGTTTCAAAAACTTTGGGGAGTGGATCTTTTAACCAGCATTTATTACTTTATGTATTAAATATAAAATCAGTATCTAATAATGAATATGATAGCAACATAAAAGATATGGAGTGTTGGACAAATATAGTGTGAAAGAGAAAGTTAAACGATTATTATAGTCATGTATCACAATTATAGCTACATGTTTTTATACGATTTTTACAATTTTATACTTCAAACTATTCGAGTTTATATTTAATATGATATTAACCCACCTCATATGTTGCACTATTAAAAGTGCACCTCATAGTTTCATTTAATTTTTTAACTAATGCTTAAACTAATTTTTAAACTGAACTTATTTCAGTTAAATATGTTAATCAAATCAAGAACATCAAGTTATCAAGTACCTTGTAATACTTGATGCGAGATGCAAATAATTGTCACACGTTTGCTACCTTAATTAAATGGAGAATAATTCTTTTGATAAATATGTACCACAAGAACAATTTTCATTCATTTTTCAATAATTCACGTATTTGTTATCGTCACAATTTTCGTTCTGGACATCCATTAACCATAACTTATCGATGACACTTTTACATTCATTTCAACTATATTTCTACGAGTGAAACTTGGGAGCTAAAAAAATATAAAAAACTACGTTAGCTTTCCTTTATAAAAAAAAAATTACACTTCGACTTCAGCCCTTTAGTTCCACTCATAACTCGTGACCCATGGGCTTTGTCTAACACCCGGATTCCATTTGAAAGGGTTATAGGGTGTTAGATACGGGTGTCAATCGTATCGGGTTGTAAGGCTGACTCTGAGCATCGCCGGATGGGGCCCCTTTTTCTAATTTTATATATTTATATATAAATTATATATACCACATGAAACAAACTAAGGGAATAAAATCGATTTGTCCCAGTGGTTAGCTTGATGCCATATTTGAATATTAGGTTGCGGGATTGAATCCCTGCTCGTGCGCAACTTTTTATTTATTTAGTTTTTTTTTCATTGGTGATTGAAGTTTATAAAAAATCTTAGATGTAGCTTTCTTTTAGTCATAAATGTTATTAATTCATTAGTATATTATTTAAAGGAAATGTGCTAGAACTTAACTAATTTTTTTCTATATTAATAATTAAATTTAATTCAAATTTTACTAAAATTATGTAAACTTAATTCAAATTTAACATAACAAAATATTATAATTTTAGCTTTTATTTTTGTTGATCTTTTGCATTCTTTTATTTAACTAAGTTGCATCGTGTCTCTGCCGCAACGCGCGGAATAACTAATATAAAAACATTTTTCTAGTTTAGGCCCACCCTCTCATTATCATTTGATTTATTTTAGGTCTACTAAACATTTAAACCATCTTTTAATTAAACTCATTTACCATTTACCCAATTATGCATTATATAGATTATATTTCTAAACCAAATAAAAACTAAATCAAAGGGGAGCCAATGCATTACGCAAATATAAGTCTGAATTTTCAGGGGGCCAATTTTTATACTTGCCTGGGGTCCTAAAGTTTTTTTAGGATTCTCAGGGACGACCGTGTCAGGTTGTCAAGTTGAAGGGATCCATGTTAAACAGGTGAACCTGAACCGAACCATATATTTATAAGTTTGTGTCGTGTCATGTCATGTCGAAAAACATAAAATTATGTCAGGGTTGACCTTTCTAAAGCTTATTTGCAAATATGAATTATTACATATGAACTTGGTAACAAATTTAACAACTAATGACCCCCACTAAAATCAACCTTTCTAATTGTTTTTGTTTCCTTATCACTCATTTCTAATTGATAAACTTGATTTTATATAGTAAGCTCAACAATAGAAGAATCAAAGGTTAAAGGAGAATAAATCATTACTTTGAACTAATGACTGAAATGTTGAAAATGAAAAGTTATGAAGAGCTAGAGAAAATCAATTTCACTACTACAGATGAATAGTTAGAATGGATATTAAAATTCAAAATATCAAACTTTATAAATTAAAATTGGTTAAACAACCCCATAAAATATAAATATAAAGGTTTTAAAAACCCATAAACTTAACCACGTTAATACGTCAACCAATTTATTAAAAAAATCATGTTCGGTTTATCATGTTTAATAAATGGGTTATATTAACCGATCCAAAACCAGACCTTTGTATTCTTGTCGTGTAAAGAATTACCACCCCCTGGTCGCTATTTCTTAATGCTAATGTCTCCTACCTAAGAATTGCCCTGTAATAATCACAACTAGACGTCATTGGTCATTGCCAGTCCCACCTTTGAATATTCCCCATGTCAGTCCCACCTTTCACCTATTTGTCCTCCATCGGTCCTTGGTTAAAAAAACTTAATGGAGTTAAGTTTTTTTTTTGAATTACAAGCT
Organism: Scalesia atractyloides; assembly: GCA_947069175.1. Lineage (NCBI taxonomy): Eukaryota > Viridiplantae > Streptophyta > Magnoliopsida > Asterales > Asteraceae > Scalesia > Scalesia atractyloides. The sequence continues at coordinate 23,465,264 of CAMTDV010000015.1, read as the reverse complement.
GACGTTTTAGGGCTTTTGATTAGAACGGGAATATGAGTTAAATGATGTAAAACTTACCTTGAATTGTGCTCCAAACGATGAAAATGTTGCTTCAATTTAGGTGTTTAAACTTCTAATTAACAAAAGTCAAGTCGTTTGGAGCACTGTTTCGATGTAAGTTTTACATCAATAGACTCGTATCTTCGTTTTGATCAAAAGCCCTAATACGTTAGTTTGTAATTCGAAAAAAAACTTAATTCCGTTAAGTTTTTTTAATTGGGGACCCGTGAAGGAAAAATATGTGAAAAGTGGGACTGGCATGGGGAATATTCAAAGATAAAACTGATAATGACCAATAACGTTTAGTTAGGATTATTACAGGTCAATTCCTCTTTTATTAAAAATACGTAGAAAGAATAGAATTGGCTGCTTTATTTGTAAGTCAGGATCATGTGGTCTAGGAAGCAGGAACATATATGGTAACGGTTGATATTTTGATTAAACAATTAAACTTCAAGAGGGGTTAGGTAAAGTTGCACCCTATCTCATTGACACGTATGAACAAAACGAATACACAAGGTTGAGACAAGTTTCTATTAATGACTAATTAAGATATGCAACGTAATTAAATCTTTTAATCTGTTAGTTATTATTTCTTGTTTTAAGGAATGTAAGAAAACAGTTTTCCTTAACGTTTTTTTTTTGTATCTGTTGTATGTGAAACTTGAATATAAATCCTCCCTTCTCAAACCCAAATATTTAAAGGTTTCGTTTTTACTAATTGACCACCACCAATTTGTCTATTTGTTTAGTGTGCGCAACAACCACCCCAATGAAATAAATCACTTCTCCTATTTTTAGAACTTGGTTATAGTATTTGTTAGAAAACTAATCACCTTCATATTCTTAAACACGTTATGTTACTAGGTATTAAAATCCTAAACACGTTTTGTTACTAGGTATTAAAATTGAAACGTGTGCTTGATTATAGGTTATCTATTCGTGTTGTGGTAAAGCAAGTAAATATATAGTTTTGTAAAACAAGGTACACGTTATAAACGCATTTCCATGCAAAGTAATAAATAAAATGTTTATATGTTTATGTATTTCCTTAAATCCTGTAATCTAGGTTTTATTAAAAGAATTAGAGAACAATCCATCAAGCAAGTTACATTTTAAACATGTTTCAACAGACAATATCAAAACTACAAAGCTTATTTGCTACTATTACGATTTATGAGACCCGGTAATCATTTACTTTAATTATTATATTTCACACATACAGACATAATAAACTATGATCTAACTTATCGATCGTTATGCAAGTGTTGTCATACAACATAATGTAGCGTTAATTCGCTGTGATGTTTTAAGTGCATGGTGGCATATCCGGAGGTGGTGGCAACATCGATTCCCCTGGCCTTCTGCCATTCTTTGTAATGAATGTCATCTCCATTCCTCAACTTATATGACGCTCGAGGTGACAATGCATCAACCATACTCCTATAACCAAAATAGAAATTAGATCAACTCACACATATGGACACAAATTAAATAACTAATATATAGACTAGATCAATTGACACACACGGACCATATGGATACAAACTGATATGTTTATAAAAGTCAAGGGGTCAGTGTAATATTTAAAATGTAACTAAGGGACACTGATGAAATTAAAAAACAGTGCCAGACCAAATCTATAAAATTTTATAATTAGGAAACTATCAGCCTTGAATCTAACGCATGCAAATTAATTATTAACTAGGTGGACTACCCGCGCTCTGCAACAGAAATTCTGTCTATTACAGAACCAACACTCGATACAACAACTTATTAGAGAAAAACTAAATTAAATGCGAACTAAATGAGTTAAAGCATATATAATTTAAAGTATAAGAGATGGAACGAAAATTAAAAAAAATTATAAAATCAAGTTATCATTCATACTCCATCGCGTAATATAATATATAATATAATCTAATGAAATAAAGTCTCACCTGGATTATCAGCCTTGAATCTAATGGCGGACCAACCATTTTTAGGAACTGCAATGGTCTGTTGAAGAGGAGGATCCACAAGATTAAAACCCAAACGATCCTTCTATTAAAGTTACCAAATCCCCATCCAACAACATAGAAACTATGCCCATGCAAATGCATAGGATGATCAATCCCTGCAACCAAATTTGTTCCTTGAAACACCAGCTCCACCGTGTCCCCGAATTCAAGTACTTCCACCTCGGAAGCATTCAACGGAGTCTCCAACGATTCATCAATGTCACTCGCCGTGAAGTTGAAAAACAAAGGTGGGAAATTTGGGAAATTAGTTCCATAGACACCATTTATTCTTCCATAGTAAGCATCAAGTAAAGAAATGTTTGGAGTCTCAAAGGTTATGTTGTTTACACTTGCTGCAAATCTCAATCCGCGAGGTCCTTGACATGCGTTATTCGGGCATGGCAATGTGTTAATCGAGAGTGTGAACAAGAAGTTTCGTGTGATCTTCTTTGGAACATCTATAGGATGAGCACGCGTAGCTAAACTCCTAAGGCTTCCGGTGAAGTTAACAGATGCACTTGTGTCATTGACCTTTGGAAGATGTGGGAAAACTGGATGCGAAGATGATTTTTTGTAGCCTTTGTATTCGATAATGGCGGTTGTGGTGGTGTTGTCGAAGCTAATTGCGGGATGGCTATTGTATGGTTTAGCCGCGATGTAATATCGACCGATGGGTTGGTTGGCTTTGAACAAAAGATCAATGGTTTGGCCAGGGGAAATGACGACGTAGTCACTTTTTAGCGGCTTGGTGTAGGCGCCATCAGTTCCTACAACGGTTACTTCATGGCCTCCAATAGCCCAAAACATGAAAAGGTTCATTGCAGCATTGACCATTCGAAGCATATAAGTCTTTCCATATTCCACAATGAATTTTGTTGTTTCTGAAATTGAAGATTAGACATAACCACATGTTTATAGTAAAATCACAAATTTACTGACGGACCAATGGATCCAACTAGCTTAATCAGATTAAAACCTGTTGTGCCAAAAGACATTTGTCACACTCTGGTTGATCGGTAATAGTAAAAAGTCAAGGCTATTTTGTTAAGTTCGTATGTTAAAATGGATATTTACTAAGCTATAAGAGTAAGGCTGCAAACGAACTGAACGAACACGGTTTGTTAAGAAATATATGTGTTCACAAACTGTTCATGAACGCTTACCGAACGAGATTTTATGTTCGTGTTTGTTTGTTAAGGAAATGAACTTGTTTGTGTTTGTTTGTTAATTTTAGGCAACGAATGAAAACGAACGATGATGAACACAAATAGTAACAAACGAACACAAAAATGTTCATGAACAAAATATATAATACATTGACACTTATTAAATATTTTATTTGTCGGAATTCTGAAATATTTTAAATAAAATATAAAAGCTAAAAACACTAATAAACTATGGAACACAGACGAACACGTTACCGAACGTTCACGAACATAAATGAACGAACGCACGGTATGTTCATGTTTGTTCATTTAACTAAACGAACGAAAAGTTTTGTTTGTGTTCGTTTGTTTGTTTAATAAACGAACAAAAACAAACGAACATCCCGCAGAACGATTCACGAACTGTACGCCGAACGTTTGATTCGTTTGCAACCTATATAAGAGTAATAATTAGAGAAAGCAAAACCAACCTGAACTAGAACATGGGTAAAGATCACCAGGTTGTCCATTAATGGTTAAAGCATCAGAACTTTCTCAAAAAGTCTAGTAACACAGCCTCAACATCTTGTCTAAACCATTCACCTACAATCAATTACACCCCATAATAATTAGTTACATTCATTAGTATCATTATTTTTTTTTTCTTAATAAAGTGACCCACATAATTAAAACACTAAAAATGAAAATATTAATATTGATATTAAGGGTAAGTGTGATGATAGGATACTCAGCGTAGGGTTTTGGAAACGGGTACGGTCTTCCAATCTTTGGCCATATGACGATTAGACCATGTATTGTGGCTCGAGATCAGTCACTATGGGCGTGCCACCATAAGGTGCCTTCTTCGTCAGAGAGGACGATTTTTTTGGCTAAAATTCGCACCCGGTTTGATTGGACATTGTGTGATGAATACTGGTCTATCTGACCATGGATACCTTGGTTGCTTCACTCCATGCCTATAACATCAACTTATTTTTAATATTTGCACTCATTGTGAGATAAATATAACTAGTAAAATACTCCGCGCGTTGCAGCGGTATGTTACGTAGTAAATTAAACTCTAGTAAAACTATTAACATACAGATAAAAACACATGTGACGGTATATCGGCAAATCACGAAAAAGTTACGTTATAAATTAAACTCGAGTAAAACCATTGAAATGTAGATAGAAACACATGCGAGGGTATATTCTCCAATCACGAAAAAATTATGACATGAATTAAACTCGAGTAAATACGTAGCCTATCCAAGTTTATTACAATTGATTTATAAATTAAATAAAAGAACCAGATAAAACTATAATTATTCTAAAACTAAAAGAAGTATAGAATAAATAAAATACAAATTATTTAACATGTCTAATAAAAACATGGGAAAAAATGTTGTATAAAATTTATGATTACTTATATTACCTATTTGGTTTATAAAAATAAAATAAAAAATGTTAGATCTCATGTGGCTAAATTGAGAAAAAATAAACTTTTGGTAACCAAAACAAAAAGTAAACAAATTGATTATAGTTATCATGATAAAAACATTGGAAAAAAGTATTTGAGTATAAAATTTACAATTATTTATATTACCTATTTGGTTTATAAAAATAAAATAAAAAACATCTAGATCTCATATGGTTAAATTGAAAAAAAAAATAAAACTTATGGTAACCTAAAAAACAAACAAATTAACTGTAGTTATCATGATGTAATTTAATATATATTATATAATATATATCAAATTCTTTTTAATCTTTGCACTCATGATTTGTGAAATAAATATAATATATTTAATAGATCGATATATTTTTTCCTCTCGTAAAATTCCTTTAACATCTTTTTGCACATAATTATAAATCCATGATATTTTTTGTTATTTGCTCGTAATAGTCTTTTAACAAATTTTTGCATATAAAAAATTAATAAACATCATTTCTAATTTTATCATAGAAGTCTCTTAGCATGTTAAATTTAAAAAAAATATATATCTCTTAATTATAACCGGATGAAATCATAAAGATATTATTTGAAAAATTAAGTCATAATAGCGATATTTTTTTTGGTTAAAACGTTTAAAGATTTTAAATTTATACAAACCATTTCATATGTTTTTAGTTTTTTTTATAACTTTGAGTTAAGTCATCCATGCTTATGTATTTTATTATATGTTTTTGAAAAAAATTCTATTACTATCCACGTACTGAATTACAATAAGACGAACATTTAATAGATTTTGCTTTCTCATGTGTTATATTTAAAACAAGTGGTAACTTTGTAGAATAGTAATCAATCTCAATACTTTTTTCACATAATATATTTTAAAAAATAAAGGAAAATAACAATTTTGTTAAAATTTAACAGACAGAGGGACTTTAATATCTAAAAGATTGTTAATAAGCTTTTACGAGAATAAACAAAAAGTTGCCTTGGTTTTGTTATATACATACAAAAACTGTTAACCTTTCACTAGAAAAAAAGACAGAAAGTATGCTTGATTTATGATACCTGCCTAAATCGTAACATATACTTTTCCACTATATTCGTATGGCTGATATAAAATATAAAATACATAATTAAGGACACGATAATCTTTTTTTTTAAAGCAAAAAAAAAACTGAGCACGTATTAGACCTTTCGTCTTCCAGATAATTACGCATCACTGTGTGGCTTATATATGCATTATCATGAAGATGAATGGTCAAAAAATATATAAATATACGTATATATCTTAGTCTAATAACAAACATGTGTTTTACAAAAGGTTTGAAAAGAGAACAATTATTTCCGTCTTCGATCTAATTATTTCAATATTGGCGTGTTATTCAGATATTTGATTTTTTTTAAATAAGAAAAAAATATATATAAGCCACCAGGCACCAGATAATTACGTACATTACATCTTGAATAATTTTTTTCTTGGTTATATATCCTCACTGATTTCAATTTGAACAATTAGGTCGTGCATGTGTGCTGTATCAAGTTATAAATATGAATTTTGAATAATTAGAATAATATTATAAAACTATCTTAAGCTCTCTAACAATATGGTCATCTGCCTAAAAAAGTAAAAATTACAAGTAAAAGTGATATATATATATATATATATATATATATATATATATATATATATATATATATATATACCAGTGAATGGTGATGCCAAGGTTGCCTCGGTATATACCAGTGAATGGTGATGCCAAGGCTGCCTCGGTTTTTAACATTGACGATGAGAGTCTCTCCTCTACGAGCATAAATAGTCGGACCGGGGAATTCTCCATTAACAGTTAAGATCGTCTTGTTCTTGCATAGCCTTGTAAAGGTAGCTTCTTTAACATGCAACCAATCGAGTTTATGGTTAATTAAGCATCACATAATAGACATTCTTGTGTTCTTGTTAAGAAACTTTCGTAGTAGATCATTGGATAAACATTCAAAACAACTTGTGGAAACCCTAATTGTAAGAGAATTTTTTGTCAATATAAAAAAATAAAATTTGACTTTTTAGTATCACAATATGACAAAAGTGCTGGGTAAAAAGCGCTATTTTTCAGTCCACACTTCACATGTAATCGTTTCTTATTGGCATTTATTAAAAAAAAAAAGCGTCCGTCAAGAGTGTAATTTAACCGGTCACTCTTTTAAATGCTAAAATTTAGCCTAAATTTTAAAAACTACATTTTAGGCAATGCTTTTTTAAAAAGATATTGGATTTTAATAATTCAAACTTTCACCAATTGGTCAGTATTAATCCCAGTTTCAAAAATTCTCTCTAACAATCCTAACTTAAAAGAATTTGGTCTCCATCGATCCTTTTCTAACTGGGTTAGTTTTTTGTTAACGTGGCAGCTTACGTGGCACAAACCTAGTTATTTGATGATGTGGCTTCTGATGTAGTTGCTTATTTGGCACAAACTTAGTTGTTGGATTTTAATAATCCCAACTTTCACCATCATCAACAACTACCACCCCCATCAACCGCCGCCACCACCACCAACCGCTACCACCACCACCATCAGCCACCACAATCAGCAGCTACCAACCACCACCATCAGCCGCTACCAACCACCATCACCATCAGCCGCCACCCACCACCATCATCCGCCACCACCACCATCAGCCGCCACCCACCACCATCAGCCGTCAGCCACCACCACCACCACCACCACCAGCCGCCACCCACCTAGTTTTTGGTGGCGGTTGATATTGGTGGTGGTGGCGGATGATGGTGGTAGGCGGCTGATGGTGGTGGTGGCTGATGGTTGTTGGTGGCGGTGAAAGTTAGGATTATTAAAATCCAACAACTAAGTTTGTGCCACATAAGTAGCGACATCAGCAGCCACCTCATCAAATAACTAGGTTTGTGCCACGTAAGCTACCACGTTAACAAAAAACTAACCTAGTTAGAAAATGATCAATGGAGGCCAAATTCTTACAAGTTAGGATTGTCAGAGGGAATTTTTGAAGTTGGGATTAATGCCGACCAATTGATGAAAGTTGGGATTATTAGAATCCAGTATCCCTTTTTAAAACCTATATTTTAGCTGCCACCTAAATTTGTTCACAAACTAGTTAGACCCCCCGTCCACGTTACGGGGCGGTAGGCCGAATATTTCTCAACCAATTAAAACAAACACTGCCATCGTTTTGCTAGAAAAAAAGCCTAAAACGATGGTAAGAGCGTAATTTTAAGCTCGGGGCAAAACTATTATTTGTCAGGACTAATTAGCGAGTATTAGGCAACTGCTTGGCACGAAAAAAAATTAAATTGAGTCAACGAATCAAAACAAAACACTTTTATAGTTTTGTTAAAAAAAAAACTAAAACGCTGGCAATATTGTAATTTTGAACTGGGGGCAAAATTGTAATTTTTGGCGTGGGTAAAATTGTAATTTGTCAAAAGCTAAAGCGCTGGTAATATAGTAATTTTTAACTGGGGCAAAATTGTAATTTTTGGCTAGGTAACATCGTAATTTGCCAAAAGCTAAAGCAATGGCAATACTATAATTTTTAACCAAGGGTAAAAACGTAAATTTAAACAGGGGACATATTCGTAATTTTGAATTGAAGGGTAAAATCGTAATATACATGGATGAATGGGGGGTGTCAGGCAGCTGCCTGCAGTATTGATACCCCGCCCGTGTGAATATTTATCAATCAATTAAAAACGCCATCATAGCTTTGCTAGAAAACAAAAACAAAAAACAAAAAACAAAAGTGATGGCAAAACTGTAATTTGTCAGGTTCATTGAGCGACTGTCAGAGAACTTCCTAGCATGCATAAAAATTAAATCGAGTCAACCAATTAAAAAAACACTAGGTAAAATTGTAATTTGTCTAAGCTAAAGCGATGTTAATAATGTAATCTTTAGCCGAAGGCGAAATCGTAGTTTTAAGCGGGGGCGAATTCGTAACTTTAAAGTAAGAATAAAAGCATATTTTATCTGGGCCATGGGAGAGTGCCAGGCAACAGCCTGGCACTATTCCCCACAACCGTTTTTGTATAGTATAGAAAATTACACCCGTGTCATTTTTTTTCGAACGAAAAATTTGATTGGGTTATTGGATTTTAATAACCCAAAGTTTCACCGGTTGGCCGATAATAATCTCAACTTTAAAAATTCCCTCCAACGATCCCAACTTGTAATAATTTGGCCCCCATTGATCCTTTTATAACATATAAGAATTTGACCTCCTCAATAGACTCAAGTGCACATGCACCCTCCTTAATTGAATTAAGTGCATCTACAGTTTGAAAATAATCGATGGGGGCCAAATTCTTAAAAGTTGAGATCATTGTAGGGAATTTTTAGAGTTGGGATTATTATCAGTCAACAGGTGAAACTTAGGATTATTAAAATCCAATAACCCAGTTTGATTCACAGATGGACCACTGAAGTATAATCACGACATTCATAAAATCAACCAATCATATCCATTTCCAAAAGACAATAATGCTTATACACTAAGAAAAAAACCAATAAATCTAAGATTGGTTTACTTAGTAGAATTCATTGTACTTTCATGGTTTTTTATGCTAATTTTACACGCATAGAAAAATAAAATTCAATGTTTATTTTATTAACTTTTCAGAAAATTTTCCCATATAGTAAAAGCCATTCTTCAATACATATTTTGTTTAATACATTGTTAATTTATAGCATAGCAAAAAGTCTTATTTAAGCTTTTATTCACATATAAGAGTGAGTGTTGTGGTGTCGTGAGAGATGGGCGCTAACCATGCGGCTGCCATTGTGACTCACGAACACCACAACGATGTCCAGTGAGCGGGGGCATGAGCGAGGTGGTGTGACCCCCATAGCGGGATGAATGTGACCGTTGGGCATTGATAGGGTGCCAACTAGTTGTTGGCTTTTTTTTAAACAAAAATTTGTGTTTTAAATTTTTTACCTATTTAAACTGCTTTTAACTTTTTTAAAAATGTTCACAATCTCTCTTTCTCTTCACACACACTCTTTTAAAAAAAATACTCATCTTCTGTAAGGGCTTCAACAACCTATCATCGAGTCGTCGAGTAATACTTGAAAAAGAGCAGGAGCGTATCGCAAAGGAACTAGAAAAGTATCAAAGCACTAAGAAGTAGATTTGTATTTTTTATTTGTCTTTTTTTTAATTTTTATAAGATGTTTAATGTTTTTCTTTATTATGTTTAATGTTCTATGTTTTATTATAAAATTTATATTGTTAATTTACATTTAAAAGAAAAGCCCCTGCTCACCTAGACCACAACTTGGCCAAGTGGCATCAGGGGGGGCTTTATCTAATGCCTAGTCAGCGCCAAGTGAAGTAATATTATAGGATCCAGACGTTAGCTTGAGCCACAACACACACTTTAAAGTGTGGAAAAAGCGCATTTAATTTTATTTAACTTGTTATAGTTGATTAGAGAGACAAATAAGTGAGCTAAGCTACATTGTTTGATTTTTTTTTAATGACTAACTCAAATACTCTTTAAATCTACTCTTAAATTTAGGGCAATGTTTGCTATCACACTAGAAATTTCAAACACTTAGAGAAGAAAATATTTTCTACACACCTGAATATCGGCTATACTATAAAACACGGTTGATACCAATAAAAAGGACGATGATTTTTTTAACAAAGATAAAAATAAATAATAAAAAGACGTTTTGTATCCTGCGAAACAAAACAAACAAATTTCATTCATTTGTCACAATTCGCATTTCTTTTCGTTGGTGTCACGTACATTTATTTTCTGAACTTCCTATTTTCTTTGGACTCAAATTAACATAACTTTTCAACCACATATATAAGTCTATTATTGCGGCTTCAAAGACGAAAAATTGTTGGTCAAGCTACAAGAAAATTACGAGTTAGATACCTCTAGTACATGAATTTGAAGATCGGTTGGCCCCAGACCCCTCAAGTTCCGCTCAAGACTCGTGATCCATTTGGATGGATTATAGGGTCATATATGGATAGTTAGGCCTCCTATTTGAATTTAGTAACCGGTGTGCTCATCAACTTAACATTAACTAACCGGTCTTGTAGGAATTCAATTGCTAAATGTGTTTAGACAATGAGAGGTACGTATATGGTTGATATATTTTTTAAATGGTAACGCTTAATTCTACTATATTACACCAATAATTCTTTAACCCTATGCCTCTTCTTTAATGTCAGAAGCCTCTATCAAGGGCTAGCTCCAAATTGGCATATAGAGGGTTTTTTTTTCCAAATAGAATTATTTAAGTACACACAGAAGTCTCATGATCAATAATATTTATTCATGGATCTTTCATCATCAAATAATTTTAATGATTCGCTTGATTTCGACGCAATCTTCTATTGACAAATCTATCAACATCTGATTAAACTAGTCTTAACAAATTTAAAAGAAAACAAAATCCATAAATTTAAATAATTAAAAGAAGGCTTTTTTTTAACGGCTAATTTATTTAATCTTGTCGCTTGTGAGACTTGAACCCAAGCCCTTCCCCTTCCCAACCTAGGTGTTTTAAAGGCTTTGCCTTTGCCAGTGGACGACCACCCTATTGGTCCCAACAACCTTGGAGAAAGAAGTAAAATATGTGACGCAATTAAAAGTTGTGTTTATTATAGCATTTTAAAATCCACACTACTACACAACTGACCATTAGTGACAGTTTTGCGACGGTTTTGCGACGGTTTTGATGGCTGCTAATAAGCTTGTCATAATTTTTTGTATCAAAATTCTTTTGGGACAGACTATAGCGGCCATATTTTCCATCTCTTATTACAACCCAAGGAAACCATTTAGTGATTGACTGGATTTACGGGTACTAGCAACTGTGATATTTCTACAGCGGCTAGCTTAGCGACCAGCTTTACCGAATGAAATTAGCGACCAAATGTTAACAACGTTAAAGAATAAAAAAACAATTAAATTATTTTTGTAATTGTAATACCTGTCAAAGAAAAGAATTAGTTATTATGGATCGCTTTCAAGTTTCAACCCTAGATTCCTTTAGTAAGTGGGAGTAGAATATTGTATTTTCCTACCCATAAGGCATAAAGGTTGAATATTAAACCAATTTGTTATAAGAAGGATCACACGTTGCAGCATGATGATCACAAAATCACTTGAGAAAAAAAAGCTATTTGGATACATAATCACATAAATCTACGATAAAGAGTCATATTTATAAGGCTACTCGATGTGATCGTTAAGGCAGAGGGGGCGTTTTGCGCAACGTTAAGGCAGAGGGGGCGTTTTGCGTAATGTGTCTGCCACGTAGGCAGAGGGGGGGGGGGGTTGTCCTCCAAAACCCCAAAACCATGGGTGGCGGGGGCGTGGGCAAGAGGCGTCGAATTCTCCAAAACCAAATGTCGTGGATGACACATAGAAGCAAAGCAACCAATCATCAAGCTCCACCGCCAAAACCAAATGCCCCCCCCCCCACGCCTATCAAGATCTCCAAGCCCCTCCCCCTCCACGCCAAGAAACGATGGGTACGGAGCGGTGTAGGGGGCGTGGAGGGGCTTCCCCTCTCACTCTCCACGCCCCACACTGGGTAGACTAACAAAAAGGATGTCTTAAAAAGAGCTTGGAAACAATTTATATGCTTATACTTTTTTATAAATTTGGTTAAAACCGAATAAATTACTATATAATCCCTTATTATGTCATAATGATAGTTGATAAACATGTAGGTTTTGCTTAAAAATCGATTTGAAAATGTTATAACTTAATTTGTGTCCATAAGCCTTGGCAAAAAAAATTGAGTTATGGAAATCATTGCAAATGAAAAGTTTTTATATAATTAAACTAAACAGGAACAAAAATTGTCTCTAAAAAATAATAAAAGAATAGGAAGCTAGGATATATAACCTCATAGTCATAGGACTTTGGAGCCAAAGATGCTTGAGAGTGGATAAATAACCAGAAGAACCCCTACAATATGCAAAAGCATGGCCATCTTCATATTTGTATATATATATATGACTTCAAATCTCTAAGGTATTACTTAGAAATTGTTGTTTATTCACTTGGAGCTAAAGTGTGTAATATGGTTGTATTTATATTGGGGTGGGGGTGGAGGTGGGGGGAGTTGCTTGTTGACTTCTAATTCTATAAGCAGTCAAGTGTTATTTTTCTTTCTTTTTCTTTTTCCAGACATTTCTTCCAGTTTGGTTAAATAACAAAAATATCTTACATGTATACATCGTTTCAGGTAGGGATGGCAAAAATACTCGAGCCTGATGGGTATATCCGAATTCCGACACAAATAAGACGGGTATACCCGATACCCGACGGGTATTACGCCGGGTATGGATTTAGTTTTAAAACATTTCGCAGGTATGGGTCGGGTATGGGATTAGGTGATACCCGACCCGATTACCCGATACCACATACCCGTTTACCCGAACTATATACCTGATCATATACCCGAATATTTTAATTTATATTTTTATTTTAGTATGCTCATAATGTGAAAAAATAAATTTTCTTTTAGTATATGTATTTGATAATAGTAATTATATTTTGTATGCTGTGAATTATATACATATAGGTGTATAAGTATTATAAAGTTATTATAATTTATGATAAAACTTATATGTATGTAATTTACATTTTAAATTTATAATAGTTGTTGCATAAATAAAATTATATAGTTGTTGTATAAATAAAATTATATAATAAATATAATAGTAAAATATGTATTTGAAAATCTCAACATATATCTTTTTACAAACTAATGGGTACACCCGATACCCGCAGGTATACCCGGTACCCGATGGGTAATTACCCGACGGATATTGGGTCGGATATGGGATACGATTTTACAACCGGGTATGGATATGGGACTACCAATACCCAACACGGACCCGACCCATTGCCATCCCTAGTTTCATGTTCTTGTATTTCAGCTTGTTAATTATTAGTACTTGTAAAAGTGCATAAGATGATTGTATTTGTATACACGTATTAAAAGTGCATAAGATGATTGTATTTGTATACATGTAGATGTATAATAATCATATAACATCCGTACATATAAGCATTTCTAACCATATATATTTTCGCACTTAGAAACTATTATGTCATGTGTTTCATGTACTATTTTATATTACAAGCCTTTGAAAAATACCTAAAAGTTAGTATTTGTAAACGTAAAGGTTAGTATTTGTATGCATGAAAAATATATATAAAAAAAATGAAGAAATATATAAGAAAATACAAAAAAACTTACACATATAAGCATTGTTAGACATAAACATCATCATACTTCAGAAAAAAAAATAGAGAGGTAGTTTTGTATTAATCAATTTATATCTGTTTTTCTTGTTGGTTGAAATGAAGTGTAACAAATTTGAATTATAATTTTGATACGGGTAATATATTTATATAAAATTATAAACAAATAGATATATATGACTATTTTCTTAAATTTTTATATATTTAATAGTGAAAGCCATATTGCAAATGCATTGATAAAAATGTTATCAGTTTTTGAAACGTGAAAAACAGAAGGTTGTAGATGGTGGCTTTTCTCAAGCCTGGATCATGTAGTCTACAAGTGGAATAGTAATCGTCGATGTTGAATCTACCTATAAGAGGGATTAGTTAAAGTAACACCAAAGTCAAGGACACGTGTGCCTCCACAGAACAAAACAATACTAATACAAGTTTATATGGGTTGCCCTTTAACGCAGTGGTGGAATTAGAACTTTTCAACGCAGGGTCGTAATAGATTTTTAAAATTTTTTAGTATATCAACAATTCAACTTATTTTCGAACTCTTATTTTGGTATATCAATAATTCAACTTATTTTCGAACTCTTTTGTTACTAAGATTATCGTTATTTAATGGATTTAATGAGAACTTATGTGTAATTTTAGATATTTTTATCTAACTATTTTTCTAAAGTTATATCTCTACTTTATGGAAATATAATGTTCTGTACTTGTATATTTCTAAATAAAATATGATAATTTTTTTACGAAACTTATATAAATACTAAATAAAATATGATAACTTTTTTTACTAAAGTTATAAATAATTACATGAAATGCTAATACAAACTAAGGGAGAGGATCATAAGAAAACTAGATATAAATGAGAAAACTAGAAACTAATTAAAAAAAGCTAAAAAAAGCATAAAAACATACAAGTTTTTTTACAATTTCTTTTATAAAAAATCGCTGCATTTTATGTATAAAAAAACCTTTTTTCAAAAAAAAAACTTGTACTGCACATGTGTACTACACATGTGCATTATATGTATATGTTACACATGTGCATTATATGTTTTTTATTTTTTTCTTTTTAAAATTTTTTATATAATATATATAGCGATTTTTTATAAAAAATCAAAAAAAAAACTTTTGATATGTTTTTTGGCTTTTTTAGTTAGTTTTTTGATTTTCTCATTTAAACTAGTTTTCTCATGATCCATCTCCTACAAACTAAATGATAGATAAATGATAATATATAGTAAATCAAATAATATAAAATAATACTAACGTTCAGAGTTGTTTTTTTATTGCAAAATATTAATAGTTTTAAATACATGATTGTGAATACTAGAAATAAAAAGGCACTAAACCCAAACCTTATATTCTTCCTTCTCTTCTCTTCATCGGAAAATTATTGAACTTGCTACTAGTTGTGGGAGAGTTTCATAGTTGTTGATTTTACGCTTTTTTTTCTTCACTTTAACTGTTTTAGAAGATACATTTTGAAGGGTCAATCTATAAATATATTTTTTTTGGACTTACAGGTTAACATGAAACTTGGCCGGCTGGAGAGTCAATGGACCCTCCTGACCCCTCTTTGGTTCCGCCCCTGCTTCAACGTCAGCTTTCTCACTCTGGCTTGGCGTTGGGCTGGGCGTTGCTCCTCTGGCGTGGGGCGGGGGGCAGGGTGAGCTGGTTGGCTTTGATTGGCTAGTCCAATATGGTTGGCTACTTTAGGCTAGCCACGCCTCACTTTTTTTTGGTTGGCATGGTGGAGCCCACCTCCGCCACGTGTCGTGCAAAGCCCCCAACCCACCCCCCACCCCGCGGTCTAATGACATAAAATATAGATAATTAATTATTGTTGCCAAATTATCTCCGACACGGGTTCAAAGGGAACTAGCATTTGTCTAGTTTGTCCTCCTTAAGTTCGTTTACGTTCGTTCGTTTAGTAAATGAACAAGAATTTTCATTCGATTAGTTAAATGAACAAACATGAACAAATATTTTGTTTGTTCGATTGTGCTCGTGAACGTTCGGTAATGTGTTCGTGAATATTCGTTCATTTAAGATTATTCATTTTCATTTATTTGTGTTGTTCATGAAAGATTTTTATATTATTTAATTTATTACTCTAATACTTTGAATAGGAAACCCTATTCCTACCTTGTTTTTACACCGTTCCTCTTTACTTCCACATTATTCATATCGATGAATACATCGATCTCCATACCACTATTAGGGCTTCAAGTTTCAGCACTGCTCCCTCCGCCATCCATTTATAGCGTCCGCCAATTTTATTTGTGTTTGATTGTGTTCGTGAACACCTTCATATCCTTAATGAACGAACCCGGACATATATCTAGTTCGTTAAGTGTTCATGAACCGTTCGTGAACACATTATTTCCTTAACGATGAACACGAACAAGGAACAAGGCCTTGTTCGTGTTCATTCATTTCGTTTATAGCCCTAGGTGCAGTGGTATAATTCCCCCATTCAATCATTACCTCCTTATTTATGTTTAATTTCTTTTCTTTAAAAAAAAAAGAAAATTAAAACAAATAATATTTCATTAACTAAAAAAACTATATTAACACTAATTAAAATACTAAAAAAAGACAAGACATGCAAACGTACTAAAAAACATACGAATAGTAAAAAAAATTAAAGCTCTAAAGTCCGTATTAGGATCACGTGTACCCCATCGTATTGTAGTGGCATGGTTAAGAGTTGCGTGTACCCCATCGTATTAGGATCACAATCTTGGTAATTAAAGGTTGATAATAGTTGAGTGGTGTTCGGGTGATACGAAGAGAAGAGTATATAAATATTGGGTTGAGTTGGGATTTAAATAGGTGAAAAAAGTGTACTAAAAAATTAACTTTTTTTTATTATTGTTACCTCCAACGGTAACATTCCGAAATCAACAAAAAGCCCGGCGTTTTAAAGAAAATGCTGAAGCCCAAAATGGAAAGAAGACGCCTATGGGGGCGGTGCATGGGACGTTTTGGGCCAAAAAAGCTCATTTCATGAGCCAGTACACATGGTCTAATACTTGATCTTATTAATATAAAATAGAGATTGATTCTTTCTCTTCTTTCAAGGCTGTGTTAAGGCCTTATAAGGCTCTTTGGTGAGGTTATGTGACAAATGACGGAAACGTGCAAAAGGGGGAAGGGCATATGAGGGTTATATCACAGGAGGGTGTAGTGGTACATCAATATCTCATCATTACTCAATTATTATTTTTCTGTTTGTATAATTTATATCTAAATTTATAAAATAAAAAACCATTAAAAAAGTAAAAAAAAAGTTTTATTAAACTAAAAATCATTACAAAAAGTAAAAAAAAAAAACATTTCAATAAAATTAAAAAAACACTCTGAAACTCAAGATTATATATTTTTTTATTCGCTTCTTTTGTTTTAGCGCCATCTGCAACGCATTTCCGGTTAGGTGGTCGTGCGGTTTTGAGTAGAAATTAAAGTCTTTTTCCCATTGTCTATCCCACATAATCTCGACTACTTCCTGGTTCTCATGCATACGTTGAGCCCCTAAGTTGCGTATGTCTTGAAGGCGTTGGTTAATCTCCGAAAACGCATTAGTCAACTCGGATCCCACCGTCGATGATTCCGGCCTCCTCGATCTTGCACCGCTTCTTCTACCGGGTGGTCGTGCTAGCTCTTCCGCTAGCTCATCCGCCCCTTCCTCCCCTGTGAATAACGGATTAACATCGTTTAAATCGGTGTTTCTAGTGTCGGACGTGGGCGTTTTGGGTTCAACCGAGTTTTCGATCTCTTTGACGGCCTTTTATTTGCCGATCGACCCGAAGAAGTTTCTACCGTGATAGGGACGTTGGCCCATTTGGAGCTATTGCGAAGAATTTGCCAACACTTCAAGTAGGGGAAATTCCCTTGAGCGACTTGATATTCTATTAAGGCGGCCCACATAATGTCCTCGTCGTTATGGCCACTTTTCCATCTGTTTTTTACCCGTTGGCAAACTGATTGAAAATTTGCGCACTTGTTGTTAATATCGGTCCACTTGCCCGATATTGAATCCGGTAGCCGGTAGTTCTCCCCCTACCCAGGAGCCCAAAAAATAGTTATCAGATTCGTCTCCAAAAAACATGTTTATTTTGGTTGTTTGCTAAAAAAGATACAAAAAGTTAATACTAATTTTAACAACAAAACCTTAAAAAAGTCTAAAAAATATTACCAATTTCGGGGTCCTCCGACACTCGAGCCAAGATCGAGTTAATGCGTACTCCTCTTTATCATCCCATGGTTGCACGTTTTCTTTTGTTCGGGCCTTGGTTACTATTTTCTTTTTATGGTTGCGTATGGTTTTGTTCTTTTGCGCTTGCTCTTCTACCGGTTGCGGCTCCGTTTGTGTATCCGGGATGAAGTCGGGATTGCGTAGTGGCGAGCCGAAGGCTTGAGACTACCCGAAACCTCCCATGTTGTGATTCGAGTTCCAACCGTACAAATTTGGATCCCATGATAGGGGTTAGTTCAATAGGTTCATGAAACCGAATTTGTTTTGATTGTAATCGACAATCCCGGATCCATAGGGAGTGGGTGAGTTGGAACCGGATAAACGGGTTGGCTAGGATTGGTCGTTTGCTTCGTGTCCGCACTAGAACGCTGAGGAACGAAACCGCGGATGTAGGGATACATGGTAGAAAGTGTGGTATAAAAACTAGACTTTTTTTTATAAAATAAAGAGAGAGTGGATGGTAGTAGAGAGTATAGGTTTTTAAAAACTAAGGTGAAAATGCTATGTTTATGGAGATTTTTAGAAAATAATTTTTTAAGTAATATGACCGTTGAAGGGAAGTTTTTGAAACAACAAAAAATTTTGACGTGATTATTTTCGCGAAAGAGGCCATGCAGACACATATAACACCATCTGTAATGGCGTCCCAAGGCGCCATAGGACGCCATACCCTCATTGGGCGCCATATACTACCCCTCTACGGAGGGACTAAAAGATCTTCCCCCACCCAAGTAATCATTGTCTTGTAACTTCTTAATGTTACTTGAAGTACTTGTATTCTCGTTAAATCTTAAAAGACGGCCTCACTTATGTTTTAAAAATGATAAAGTTGGTACCAATTTTCGGAGTTACGATTAAAGTAAGAAATATTGGAGTTAAATAACCTTAACTTTTATCAATTGATCGATAACACTTCTAACTTTCAATTTGTACTACACCACTCCCCACTTTTAACTTATTTTCTCTAGCATTTCTAAACTAACTGAAGCCTAACCTAGTTAGCTAACGTCAAATGTCACATCATCAAAGATGCCATGTCAGATGCCGCGCCACTAAATAAGTGCCACACCATCAAAAAAGGGCCCGTCAGATGCCACGTCACCAAACAAAGTGCCACATCAGCACAAAGCTAATCGGGTTAGGGTTCAGTTAGTTTGATAGTGCCAGAGAAAAATTATTGAAAATTGAAAGTGATGTAATAAAAATCGAATGTTGAGAATGCGATGACAAATTGATGAAAATTAGGTTTATGTAGATCCAATATCTCTTAAACTAATAACAAAAAAGTATATAAATAAAGTAAAAGATGTTACATCGATGGTGATACAAAGATGATGTGCTACTTCAGCGGGAGAAGAGGGAACTGACAAGAGGGCGGTTACTTGTGTGTTTATTATTAAATTTAATTTTCCAGTTGTATCTTATAAGTAACGCTTAACATTTAGGTGTTAACGATTACATGATAAACAACATTGCATATTGTTTTTTCTGTGTTAAGGAACTTTAAAGGGTTGTTTGTTAACATGTTAACATGATTTTAAGAGAATGAATTAATTACTTTTCTTTTTTAAACTAAAAATAGGGTTAAATAAAGTTAACGGAGCTAAACCATTTTTTTTACATTGGGTAGAGTGAGTTGGGGAAAATCGAATGATGTGACATTTAGATAGAGTTAAAAAGGTTAAAGTATACCCCAAAGCCTAGAGGGTATTATATTAGTTTAGTTAAAATTAAAAAAAAAATAACGTCCATTCACCCCACGTAACAAATATGTAAAGTTTCAAAAAGAATGGAGGATAATCATACTATGGACACATCAGATAGACTATTCGTGTGATGTTTTTCACGAGTTAGTTATTTCTTGTGAATGAGATGAGTGGTGGATCTAAGAACTTTTTTCAAGTGGTTTACTTTTTTAAATATTCCAAATTCATATGCCTGAACATAAAAAAATTCGAGTCGGTTCTAAGATTCGAGTCCGGTAAGGTTCATCACATAATAGACATATGATACAATGAAAAAATATCGTCACGATAAATTTAGAAACACGTAATGTAAATAAGAGGTCTTTACGAATAAAAAATATACATACAATTGTTCCCTACGAGGTTTCATTTTTTGAAAACGTTGCATTACATTCTTGATCATAACTTGCTGTAAGAACTCCATTTCAACGTAGCAAATGCAAGAATCGTTCATATTCATCACCCATCCTAATACGTAATTCCATTTTATGTTGAACTTACAACATCTTCGTTTTAAAGAGTGATCAGTTCACAAACTTCAAGTTTATGTTCCCTAACCTAAGAGCCTATTGTTGAAATTTAAACAATCTTCGTTCATATGCTTAAGTCAAATGTTTGTCCTTGTTAGTTGATACATAATCTCAAACTCTATATTGGAGAATTGCATGTTTTCTAATCCATGGGTATAATAGCTAAAGTTAATTGTTAAAATAGCTAAAGTGAAAATGGGTATCTTATCGTCACATATTTACCCCAAATTTCATAATGATGTATAAAGACCGACTAGATATTGGATAACAATGTTTAAATAAATAAACAATTGTTAAAGGATTATTAACCATGATGCCACTATTATAATATTGGAGGAGACATTTGGTTCTCCATTACTCCTACAAAAGGTTGTCCATTTCTCCTACAAAATAAAAAAGGATTTAAGGGTTCTCCATTTCTCCTACAAAATAAAAAGGGAAAAAGGCGCTTACAGGAATCAAACTAGGAACCTTAACTTTATCAATCACTTACACTATAAATTACAAATTAAACGGGTTCCTGAAAACCCCCTTATTGGCTATATATCCACCCCTGAATGAGAGTACAAGAAAACTAGTTTGTTTATTTTGTCTAGTTATCAACAACAATCCAATGAAATAATTTGCTTCTATTTTCTAGAATTTGATTAAAACCCACCGTTTAATTTTGTGTCCTGGTGAAATCTAGTTCAATTATACAAATTATAAAAGATGTAAAAAATGAGTGATTTTACCTGAGTGTTAACCCATTTATAAATTGATTGCCAACTTAATAAAACATTGTTACAACTTTAAGGTTTTTCAACAAAATTAATAATATAAAAGTTGTTATAGTAATCATAGGTAATATACATAATGTATCATCAATCCGGTATTTATGATTTGTTGTCAATTACCATGAGTGTGTTGCTTCAAAATGTGTATACAATGTAAAATTATCAAAAGAGTAAAAATCATAGTTCTCTTAGTAAGGTAGTATAGATGTATGTATTAGTTGAAAGGGATATATGAATGAATATAATTCTCTCTAATTTATTTCACATTCTTAGCATGATAATACCTTGCTTCTCATCTCTTTCAGCCTATCTACCAAACATAAGAAAGAAAATTTTGATTCTAGTTCTAGATTGAAATCCCCTGTTCCGGTTTACAATAGTTGCATGAAACCTTGTGTGTTTCCATCGAGCCTTTATATGTTTATCGATGGTTCAGTCAGCAGCCGCCACACCTAGAGCTAGTGTACAAGCAGGGGTAGCTCTTCATATTGTAAAAATTCCCATCAACTCCGTCTACATAGTATAAATTTTTCTTTTCTGATTTTATAGAAAAGATACCCATGATCCTAAAAAAATTAGTACATCCCTCTGAATTTTGACAAAGCTAACGCATTAACTAGATCATGCAGTTTAAGGCAATTTAAAGCAACACCAACCAGTTCTCACTTCTCACTATTGAATATCATTGATTCATTTTTCTAATCTATATATCAGATTATCAGAACATGAAATTTGAAAGATCAATTTTTTATATTAATTTTTGTGTAATACTAGTTAATTCGTCAGCCTTATATATCAAATTTTGTATAGCAGTTTTTTATCGTCCAATTTCTGCAAGTTTCATTTTAACCCTTTTACATAGCATTCCTCTATTGTATAGCATTACCCAATACTATAATTTAGAGTTAATTGCCCGGATGGTCCCTGCGATTTGATATTTTTCATTTTTAGTCCCCACCTTTTCAAAATAGCAGGTTTGCTCCTTATGGTTTGCTCGTTTGTTACTCGGGTAGTCCCTATACCGGATGGACGTTAAGTTATTTAGTTAAATGTATGTGAAATTACAAAAATACCATTTCTATAATATATAAAATTATTACAATTAGAAAGAAATTTAATTATAGTAAATGGGCCCCAAAGGTTGAAGAAGGTTGCTTATGCTATGCAACCTCAAACGTCGCCCTCCACCATCAGATCTCCTACCACCATGTATTCATCAACACCGCCCCTTCCACCTAGCCATCACCATATCAGCAACATTAATCCCACTACACCGTCATCGAAAATTTGATTCGATTAACCGATGAGAGAGAGAGAGATAGATGACGGAAGAATGGGACGGATGACGACGGTGGACATGGGTTTTGAGGTTGGTGACGACGATGAAAGGAGATGATGGTTTTCCGACGACTGAACCATCGGAGTGGCAGTGGTGATGATGGTTGACAATGGTATTTTTTTTACTTTTAGCCCTTAAACTTTTCATCTTTTCATTTTGGTCCTCTATACTTTTCACTTTTCAGAAACTTTTCGGTCTACGTTCCATTCTTAATTTGCGAGTTAACACGGCGCAACGTGCATGTGTGGTTAAACATTTTTACGTCGTCTATTTTTCCCGTTTGACAGGTTCATCGTAACTCACGGATCCTAGATCGCCCTAGTTATTCTTTTATACGTTTTACGTTTCGGTTTAATTTCTTTGCATTAACACGCCGCAACTTTAGTGTTGGTGGTCGCTGACAGTGGTGTGACATTGGTGTTCGCCCCTGCCGCAACGCGGGGGGTGCTTAATACTAGTTAACATATAAAAAGTGTCAGATCAGTAAATTAACCCATTGTTGTTTTATGTCTAATGTTTTTTTAATTAAAGGGTAAAATGATAATTTTAAAATTTTAACAAAGTATTCTAACATATTAAAGAGAAAAATGCTTGGATAGTCCTTGTGGTTTGCTCCATTTCACCTATAGTCCCTACACTTCTAAAATTACAACTATAGTCCCCAATTTTTGCACATTCGTTCTCGGATAGTCCCTAACATGGATGGAGGTTAGTTTTCTTAGTTAAGTGGGAATGAAAGACAAAAATACCCTTATAAACTAATCAAGTATTAAATAAACAAAATATATATATATATATATATATATACACACACATACACACTTACAGACACTTATATATATCTCTCTCTCTTTCTACTCTCTTTCTCTCTCTCACTAAAAACCACCACCACCATCACCTCCTCTGCCGCCATCACCACTCCCCACCACCGCCATCCCCTTCAACGACCACACGCTCCACCTCCTAAACCCATACCCGCCTCCACGATCAATAACCCATCCCCAAATCAACCACCATCATCCGCCATCACCCCACCCTACCGCCACCACCTCACCCTGTTGCTTGCACCAACCCCACCACCCCACCATTAATCGTACACAAAATCTGAAACAAATTTTAAGATGAAGCTCCCCAGCACCTGTGAATTTCAAATTTTGTACAATCTTATACAAGGTTTATGAAAATTTGTCAGAATTTAGGGTTTATTCTGGTTCAACTAAATTAGGGCAACTATTATACCTTGTGAAACGGCTACCGACGGTTTCTTTGGATCATCGGAGTTGTAAACTCTCGCACATCTGAGCCTCTTTTTGTTCCTCATTTGTCTAATTTCTCCATTAATTATTGAGGTGCACGATGAAGGGCTCTATAATTTGCAGGTTGCACACCGATGGCACGTGATGCGGAGCAATGGTTGAACCAGAAGAAAAATTCATGGTAATCCTAAATTATTATTTTTATCGTACATTCATATACTTTTTTACAGTACATTCATACATTCAAAACCACAATAACACCTAAATAATAAACGTTAACAAAATATAATAATAACCTATCGATAATTATGGTCAAATTATCAAGAAAAACTTAATTGGTTTATTATTTTTATACATAACACAAATATATTATAAAATAAATAAATATATCAAGACAACAAACAAACCATAAAAGGAAATATGATTATAAATATATTTTGTGTACTATGGAAATGTGCTCTCAGTCAACTTGTATTGTACTATCTTTCTAAACTCTATAATATATAAATTAAAAAAATAGTGTTGTTCATCTTCTTCTTTCTTTGTTTATAACTAGAGCTCCTCACCTAGAAAACAAAAAATGCCACCATGATGCTATCCATCTTCTGATCTAATATCTTTCACTTTGATTGTTCTCCCGTGGTTCTGTGGATGTGTTCAGGGGTATCCTAGTATTAATTTGATCACGATACATGAAACGAATAAAAAAGGACACTTCATCAAGAAAGTTGAGGGGTATCCCGGGCTGCCCCTGGGATACCCATAGATTCGCCCCTGATGCGGAGGATGGCAGATTTGGATGTTTTACGGGAGTTACGACGCTAATGGTGGATGGTGATGTTTAACGGGTGGCCGTGGGATGAAATGGTAGTGATGAAGGGTGATGATGGTGGATGGTTGTCACACCCCAACCGATGGCGGAATCATCGGGGCAGACGTAAATAGATTGCTCGAGACTTCATAACGCTAAATTGTGACAAGTATTTAAAGAACAATATTTCATTTCACTTCTAAAATTTGGGCGAATGGCTTTGGAAACAAAATACAACATCGAAATTCAAAATACAAGTGCAACACCTTAGTCAAGAAACACGATACAACAAAACTAAGTTAAAAGTGGATTTCTAGTTCGTCCTACTAGATTACATGCATCCTCATCATCATCATTAACCTGCAACATATATAAAGTATAGTTCAACACACAAGGCAATGGCGGGCATACAAGTTTGAATACTAAGTATAATAAAAGTCTAACATTCAATATGGCATAAACGTTTACTTAAAACTAACATGCAATACTAGCAATGCTACTACACATGTCAACCAAAAGTTTACCGCTAGCGTAATCTAATCATAGGAATGAAGATACCGTTTTGTTTACTTAACATGACCTCACGAATACAGGCGGCGCGTTAATCCTATAGCGCTATACATGTTAAGGGAGGCTTGTACATAGTTAATGACGTAGTATAAAGCATTCGATTCTAGCATGAATAAGTCACAAGTATTCGTATTAGCATGTATGATTGAATGTTTGTATTTGTGATTTAGCATAACGTTTAGTGATTAGTGGGTTGATTAAGCATATAAGTTGCACCCCAAAAGTGTAAAGATAGAAAAAGAGGGGAATCGAGTATACTCATGGTTTTTCAAGCTTCCTAGCAATCCGAGAGTTTGAAGAGTTGAGGATTAGGACACCGAAGTTATCCTACACGGGGAAACGGAGGTGTAAGTGTTCACCCCTTATATAATTTTTCATATTTTTGAAAATGGTTGTAAGTGGAAGAGGGAGAAAATTTAATTATAAAGATACAAAAATATTATTTAATTAAAAAGAAGAGAGAAAAAGTAATATTTTTTAATGTAATTATATGAATAAAGATAAAGACTTCAATACGAATGCTAAGAATCATTCATAGTTAGGTTTGTTGAAACATTATATTATATTATATTTTCTAAAAAGTGTGCAGTGAAATATGATATAATATTTTTTTATAAGTTTTAATTTTACCATTTACATGTTAAATATTGTACGTCATTAAAACTTTTAATTTTTATTTAATGTAACTTTATTTTAATAACTCATATTCGTTAACTTAAAAAATAGTGCCTAGACGAACTAAAATTTTAACGTTTCGATATACATTTTATTGATAACGAGGTGGATTTAAATAGAGTGTTTCTTTTGTTTCATAGGTTATATGAGTGTTGATACTCAGACGAATTTAACTGACTCTAACTGAGCATCACTTCTAGTATCGCATCAGTATTCATTATTATTTTTTTAACATTGTAAAACCATGTGTCTATATCTTTTTAGGTATATCATGACTTATTTTCCTCATTAGGTTTCTATAGCTACCGTTGGTACTGTGATAGACCGAAAAAATACTAACCGAATTCTCGTTGCGTAACGCATGGGAATCCCGCTAGCCTTCGTAATTTCCCACAAAAAAGTGGTTGGTGTTTAACCCCATTCTGGATACTTAAATAGATTTGGGTGATGTAAAATTAAGGATTGTGTGTCACCCTTTTAAAATCATAGAATAAGTTTTCTAGTTTTTTTAATAAAACTTAATTTTTAAATAGCTTAGGTTTCAAAATATGTGTGAACTTTATTTCTCGAATTTTCTACCAACTTATTATACCTTTTAACGATTTAAATTACATCAAATCTGTCTTCAGCGGTACTCGAACCGTTAACCTCAAGGAGAGAAACACCTTAACTCCAATGGTTCTGCATAGGGGTGTTCATGAGCCGATCCGATCTGAGCGAGGGTCTGGTCGTGCTCGGATTGAATTACAATGATCCGATCGGATCGGATCGAATTTGCAAAACCGAGCACAAAAGTGATGCTCATGCTCGGATTGGATTTGAATTGAGCGGATCGTTTTTGCTCGGTTTTTCTCAGCACCGAAATTAAAACATGTGCAGTAACACAAAAAAGTGAAATAAAGACAATTACAAGACTGCATTCAACAAAAAACAAATCCTAACTTAATTAAAACATGTCCAACACCTTACTAACAAAATCAATACATAACTAAAATCAAGATTCTAAATCTAAAAATGTTCTTAACAATATCAAGAAGCACAAAACAAAGTGCGAAATACAAATTGTCATTTAGCTCAAGCCATAAACTTCTTCTTTTAATTTTTCTTGGCTACTTATCTATATAACTATATATATATATATATATATATTAATTATTATAATAAAAATAATTCGAGCGAATCCCAGCGATCGACGAGCGAGCGGACCTTTGCTCATGCTTGGCTCGTTTTAAAATCGAATCAAGCCGAGCGGCTCATTTACAAACTGAGCGAGAATCGAACGAGCATTTTTCAGGCATTTTTCGAGCTATCGTCAAGCGATCCCCAATCGTTGAGCAGTTTGGACAACCCTAGTTTTGCAAATTGAACCCAACCCCCACCCCCACCAACACATTATGCTTATTTTAAGTTTTCCTTCATCAACCACTATTCTTAATTTTAGCCAACCTGTTATATATTTTTTTCAATCAACTCATTATACCTTAACTACAAATGTTTTTTCAATCTCAATGAGGTTTAAAAAATAAATAAGAAAGTGTTCTACAATGTAAGTGCTGTAAATTGTAACAATAGATTGATTGAGATTTAGTGACATCAGGGGCAAAATTGTAATATCATATGTAATGTCCAAAGGGCTATATAGGAAGTCTTAGCTTGTTTACTTAGAGTTTTGGGAGACATTCTAGGGTTTACACATACACATCTTGTAACATAATCTAGGGTTTGACATGTTGAATACAAGCTTGGATTTATATTTAGATCTCGTGTTCTTGATAGTTGATTCACTGCACCGTGTTCGTTGGATTCCACACTCCGACCACATTAATCGAAATAATTGTACGGTACACGGTCCTTATAAGGGTATCAGAGCATGCTCTATATAGAGAGTGCCCAGACTACTATAGGCATTACATTTGATGTTTAGATTCGAGAGAATTTTGAGTTCATGACATTGTTTCTGCGATTTAGCGTTTTCAACAATTTGCGGTATTTTTCAGCAGGTTCTCATTAGATTTCAGTGTTTTTGCAATAGATTTTGATTAGGTTTTTGTTCGGTTGATGTGTTAGGTGAATTCAGCTGAAATTTTGATCTTAAATGGATCAGATTTGAGATTGTTGGATTTTTTATTCGCCAATACATCTTGTAAAAGATAATTGTCAGTTCCGAGGATATTAGAAGTTATTTCCGGAGAATTCATTAAAGTCTCTGTGTGTTTATCACACATTGACTAAATTATCCGGAAGTCTGTTCTATTCAGGATTACTTAAATCTGTCCGGGGTGTCATATTCCAGATTTGTTTAAGTGTTTCCGAGTTATCCTTTGCAAATAAATATAGTCTGGGGTATTATCTTTTTCGAAAATCTATACTATCCGAAGAAATTTTATTATTTTGATATCGAGTTGGTGTTTCGAGGAACTTTGTTTGTTTCGGGTTTAGTGGATTGTTCAGAACTACTATTTGGTTCCGGAGAAGTGATAGTTCTGGATTTCTTTATGTTCAGGTTTTTGTTATGGTTTTCTTGAATTTCATAATTTTCTAAGTGTTAGATCACAGTTGTTCACTTCATACTTGCTGTTCAAATTTGAGATTTCAATTACAATCATTAAAATGGAAACTAGTATGGCTAGTGTGGTGCAAAACATCAAGGACAACAATGAAGTTGGAGGAAGTGACAAACCGATGATCTTTCAAAATGATATGGATTATCCCCGAGTGGAAGGACCGTTTTGAATGATACATCAAATTTAAGGACAAAAAGATGTGGATATCTATCAAGGAAGGATACACACTACCTATAAACGGTATAAACAGTGTGTCTTACTTGGCGATTACCGGTGATCAAAGAAAATTTTTTGAGGCCGAAGAGCATGCCTATTCACTGATTACAATAGGTCTTCCACATTCCATCTTACATACATTTAGAGCAAAGATACGTCAAAAAATTTGTGGGATTGTGATGTGTCAAAAGTTTTTATATTAATTTCAAACAAGTTTTAAAAAGGGAACCGCTAACTAAATCACACAAAATCGACAAGTTCACCGGTCGCAATGTAGTGTATATGACAAGACCAGACATCAATCAGTGGACACTGTGGGCAATCTCTCGATACCGAACCTCTATCGAAAAACCTAGCTAATTTTTATAATGAGTTTTGTTAATATTTGCTTAACCTAATTAAACAGATTGATAGATTAATTATGAAAGCGGAAAAATGTGATTTCAAGCAAACAACTCAGAATAGCAGACTAAACTCAGGCAAGCAGATAGACTCAAAGACATGGATCTAAGACCAAATATGATGAGAATGAACTACCTAGGTGTCGAATCCCTAGACTCAATCAATGATATCCTGACCGTGGTTATAGATTGAATACCCTAATCTACCCAATAAACCTTTCGCTAGAAATGATAAATCATGCACGAATGTGGGCCAAATACGAAGTGCTAAGATGAAGTGGCTCGACCTATCGATACCAAATCCCACAAATATCATATACGTGACAACTAACGTGTCAAGATCTTCAATTTGTGAAACAGATAAGACCTTGAAAACTAAAATCCTAGGAAACCCTAGACGCGAAGAATTAGACGGATCTGAGCTATCGGTCACCCAATCTACCCCAAAACAGCAAGCTAATAACCTAGCAAACCTAACTCTCCTCTTGAATTATTTGGTTAGGATGCGCATGTCAATTAGTTGATTTTAATTTCTTGATTAACTTGTATTGTTTCTAATAGTAAGATCTAAACCAAAAACCATAAAATTAACGTAGTCAAAATGATTTCTACGATTAGGTGACATTTCTATATGCCTAAATCGACAAGATCAACAATCAAGAATCAACAAAACTAATCCTAACATGCAATATCAAGATCAACATTGAGAAAAAATCATGTAAATAACATTATTCAATCTAAACCAAGTCCAAATATCATCACAAAACGTCTAGATAATCTCAACCTAAATAGTTTAATAGTTTAGCTACTCATAATATTCATAAACAAATCATAATCAAATTTGTAATCAAAGTAAATCATGTTTCTAACTTAAAAAGTACGAGTAAACAACGTATAATCGAACCTGAAACGCTCAAAATTGAATCCCAATGCTTCCTAGCCTTCAACTTTGCTCCAAGGATCTTCAAAATCGTCCAACTACTGCTCTGGAATGGCTGCTTTGCAAGATCAAACCAACCTACGTCTGTAGGGTTATATATAATTATTCCACAATTCGACCCTCTTGCGGATCGTAAGACCTAAGGCATTGCGGTCTGCAAGACACCTAGGTCAGTTATAATTTTTTAATCGCCAATACATCTTGTGGACCGTAAAACCTTATGGCTTGCGGCCCGCAAGGCCTCCTGAAAATGCAAAACCTTTTCTTTTTCTTGATTTTCTCAATGCGCCACTTCACGTTCCCACATATTTTTTCGAATCTATTCATTTTCTCCTTAAAAGCACCTCGTTTTCCATCGTGTACTGCAAATCCATAATTGCATCAAATTAGTATAAAAAACATGGGAAATCTTGTACAAACTTATTAAAATGTAGGGAATTCTATCGGTAAATTATGTATAAATCAAAGCATATCAAACATCCCCACACTTAACTTTTTGCTTGTCCCTAATCAAAATCCAAAGCAACATGTCCAACTTAAACACTTAACAAAAACGCAAACCTCAAACACACTCAAGAGCAACCTACAAAATCATCAAGCACAACGCTTTCACAAGACTTACATCGTTCAAAAGGCTAGCCAATCAAGATGTCATAATTTTAGAAACCAGGATCTACCTAATCAAGTTTTTCTTACGTTCGAGTAATCAACTATGCCTTGTCAGCACCCCTCACAATTTCACTCATCTCTCGACTGAATATATATAATATCGAGTGAACTCCCAAAACCAAACTACAAGCAAAACTATCATAGGCTTGTGCGTCAATCAAATCATCAGGAGGGCTTTCAAGGGTAGGCATGGATAAAGGTAGTTTTATTTATTGGTTAAAATGGTCCAAAAACAAACACTTTGGTCGTTTCGACCCATAACCTTTATTCTATTTTTTTGGGATCACGAATGAATAAGATAACAATACAAATACAGTTATCATTAATAAAAATGGGTGGCAAACGAAAGGTTTTAGGTTCAAAGTGGTGTCTATGGGTAATGGTGAAACATGTCAAACAACACGAATAAACAAAAAGGGCAGCAAATATGGGTATTCCTAATGCCTCTATCATATATGTGTCAAATCATCGCATAAGGTCTCCAAATGTATCTAAACGCACAAGTTCAAAAGTAATGCAACAAGTTGGATAATTACACATGAACAGAAAAAAGTGAATATATATATATATATATATATATATATATATATATATATATATATATATATATATATATATATATATATATATGCAACAATTAAGGCTCAAAACTCACTATCATGTGCAAAATGGCTAACGGTGCTAACAATCACACAATCAACCAACTCTCTAGCTTGATCTATTTAAGCACCCCAAAACATTTTAATACCCAAAAACTTATTAGTCAAGCCTACTATCCCGCAACTTAAAGAAACATGTGCCTTTGACTCGTTACCCAACAATTGACTTGATTTTAATCAACACCTTGAAAAGGTCTTGTTTTCTAGGTGCCAACGTACCAGGAATCGCAAAACGAACTATTTTTTATAATAAAAAAATCAATGTTTTTTTACGTATATTTACAAATTCCCTCATCCCCACACTTGAAAGACACATTGTCCCTAATGTGAACAAAAGGAAATACCCAAAAATAAAAAGTCAAAAATAGGGGAAAAGAAACTGAAACTCCCTTGATATGCCCGCTACACTGCTCGTATAATCATTCAAACCGCTCAGCTCAACGCGTGATAAATCTTGTATATAGAGTCCAGAACGCTCACGAAGTATGGCTAGAAAGACAAGAGTATTAAACAAATAACAATAATATGCAATAAATATACAATGTACAAATACAAACAACCACCTAACTGGTTACTCGTGCAATTTTCCCCCCGAATATAAATATCAGTACAGACCAAGATAATCAAAACAATATAAAGGAAAAAAGTACAAAAGATTGTTAGGATCTAAGTTTGAATTAGTTGGGATTTTTGCTTCAAAAATGGAAAGTAATGATAGAAATCAAAGTATGATGCAACGGAAATATATGGAAAACTTTTATCACAACTAATGGTCGTTTGTTTTGCTCATCATGCTTTCAAACTTATAGTTTCTGCATGTGAATCACAAAATCCCCCTTAGCCCAATAGGAATGATTGATAGTACAGAAATGCAGAGAAGATGATAAGCAAATGATCTTTTAGATAGATAGAAATTCAGTACAATGAAGTCACGTATATATACTACATTTCTAACCACTGGGCATCTTTAATGACGTCAGGGTTGATAGTGACATTTAACAAACAAAACTAACACTAAACACTGCTAGCCTATCCTTTGATCAGTGCCAAGCACTGTTTCATTGAATATAAAACTAATATAAGCTAAACACTGATCTCTATCCACTGCTTGAGTCTTCTGGCAGACCTTTGACATTTTTCGTTTAGTGAGAGCAGATGATAGAAGGCAGAGCTTAGGCATAGCAGAGATTATTCAACAGAGCTTGTAAACTCTGATCTTGAGATCAGACATCTGATGTGTATTTTTGGCTTTATATCATCTGTTCCTTTTTGCAGGTTCAATCCCAACAATCTCCCCCTGGAATAGATGATGCCAAAACACATTTATTTTTTTATCTTTATTCCTCAACAGGAGTTCTCTAATCTGCCCTTTGAATTGTAATTCAAAGTTGAGAGACTCCACATCATCTTCATCCTTTTCAAGTACCAGATTCAAAAGATCTTGAACGTCTTCTTCACATAGCTCATATGCATCCTCCACTCTAATCTTGGTGGCATCACCATTTGACTTGAGCAGTGTCAATTCATGGGAGTTTTTGTCAACTTTCCATTTTAGAACTTTTGGGTCAGATGGTTTTCTAGGATGGCTACTTATTGTTGAGGTTGGTGGTAAACTCTGATGAGCAATCTTTGACATGTGTTCTGTCAGTTTGTCACTTGCTTCATCAGTGTGAAAGTTGATCATGTATTTGATGCATTCTTTTATGAAGTTGTGTTCATACCTTTTCATATCTTCTTCAGACATCTCCCTTTGACTTTTTCTTTGATTCAAGGCAGGTGTGGATGGAACAGATGTTGAGACAGACCTTTGAGAATGTTGAGCTTTATGAACAACAACATCTGATGAATAAGTAGGCTTCTTTGGCATTGTGGATCAGTTTTTCTTCTTTCTTCAAGCCTCTTATAAGTGTCTATCACTTTAACCTCTGACCACCTTGTGATTTGGTTCTTTGACCCATAATGTGCAGCTATCAATTATTCCTTCATTCTCCTGAGCTTCAGAGCTTTGTCAGGCACATTTTTCTAATATTTGATCCAATCTGGAGGAGTGGGCTTTTTGTGAGGATCCT
The DNA here is from genome assembly GCA_947069175.1 of Scalesia atractyloides. Taxonomy (NCBI): domain Eukaryota; kingdom Viridiplantae; phylum Streptophyta; class Magnoliopsida; order Asterales; family Asteraceae; genus Scalesia; species Scalesia atractyloides. Next base: position 23,431,866 of record CAMTDV010000015.1, on the reverse strand, counting down.
TTAACGTCTCTTGCATTCTTTCAACCTCTTCTTTCAACTCACTCACAGTCCAGTCTTTAAACTGTGCCCTTGTTATCTTATATTGTTTATTATCCATGATGTGATCAATGTAATCACTCTTTAGGCTCTCATCCTTTCTTTCAGACATCTTTTTTCACAAGTCTCTTGAGAAATATTCTAACCTTCTGACTTTGCTTAGCTGGAACTGCATATAGTTTTGCACTTCTCTGTTAGTTCTTCCCTGTGTATCCCTTCTGGTAATATCCTCTGCTTGTTTAGCCTTTATCTTCAAATATTCTTCTAGATTCCTTGGCATGGGATATCCTTCCAGAGATAAAATTTCCATTTTGTTAGGATCTTCTTCTGAAAAGAAGGACTTGATCTCTTCTCTTACAACTTGTAGATCCAATGGGAACTGAGTGGTGAGAGGCAGTAAGGTCATTTTTGTAATATGAGAAGATGGAAATGTGATAGTTGTTGTGGTGTCAGTGGTTGTAATGACAATGGTAATGGAGAAGGGATGATCTTGTCATCAAGTACAACATTTGTGGTTCTCCTTCTTTTAAAACTGAGTTTGGGTGATTGTGGAACTCTTGTTGGTGTGGAGATTGGTTGAGTAGTGGTTGAGAAAGTGATCATGGCAGTGGTTGTAAAATCTGTTGTGGTTATGGGTGGTGTTTTTGGTGGTGGTGTTTGAGATTTTGTGGGAGTAGATACTGTGGTTGGATTTTCAACATTGGTTTTAGAAAGTGTGGATGTTAATTGTCTTCTTTTTCTAACAGCTCTCTTCTTTTGAGAAGTACCAACCTCTTCTTTTTCCTTTTGCTCAACCAAGGTTCTGCTCTCATCCCTAACCCTCTGCTTATTTCTCCCCCTTTCCCTATCCAGAGCATTTTGAGTTTCATTAGGTTTTTTGCTACTATCTGGTCTAGGGATAACCACTGTTGGTCTTGATGATGGATCATTTTTGAGCTTCAGCACTTCCTTTTCATTCTCTCCCTTTTTGGCATCATCTGGATTGACCAGAATGACAGTGGGAGGAAAAGTGCCAGTGGTTTGGAGAAGATGAGCTTTGATTGCCTTGATGTCTGCACTTGTGTCGTTGTATCTTGCATCAACCAAATTTTAGAAATTCTCCATGTGATGTGCATGTTGAATATCAGCATGTTCTCTTTGTTGTTGAAGCAGAGGATACATTAATTTCCATAGCTCAGCAGTGGTTGTTGTGGACGGAACATTGGATTGTTCTAACATCTGCTTCATCAAAATTTTGATTTCTCCATAGAATTTTCTATCTTCGAAACTCTCTCCGTCAAATCCATGTATTTTAGCTCATCACCTAACTTAATAGGATCATCTGAAGCCCTACTACTTGTGGTAGTTTTATCTGTGTTATCAGCTTCAAACACATATGCCCCTTTTTCTTGGTACTGGGGACTTCGAACCACATCAGAGGATACCTTGGTAGCCTCAGCAGTTGTTGCCTTCAACAGAGTCTTATAGATGTAACCACTGTCCAATTGAAAACTTGGGAGTTTTGCAATTGTAGTGGCTGCTCTTGTTGAACTATCACCAAGGGTTACATGTAACCCAAGGGATGTAGCCTCTTCAGTTGTTGATGGGTTAGCAAGAATTGAAGGATCAGACCCAGTCACATTAAGGAGTAAATTCTCAGTGATAGGTAACTGAGAAGACTAGTTAATGTCTGTTCCAAATCAATTGCATTCAACAAGGGTACTATGGTGGGTGGTAGTTTCTTTATTGGAGAAGGTTGTGGATTTGAAAGAGACATTGCCCTGGGAGAGGGGCTGTGGAAGATAGAACCAAGTGGATCTAGAGCTTCATAATTTGGTGTCCCTGTGCTTACAACCTTATCCTATTTTGAGGATGAAGGAGGAGTTTGGTATTCAGGTTGAGATTCTAACATCTGCTGTGAAGAAGTAGCAACAGTGTTTTCTGGTGACTTTTGTGTTGTCACTGGGTTATCTTCTGGGATCTCATCTTCCAAAAGTCCTTTTTTATTCTTTGGTTTGGTGGGTTTCTTGGATTTTGTCTTGGTTTTCTTTTTGGATATTTTTGGTGTGGGTTTCAAGACACTGGTTGTAGTGCCCTGATCACCAAGAGCAGTGGGCTCAGTAGCAGGAGGTTGAGATTGAACATTTTGCTCATTTAAAACAGGCTCAGCCTCCTCTACTTGTGTTTTCTTATCTTGATTTTTAATTCTGGTAAATGTTTCATGATTTAGGCTGCCAGCAGAGACAACGACGCCAAGTTTAGCATCATCACCAGTGACCTGGTTTTGGATGTAAACACTCAAGAATCTTGGGTGCATCGGAAAAGCCTTTTTAGGTTTTATATTTTTATAATTTGCCACTAGACCACTGAACAAAACTTGGGAGTAGTTAAAATCTAAGTTTGTTAAAAGTTGAGCAGTGCAACTTGCAGCATCAATGTATTCTGCCTCAGCAGTGGATGTAGAGACTGCAACTTGCTTTTTGCTTTGCCAGGACACTAGGCAATCACCTAGGAATTGAACTCCTCTGTGTGACAACCAGCAAAATCACTATCTGAGTAACCTGAAAGTTCAATGTTTCCATTAGCAGGATACCAGATACCAAGTGTGGGAGGAGCACCTTTTATGTATCTGAATATCCTTTTCACAACAATTAAGTTTGGCTTTCTAGGTGCTGACTGGGGTCTGTCACAAACACATGTTGCAAACATGATGTGTGGCCTAGAAGCAGTTAGGTACAACAAAGACCCAATCATACTTCTATAAAGAGTTTGATCCACAAAGTCATCTTTATCCTCAACAGTGACAAGCTTTGAGGTTGCCATGGGTGTGCTACAAGGTTTACAGTCATTCATATCAAATTTGTTAAGTAGTTCTTTGACATACTTATTTTGATGAATGAAAGTGCCATTGTGCTTTTGTTTAATTTGAAGACCAAGAAAACATTATAGCTCACCCATTGCACTCATTTCAAACTCTGCTACCATGAGTTTTCTAAACTCTTCACACATGTCAGTGCATGTTGATCCAAATATGATGTCATCCATATAAATTTGGACAAACATCAAATCTTTTCCTCTCCATTTCGAAAATAATGTTTTATCAATTTTACCTCTTGAGAATCCAATGGATAAGAAAAAAGTGGATAGAGTTTCATACAAGGCTCTGGGTGCTTGTTTGAGACCATACAGTGCTTTGTTTAACTTGTACACATGATCAGGATAGAATGCATCTTCAAATTTAGGAGGTTGACACGCATACACTTCTTCCTTGATCTTTCCATACAAGAATGCACTTTTGATGTCTATTTGATACACTTTGATGTTGTGGTTGGCAGCAAAAGCTAAGAACAGTCTGATGGCTTCTAATCTTGCTACTGGAGCAAAGGTTTCATCATAGTCAATGCCTTCTTCCTGTCTGTAGCCTTGAACCACGAGCCTTGCCTTGTTCTTGACAACAATACCCCTTTCATCAGTTTTGTTCTTGAAGACCCACTTTGTGCCAATAGGACATACATCCTTAGGCAGTGGTACAAGTTCCTAAACTTGTTGTCTCTTGAACTAAAGGAGCTCCTCTTTCATAGCTTCTACCCAACTATTGTCTCTCAGTGCCTCCTGGTACTTGACAGGTTGTGTGAGTGATCAAAAGCCAACAAAAAGATAAATGTTTTGGGATTGGCTTCTTGTGAGCACTCCCGCATTGATGTTGCCAATAACTTGATCTAATGGATGGCTTTTGAAGAAAATCAAATCCCCTTGATAAGGGATAATTGCATTTTGAGGTGAAGGTTGCAAATGTGTATCATCTGACCTAACCTCTGCTGTTGAATTTGAAGGTCCAGCCTCTGATTGGAATGGTGGTGGTGGTATGGGAGGTATGGAAGTGTGATTGTGTTGATTTTTGTCTTTATTGTGTGAACTTTTATCAACAGTGGTTTGGTTTTGAGAACTAGCAGAGGTTTGGGGATCAACAACTGTTGAGCTAGCAGAGCTTTCACCATTGTTACTAACATCTGCTCCTCTGATAACTTGGCTGACTTTGAAGTTTGGAAGGACACAATCATATCCTTGATATTGATGTGTTGATTGTGATGGACCTGCATGTTTAGTCTTAACAGACACATCCTCAAATGTAAATTTTTCTAAATCAAACAACTCAGGAGGATTTGCTGGGATTTTCAATGAAGAAAGTTCATTGAACTTCACATTCAAAGTTTCTTCAACACACTTTGTCCTAGAGTGAAAAACTCTATAGGCTTTGGCAGTGGTTGAGTATCCCAGAAAATAACCACAATCAACTTTGGCTGCAAACTTTGAAATTGAGTCTTTTAAGTTTAAAATGAAGCATAGACAGCCAAAAACTTTGAAATATGAGATCAGAGGTTTGATTTTGTAAAGAATTTCATAGGCAGTCTTTTGATGCCTGGGGTTAATCAAAACTCTGTTTTGAACATAGCAAGCAATGTTTACAGCCTCTGCCCAAAAAGACAAGGGTAAACCTGAGTCTGCAAGAATAGTTCTTGCTGATTCAATTAAAGTTCCGTTTTTCCTTTCGACCACCCATTTTGTTATAGAGTTCTTGGGATGCTGTATTGCCTAACAATCCCTTTTGACTCACTGAAAGCATCCAACTCACTGTTCCTAAACTCTGTCCCATTGTCACTTCTAAAATTTTTTACTGGTAGGTCAAATTGCTTTTCAATTGTTTTACAAAATTTTGCAAAATGCCTGCAGTTTCATCTTTAGAATGCATGAAGAAGGTCCATGTAAACCTTGAAAAATCATCAACAATTACCAAACAATACCTTCTCTTTGTGAGACTCATGACTTTTACAGGGCCAAACAAATCCATGTGCAACATTGTAAGCAATGGGTTGTTTTGGACTCTTCAATGGATTTGTAAGAGCTTTTATGCTGGTTACCTTTTAAACAGGAAACACAATGCTCTTCACAGGAAAATTGTTTGTGAGGTAAACCTCTGACAAGACTTTGTTTTGGGAGAGTGGAGATAGTTTTTAGATTTGTGTGCCCAAGTCTTCTATGCCATAATTATGTCTCTTTGTTTGATGCAACTTAGAACATGCATGCATTAGACGTTGGTTTATCTTTTAACATATCAACCACATTCACATTGCCACTCCTATGAGCAACAAGTTATGCTTTACTCCCAGCAATGATTTGATCAATTTTTTAACAACTTCTGGTCCTACAATTTGACATGTTTTCTTTGTAAAGAAGGATCCATATCCTTTGTCACTCATTTGTGAAACACTCAGAAGATTGAATTTAGATTGCCAATAGGGTTAACATTTTCAAATTTGAGTTTCCCAGCTTGAACACACCCAGTCCCTAACACCTTTCCTTTTGAATTATTACCAAAGGATATATCACCCCCTCCATGAGCCATGAAATCTTTGAGCAGGGCTTTACATCTTGTCATGTGCCTAGAGCCTCCGCTATCTACATACCATAGACTATCAAGGCAAGTAGAAGCTCCCTGCACACAAGTAAATAATTAGTTCAGGTGGGTTTCCAAAGCTAAAATGGCTTTGGATGGGGTCACAAATGGTTCAATCTCAAATTCAGGAGAGTGGTCAGTGGTTTGGGTTTGTCTTTGTAACCACTGCTGTGAACCATTTCCTATCAGATATTGGTAACCATAAGGATACCTATTGACTCTTGGCTTTGAGGGTTTTTTGTAACCCTCATAACTAAGAGGAACCTTTTGATAAACAGGTTGGCCATATCCTATTGGAAACCTGTTGGCAAGTGGTGCATCTGTCACTTGTACCTCTCTGGGAACAGAGGTTTTGGTCAATGCTTTTGTAACAGATGTTTCAACTGGTTCAAAGGTCTGCTTAGATTTATTTCTACCAGAACTTGAATTTTAACTTTCAAGAGCTTTTGTTTTGATCTCTTTTACCTTTTCATCATAGGTTTTAAGATAAACACACTCCTGAGTCTTGTGATTGGTTTTCTCACAGATGATGCATTTTGAGGAATTTGGGATCACACAAGTTTTGTTAATGTCATAAGCTCTCAAAAGAAAACAGTTTTCAGATACATGATTTCTTTTCTCAGAAAAATTACAAAACAAGATAAACAGGTTGGCCATATCCTATTGGAAACCTGTTGGCAAGTGGTGCATCTGTCACTTGTACCTCTCTGGGAACAGAGGTTTTGGTCAATGCTTTTGTAACAGATGTTTCAACTGGTTCAAAGGTCTGCTTAGATTTATTTCTAGCAGAACTTGAATTTTGACTTTCAAGAGCTTTTGTTTTGATCTCTTTTACCTTTTCATCATAGGTTTTAAGATAAACACACTCCTGAGTCTTGTGATTGGTTTTCTCACAGATGATGCATTTTGAGGAATTTGGGATCACACAAGTTTTGTTAATGTCATAAGCTCTCAAAAGAAAACAGTTTTCAGATACATGATTTCTTTTCTCAGAAAAATTACAAAACAAGTTTTTGACCTTTTCCTTCTTCCTTTTATCAGACTTCTTTTCAGCGGATGTTGTAACATCTGCTGGAAGATCCTTAATAGGAATGACTCTTGCTTTTGGTGCCTTAACACCATCAATGGTTGTGAAGTCCATAGCTTGAAATTTTCCAAATGTCACACTCATCTGACCAAGTTGGTTTGAACTGATATTTCTCAATGTCTTTAAAAGTTGGGAACCCTCTAGTTTTTCCAAAATGATCTTGTTACCATTCTTATCTGTGACTTTTATTTTTTCACCAGCCAAGTTTTTGGGAACAACTTCAACAAACCCAGTTCAATTTTAGCATCATTTTCTAAAATTTAATCATTGTTTATAAAACCAATACCAAATTTTATGTTGCTCCTGATCTGTTTATCCAACATAATCTCATAACCTTTGCAAGACTCAACCCATTTTTCATATGTGATTTGTGTGGATTCTAACTCCTTTTTGCAAACTAGGTATTTATCTACCATAGTTTGGAATTGGTCTTTAGTTATGCTTGCCTCATGCTTCAGGCTGCAGATTTCAGAATCTTTGTTCTAATTTTGTTTTCAACTATTTTGTAAGTTTTTCAAAATTTCGTTCATCTTCCAAAAAAATGTTCTAAGGTTTTCATTTACCCTTTTTATATTTGCAAAAGCTATGATGCATTTTTCAGAACATAGATCTTTGAGGAGCTGGGGTGATACCTTAGAAGCAGTCATGAGAGCACAGACACAATCATCTTCATACACATCTGAATCCCATGGATCAGATAGAGATTTCTTTTCTTCATCAACAGTATCATTTGAAACCACTGCTTCATCACAACTTTGACATTCATCAGACTTAGACACTTGTTCCACAGACTCATCACCTTCAACAATTGTCTCTAAGGCCATTTAACAGATATTTTCATTTTCAAAATTATTTTTGGCCATAAGAGAAAAGTTTTCATTAGTTAATTCCTCTGGCAAACTACTCCAATCAACCAAGCCTTGAGTGAAAAAAAGCTTTGCTGGTTAACCTCTGTCGGAGCAGTGGTTTGAGTAGTTTGAGTGACATGTGGTGCTTGTTGCACATGCACTTGAGTTGGTGGTGCTTAGACATACTGAATTTGTGGAACAGTGTCTTGAACATAATGCACAGGAACATTGGTTGTTGGGTGTGCAAAGTGAGCAGTGTTTTGAACTTGATGAGCAGGGGTATACTGGGAATACTGGACAATGCTTTGTGTGTGCTGAGGTCTAGGGCCAGGATGTGTTACAATTGATCCAGAATTTTTAGATCTACATTCTCTGGCAAAGTGTCCTAACCTATTGCACTTATAGCACTTGATATTATATTTGTCTAAACCAACCTTCAATCCCTCGTGCAACCCAGGGAATTTCCTACCTGTTCTCTTGTAAAATTTACTAGCTCTAACACTTAATAGAGCCAATTGGTGCAAAATGTCCATCTCTTCCAAATCAGATGGTTCAAAGTGCTGTAAATTATTTAGCTCAAAAGAGAGATTGTCAGAGGTTTGGCTTTCCCCACTTGCAGTAAATGCATAGTTGGGTGAGTAAGCATCAGAGTTAAAGTTTCCTCCAAAGGTTATATCAATAAAATGATCATAGCCCTAATCCTTTCCACTACCAGAACTCTCTTCTTGGCCAAATAAAGTTGTGTTACCCAAGGTGTAATCATCAGTTATTTTACAAGACTCTTGTAGCTTCTTTTTCTGGTTTAACTCTCTCTTATAAGTGAGGAGTATGCCATGAAGCTGTGTGAGTGACATCTCTTTAAAACCAACAGAAGTTCGTGTAACGTAAGCTACAATGTCCCATTTCTCTGGTAACGATCGAAAGAAACGACTATTGACAGTCGAATATGAGAATACAACATTCACCAGTTTGAATTCACTGATTAGACAGCTAAAATGTTCGAATTAATGTGTTAACGACTCACCTGTGACGTGACAAATGGTTTCATACTGTTGATTTAGAATTTCTCTATTGTTTTCAATAACCTCTTAAGTACCACCGAATTGCTCTTTTAGTGCGTCCCACAACTCTTTTGCACTATTGCAGTGGAGCAGCTCAACATAGATTTCATTGGGTAAGGCAGAAGCAACAATGCTAAATGCCTTAGCATCCGATTCTATTTTCTGGTAATCCTGCTCAGAGTAGTTATCAGGACTTTTTGGCACTTGAGTATTGAGTTCCTCTGTACTTGGAACAATTGGGATGTGAGGTCCAAATACGACAGATCGCCAACAACCGGTGTTCTGTTGGGCTAAAATATGTCCCATCCTACGCTGCTAGATGAAATATTCATTTCTCTTCAGCTTAGGTGGTTTAAACATCGATCCAATATTGGAATCAGGTGTGTTTTGAGACATTTATGATGGTTTTTCAACAGATTTGTGTTTTAAAAGCTTTTAAATGCAATAAAACTCTGTTTTCCACAAACTATCAAATGAATTAGAAGGGAGAGCTGATCTTTCAGATCAAATTGATAGTTAAATCAAATTTTGATTGACCAAGCTCTGATACCAATTGTTAGGATCTAAGTTTGAATTAGTTGCGATTTTTGTTTCAAAAATGGAAAGTAATTATAGAAATCAAAGTATGATGCAGCGGAAATATATGGAAAACTCTTATCACAACTAATGGTCGTTTGTTTTGCTCATCATGCTTTTAAACTTATAGTTTCTGCATGTGAATCACAAACTCCCCCTTAGCCCAATAGGAATGATTGATAGTACAGAATTGCAGAGAAGATGATAAGCGAATGATCTTTTAGATAGATAGAAATTCAGTACAATGAAGTCACGTATATATACTACACTTCTAACCTCTGAGCATCTTTGATGATGTCAGGGCTGATAGTGACATTTAACAAACAAAACTAACACTAAACACTGCTAGCCTATCCTTTGATCAGTGCCAAGCACTGTTCATTGAATATAAAACTAATATAAGCTAAACACTGATCTCTATCCACTGCTTGAGTCTTTTGGCAGACCTTTGACATTTTTCGTTTAGTGAGAGCAGATGATAGAAGGCAGAGCTTAGGCATAGCAGAGATTATTCAACAGAGCTTGTAAACTCTGATCTTGGGATCAAACATCTGATGTGTATTTGGCTTTATATCATCTGTTCCTTTTTGCAGGGTTCAATCCAAACAAAGATGAAAGGTAACCCAAAAATCCAACTCTAAGAAGTCTATTGTTTGTCCTACGGTGGATCCTATGGTGGTGGCTGTTGTACTGGCTACGTGATGTGAAAATGATCCATAATACTCCTCAACATCCCCTTATTTGTACCAATTCCTACCTAACATCCCCAACATCCTGCTCCATCCTATCCATCTGCTCCCACTTTGCAATCTGCTCCTCATGAATCATCGCCAGTGTAAAAGCTCTAGGCGCCCGGGATGGTCCTGCTCCCCTAGCAGGTTCCCGCGGCCGACCTTGGTGTGGATGGCGCTCTCCTATCATTGGAGCATCCTCCGATGCCACCCCTTCAGGTACAGGGACTGTTTGCATCTCTCGCGGATCCTTAGCCTATGGTCGGTCAGTAGTCGTAATCAGCAGATTTGCCGCATATTGCTGAGTCGGTAATTTGTCCCTGCCAGAATCTGCCTCAAATACCTAGGCGGGTAATCCTGAAATACACCCATGCCTATCTGAGAATCCTCACCGCGCACGCGAGAGTTAATTGCAACAGTTGAGAATCAAGCAAAACAATTGAATGGTTTAGAACATATAGATAAGGTTTCAACTAAATGGCATAAGCGGATGATTACTTTGAATGAAGAAATTAAAAAGGCCATTAGTGAGCTTGTTACACTAATTGCTGCTCAGGGGGAGAATAACTAAGTAAGATGTAAACTTGATGAGTTAAATAAACTTCAAGATGATTTTTCTCAAGGCAATGATCCTAAAGCATCAAAGTCTAGGGAGCGGCCAAGTAGTTTACAAGCTGCTAAAACTGCAATCGAGGCAACAACTGAGGGCGAGTCAAAAGCTGGTACAATTGGTGGAGATAAAGGAACAACAGAAGCTGAAGTGACTGAAAATGTTGGTGGTGATAAAGGCAAAGGTGTGGTAGTGGAACAAGATCAACAGATTGATGCTTTGACTGGTTTGGATGATCGTGGGTCTGAGAACTCAGATAATTCAGAAAATCCAAAACTGAGAACTATTTTGTAAATGATTATTTGAAAGAAGGAGAAATAGTTGAAGGTATAGTTGGAGAATGGAAGTCAGACGATGAGATTGCTGAAGTTGAATTTAAAAAAGGAAAAGAAAAAATGGCGTATACATGTGAGGATGCTTGCATTGAGTATGAGTCCTTCAGAGAGAAGATTTACACAAAAAATAATGTTGAAGACATTCCTCGTCTAGAAGATCTTCCTGAAGAAACAACTACTGAATTTAAAAATTGGTTTAAAGATCTAGCACTAGTGTTAACTCAAAAGAAGCAATATGTTAATGTCACACCCCGACCCGCAGCGGAATAAAAGTCGGGGCATGATTGGGTTATCACCAAAGCTCATGATATTTACTAAGAAGTTTCATATTTATTAAATTCAAATTACATATTTAAATATCCAATAAACAGAATTCATACAAATACAAAAAAAAAAAACAATTCTAAATGTTTATTCCAACGCAATGACTTGTTTATTCTTCTAGGCCATCCTAAGTGTTTCTTTCCTCAACTGGATCACATGTATCATGTGTAAAACAGGGGAGATTTTGGGTCAACAAAAGTTGGCGAGTGAACCTTGTTAAAACATTGTGAATAGTTGCTTGTTTTATTTATTAAAGAAAATTCGTGCGTAAATCACATGTGAGCAAATATATATATGTAAACAGTCACAAACCACATTGAATGAATATATGACATGAATGATGATGTATTTGAGATCAAGGCTCAATCAAACGGAGCCGATCTAATGAGGCACCTGATGCTCAACCCGTATCCCACGAGGAACTGATTGGCCTAATGAAATGAGTGTACTGAAATGATAAATTTAATCCACATAATAATCACACAACAACCAATACACATTTGATCACAAGATGATATAAGCACAAGTGTTTAAATAAAATAAAGGAATTGTACGACACATGATACACCCCCAAAACGTGATTAAAACGGGGAATTTGTAGAGATTCACTCACCTTGGGTGCGTATTCTTGAGTGGTAAAGAGAGCGCACGAGTTGGGAATTTATCCGATGAAGGAGTACTAACCTAGAAATAATAACGTGGTAATTCGGTAAATAAATAAATTATTATTTAAGTTATAATCTTTTGTTTTAGGATTTTTAGATTATTATTGTGGGTTTGGAAACCTTTGGAACATATATATTTAAGTTAAAGTAATAACATAAGGTAGAATAAATAAAATAGAACAATTAATAATAAAAATATAAATAAAATAAAAATATTTATAAAAACTGTCAGATCTGACAGGTTAATCTAACCGGTTCTTTGTGGGATTGGATTACGTGTGAACAGATTCGAACCCGAGACCTCACGGTTGCGTGCACGCAGCTCTTCCAACTGAGCTACGTGTCTAACCCGAAAGAATCCGGAGTATTAGTTAGGATTACAATGAAGAACACAAGTTGATCATGATAAAGAGAACAGATGGTGTGCATATTTCAAATCTAGTTCTAAGAAGTTGAGTACTTTCCCAGCACGTAATTTGCATTATTTGTCGCAGATTGATTTAAACACTAGAACATCTGTTGCTAATATCAAAGGTTTGATATTAAACTTGGTGAAAGAGAGTAGAAAGTAAATGGCAGATGTTTAATCAAGTGGTGGTGGAAGTGTTAGAAGTAGAGGCCCGGTGATTGGAAAAAAAGATATACAAGATGGTTTACAAACCGGCAGATTGTGTTAGAGTAATACCAATGAAGACTTTAATCTTGAAAGTCAGAAAGGACTTCAAAGTTGATACGTGGATGGAAAAACTGGTGAAGTTGTTATCTCTCGGAAGAACGTGTTGGATGATATCGTCAGAATCTTAGATCTTATGTGGTTGATAAATCTGAAAATGGAAGACTTGAAGGATTACGAAGGCATGTTATACGTTATGATGAAGACACGAGAGTAATAGCAATGCAGTATATGAGAGTTGTCCAGTTTTGTGTGAAGAATGGAGTATGTGCAGGGAGCTTGTATTCTAAGTGTCGATGAAAATTTGCAACAAAATTTTTGAAGATCTTCGAGCATTCATCAAGGGGGAGTTTGTAAATGCACTGAATGTGATGAAGTGGTGGAGATTATAACACTTAGAAGTTTAGAGTTCTAAGTGTAACTTTAATATTGTTTTAGTATATTCCAGATTTCATGTAAACTTCAGGGGTACCTTATAACCCTGAAGTAGTTCTAGGTTACTCTTTTTTAGTGTGTCTGTCTTCAGGGGAAAACATGTTTCCCTGAACTTAGTGGTTTCGTATTACTAAGAGTAGTCCGGAACTCAGGATAAGTTCCGGGTTAGTTGATTCTCTCTATATATACGTGAACTGTGATGTAATTAAGCGACTTTTGATCACTTGTAGAGTTTTGGGAACTTTGTGTTCTCTGTTAAATATACAAGTGTGAATTTGGTGATTTCTCTATTTCTACACCTTCTCTATTAGTATTTACAGTGCACACATGTATTGTGACAGATTCTCCACATCATGATATGTTGTGATAGTGATCGGATCCGATTTATAGTTACTTAGGTGTACAAAAACTAAAAAAGGGGTTTTAGAAAAAAAAATAATGAAGTTAAAATAAAAGTTTAAAAAAGGGGTTTTAGAAGAAGTTAAAATAAAAGTTTCTAAAAGATGATGATGGCAAACGTTTCTATTTAAAAATGTGCTGGACAAATTTAAATATATATTTTTCTTATATAACGTGTTATAAAGTAGCTCTAAAGCGATATTTTGTTGGATGACGATAACTTATAAAATAAACTTTTTTAGCTCATTTTTTTTGCTCTTTTAGACACGGTTCTTTTAACTTACGAAAATTAAAACAACTTTGTTTATGATTTCTGAGAATCTTCTAACTTCTTTAAGGGGACCGGACACCCCGTGATGTAGAAGTTCAATGAGTCGCTTGAAGAAAAATAAAAAACATTTAAGACTAAAGATCAAATACAAATAAACTTAACATAAAAAACGTAAAAACCAAAGAAAAAACCAAAAAAACGCGGTGACATTTTCGTAAATATTTGGTCTTCAATATTACCCTACAGGATCATTTGTAGAGTGATTTTGGTCTTGTAGAGTAATTTTGTAAAATGTTATTGTCGGGTAATTTTGATCTTTTGTAGAGTAATTTTGTAAAATGTTCTTGTAGAGTAATTTTGTAAATAGAGTAATTTTTTAGCATTTAATTATAGGGTTTAGCTTTATGGTTTAGTTTTTAGCTTTTAGTTTGGAAGAGGGGGGGGGGGGGTTAGGTTTTTTTAGGTTTTTTTTTTTTTTTTTTTTTGGGGGGGGGGGGGGGGGAGGTAGGGGGTTAGGTTTTTTAAGGTTTTTGGGGGGGTGAGGGGGAGGGTTAGGTTTTGTTTATCAAAATTACTCCACAAGAATATTTTACAAAATAATTTTACAAGATCAAAATTATTCTAAAGAACATTTTACAAAATTACTCTATAAGACCAAAATCACTCTACAAATGATCCGGTAGAATAATTTTGATAATCACTCTACAACTCTGGATGAAATAAATTACTATAAAATGGCTCCTTACTTTACAAACAATTCACCCATTCCATCGTGGAAATGTGTTGAGCCTTATCTATTGATTAATGATAAAAACTAAATCACTTATGGTTTATTTTTAAAGTTAGTTCATGGACATAATGTATTTGTAATTAGTGATGGTAAGTAGACAAGTTGGATGAGTTTGTGTAATGAGTAAAAATGGGTTTGGGTTAGGATGAGTATAAGTCAGCATGGGTATTTTAAAAAAAGAGTCGGATTGACAATGGGTCAAGATGGGTTTAGTTTAATTTGGGTAAACATAATGTAACAACTCGTATTTTCGTTGTTATCTTTTTCCGTCTATTTCGTTTGTATCCTTCGTTGTAATCCGAGATTTGATTAAAGGAATGGTTTATGTTTGTTAAATACATTTTGTCACAACTATATTACATCTAAACGCCTATTAAACGCAACGCTAACTCAACGCAATCACAAGTAACTATGTTACTTTAAGAGCGGAGTGTGTTATTATTTAATAAACACTTGTGCCATCGACATTGCTTATCGCGTCGCATCGCAAACGCAATTATTTATGTGGAATTATGTTTTATGTGTGTTATATTTGTCTATGTTATGGTTTGCTATCTCTAAAACGCTCATACGCTCACGCAACTCGCTCTCTCTTATTACAATGGTAAAACAACGCTTAAGACTTCGCTAAAACGCTTAACATAACTATCTAATACAAACGGACTCGCCAAACGAACAACTAACGCGAAAATAACAAACAAAACTTCGCCATTAGGCCAAGTTCAGGCGAACTTGGGAGTGGTGAACAAATAAGAAATTTTCCCCATCAACCAGCAAGTTCGCTCGAACTTGCACAATTCCAAGCGGAACTGGCCAAGTTCGCCCGAACTTGTGCCAAGTTCGCTCGGACTTGTGTCAAGTTCGGCCGAAGTTGGTCTCCACCAGCTTAATTTCTCTTCATCTATAAATACCCAGCACCTCCATTCATGCTCCTCTTGCTGCAAGTTCGCCCCAGAACTCCCAGAACCGAAAACCTTTGATTTCCTAGTAAGAATCAACCTGTTTTATGCAAAACAACAACGTTTCTACTACGACTTTGCACAAGGATTACCTTCGTTTTCATCAAACCTCTTCTGTTTATAAAAATCTTCATCTTTTTCTATAAAACTTATTCTTTTCACTTAGATCTACACTGAACGAGTGTATTTGGGCTTAGCTTTGGCTTCCCAAGCTAGAAATCTTTATGATTTCGACTCACCAAAGTGTTAGATCTGAGTAAAACCTTTCTTAGCATTTATTTTTACACAGAATACGGACTAATGACGAATGTTTCGTTCACTATGAAGTGGAATGAGGCATTATCAAGCAAGATGTCAGATCCAGAAGCACAAGGACGATGTCGTCACCTTGCACGAACTGGACTAACCCGTACGAACCATCAAGTTCGCCTGGATTAGCCCGAGTTCCTGTAAAGTGGCTAAAACTCGCTCCAAAAGACCTCTTTATCCTATGTTTTGCTTAGTAGCTTAAGGTTGGAGGGATAGACACTCGATTTACTCAGCAAACGACACGAAAACGCACGATTTGGTGACCAAAATAGTCAAGTTCGCTCCAAAAAGAGCAAGTTTGCTCGAAGTTGTCACCTGACAACTTCGCCCGAACTTGTCCAAAACTCAAGGAAAATCAGTCAAGTTCGCCCGAACTTGTACAATTTCTAAGGAAACCAGACAAGTTCGCCCGAACTTGTACTAACTGTAAGGATTCCAGTCAAGTTCGTCCGAACTTGTACTTCCCTGCACACTTCACACAAGTTCGCCCGAACTTGTACCGTACAACTTCGCCCGAACTTGTCCTCTGCTCCTTCACGTTTCGACCATTTCAGCATTTCGGAAGACTGATGCACTTCTGTTCACTTACAGGCTGAACCGGTGCTCCCTTCAATCCACATCAGATTCCATCTCTCTCTATTAACGCACTGACTGTGAGTATACTTGAACCCTTTTTACGCTTAAACGCACTTTTGGGTGTTACATACGTTCATATATCAAATCATATCACACGACTCTTAAACGCATATTCCCAACCCGCTGATACATGACTATACGTGAAATCTGCTGAATTGTGTGTGTTAGTTGATTGCTGGTACGCCACCCGTAACATGATAGCTTGCTAGAGGTTGACCCGCCACCCGGAGGCCCGGGGTTGCTAAGGCTCGCATTTTTATTTCGCATTTATTTTTCTCTTTAGGATGTGGACACTTGTTCGCGTGCTCGCACTCGCGGTTTGTTGGTTTACTTGAATCTAAGTAGTTACATAGTTCACATCTCTTACGTATGTCATGCGGTGTATACTAAACGCTTTTATATCTATTATGTACACAAACATGTATGCTCACCTTTACTTAATTGTATTGACTTTATTTTAACGTATGTGACAGGTTGATGATTCTCACTGCAAAGGATTAGGATCTATCTTTAGAAACGCACCTAATAGAAATCTAGGGAAGATGGGTGTGGATTATGTCTAAGAGATTATTTGTTATTTGTAATAATTATTTGAGGATTTTATGTTTGATAGTATGGGATATCGTACGATTAAATATTATCGCTTAAATAGTTGTTCTGGATTCTCTTGAGCAATCTGATTCGCCTAGTGTCGCGCCCCGATGTTTCCGCTATCGGTTGGGGTGTGACAGATTGGTATCACAGCCATAACTATAGGGAAAATTAGGTAGATTTCCAGGTTTGACCTAGTCTATAGTTAGGATACCAAATCAGACCGTTACGCATCAATTAAAAACGCCCGAAACTAGTACGAACTAACAACTTTGCTCGAAGTTGGACAAGTTCTCTCGAAAATGGCCAAGTTCGCTCGAACTTGACCAAGTTCTCCCAAGTTGACTCAGTTCCCTCAAAACACAACAAGTTCGCTCGAAGATCAAGTTCGCTCGAATTTGGTCAACTTCGCCCGAACTTGACCATACACCTTTGAAACGGACTTTTAAACTACATACGCTTTTCCTAAAGCTGCCACAATACACGTGAAGAACGCTCGTATCACACAAAACGAGTGATCAAGTCGAGATTAGGTGTGAAAACCAAGAACTATCGATAATCTAAAACCTCGACGAAAATCTCCCTTTCTATCGCACGAGATACCTTCGTTGAGTTAGGAGTGATATCCAAACCTCGACGAAAATCTCCCTTTCTATCTAATGGAACTCCCGATTTGATCGGTGAGCATAACCACAACTAGGAATGAAGTTGTTAAGTTAGGGGTGAAACCCACATCTTAATAACTAGTTCCACTCCTCGATTTTCAATCTCACCAAAGTCTCGACTATTTTGATGACTCGGAACACGACGTAACTGAAAGCATAAATGTCGTTAACCATTGTACGGTGAGAGCATTTGTCTATTAGGCCAAATCATGTGCCCGAACTCAGAGAATTCTCGAACCACTTTGGGTAGTCGCTGTCTCAAAACCTAGGACACTCCAAAATGTTTTAAGCCTACAATCGCCGATTTTACGCATCATCGAATTTATTTTAATAATGTGTTTGAATTTGTGGATTTTATGCTTATTCGGTTTCTCGCTTTATCGATTTCTCGATTTATCGCTTTTACGCTCTATCGATTTATGCACAACTCGCACAGCCCTCATAATCTAAAACGCTAATTAATCACGAACCAAACTAAAACGTTCAACTCTCTTACGCGAATGTCTTCATACGCGGTACCTCTCGCTTATTACGCTTATATCTCGCATCTCGTACGCGCTACGCATAATTTAGATTGGAGATGAATACGTATAAGATATGTACTTATGTGATTATGTGCCTACGTGATTATGTGCTTACGTGCTTACATGCTTACGTGCTTACGTGGATACGTGCTTACGTGTTTGTGCCTTATTTGAATAATAATACTAATAGTAATGGAACACTAAACTTTTGAACCTAAACCTATTATAATCAAATCTCACCCAATCAAATCCTTCATGTAGATGTCTTCCATGGGATCTCACCCTAGGAGGAACATCCAGTGCAACAACGTCGACAAGCGTATCGCCTTGCTGGTGGCCAAGTAGATGGCCAAGGTGATCCCCTGGATTGTTAGCGAAATCCAAGTTGTCAGCAGCAATTCATCCGTAGATTCCAAGACGGACGCGCCAAAGTCCTCGTTCAGCTTCAAACAATTTATAGCGTGCGGACTCTCACTTTCACTGGCACAGACGGACCAAGCGCAATGTTTCACTGGTTCAACTCCATCGAGGTCACGTACCGCCAAAGTGGATGCCCCGAATCTCTCTGCACCGTCAACGCTACCGGTGTGTTCCAATCAAGGGCACTTGATTAGTGGACCACAGAGCACAACAAGCGCGGAAATGATTAAGCTTACGGGCTCACATGGGAGGAACTCAAGGCAGTTATGGTGAAAGAATTCTGTCCTCCCCATGAAATTCATGTCACACCCCAACCGATGGTGGAAACATCGGGGCACGGCACTAGGCGAACCAGATTGTCTCACGAGAAATTCCATAACATTATTTAAACGATAATATTCAAAAGTTAATATCCCATACTATCAGCATACAATCCTTAAACAAGTTACAAATACTAAGTAATCTCATAAAACAATTCAATTTTGATCTTCCCTAGATTTTATTACAACGAGATTCTAAAAGAAACCCTAAACTAAGCATCCATAACTAATGTCCTCAACCTTCCACATATGTTAAATTAAAACATCAATACAATTAATTAAAGGTGAGTATACAGGTTTATATACATAATAGATATAAAAGCGTTTCGCATACACCACATGACATACGTAAGAGTTGTGAACTATGTAACTACTCAGATTCAAGTAAACCAACAAACCGCGATTGATCGAGGCATGCAAACAAGTGTTCACATCCTAAAAGACAAAATAAATGAGAAATGAAAAATGTGAGCCCTAACAACCCCGGGCCTCCGGATGGCGGGTCAACCTCTAGTATACTATCATGTTAAGGGTGGCATACAAGCAATAATACATACAATTCAGCAGATTTCACGTATAGTCATGTAATAACGGGATTGCGAATAAGAGTTGAGTTTTGTGATGTGATTTGATATAGAAACATACGTGACACCCAAAAGTGCGTTTAAGCGTAAAGGGGTTCAAGTATACTCACTGTCGGTGCGTTTTAGAAGAAGGTGACGGGATCTGAGATGAGTTGCGGAGAGTGCCGAATCAACCTGTAAGCGAACAGAAAGGCATCAGTCTTCCGAATTGCTGAACGATTAACGGTTGAACAACAGACAAATTCGGGCGAACTTGACTAACTAAACTTACTGGTGGTGCAAGTTCGGGCGAACTTCTCATGTTTCCTAAGAAACTAGACAAGTTCAGGCGAACTTGTCCTGTTGATGAAGGGTGATACAAGTTAGGGCGAACTTGTCTAATTCTCTTGAGAATTGGACAAGTTCGGGCGAACTTGTGCAAATTTGGTGAAGATTTGATCAAGTTCAGGCGAACTCGGTCACCATTCTGGTGACAAGTTCGAGCGAACTTGATGCCTTCTGAGCGAACTTGACTGTTTTGGCATCCAAAACGTGCATTTTCGCGTCCTTTGCTGAGGAAATCGAGTGTCCATCCCTCTAACCTTAGGCTACTGAGGAAAACCAAGGCTGAAGAGGTCTTTGGAGCGAGTTTTAGCCATTTTACAGAAACTCGTACTAATCCAGGCGAACTTGAAGGTTCGAACGGTTTAGTCCAGTTTGTGAAAAGTGACGACTTCGTCCTTGTGTTTCCGGATCTGAGATCTAGCTTGACAACGCCTCGTTCCACTTCAAAGTGAACGAAACATACGTCGTTTAGTCCGAATATTGTGTAAAAATCGATGTTTGAAAGGTTATAATTAGATCTAGACATAGATCTAAGTGAAAAACTGAAGTTTTGCATAAAAATATGATGATTTTCGTAAACAGAGAAGTTTTGATGAAATCGAAGGTAAAACCTTGTGCAAAATCGTTGTAAAACATTGTTGTAACTTGAAAACGGGTTAAATCTTACTTAGAACACAAAAGGTTTCGGCTATGGGGAGCTCCGAGCGAACTTGCAGCAAGTTCAAATGAGAAGAGGAGTTGGGTATTTATAGGTGAGGTGAAAAGATGGGCTGGATACAGCAAGTTCGGGCAAACTTGTATCAAGTTCGGGCGAACTTGCTACAAGTTCGAGTGAACTTGCTTGTTTTCTTGGGTACTGAGACAAGTCCCGGCGGATTGTTAGGTTCTGAAGCATTATGAAGGCTTAGGCAAGTTCGGGCGAACTTGTGTGGCACAAGTTCCCTAGTGGCCAAATTTTGTTCGATTATTCCGCGTTAAGAGTTTGTTTGGCAATTAGGTTCATATTAGATAGTTACATTAAGCGTTTTAGCGAAGCGTAAAGCGTTATATTATCATTGATTTGAGAGAGAGCGAGTTACGTGAGTGTGCGAGCGTTTTAGCGATATCAAACCATAACATAAATAATCATAACACATATAAAACATAATCTCACATAATTAACTGCGTTTTGCGATGCGATGAGATAAGCGATGCGATGGCACAAGTGTTTATTAAACAATAACACACTCGGCTCGTAAAGTAGCATAACTACTTGTGATTGCGTTGAATTAGTGACTAATAAGCGATTAAATGCGATGTAGATGTGACAAAATATAATCCCGTTGACATAAGCATTTCATAATCAAAATCTCAGAGTACAAATGATAAGATACAAACGGAATACACGGAAGTAAATAACAACGGAAATTTAGAGTTGTTACAGTCTCCCCTACTTTAGGAAAGTTCGTCCCGAAATTTAAGTAGTGGCCGTAACAAAGAGATGCGGATATTTAGCCTTCATGTCACTTTCCAATTCCCAAGTGAACTCGGCACCGCGTTTGCCTTCCCATCGGACTTTCACGATAGGGATGCGAGAGCGTCGTAGTTTCTCGGTTTCTCGGTCCATTTTCGACTGGTTTTTCCATAAAATGAAGGGTCTCGTTTATTTGAAAGTCCTCGAGGGGTACATGGAGATTTCTTCAGCTAGGCATTTCTTGAGGTTTGACACGTGGAAAGTCGGATGAACGTTGTTAAGTTCCGCCGGTAGTTCGAGTCGATAGGCCACTTTGCTGATCCTTTCCAGAATCTTAAAGGGACCTACGTATCATGGCGCTAGTTTTTCTTTCTTCCCGAAGCGGATCACTCCATTCCAAGGTGCAACCTTTAAGAGAACGTGATCTCCCACTTCGAACTGTAGGGGCTTGCGGCGTTTATCGGCATAACTCTTTTGACGACTTCGAGCTTTCAAGAGATTGTCTCTGATTTGGAGGATCTTGTCCGTTGTTTCTTGAATTAGCTCGGGACCAGTGATTTGTGCTTCTCCGATCTCGTGCCATACAATAGGCGATCGACATTTTCTTCCATATAGTGCCTCAAAAGGAGCCATTTGAATGCTAGTATGATAACTATTATTGTACGATAATTCAACTAAAGGTAAATGCATATCCCAATTACCACCAAAATCTATGATGCACGCATGAAGCATGTCTTCGAGGGTGCGGATCGTGCGCTCAGTCTGACCGTCGGTTTGAGGGTGAAAAGCGGTACTGAGATTAAGCGTAGTACCGAGAGCGGATTGAAAAGTCTCCCAGAGACATGAGGTAAAGCGACCGTCACGGTCAGAGATGATGTCACGGGGCGTCCCGTGTCGATATATGACTTCGTCGGTATAGATTCGTGCTAATCGTTCTACCTTAAAGTCATCTCGTATAGCAATAAAGTGCGCAGATTTAGTAAGCGATCAACGATAACCCAAATGCTATCATGACCAAAGGAGGTGCGAGGGATTTTCGTAATAAAGTCCATAGCTATGCTCTCCCACTTCCACATCGGGATTTCGGGTTGTTCGAGCAAGCCAGAGGGCCTTTGATGCTCGACTTTAACTTTCGAACAAGTTAAGCACTTTGAGACGTAAACGATGATATCCTTTTTCATGCCCGGCCACCAGTACTTAGGACGAAGGTCCTGGTACATTTTGTCGGCTCCGGGATGAATGGAGTATCGAGATTTATGGGCTTCGGTCATTAGCAATTCACGAATATTATCACGGCTGGGAATCCAAATACGGTCGAGATAGTAATAAATACCGTTAGGTTTCACAATGAGCTGAGTTTCGGTACCACATTTCATTTCTTCCTCCAGGGTATTCTCGTTAAAACAAGCGAATTGAGCGGAGCGAATCATGATTTTGAGATCATTCAAAGCTTGTGAGTCACGAACACTATACACATAGCTTCGTCGACCGAGAGCATCGGCTACGACGTTGCTTTGGCAGGATGGTAGCGTATCTCGCAATCGTAATCGTTGAGAAGTTCAACCCATCTGCGTTGGCGCATATTCAGTTCCTTTTGATTGAAGATATGTTGTAAGCTCTTATGGTCGGTGAAGACCGTACACTTAGTACCATAAAGGTAGTGTCGCCATATCTTCAATGCAAAAACAACTGCACCGAGCTTGAGATCGTGGGTTGTGTAGTGTTTCTCGTGGATCTTGAGTTGTCGAGATGCATACGCGATAACCTTGTCTCGTTGCATGAGAACACAACAGAGACCAAGATTAGAGGCATCGCAGTAAACGATGAAATCGTCGTTTCCGTCGGGAAGAGCGAGTACGGGAGCGTTGCATAGCATACGCTTGAGAGTTTGAAAGGCTTTCTCTTGTTTGGAATCCCAAACGAAAGGTTTATCTTTATGGGTTAAAGCGGTAAGCGGAACGATGATTTTTGAAAAGTCGGCGATGAATAGGCGGTAGTAACCCGCCAATCCAAGAAATGAACGGATTTCGAATGCACTCTTCGGTGTAATTCAACTCTTGACAACTTCAATCTTTGCAGGGTCGACGTGAATTCCTTGACTATTAACGATGTGGCCGAGAAATTGGACTTCTTCGAGCCATAATTCACACTTAGAGAATTTAGCATAAAGGCGATTACCTTGAAGGAGTTCGAGGACCAAACGGAGATGGCGTGCGTGTTCGTCTCTGGATTTTGAGTAGATAAGGATGTCATCGATAAACACAATGACGAACCAATCTAAGAAAGCTTTACACACACGGTTCATCAAATCCATGAAGACCGCGGGTGCATTGATAAGACCAAAAGGCATGACCAAGAATTCGAAATGGCCATAACGAGTACGAAAGGCGATTTTTGGAATATCTTCTTCCAATACACGTAACTGATGATAACTGGAACGTAAATCGATCTTGGAAAAACAAGTAGCACCTTGAAGCTGATCAAATAAGTCGTCGATCCGAGGAAGAGGGTAGCGGTTCTTTATCGTAAGCTTATTAAGTTCACGATAATCGATGCACATTCGGAACGCCCCATCTTTCTTTTTCACAAAAAGAACGGGTGCGCCCCAAGGCGAAGTGCTCGGGCGTATGAAGCCTTTATCAAGAAGCTCTTGAAGTTGGCTTGATAGCTCGCGTATTTCGGATGGTGCGAGATAATAGGGAGCTTTAGCAACGGGAGTAGCACCGGGAATTAAATCGATACGGAATTCAACATCACGAGTAGGGGGTAAATCGTCGGGAAAAACTTTGGGAAATTCACAAACAATGGGTACATCTTTCCAGGTTTTCTTTTCTTTCTCCGGGTTCACGATGTGGGCTAGGAAGGCAACGCATTGCTTACGCAAATGCTTGCTCGCTTGGGTACAAGACATAAGCCTCAACTTCTTTGAGGGAGTCTCATCGTAAACATGGAGTTGATCACCGTTTGAGAGAGGGAAGCAAATCATTTTATCGAAGCATACAACTTCAGCATGATTCTCACGAAGAAAATCCATGCTTACTGTGATATCGAAGCTACCTAACTGCATAGGTAGTTTTTACGAAGGAAATCCATGCCTACTATGACATCAAAGCTACCTAATTGCATAAGTATGAGATTGATCGAGAAGCTGTGATTGTTGAGTCGAGAGTGCAATCACGTAGAACGGAGTTAACGGTAAGGGTTCTTCCGGTGGCGATTTCAACGTCGAAGGTCCTTGGGAGGTTAGCGCGTTTACATTTTAGAAGTTTTTCGAATTCTAATGATACAAAATAGTTATCGGCTCCAGTTTCAAATAAGCAAGAAGCATAAATACCATTAATGTGGAACGTACCATTGACAACATTGTTGTCATTTTGAGCCTGGCGGTGGTTGATGTTGAAAGCTCTTCCACGCACAACTTGTGGTTGTTGCTGCTGCGGTGGCTGTGGTGGCTGTTGCTGTGGTTCTTGTTTCACAACACGATTCAGGCAGACATTGCTGAAGTGGTTTGGATCATCGCAGGTGTAGCACACTCGTGCTTGTTCCGCTGGTGCTTGCGGAGCTTGATTGATTGGCATAGCATTGAGAGGGGCTGGCGGTGCTGCGAGAGCGGGAGGAGCTTGCTGACGTGGACCAGTGCGGCAGTGCGCCGTGAAGTGCCGATAGTTGTTGCAGTTGGCACAAAAGCGGCAGTTTCCTCCAACCGCGTGATGATACGTGCACTTAGAGCACAAAGGGTGAGGACCAGTATACGCACGCTTAGCAGCTGGTGCGTTGGGAGTAGCAGCTTGGCGAGACTGGGAGTTCGGTGCTGGGACTACTGCATAGTTCTTGTTGTTACCCTTTCGCTTGCGATTCTGGTGATTTGACTTGGAGGCTTGAGATGGAGCAGTATCGGTTTTTGGCTCAATAGTAGCTTGGCTGAGGTTCTTGGTTGAGACTTTGAAAGCTCCAGCTAAGACTCGCTTGTCGTTGATCTCGGCTGTGGTTGGTAAGTCTCTTCTAACGTAGTTGGTCTTGCTACTTGAACGAAGTCGGCAACACAGTCGGGGAGAGCGCGAATATACTTCTTGATGGTTTTCTCAGTGGTGTCCACTTGACCAGGACAAATGATGCTCAACTGCTTGAATCGGGCGATGAGGCCAGCGTTATCACCACCAACTTGCTTGATACTCCAGAACTCATTTTCCAGCTTTTGGATTTCGTGCAGTGGGCAGAACTCCTTGATCATGAGTTCCTTAAGTTCTTCCCACACGAGAGAGTAAGCTTCGTCATTACCGCGCCTGTTACGCTCGGCATTCCACCAGTCAAGTGCCCTTGACTGAAAGACTCCAGTCGCGTTAACGGTGCGGAGATTTTCAGAACATCCGCTTTGCCTGAAAGTGACTTCGATCGAGTCGAACCAGTGAAACATCTTGATTGGCCGGTCTTCGCCTGTGAATGTTGTAGGACCGCAGGCTTTAAACTGCTTGAAGCTCAACCGAGATTTCGGAGCATCATTCTTGGAATCGACAGAAGAGTTGTTGCTAACCGCTTGAATTTCACTGACAATTTGCGGAATCACCTTAGCCATTTCCTTGGCTACGAGAGTGGCGATGCGTTTGTCGGCGTTGTTGCGTTGAGCGTTACGGCGAGTGTGAGATCCCATGGATGCCATCTAAAGACAATGATTGGACGAGATTTGATTATAATGGGTTTTATTTAAAAGTTTTGTGTTTTTTTACCATAATATTTATTATTATTATTCACATAAGGCACAAAATCACGTAATCACAACAACACATAATCATATAAGCACATAATCATGTAGACACATAAGCACATATTTTGCACATGTTCACCTTTAATCAAATCATGTGTAGCGTGTATGAGATGATCGTAATAAGCGAGTAATACTGCGTATGAGGACATCCGCGTAAGAGAGTTGAGCGTTTTAGTTTAGTTTGTGATTAATTAGCATTTTAGATTACGAGAGTTGTGCGAGTTGTGTGTATTTTCGTAAAGCAAAAAGCGATAAAATGAGAAATCCATAAAGCGTAATATTCACAAATTTAAACACATAATAAATAAAAAAACTTGATGATGCGTAAAATCAGCGATTGCAGGCTTGAAACAAATGGAGCGTCCTGGGTTTTGAGACAGCGACTACCCAAAGTAATTAGACCATTCCTTTGAGTTCGGGCACACGCTTTGGCCTAATAGGTGAATGCTCTCACCGCCTCGCGGCTAACGGCATTACCCTTCCGGTTACTACGTACCCCGAGTCATCGAAATAATTGAGACTTTAGTGAGATTGAAAATCGAGGAGTGGAATTAGTTATTAAGATGCGGGTTTCACCCCTAACTTAACAACTTCGTTCCATGTTTGTGGTTTTCACCGAACATGTCGGGAGTTCCACTGAAATAGAGGTGGAGATTTTTTTTCGTCAAGGTATCGATATCACTCCTAACTTAACGAAAGCATCTCGTTCGATAAATAGTACGCGGAATGAGCGATCTTATCGAGAGTTCTTGGTTTCACACCTAATCCCGACACAATCACTCGTTTGTGTTATACGAGCGTTTTCAAGTGTGTACATTGTGTTAGCCTTAGGAAAGACATGTAAGCATTTAAGGCAGGTAGTTTAAGCATTTAAGTCGAAGAGAGGTCTAATTCGGTACTTAAACTATAGACTAGGTTGAACATGGCAATTCTACCTAATTCCCTATAGTTATGGCTCTGATACCAATCTGTCACACCCCAACCGATGGCGGAATCATCGGGGCGCGCCACTAAGCGAACCAGATTGTCCAAGAGAATCCATAACAACTATTTTTAAATGACAATATTTATAACGTTAATTTCCCATACAATCAACAAATATTCATTCCATAGTCATTACAAACTTCAATTTCTCAAACAAAAACATGGTTCGGCAACTAGATTATTATTATGAATTTCTAAGGATAAGGCCCTAATCCATTGCAACATAGATTCATCAACCTGTCACATACGTTAAAATAAAAGTCAATACAATAATGTAAAGCTGAGTACACAGGTTTAATAGCATAATAGTAGCGATAAAGCGTTTACGCATAACCAGCATGTGACACGTAGATAAGCGAATCTAAGTAAGCTAACAATAATGATACAAGCTAACCAACACGACTCCAAGGTGGAGTATGCGCGATACGTGTTCACAATGCAAACACGCACGTAAAGTTAATATGCGAGCCTTAACAACCCCCAAACCAATCGGGTGCTGAGTCCAAACTATAGTACTATCGTTGCTAAGGGTGGTCTGCAAGTCCTCATCATTTACACCTAGCAAACAAACATTCAGAGATTCGCGTATGACATGCGAGAGCGGTTAGCGTTAAAAGAGTTTAGCGTTGTGTGTAGCGTGTTTTTATATAGAGAACGTATGTAACACCCAAAAGTGCGTTTAAGCGAAAAAGGGTTCAAGTATACTCACAGCGGGTGCGTAACAAAGAGAACCGGGAGTTGATGAGAGGGAAGAAAGAGAGTGTCGGTTAGCCTGTGCATATAAACAGAAGTGTATCAGTCTTCCAGAGTGTTGAAACAGTCGAAACGGTGAGTCGTGCGGGAACAGTTTATTTCGTACGAAAATGGAATTTTTGTGCGGGAATGCCTGTTTTTGTGTCCAAAATCGAGTGTTTTCGCGTATGTCTTCGGGAAATCAAGTTCTCATCCCTCCAACCTTAGGCTACTGATCAACCTAGCGTCGGAGAGGTCTTTTGAGCGAGTGAGTCTCTTGTATAAACTCGGACTGGACCGTGAGAACCAAGTATGGTTCACGCGAGCTAGTCCAGATCGCAGAACTGACTGTTCTTGCGTCTTGGTGCGTTCGGGACTGAGACTTCGTCTGAAACAGATGTATTTTCTAGTCCATTTCGTGACGGTTTCGACAATGCTTCGTTTCACTATTTAGTGAACGAAACCTTAGTCGGTTGTTGTCCGCTTTTGTGTAAAAATTGATTTATAAAATTGTTTTGTTAAGATAAACACTTTGAACTCGAAACAACATGGTTTCAGATTTGAGAAGCAAAGGCTAACTCAAACATGCTTGGTTAAGTGTAGATCTTAGTTAAAATCAGAAAGTTTTCATGAAAAAAGATGAAGGTTTTCGTAAACAGAGAAGTTTAGATGAAATCGGAGATAATCTCGTGCATATCGTGGTAGAAATCGTTGTGATTCTCATGAAAAAAACGTAGTCTTCTTACTTGAAACAGAGAAAACTAGCTAGAGAGCGTTTTGGTGCGGAATGGCAGCAAGTTGGAGTGAATGGCGAAGTGTTGTATTTATAGGTGGAGAGGAGTGGAGGTTGTCTAGTGAAATGTTCGTGCGAAAATGTCCATTTTCATGCGAAAAATGCATATTCGGGTGAAAAATACCACTTTCGTGCCAAAAACACCCAAAATACGTCATTTTCGTACGAAATCTGCCATTTTCGTACGAATTTTTTTAGGTTAAGTTCGTTAAGTGTTTTAGTGAGACGTTAAGCGTTGCGTAAATAAATAAATAAATAATTAAATAAAATTAAAACAATGCGATAGAGCGACGGAGCGTTGCGAGTATTAAGCAATTAAATGCGTTTAAATAAGCAATATAAGATGAATTTAATATAGATTAACCATTATATTTCGAATCCCGGATCACAATGTTTACAAAAGGGAGATAACGATTTTACGGAACAACCGGAAAAAGTCGGGTTGTGATAAGGTGGGTGGGGTTTATTTATTTTTTAAAATAAAATTATTAAGGGGATTTCTTTAAATATATGGGTAAAATGACCAAAATACCCTCATGTGGGGTCCATTTGGTCATGTTTAACCATGAAAACTAATTGAGTTACGGCTAAAGGACATAAAATGCAAAGGTATACAAAAATCGAGTACGTTTTTTTTTACTTTTTGAAAATAAAGAACATAGTTATGTAACGCTTCACATTTTGTAGTTTCCTTATTTAGAAAGTGTATTCGTATTTCTATTTATGGAAACTTGTATTCGTATCGTATTCATATTCCAATTCCAACTTTGTAATCCGAGACTTTGATCGTAATGGAAATTCATATTTTATACACGCTTGTTATGCTTACAACTCAATCGTTTATACGCAACTGATACATATTATACGTGCAAACATTCATACATACATTCTCGGTACTCGATTTATACTTACACACGTTTATTATACTTGAAAACATGTTAGAATGCAAGGTTTGTGCTTAAAATGATGAATTATAGGAAGTTTAGAGGCCAAAATAGAAGTAAACAAACTTTTGGCGGACAAGAAAGGCGTTGCGTCACGTGACGCCCTGACCCCTTTAGGCTATGGGTGATGCCACCGCAGAAAGTTGTTACCAGCTCACGGGTTGGCCATCTTTTCACCTCTAAAGCTCACCAATCACCTTATAACTCCATTAATACTCAAACCCTACTTCACCACTATAAACCAAGCCTCCATACACTCATTTTCACTTTCCAAATTCATTACCACTCTCAAAACACTCTCAAATCAGTTGCAAACATCAGAATTGGCAAATTGTTCTAAGTGCTAAAGTAAGCACTTTACTTCAACTTTTCATGTTTCTTCACTCCTTCTTCCTCTACAAAGCTTGGATTGCCTCTAGGGATGTTTCCACAGGTTTTCCATAGAAAACCAAGGTGGAACAATACCATTTTGAGGGCCAAACTTTCTATTTTGGAAGAAGAACTTATAAACTTTTACCAAACTTACATTTTTCTCATACAAACTTGTGCTACTTGTGCCTCTAATCAAGTCTATGATTAGTAAGCTTGGCCAAGATTGTTTCATACAAATTCAGAGGTGTATATTGCCTCCAAACTTTCTGTTTTGTTAAGGGTTGTTAACCCACAAGTGTTGAAACCATCTAAGTTTTTTCTTGCAACAAGACTTGTGCTTTGGTATGAGTGTGATTACTTGGAAGCCTTGGCTATCCTACCTTCAATCCACCACCTCACTTGATGATTTCCCTTGCTATCCCAAGTAGTTTGCTAGACCCTAAAAGTGACATAACCGCATCTAGCCTCCGGCACTTAGTTAACTCTTTCTATGTCGGGCATGGCTCATTGGGTTAAAGATTGCTTGACTACTTGGTATAGTGAGAAGTATGTACATTCCTTTTTCCATTTCATTTATGACCATCCGAATTGTCCTTGTGACAATTTGTGTATTGGTGAATTCTTACAAAAGAGGTTAAAGGACGATTATCCTCCTACCTCCATGCATGAAATCTATGATATATATGTTGGACTTATTATGTACTATATATATATATATATAAACATATACGTAACCGAACCCTTGATAATAATCATATGGTTACTTGTCATGACATTAGGTTATATTATCTAAGCCTTAAACATGTCGTTATGATTCTAATGGGTAATTTACACCCATGAAATCACATTCACCCATACGGGTTGCTATAGTGTCAAAAACGGGTGTATTAAGACTAGATATTACTTTTCTGAATACATACTTTTATACTTTAAATTCCAAGTCCAAATCTTCCATTACCATTCCGAACACTTACACACCTTCGTTTACCCCATGTACGGTAACCTCGGTGTTCCATCCTTAAACTCTCCAACACTTCACGGAATTTACAAAGGAAGCTTTGCAAAACCGTAAGTACACTCGAACGCCCTTTTTACGCTATACACTTTTGGGTGCAATATGTTTACTTATCAAATACACAACACAACTATACTTTATGCAAACACAAACAATCCTATATACATGCTAAAGATACGTGAAACATGATTTATATACTAGGAACATTCTTATGTAATTCGCATGTCATTAACTTAGTACGAGCCTCCCCTTAACATGTATAGCGCTATAGGAGTAACGCACCGCCTATTCTTGAGGTCATGTTAAGTCTTTAATTCTTGCGGTAATCTTTGGTTGACTTGTAGAATTGCATACCTTGATACATTAATCTAGTTAACGGTTTTTGCCATGTGGATTCGTTTAAACATTTTACATACTTATGCTATATCAAAACTTGTGTGCTCGCCAATGATTTTGTATTGAACTCTACTTTTAAACATATAGCAGGTTGATGATGATGATATGACGAAATCTAGTAGGGACGACTTAGAAATGCATCTAAAAATGCTAGATTTAGTTAGATTAGTTTGATGAATTATGTTGTACTTTGAAATTGAAATTGTTGTATTTTGATTTCTTGTATTGTATTTGACAATTATTATCTATGAAATGAAATCGGTTTTGAATTAAATATTGTCACAACTAGTGTTATGATGTCTCGAGCATTTATTTACGTCCTCTCCAATGATTCCGTCATTGGTTGGGGTGTGACAGTTTAAAATCTAGTGTCAACATAAAGGACGATTTTGTAAAATGATTTTAATCAAGTTTCTATAAATAATGTCTATACAAATTAGTTTTTTAACAGACTTATAATAAATTTTAAATTTGTTTTTAAAAGAATAGAAATTGTTTTTAAATAAATTTTTAAAAATTGTTTTTAATTATTTTTCAAAAACATTATTAAAGTTAACATTTGATAATATTCATTAATTTTTAAATGTTTATCAATATTCTTTATAAGTATTTATTTATTTAGTGACTTGATTGAAGTAATAAGAACTAGGTTCCTACCCGCATGTTGCGGCGAGAAATCAACCTTTTTGAAAAGCAAAAGTAACTAAACTAATTAAGAACTTGGTTATTAATAAATATTTATGTTTTATTTAGAGATATCCACTACAATACATAACTATTATAAAACTCAAAACTAAATAAATACATATTCAAGTGATGCTATTCATAATTCCAAATTATAAATTATTGATGGTTTACATATTGCTAGAAAAAATTTGATAATATGGATTAGAATAATTTAGTAATATATAGTCTAAATAACATTACATGTAAATTTATCTTTATATGTAATTGTTAATTTATGTAAAGAATAAAAAGGTCATGATCCCTTACTTTTATTTTAAAAACTATATCATTCATTGAAATACGGAACAAATCGGTGTTACAATTTAACCCAGATTCAAATATGTGGATATACTGGTTGAGAGTTAACCCGGATTTAAATAAGATGACTATTTTTTTCTTCTCGATCTTTTTGAGTTATAACTCAATAAATAACAGGATCCCAAATTCTACAAACTTCACCACTGCCTCCCATTGTTAATCGTCCTTCGGCCGCTCACAACCCAAAGGAATTATACTGTCAATACTCTTAAGCGTTAGCACCACTTCTTCCGAACACACAACTACCCAAACTTTGCTTTTATCTATTTTGTATGACGTTTAAAACAACCGGCCGGTTTAGAAAAATAACGTTATGAAAATTAATGTCGAAACGTAGATAAACATAAGTAACGTGCAATCACTAATACTTATTGAAACTATATAAAAAAAGATAAAACATGAAAAAAAAATCATAATGTCGTAACAGGAAATTCGTTCAATCTTTTTAGCGGTAACTTTATTAAAGTTCAACTCTATCAAATTTAGAGTATGCTTGATTAATTGGTTTATAAAAAAAACTAATAAGATTTGAGGGGGGGGGGGGGGGGGGGGGTATAAAGTGCAATGATCAAAACTTTTATGGTCACAATATAAAGAAAAAAGAATAATTTGCTGTTGTCGCCACTCAAAAAAGTCCCTAAAATTACCTAAATGCCATTAAAAAAATTAAATATGTGAGTTTGGATGGCATATATAGAATAAAAAACAAAATGAAGGTTAAAACATGTGATGTAGCATCAAGATGTAATTTGATATGTAGTATAATATAATAAGGGTCTAATGTGATTAGAGGGACTTGTCGTGTTAGTGGGTACTATAGAAGAACTTATTTTTAACGGGGAGCTGATATTACTGTGTCACACCCCAACTAATGGAGAAAACATCGGGATGTGGCACTAAGCGAGGAGATTGTTCAAGAGATTCCATAATGACCATTTTCGCGACAATAATTATTTAAGTTCCAATTTCGTAAATACTAAAAAATATCCATACAAAACATTCAAAAATAAAGTACAAATTGTCTCAAGCAACATGCCAAGAACATAACTAAATTAGGCGTGTATCTAGAGCCTAATTCATTTCCAGCATACGATCCATCAACCTGTTACATACGGTTAAAATAAAAGTCAATACAAACATGTAAAGGTGAGTACACAAGTTTGGCATAAGTATAGTAATGAAAGCGTTTCGCAAAACCAGCATGTATAAACGTAGATTAAGTGAATCATGTAAGCTATCAATATCGATACAAGCTAACCAATTTGACCGTGTGTGAGATGCGTGTCACGTGTCCACCGAAGTGTCCACGTGCGGAAACAAGTATAGTAAAGTGAAACTTAACAACCCTCGAACCTACGGGTGGCGGGTCAACCTATAGCGCTATCATGTTAAGGGTGGTATTGTGAGTCATCAAGCATAAACATAGCACACAATAATTCAGCGTTTCACGTATAGGCATGCGAGAGCGGTTTGCGTTTAAAGTGTTTTAGGTGTCGTGTGCAATGTTTGTTTTATAGAGAACGTATATAACACCCAAAAAGTGCGTTAAAGCGAAAAAGGGGTCAAGTATGCGGGAACAGAAGTGCATCAGTCTTCCATAGTGCTGAAACGGTCGAAACAGAGATTTGTGCGAGGAACAGGCTGTACGTACGAGTTTTGCTTCGTGCGAGGGAGTGCTTCGTACGAGTGAAGCTTCTTATGAGCTAACATTTGTACGAGTTGTGATTCGTACGAAACGTATTTGTGCGAATCGACCTTCCAGCCTTAAGCTACTGATCAAACCTAGAGCTGGAGAGGTCTTTGGAGCGAGTTAGTCTCTTGCATGAACTTGGACTGGTTCGTATGAACTGGTCAATTCATATGAGCCAGTCCGGTTCACACGAGTGACTGTCTTGCGTCTTCGTGCGCCTGGGACTAAGTTGTCTCCTGAAACAGATGTAATTTTGAGTCCTTTTCATGGCGGTTTTGACACCGCTTCGTCCCACTACCTAGTGAACGAAACATATATGGGTTTTGGTCTATTTTAGTGTAAAAATCGGGTTTTAGACAGTTTTCCAAGGATTGAACACTTGGTGAGTTTGAAATAAAAGGAATTCTAACTTGGGAAGCCAAAGCTAAGCCCAATATACTCGTTTAAGCGTGAATCCGAGGTAAAAACAGAAGGTTTTATGTAAAACGATGAAGGTTTTCATAAACATAATAAGTTTGGATAAAATCAGAGATATTCTCGTGTAAATCATTGTGGAAATCATGGTGGTTTGTGTGAAAGAGTTGTTACTTACTTGGAAAAACAGAGAAAAGTGGGTAAAGGATGGTCTGTTCGAAAAGGCAGCAAGGGGAGTATGTGAAAGTGAGTGTGGTATTTATAGGAGAGGTGAAAGGAGGGTAGAAGAGTGCCTCGTACGAGTGAGTGCTCGTACGAGTGAGTGCCTTGTACGAGTGAGTCCTCGTGCGAGTTGGCCTGCTTTTGCGCGAGTCATTTCCAGTTCGCGCATCGGGTGTTCATTTGGTGTTTTCGTTTGTATTAGTTAGTTCAAGTACGTTAAGCGTTTTATCAAGGCATTAAGCGTTGTGTTGTATACTGGTATGATAAATCGGGTTAAGCGAGCGAGTATAAAACATATATAACACATAAACACACAAAATAACATATATAACCGTGTTAAGTTTGCGTTATGATGAGCGTTCAAGTATTAAGCGTCTAAATGCGATAATTAAGCGAGGTAAAATGCGTTTAAAACATCGTTAACCCTTTTATAATAGATTCTCGGAGTACAAAGTGATTACAATCGAAGTAAACGGGAAAACAGAGACATTTAGAAATGTCGGGTTGTTACACACGGTACCATTGTCATGCCAACTAGACACAAGCTGTCATGCAGGTCATCTAAGAGAGCTAAGATGTCTATACGGCCACGTATGAGAGGGTGTTTCGCCCGCATCATACTGCCTCGTACGATAGTACGACATGAAAAGTAAATGATCGGTGTGACAGTGATATGACCAATATGACCCATATCACCTTCTTTCCGTGATTTATATGATACATATAGTGTGACATACGCCTTGGTGTCTATGGTTAGGGTGGTGTAGAGATATAAAACACGCTTTTAAAGTTGTAAATTTCTAAAGTCTATTATGTAGACATTATGATATAATTAATCTCATGGTATATTTAAGGCTTTTTATACAAATAGTTCTTTTGGTTTAGCTGTTGTCATGTCCTTAAGTTCCAAGCTTTAAAAGTTGTATACTTGAGTTACGTGATCTATTATTTTATAACAAGTGTCCAAAGACCGGTTTATGTTAAAAAAATCTAATATTTATATAAAACGGCTAAAATACCCATTTAGTTTATTAAAAACAAAGATACTCACACCTCATATTTAAAGTTCACATCTTATTTATCGAATTGTCCACAAACAAAACCAAACCTCCAATGACCAACCCCTCACCATGAAAATCTGGCGACCACACATCTTCATCCCTTGATTCATAAAGGTGAGTCTCATTCCACACAAATTAACAACGTAATACTGTTGTATTGAACCAAGAAGTGCTAGTAAAAAACATATAGAGTAAACTGCCATTTTGGTCCCTGAGGGGCAGTTTTGTCACTTTAGTCCAAATCTCAAACTTTTTGCATCTGGGTCCCTGTGGTTTCAATTTTATTGCCATTTTGGTCCAAAAGTGATTTTTGTCTTCTAAAATCTTGTTATTTTGTCATTTTTCTCAGGGGCAAAATGGTCATTTTAAGCAGAGTTTGAGGTTTATTTATATATATAATATATATTAATGCTTAAAATGACCATTTTGCCCCTGAGGAAAAGGACAAAATAGTAGGATTTTAGAAGACAAATATCACTTTTGGACCAAAATGACAATAAAACTGAAACCACAGGGACCAGATGCAAAAAGTTTGAGATTTAGACTAAAGTGGCAAAACTGCCCAAACCTCAGGGACCAAAATGGTAGTTTACTCAAACATATAACAATATTATCAATAATGTATGATTCTAATCAGTTAAACAATAAGCAACGTATTGTCTTTAAAGGTGTAACATCAACGTGATTTCCCCACAATCACCCCCAAATCCACCATCAGCGATATTCTCTTCATCCTCCATAATTCTACCTTAAGATTCACTCCAACGCTTTTGAGAAGATACACTCCTACACCATCGTCGAAGCACCTGAACACACTCGTCATCCAAATCCACCGACGAAATCCCTCTGGTGAAGCACCTGAAGAAACACTTCTCATCATCCACCATCGCACCCAAAGATTTACTCATACACACGCATCAGAAACACCAAAACATTACAATCCTACACAATCAATGATGAAATCCTTATACGAAGTTCCCTTCAATATCACTCCTTCAATATCAATCTGGCCATCGGGTTCTAAAATGGACATGTGTTTATGTGTAGGCTTGTCATGGTAGTTGCAATAAATTTATTGTGTAGGATTTCGGTCAACTTATGTTATATGTTAGATTGCTTCCAACATTGGGCTTGTGTTTATGTGTAGGTTCCTAATCTGGGGGTGTGCACACCGTGGGGGGGTTCTAAAATGGGCTTGTGTTTATGTGTAGGTTTGTCATGGTAGTTGCAATGAATGTATTGTGTACTGTAGGGTTTGGTTCAGCTTCTGGTGTATGTATAGGATTGCTACCTACACTGGTTTGGTGTTTGCGTGTAGGGTCCTACACAAAGCCAAATCTGTTAATATATGAATGGGTGTAAAGTAGAATTAAAGTCTGGGATTAACCAATAGATTGGCTTTGGTACTTTGGCATACGATAACCGAAGTCTCCATATATGCATAACTTTATGTTGTTTTAGCAATTCATTGTATGCATTATTTTATAGTTGTTTTAGAAACTCATTGTATGAAAATCTAGTATGAACTCTCATTATGTTATTGTTGGGTATATGTGAACTTTGTAAAAACAACATGAGGTAGGAGGATCACGTATCTGATGTAGGGTTTAAATTTGAAAATTAATATTTAATTAAATGAAATAACTTAATTATAGGGAAGTAGTATATTAATTAATTGTTAAAACTACCCTTCTACCCTAACATAATAAAGAATTCTTAATGGTTGATTCTATTTATGCTTAATCGAAGTTTTTATTCTCATTAGAACCCTCCACTATTAGATATTGAGTTTTACATGTTTATCTAGAATATACGTTTATGTGATTAACATTATGGACACAGGTCATTATTTAATTTATTAAAATAAGGGCAATTAACTAAATAAAAAAAATCCTAATTAAAGATAAAAATTATTTTAGGAGTTATTTTGATTATTAAAGATAAATGTTTATTTAGATTATTTGAACCAAATTAACCGTTTTTTGGAGTTATTTTAGGTATTCAAATATTTTTTATGGTTTCTTGTGTTAGTTATTTTAGGAATTCAAACAGCTTATGGTGTCTTGTTTTTTTATGGTATGACTATGTACATTATATGAGATTTAATAAAATTTATGGTTTTTCTTTAAAAGGAAAAAGTTAGCTCATTGAATTTAATGATATTTTTTTATTGCTAATGGAATGGTGTCTTTGTATACTTCTATGGTGTCTTGTTTTTTATTGTGTTTTATTTTAGTTTATGGTGTTTCTGTATAAGAAAATGGTAGTTTGTTGAATTCAATAGTATGTGCAATGTTATGGTGTCTTATATATATTTATGGTGTTTACCATAAAACACAACTCAATGAATCACAATACAATTAAAACACCATTGTATGAACATAAACAAAACACCATGGACTAAAACATCCGATTGAAACATATTTTTTTCTTTCTATATAAGTATAGCAATATAGTATTCATATTAAATATAAAAAAACACTCGTTATTATGATGTTTTTTTAAAAAAAATGTTACGTATAAAAAGTTATTGACGTTTAAAAATTATGGGGGAACTTGCATGTGAGTATCTGAATTTAAAAATATTAAATTTACCATTGTACTCTTAATCTAGAAAACTAATAATTCTAATGGTTGTAACGCCTCGTATTTTATTATTTTTCTAGTAATAATAATAATAATGATAAACAAAATAAATTCGACGTTTTATGAAACTTGTACTTGAAATCGGATCTCGTCGGTACGTTCGGGCCACTCAAAAACGTTAGATCGGGTTAACAGGCCTTGGCCCAACACACCACCTAAACCTAACTAAACCCTAAACCTAATTTCAAATAAATAAAACCCCCCACCCTCACATTTCACCCATACGCAGACACTCATCTCCATTCAACCCCCTCAACACCAGCCCTTCTTCTTCCCGCCGCACACCCCTCACGCTCGCACACCCCCCTTTCACCTCTACAGCCGCACACACACTCATCTCCCTAGCCCCCCCTTGTCCCTCCTCTCTGAACTACCGGCGTAACAACAGCAAAAGCCGTGTTTAGCGGCGGCATCAGCGGCAGAAGCCGCGATTCGCGGTGACAACAACAGCGGCAGTACCATCTCAAGGGCATGCGGCTGCAGAGACAGAATAGAGAGAGAGACGGTCCCGGTATGATGGTGTTCGAGGACAATGTCGACCGCCAACGGCGGTTCTGTCAGCCAAAACGCTGCTCACGGCGGCGATGGTGGTGAGTTTGGCTCGAGTTGGGATCGGACTCGGGTTCGGAAATGGTGGTCACGACAGAGGCGGTCATGGCAGTGGTGATGACCCAGTTTCGGGTTAACTCTCTCAGTCTCGGTTCGGTTCTCTCAATCTCGGTTCAGGTTTCGGTTTCTTGGTTCAAGTTTTGTTTGTGTATTTTTCGATTCAAGTTCAGTGGTTATTGTTTCAGATTCGGTTCGGTCTCGGCTCGGATTTTAGTTCCTATTTGGCTCGGGTTTCGGTCAAGAACAGTCAACCGACTTAGTTGGGCGTCCCGGTCAACTCAGTCAACTGCCGGTCAACTCGGGTCAGCTCCGGGTCGAATCTCGGTTCAGTCAAGATCACGGCTCATGTTCAGCGGGTTCGGGTCTCGGTGCAGAGGTTCGGGTCAGCAGTGAGTCAGTGAAAGTCTTAGTTCGATTTCGGGTCTCGTTTTGTGTTCGGTCAAACCTGGTCAACTTGGTCAACGAAAGTCAAACCTGGTCAAACAGTCAACGCCAGTCAAACCAGTCAGATTCGATGTTCGGTTCGGTGTTCGGGGCCAAGTTCAGTCAATGCTTTAGT
This sequence comes from Scalesia atractyloides, assembly GCA_947069175.1. NCBI lineage: Eukaryota > Viridiplantae > Streptophyta > Magnoliopsida > Asterales > Asteraceae > Scalesia > Scalesia atractyloides. Next base: position 23,392,563 of record CAMTDV010000015.1, on the reverse strand, counting down.
CCACTCAATCAAAACGCGTCACGGTATACTTTTAACGCCGCAAATTTTTATGTTATTATTTATATTGTTTTGTATTTAATTAGTGTTATAATCACGTAACCGAACCTTATAAAAATTTGTAGACATAAATATATATATTGTTTCGTAATTATTGCGTTTTGACAAATAATATCGACACTTGTGTGTCGGGATCGTCCAAAAACAAGAGGAAACTCTGCCCGATTTTCTACAAGTAATATATTTATTAAACTATTCGACAAGATATATTTATTAAACTATTCGATAAAATGCATTTATTATTTGAACTATTCGACGGAATATATTTATCGATATTAGTTTTTTTGTCGACAAAATATACTTATTTTCCTTATTATGCTTTTCGACAAGAGCATAAATCCATTTATTACAATTCTCGACTAATATACTTATTTACTATACTTTTGACAAAGCATATTTACTTATTATATTCATCGACGAAATATAAATTTATTTATTACAATTCTCGACTAATATACTTATTTACTACACTTTTGACAAAGCATATCTACTTATTATATTCATCGACAAAATATAAATTTATTTATTACAATTCGCGACTAATATACTTATTTACTATACTATTGACAAAACATATTTACTTATTATATTCATCGACAAAATATAAATTTATTTATCACAATACTCGACAAACATACTTATTTACTACACTTTTGACAAAACATGTTTACTTATTATATTCATCGACAAGATATAGATATATTTATCATGTCTCTCGACAAATATACTTATTTATTTTACTTTCGACAAAACATATTTATTTTACTTTCGACAAATATATTTGTACACCATTCGACAATATACATATATATCTCATACAATTCGTTGGAATATAAATATATATATACCCAATATGCTTTTCGTCAAATATATATATTAATTATTTGACAACACTCCTACAATCCTTTTGATGAATTTAATTTAGAAATTCCTTTCTTAAACGATGTTAACTATATACGTACTTTCAACTCCAATTCGAATCCTTCGTCGTAACTTCTATTATTCATGTACATTCGTTTGCCATGTTTAAGGTGACCTCGATGTCCCCTTTTTCCCACTCATCAACTCGTCGTGGAATTTCCAAAGAAGACTTAGCAATTTTGTGAGTACACTCGACCCACGTTTGTTTTATATCACTTTTTGGGTGTAACATGTTTCCATATACAAAAATCACAAACACTTAAACTTTATAAAACGCACAAACAATCCTATACACATGACTACTTGAATCGTATACTTGTTGCTTGTCTGGGGATAAACATTGTGCTGTGCTTTAGTCATTAACTATTTTTAGCCTTGTTTGACATGCTTAGCGCTATAGGAATTCACGCATCCACCTCCATCGATTTACACGTGAGGTCATGTTAAAACAACGTGATTGCGTTACGGTTTGATTATTAGCATTGCATGCCTTGATATTGCTCTTGTATAGATTTAGTTGCCATGAGGATTGTTCAAACTTTATTCGTATACGTATGCTATGCTTAAACTTGTGTACTCGCCTTTGCTTTTGCATTGACTTTATTTTAAAACATGTTACAGGTTGAAGGAGATGACGCTATGAAAACAATATAGCAAGGACTAGATACACACAAATTAGACGTTAGGTTTAATGTCGACGTATCAATTTTGTTATAACTTTGCAAATGTTAGATTGTTCTTTGTTTTGTTACATTGATGTATTTGACAATTCTTATGAAATGAAATATGGTTTAATTAATTATTGTCACTTAATAATGTTGTGAGCAATGAGCAATCTCGTTTTCGTCTCATCCCGATGTTTCCGCCATCGGTTGGGGTGTTACAGATTGGTATCAGAGCCATAACTATAGGGAATTAGGTAGATTGCTACGCTTTTGACCTAGTCTATAGTTAAGTACCATACTTGACCATACGTGATTCACATGCTAATTTCTTAAAACATCTCTTATATGTTAAATTTATGAAATGCTTTACGTGTTCATACTCGTTACATTATTTCAATCGTACGCCTTCCCTAATGCATTTTACTCGATTATACTAAACTCGAAAACACTCGTATTACACAAGTGAGACGACTTCACCGAAATAGGCGTGATATCCACAATTTGGTGAACGATTCTCATTACGCTTATTCTTTATATTTTTACGAGGTTACACCATCAAGTTAGGAGTGACATCCACACCTTGATGGAAAACTTCCCATTCAAACTCTAGTGGACTCTCGTCAAGGTGTCGAAATTAATTTTGACCCGAAGAGTGCCAACCACACTTAGGGTACGAAATCGGCAAGTTAGGGGTGAAACCCGCACCTTGTTGATTAAGTCCCATTCCTCGATTTTCAATCTCGCCAAAGTTTCGATTTTCCAATTGATTTGAGACGTGTAATAACTGGAAGGGTAAAATGCCGTTAATCGCTTCTCGACGAGAGCGTTTTACCTATAGGCCAAAGCACGTTTCTCTAATTCGAAAGGATCTTCGATTCACTTTGGAATAGTCGGCGTTTCTCTACCCGAAACAGTCTAATGTTTTCTGAGACTCTCTTTTATACCATTTCAATTTATGCATGACTTTTTATATACTTGTTACCCTTTCTTTCAAGTTTCTAATTTATTTTAAGGTTTTTACGCAATTCATATTAAACCTTTCCATCCAATTATACATTATTTGCATACATGATTTCAAAACGTCATCAATTAGACTTATATTTCTTGAGAAGTCCGAAATGGAGACCGTCGTCGAGATAGGAGTGAATTCCTTACCTAGACGATCAAACTTCGTTTCCTTCCTTCCTTAAAACGACCTCACCAACGGATTAGGGGTGATTCCCATATCTCGGTGATCGTTACCAACCCACCTTCTTGGAGACTCTATTACACCAACCACATGTTTAAATTGTATGCCTAAATCTTTTACCATGTTGTCAAATTCTTACTTAGACAAATTTCAAAACGTACTATTTTATCAAACGTATTTCCCATCCGGTAATCTATTTCATATAAATCCCACACGCATATACTTGGTCACCACATGAAACGTTTTGTTTTAACGATTTTCAAAGCTCGACAGAATGCTACCTACCAACTTAATTGGTCTAACGAATACCTTGCCCACAAGTCTTATGTTTAACTTAATCACTAAAACACGCTCACGCAATAACTATATGTTAAAAAAAAAAAAAAAAAAAAAAAAAAAAAAAAAAAACCCAATATCTTATAGGCATTATGGGATCGTTGTACTAAAGGTGTGTTTGGGATTGTTTTGCAACCTAATATTTGTTTTGTGTTTGGAAGCACAAGTATTAAATAAATAAATAAATAAAAATCTATTTTTTTAGTGTTTGGAAAAAAAAAATAATAATAAATATATATATATATAAAAAAAAAAAACTGATTTGTTTTACGTATTTTAGAGATCAAAGCTCGTCTATTTATAACTTTATATGTACATGTATATATATTTTTCAAACACTCAAATAGTTGATTACCTGATTATTGTGATATCAAATAACATAATCAAATCCAAACACTATCTTCCTACAGTATGTTTTGTTACAACTAATTATCTGACTTTAATTATTCAGAACGCATAATCTATTTTCAAAACTCAACCCCAAACACCCTCTAAATCTCTCATCGCGATTAAGAAAACATTTTGCTAAACGTTTTTCAACGGTCATTAAATCAATTAACACGGATTTCCTCTCAAGGGTCAACATTTCACAAGCACCACTAAAATTTCAAATCTCTTATATCCTTTGAAAACAATGCGAACTTACTATTTTAATACCTTATCATACACCTCCCGAAATGTCACATGAGTTTCAAAACACGTGGACAAGAAAACTTTATGAAGACCAACCATTTTCAACCTACTTAAATTCTTTTAAAACAAATGGTAGCACTCCCGTCCATTACAAAATACGTAACGCATAATCAATAAGTACCTTATATTCCTTTATATTCACACACTAGATCCTATATTCTAAGTTAAACTTAAGCCTATTTTAGAAGCGATAACCTCAAAGTTTTGCTCAAACAACAATACATGCGTATCCTCGTACATGGTTTAGTCAACTGTTGCATAACATTTTAAACGTATCATTCGTTTTACATACCCTGATTTCTCGACTATTTTATGTAAATAAATTCGTAGCATTCAATTCATATCATACGCACCATTATCGTCTGTTACACTTGTTGACGTTCATAATTATACACATATTCATGTTCATGAAAATAACGTGTCATTTTTCATGCTTATTATAACACCTAATGGCATACCTCCCAACATCGCCCGTGGACAGGAGAGATTCCTGGCTCGTAAGTAATGCCCTACCTCTAAAATCACCAACGCGTTTTGGGCTTAATGCTAGTGGATGAGAGGAGAACTCCACAGTTAAGCGTGCTCAAGTGGGAGTAGTACTAGGATGGGTGACCTCCTGGGAAGTCTCCACCAGGGCAACCAAAAACAAAGTCGTGAGTTCCTGGATGGGCCACCCATCAAGGGCAAAGCGGACAATATTGGTGATAACGAGGGGCAGGGGTGTTACAGGGGTATTACACTTATACTTATCATCACATTCATGCATATACGTCTTATATCCATGCTTATACTTATTTCCATACTTATGCTTATACTCATACACATACCTATACTTGTACTCGTATTCATATTCGTGCCTATGCGCGAGCGAAACCCGAGGGATTCGCTTACGTGGGCCACAAGCTATTTGCACGTAAACATGCCTACGCACTACATTCTTACACGCACGCAAACTTATTTTCAGAATTTATGTACACCTTTATTGATGCGCTGCTAGTACAAGCTATGCGGATCATGCGATGATCGGTATAATCGCGGGTGCACACGGGATTATAGCGATAAGCGCATGAGAACCATAGAGTGTACTACCGCGTATGGTAACACACGGAACGTAACATTGCATCGAGTAACGAAACGGTCGCAAAGTGGTCAAAACATGGTGGATACGCCACTGGTAATCCCTATACATAAGTGTTTTCACCATGCTGCTAAACTTTCGTAATACGTGCCATGAGAAATTCGGTGATTTACAGACCATAATATGACCTAACACGCCAGCTTTAAACAACTCACAACTGCATTGCTAAGTGCGCGCTACCCGATTATCCACGACGAGTCTTAATCCCTAACGTAACATTTTCGTTTGTTCGTATACATATGCCATCCTTACACGAGTAATCGTTGATCGAATCAATCGTCCGCTCTTATGCCTCCGTTACTCCCGTTAACCTTGTCTTTTTATACAACCTTGTTTACAATCAACCGTGTAAGAATTCAAACCCTAAATGCCATCTTACTCTAAAGTTATCTCCCATTCTCGTTGAGGGCAACGCACTTAATTGGCCGCTACCTCGATAACTAGCTGATTTTAAATACCTAATCTTCTCGTTTTCCATCATCAAGCAACTCTCTACAAAACCGAGATTTAGTAACGCTCTTCAAAGTCGATTGAACCTCCTAGCAACCTACGGTTCGACCACACTCACCATTAAACTGCATACCACTTCTCGCGAGAGCTTTTCTGCTTAGATGGCATATCATTTGAGTTATTCAAAGCTCGTTTAAACCACTCTCCTATACGCATACTTATACGTTTTACTTAAGCTTGATGCCTCAAATCTTTCTAGTCAAACAACTTCTTGTTGCAAACCTAACTCTTCGTTGCTCTAAACTCCATGCTTACCCTCACGTATCCAGAGCTTCAAGTCTTGACCGTTAACCCTCAATTCCTTAACCAATTCCATTCAAGTCTTCCTCTTGAATAAATTTCGGGACGAAATTTCCTAAAGGAGGGGAGACTGTAACGCCTCGTATTTTATTATTTTTCTAGTAATAATAATAATAATGATAAACAAAATAAATTCGACGTTTTATGAAACTTGTACTTGAAATCGGATCTCGTCGGTACGTTCGGGCCACTCAAAAACGTTAGATCGGGTTAACAGGCCTTGGCCCAACACACCACCTAAATCTAACTAAACCCTAAACCTAATTTCAAATAAATAAAACCCCCCACCCTCACATTTCACCCATACGCAGACACTCATCTCCATTCAACCCCCTCAACACCAGCCCTTCTTCTTCCCGCCGCACACCCCTCACGCTCGCACACCCCCCTTTCACCTCTACAGCCGCACACACACTCATCTCCCTAGCCCCCCCTTGTCCCTCCTCTCTGAACTACCGGCGTAACAACAGCAAAAGCCGTGTTTAGCGGCGGCATCAGCGGCAGAAGCCGCGATTCGCGGTGACAACAACAGCGGCAGTACCATCTCAAGGGCATGCGGCTGCAGAGACAGAATAGAGAGAGAGACGGTCCCGGTATGATGGTGTTCGAGGACAATGTCGACCGCCAACGGCGGTTCTGTCAGCCAAAACGCCGCTCACGGCGGCGATGGTGGTGAGTTTGGCTCGAGTTGGGATCGGACTCGGGTTCGGAAATGGTGGTCACGACAGAGGCGGTCATGGCAGTGGTGATGACCCAGTTTCGGGTTAACTCTCTCAGTCTCGGTTCGGTTCTCTCAATCTCGGTTCAGGTTTCGGTTTCTTGGTTCAAGTTTTGTTTGTGTATTTTTCGATTCAAGTTCAGTGGTTATTGTTTCAGATTCGGTTCGGTCTCGGCTCGGATTTTAGTTCCTATTTGGCTCGGGTTTCGGTCAAGAACAGTCAACCGACTTAGTTGGGCGTCCCGGTCAACTCAGTCAACTGCCGGTCAACTCGGGTCAGCTCCGGGTCGAATCTCGGTTCAGTCAAGATCACGGCTCATGTTCAGCGGGTTCGGGTCTCGGTGCAGAGGTTCGGGTCAGCAGTGAGTCAGTGAAAGTCTTAGTTCGATTTCGGGTCTCGTTTTGTGTTCGGTCAAACCTGGTCAACTTGGTCAACGAAAGTCAAACCTGGTCAAACAGTCAACGCCAGTCAAACCAGTCAGATTCGATGTTCGGTTCGGTGTTCGGGGCCAAGTTCAGTCAATGCTTTAGTCCACTCAATCAAAACGCGTCACGGTATACTTTTAACGCCGCAAATTTTTATGTTATTATTTATATTGTTTTGTATTTAATTAGTGTTATAATCACGTAACCGAACCTTATAAAAATTTGTAGACATAAATATATATATTGTTTCGTAATTATTGCGTTTTGACAAATAATATCGACACTTGTGTGTCGGGATCGTCCAAAAACAAGAGGAAACTCTGCCCGATTTTCTACAAGTAATATATTTATTAAACTATTCGACAAGATATATTTATTAAACTATTCGATAAAATGCATTTATTATTTGAACTATTCGACGGAATATATTTATCGATATTAGTTTTTTTGTCGACAAAATATACTTATTTTCCTTATTATGCTTTTCGACAAGAGCATAAATCCATTTATTACAATTCTCGACTAATATACTTATTTACTATACTTTTGACAAAGCATATTTACTTATTATATTCATCGACGAAATATAAATTTATTTATTACAATTCTCGACTAATATACTTATTTACTACACTTTTGACAAAGCATATCTACTTATTATATTCATCGACAAAATATAAATTTATTTATTACAATTCGCGACTAATATACTTATTTACTATACTATTGACAAAACATATTTACTTATTATATTCATCGACAAAATATAAATTTATTTATCACAATACTCGACAAACATACTTATTTACTACACTTTTGACAAAACATGTTTACTTATTATATTCATCGACAAGATATAGATATATTTATCATGTCTCTCGACAAATATACTTATTTATTTTACTTTCGACAAAACATATTTATTTTACTTTCGACAAATATATTTGTACACCATTCGACAATATACATATATATCTCATACAATTCGTTGGAATATAAATATATATATACCCAATATGCTTTTCGTCAAATATATATATTAATTATTTGACAACACTCCTACAATCCTTTTGATGAATTTAATTTAGAAATTCCTTTCTTAAACGATGTTAACTATATACGTACTTTCAACTCCAATTCGAATCCTTCGTCGTAACTTCTATTATTCATGTACATTCGTTTGCCATGTTTAAGGTGACCTCGATGTCCCCTTTTTCCCACTCATCAACTCGTCGTGGAATTTCCAAAGAAGACTTAGCAATTTTGTGAGTACACTCGACCCACATTTGTTTTATATCACTTTTTGGGTGTAACATGTTTCCATATACAAAAATCACAAACACTTAAACTTTATAAAACGCACAAACAATCCTATACACATGACTACTTGAATCGTATACTTGTTGCTTGTCTGGGGATAAACATTGTGCTGTGCTTTAGTCATTAACTATTTTTAGCCTTGTTTGACATGCTTAGCGCTATAGGAATTCACGCATCCACCTCCATCGATTTACACGTGAGGTCATGTTAAAACAACGTGATTGCGTTACGGTTTGATTATTAGCATTGCATGCCTTGATATTGCTCTTGTATAGATTTAGTTGCCATGAGGATTGTTCAAACTTTATTCGTATACGTATGCTATGCTTAAACTTGTGTACTCGCCTTTGCTTTTGCATTGACTTTATTTTAAAACATGTTACAGGTTGAAGGAGATGACGCTATGAAAACAATATAGCAAGGACTAGATACACACAAATTAGACGTTAGGTTTAATGTCGACGTATCAATTTTGTTATAACTTTGCAAATGTTAGATTGTTCTTTGTTTTGTTACATTGATGTATTTGACAATTCTTATGAAATGAAATATGGTTTAATTAATTATTGTCACTTAATAATGTTGTGAGCAATGAGCAATCTCGTTTTCGTCTCATCCCGATGTTTCCGCCATCGGTTGGGGTGTTACATGGTAAACATTATTTACAATTTTGTCATTATAATCTCTACAATTAGATTATAGATTAAATGGTGTGGATTTCTTCCTACACTTCATTATATATATATAGGTGAAAGATAAAACGAAAACCTACTTGAGTTGAGAAAACTTAAAGGAAACCCATGTAACATTTTTATTTTTTTTCTAAAAAAATACGGAATATAACATTAATGTAGTTGAACATTTTTATAAAAAATGTAAAAAATGCCTACCTGTTTTTTTTAAATGTTCAAAATTTGTATGTTACATTCTTTTTGGACATATATATTATGTAACATGGAATTTTTAACATTTAAAAAAAACTACTTGATGTTTTTTGTTTTTCTTTTACAAAAATGTTCAAATATATGTATCTTACATTCCCTATTTTTTTAGAAAAAAAATAAAATTGTTACATGGGGTTTTTAGAAAGGTTTCTTAAATTTTTTCAACTCAAGTGGGTTTTCGTTATATCCTTTCCATATATATATATATATATATATATATATATATATATAGGTGAAAGATAAAACGAAAACCCACTTGAGTTGAGAAAACTCAAAGGAAACCCATGTAACATTTTTATTTTTTTCTAAAAAAATACGGGAATGTAACATTAATGTACTTGAACATTTTTATAAAAAAAATGTAAAAAACGCCTACCTGTTTTTTTTGTTTAAATGTTCAAAATTTGTATGTTACATTTTTTTGGACATATATATATGTAACATGGAATTTTTAACATTTTTTTAAAATACTTGGTGTTTTTTTGTTTTTCTTTTACAAAAATGTTCAAATATATGTATCTTACATTCCCTATTTTTTTTAGAAAAAAAATAAAAATGTTATATGAGGTTCTTAAGTGGGTTTTCGTTATATCCTTCCCATATATATATATATATATATATATATATATATATATATATATATATATATATATATATATATATATATATATATATATATATATATATATAGGGTAGGGTTAGTGTAAAAATGGTGGTTTTGTGAGAAATGTAAGAAGTGTTTTAAGCACTTAGATCTTGTAGTTAATGATTGAGATCAAGAAGGGGTTAAAATGTAAATTGTGTTTTATTTTTTTGACTAATTTGGCTAGATTATGGGTAATAGTGTCTTTTTATATTGTATTTTTAAATAAAGAAACCGCCATCAACTTTAATGCACATATAACTTCCACCAATTTTTTTTCAAACGTCAATAACTTTTTTACGTAATGTTTTTAAAAAAAAATAAATTACATCATATTAACGAGCTTTTTTTTATCTTCAATATGAGTACCATATTGTTATATTTATATAGACAAAAAAATTATGAATAATACATACTGGACTACAAGTTTAAAACACCATGAATGCATGTTTAAAACACCATACGAAGAACACATACTGCACTGCTGGTTTAAAACACCATGAATGCATGTTTAAAACACCATACGAGAAAACATACTGGACTGCAGGTTTAAAACACCATGAATGCAGATTTAAAACACCATATGAAGAACACATACTGGACTGCAGGTTTAAAACACCATGAATGCAAGTTTAAAACACCATAGGAAGAATCAATGGGTGCGGCGGTTATTGAAGGGTGGCGGTTATGGAAGGTTATCAATTAATTAAATTAATAAGAAAATTACATGTTTACCCTTTTGAATTAATTTAGATTGAGGACACATGTCATCTCCACAATATTTCTCACACTTCTCACACTTTGGGCACTTTGTACATGATCCTCTACCTTTTATATATATATATATATATATATATATATATATATATATATATATATATATATATTAGAAAACCCTATTGAGTTAAGAAAACTTTGAAAACTCAATCTCCACCATTCATCAAAAAATCTATGGTTGACATTGAATGTTACATAAAGCGATTTTCTGCTCATGTAATAAACTTGATTAACAAAAAGTACACATAACAGCTTTTTCCTTTTTCATTTTCTGACTGACACACTTACATGTTACAGGTTTGTCTACTACACAATTTTTTTTCTAAAAAACATGATGCACTACACATTGAAAACTCGTAAAATTTCAGTTAAAAAAATGTTACACTTCGTAAAACCTGCAAAATTTGCAATTAAAAAAAAGTGTAACATGTTATGTTACATCTACATAAAAGAGCGAAAGAGGTGTAATATATCATCTTTCTCTCTCCTAACACAACTGTTACATGTCAAAAACTGAAAAATAGTGTAACACGTGGCAACATGTGATCCATTCATTAAGTTTCTTGATTTTTTTTAACTCAAAGGGGGTTTTTTCCTCTATACTTAACCTATATATATATATATATATATATATATATATATATATATATATATAACACAAGGGAGGGTTCAATTAAAAACTAATATTAGTGAGAAAACTCGAAAACTCCTCATTTATGGGGAAGGGACTTTTAATGAAGGAGGGACAAACTTAGAAAAAAAATATATAACTTTTCAAACATTTATATCTCTTCATATGTTATTATTTTTTAAAGAAAATTGCACCATAAGATCACATTTTTTATCTTTTGTTTGAGTACATTCGAGCATATTTTTTCCACATAAATAAAGATTTAACGTGCCATACTTTTTTTAATACTACTATTATAGTATTGCACATATGCAATTCTACTTGTCTTAGGTTTTTAAGGTTATGTTCTTTTTTTTTAGGGGGGGGGGGGGGGGTTGACGGGTTTAGGTTTTTTATGTAGTGTTACACGTGTGTAATACTAATTTGTTTTTTTTAAGTTGCATCTTAGAAATGCTAGATTTAGAGGTAATAGTAATTTATATATAATTTGTGTGTTTTTTTAGTTTTTTGAAGAGTTTTCTCAATAAAAGAAGTTTTCTCTTAAACCCTTTCATATATATATATATATATGTATATATATATATATATATATATATATATGGAAAGGATCATGAGAAAACTAAATATAAATGAGAAAATGAGAAAACTAACTAAAAAAGCATAACATACAAAATTTTTTTTACAATTTTTTTTTATAAAAAATCGCTGGATTTTATGTATAAAAAAACTTTTTTTTCAAAAAAATAAAAAAAACTTGTACTGCACATGTGCACTATATGTGTACTACACATGTGCATTATATGTTTATGTTGCACATGTGCATTATATGCTTTTTTTAATTTTTTATATAATATATATAGCGAATTTTAATAAAAAATCAAAAAAAAATTGATATGTTTTTTTAGCTTTTTTAGTTAGTTTTTTTGTTTTCTTATTTAAACTAGTTTTCTCATTATCCATCCCCTATATATATATATATATATATATTATACCCTTATACAATTAACAACCAAAAAATTATTGGACACCCAATCTTTGCGTCAACAAATTAAACGGATCCCAAACAATTATAACATGGACGTCACATGCTTACAAACCGACATGACTACACAAATGATACCGTTCAATTAATAAGCCATTATTAATTAATATTAAACAATATCATATAATTCACTGTAGCTAGACTAGCTACAGTGCTTTTTTTATTATGTTTTTATCTTTTGTGTATCTCAATTATTAAAGAACAAGAAGTTGTATATAACCTTTCACATGGAATTTAATAACAAAAAATGCCATCATATGTTATATATCCAGATTCTTTTTATAAAGGGTAGATATGTATACATCCAGATTCTTTTTACAGAGGGTAGATATGTCATATCGTTTTTAATAAAAAATATATGAATTTGTATGATACATAGAAAATTACCTACTCGCCCTTGGTACAAAATTATGGCATTAAGTCATTGGGAAACATCGGAAAGTGACGTTTAATTTCTTGATATTAAAATTAAAAGAAACAATAATAATAAGATTGGTGAATTAGAAACTGATATATACAGGTTTTTTACATGATTTTGTACCTCAAAATATTTTTATATTATTTTGTTTTTTTTTTCTTACTTTTGCTTTTCATCTAACAATTAGTAAAGTATAAAAGTGGTCTTTGTTGTTAATTAGAAACTGATGTTATAAACGTTTTATTGTTAATTAAAACGAGTTGATTTTAAATGGGTCATTGTTATTTAAAACAAGTTGGTTTTTGATATATGTATATATATAATGTAACTGCTTAAAAGTTTGGTCTTTAGTGTTTGGTTCGTAGATGGAATCTTCCCCGAAACACACGATGATGAGATTCTAGTTGCATTGAATTACCAACATGATTTAAATTAAAATAAAATGAAATATATACACACCTAATAATCAAACGCTGCGTCAAAACGATGCGTCGGGTAAAACAAACCGACAACAACATTCAATTAAAATTTTATATCAAAAAACTATCCTATGCATATACACAAAACGGATAATCAAACAGACGCATCAATTAAAACATTCAAACAATCCAACAAACATTATAGTGGATGCACCGTAATCGAACCATTGTCACTTATTTTTACAGTTAGCAATCAAACCGGTGCGTCTCCTCCCAGCACTGTTCCTGCCGTGTGCCACCTTATACCACCCTATATAACTATAACCACCATCACCGAAACCACCGGTTCAACAAGAATAAATGGCCGATCTGATCCAAAGGAACGAAGAACAGTCTTGATCATGGTTATTTTTTTCTTGAAACTTTGTTCCTCCAGAAGTTTAAATTCATATTATCTTATTATAACGTTGAATAAGACGTTGTTATTTGCATCTCTAATTACAGATGTAGTTCAACACATGTATGAGGATTTATAATCAGAGAATTGCAGAAGTAGGACATAAATTTCATTTTTTGATTCCAAGAATTTAGATTTGGAGATTCCATGGGCACATTTACCATGCCCCTATTCGGAACTGGACGGCGTTGCAGGGCCGTCCATGTTACCGATTGACGATTGAAGACGGTTGCGCCGTGGTTGCGTATGTGGGGAGTGTCGGGTTGGACTTGGAATAGTGGTTTCCAATTCGAAGAAAACTGTCTCCGCTAGGTCTTCGATGGAACTATATTGCAACTTTGTTAGAAACAGAAAATGGAAGCCTGACAAAATACATATAATAAAACCCTTTGCAAAAAAAAAGTCACTACGCTGTAATGTAACCCTCATGCAAACCATTGCATTGGTTCGTGCGACATGTTAATTTAACTATGTTATATATATATATATATATATATATATATAACTTTTTTATTTAATTAACATAATTACTTGCTTGCTCAGGTGGATAGACCTTCCGTTTTTTAACTTAGTAGCCCTTGGTAGAGGTGGGTAAGAAAACCGGTTTGAAAAAAAATCAAAAAAGTTATTCGGTTTGGAAATAACGATTTTTCAAAAACCGGTTCAACTCACCTCGGCCCAACGGGTTTGGATACCAGTTCACATTCTTGATCTTTGAAAGCGGTTTTTTAAACTTAATCGATTGTAAAAAAACAGGTTAAAACCGGTTTATTTTTGTCCCAAACCAGTTTATAAACCAACCTGAATCTATTTAATTGATTTGGGGTTTGATCATAGAAAATCGTTTTTTAAAACCGAACCAACTTGAAAAAAATCAGTTTGTTTGCCCCTAAAAAAGCCGGTTCGGTTTGGCAAAACAAACCCGGTATGTACACCTCTAGCCTTGGGTCCGATTGCCAGCAATATAAACGTTTTGTCGGTTCCCTAAATTTCCTTCTATCTTTTATTTTTTTCTTTAACATATTACAATAATTACATGTTCAACTATCATATGGAACTCGTAATATATTTTTTTATTTTTTGTTTACATATATATCACTTAGTTTAATATTTGCATGACGGTGAAATTATATTGTGAACCGTGAATATTAAGAGCATCTCTAACAAGTGGTCCGGTGAGTGGTCTCATCAAACCACAACAAAAGCGGATTATTTGTTGGAGGAGGTGTCCGATAAGTGTTGGTCCGCTTGAGCAGACGAGCATGGTTTGGAATTGCGGGGATCACCCACTCACAACCTTTTTAATGTAAAAAATGAGATATGATGTGGGGTTTAGAATGATTTATTGTTGTGGGAAAAAAAGTAAAGTTTGGAATGATAGGGTATGTTTTTGGACCAGAATTATCGTTGTGGATGCTCTAAAGCTAATATTTTTATTTTAATAACATAGATAACATAATCATGTAAATCAGATACATGGAATATATATAAAAGAGTAAATTACAAGTTTTGTTCTTTATGTTAACAATATTTTTCAGGCAGTTCTTCTGGCGCTAAAGTTGACAAGTTTTGTAGTTAACGTTTCAAAATTCTGCACATTATGTCCTTTAGCCCTAACCTAGTTAGATTTTTTTGTTAAATCTGATTACAAAAGGGTAGTTTAGTCTTTTTTTCCCATTGATTAAATATATATTATTTTAACAAAAACAAATTCAGATTTAAAAAACTAACAAATACAAAAGCTAATATGTTGACATATACCACTCTCTCTCCCTAACTACCTTTACTCCACCGCCATTACCAACCCACCAGCCACCACCACCTGTCACCACTTTCCACCACCGTCAACACCATTAGTGCCACCATAAGCATTCATCATCTACAACCACCACCATCGTTCACACGCAAGCACCCACTGTTCATCATCCCCACCTACTACCACCCTCCAAATACCACCAATACACTATCTTCATCTAAGCAAAAATCAGCCACCACTATGTTTGCGGCCTGTAATCACAACAATCTTCACCAGTATTTGTTGCTATCACCACCATCACCGTGGTAAACTACAATCCATCATAAACATACCACCACACTACCCCTTTGCTTCTGTAATAGAAAATCAAACTCGTGATTCATAGATTTGACCAAGGATTCCACATTCAACACATATTAGAGAGGAAATCATACTTACCGGAAATCTTAAACTACGGGATTTGTCTTGCAACCACTCAAAACCCTAAATCACCACCACCACCTCTCTCTCTCTCTCTCCATCTCTCTCTCTCTCTTTCTCTGCGCATGTGTTGGTCATCACACCAAGCCGCTGCTAGAAACATTGTACACAACGAAAACCCTTAAAAAGTTCATTTAAATGTGGTGTTTGAAGGTCTTCTAGGATTTTTTTTAAAGGGGCAAAATTGGGGTTTAATAGAGGGTTTTGTTGACAAATTTGAAGCCATTTCATTAAGGGTTACAGAAGGAGGTTGACGAAATTGCATGTTTTGGTGTACGATTTCATGGTGGTGGCTGGAATGTGGTGGTTCTGGTGGGTGGAAAATGGGTAAAGATGACCGAGAATGAGAGAGAGAGAGATATTTTCTTTTCTTTTTATTTTATTTTTTGTTTAATAAATTGATGATGTATTTTTTAGCTTTTGCACATTTAGTCCTTGGATAGATGAAATGGCAAAACTACCCTCATGTGCAAGGCACGTGATCAAATTTAACCAAAAATTATAACCGTAAAGGACATAATGTGTAGGATTTTGAAATGTTAAGTACAAAACTTGTTAACTTTAGCGCTAAAGGATATCTCCTGAAAAAAAGTGTTAACATAAAGGACAACTTGTAATTTACTCTAAATAAAAATAAGTAAATCCATATATGATACCTAAAATACTTGACTTCTCTATAGTTCTCAGTTAATCCAAAACTTGGTAAGATACATAATTTTTTAGACTAAGAATGTATAGAAATCATAGAAATAGTATATGAAACATTTGAGACTTGGTATTTTTAGAATATAACAAAACTTATAACGTTAACATCTCTTATTCTATTTAGGCAAAGTAAAAAAAATAGACTTTTTTTATTTGATAGTACCCTCTATACCGATAGTTGGTACCGTAGCGACACTGTAAAGAAATGAAGTAAAACTGAATACTCGCTCCGTAGCGCATGATAATTTACTAGTTTGTCTTTATACAAATGACAGGTCTATTGTTTCAATTTTGAACATATGAATTTTGAGTGATAAATTAAAAAAAAAATATGGCAGGGAATGGTTATTGGATAAGAGAGTTAATTTGTGTTATGAGATGTTGGTTAGTGGTTAAAAGTTCTACTCTCTCTAGTGGAGACGTAGGCTCGGTTTCCGCTTGAGCCATTTTCGAGGGACATCAAGGTGAAGGTGTAACATTCCGCAATTATTGTATTATTCGTTTCCGTGTTTTTCATATTCAACCATTGTAATCCGAGACTTATAATCTTAATAGAATTAATTTTTTTTTTATTTTTTTCCTCTCTCAATAATTGTTCAATCAAACCTAGTTGTTATTCACATAAATATCAAGGCACGTTTAAATCATTAAAAAACCGACTTATGTTCGATATTCGATACTCAATCAATCAACTATTGTGTCATACTGTCAGAAAGAAGAGAATAAGTGAAGAATATTTTGAGGATTTCTAGCCCATAACAGCCTGTTTTACAGCCAAGACTCCAGCTCAGCCATTTATTGTCTTTCCTTAATTCTTGTTTTAGTACTCTATAAATGCGGCATGTGTATGTGTAATCAATGTGAGCTAAGTAATCAAAAACATCATTTTTATCTCTATTATTCTCTATACCTCATGATATGGTATCAGAGCAGTGTTTCTGATTCTTGAAAACACTTTGTTCATCGTCTACAATCTATCCCAGATCCAACCTCAAAACTGAAAACCCAACAAACCAAAAATCAAACTCCAAAAAAATCAAACATCATCAGCTTCGACAATTCCGACATACAACATTGTCAGAGTCACCATCAACTTCGTCGCAACAAACATCATCATCTGAACCAAAAACACAACGGGTGACTTCATACCCTGCAACCGAAAACAACAGTTTGCTCTCAGATTCGTCCGGTCAAATTTTTTCTCCAGTTCAGTAACTTCAATTTCTGGTTCAGTCACCGTCTTCTCCGGTTCCGGCACCTCTGTCACCAGTACACTCCGATCAGAAGAAGCCTGCGATTCAGGTTGCCGCCGACCAGTTCAATCTGCCTCCGCCGGTCGCCATCTGCTAGCACTGCCACCGCTAGACACTCACCGGAATCACGAGTTTCATGCTGGTCACCTGTTTTTTTCCCTTTTTTTCAAGCCCTAGTTTGTTAACAGAGACACCAGTGTCCTCTTATTTCTCTTGAGAAGATAAAGCCAATATTTTTTTTTAATCCAAGCAAAAGTGGTATTTATCAAAAGTTAAAAGGCCACGTGGTTTTAAAAAGAAAAAAGACTTTTCATTAGTCTTTTATTTTCACTTCGTTAGTCTTTTAGTCTCTTGTGTGTTCTCTTTTTAAGAGATAAGGTGACTTTATAGACAACATATTAAAAAAAAAACCTTTTTTTGCAAATGGTTAATCATAGGAACTATGAGTTGTTGAAAGACCATCCGTCAACAAGTGGGGAAGCCTATTTAACAACACAGAAAAGCAGTGATCAAGTCACTCCTTGGATTTTTGATTGTGGAGCCACTGATACGATGACGTACGAGCCATCGGACTTCGTCTCTACAAAGAAACCAAACAAAACCCACATCAAAACTACAAATGCCGAAAATGCTTTAGTAAAGGGAGGAGGAACTGTCGAAATATCTCCCAACCTGAGATTGTCAAATTGTTTATATGTTCCTTCGTTAACACACAAATTGTTATCAATAAGTCATGTTACAAAGGAACTCAATTGCACAGTCCTAATGCATCCCCATTTTTGTATCTTACAGGACATCAGAACTGGAAAGATAATTGGGCGTGGCACTGAACGACAGGGCTTATACTATGTGGATGAGGTGACTCGGTCAGGGACTGCGATGCTTGCTCACGGAACAAAGAGTAGAGAAGCATGGCTTTGGCATAGGAGATTAGGGCATCCTTCCGCTGGGTATCTACATCTTTTACTCCCTGAACTCTTCCCGTCTAACAGTATACTAGACTGTGAAACATGCGCCTTAGCCAAAAGTCATAAAAAACCATTCAAACCAAGTAACACTAGAGTTAGTGAACCTTTTTCACTAATACATTCAGATGTTTGGGGTCCAGCTGAAACTAATGGAGGTCAAAATTTTTGTTTTTTCCTATTATTTGTCGATGACTGTACCCGGATGACATGGGTGTATTTTTTAAAACAGAAATCTGAAGTCTTTGACAAATTCAGATTGTTTTACACCATGATCCAAACTCAATTTAAAACCAACATTCAGATCTTACGATCTGATAATGGAGGGGAGTACGTTAATAACTCCATGAAACAATTCATTCAAGATAGAGGAATGATTCACCAAACCACTTGCCCAAAACACCCAGAACAGAATGGTGTAGTTGAGCGGAAAAATGGTATTCTGGTAGAAATGGCCCGAGCCCTTATGCTTGAATCCAAAGTCCCTAAATCTTTTTGGCCGAATCTATAGCCACAGCTGTGTATCTCCTTAACCGTTTACCAACCAAAGCCCTTGACTTAAAAACTCCCCTGGATACCTTATCCACATTTACCAAACTACCCCCATCTCTTACCTTACCACCTCGAGTCTTTGGGTGTACAGCTTTTCCCCATATACCTAAAACCGAACGATCCAAACTTGCCCATGTGCCGAGAAATGTGTCTTTGTTGGTTATGGTGTGAATCAGAAAGGATACCGATGTTATAACCCATTACGACGTCGTGTGATTACCACTGTCCATTGCGACTTTCTTGAAACAGGATATTACTATCAGTCCCATCTCAGTGGTCAGGGGGAGATAGAGCATGAGGACTCACTGAGTTGGTTGAAGTGGATTCCATCCGCGAAGACGAGTCATCTCATACATCTACACATACTAAGGAGTCACCAAAGCCTGTCGGAAGTCTCACCCAAGAATCATCCAGACTGGTGTTCGAGGTAAGTGACTCTCCAAACCTTGAAAATGTGTCCGAATCTGAACCAATTATCACTAACAACCGTGAAAGTCCCGAGACAATGGAGCAGATGGAGACTGCTGAGCAGAACAACGCAGTCCAAGGAGAGGTCGAATCAAATGAACAACATGAAGGAGGCTCTGGAACAACACCGGGAACATATGTTTTACCTCCTAGAGCTAATAGAGGGGTTCCTCCAAAACGGTACTCCCCAGAAAGGGAAACCAGAAATTCAAGGTATCATATAGCTAATATGGTTGACGGAAACCTATCTAGCTGTGCGAAAGCATTTGTTACCTCCTTATATTCCGAACAAATTCCAAGTTCTGTAAAGCAAGCCCAGGGTAAGAAGAACTGGAGAGAAGCTATGGAAACGGAAATGCATGCTCTTATGAAAAACAACACATGCGAGAAGTGCATTCTTCCTAAAGGAAAGAAAACAGTTGGATGTCGGTGGGTATTTTCAATCAAACATAAACCAGATGGTCCCATTGGAAGATACAAAGCTCGACTCGTAGCCAAGGGTTACACTCAGACATATGGGATCGATTACTCTGAGACTTTTTCTCCGGTTGCAAAAATGGACACCATCAGAGTCCTATTCTCTGTGGCAGCCAATAAGGAGTGGCCTCTCCACCAGTTTGATGTTACAAACGCATTTCTCCATGGAGACCTAACGGAAGAAGTCTACATGGAAGCACCTCCAGGTTTTTCAGGAAGTTTTAAAGAAAGGGAAGTATGTTTGTTGAAAAAATCTTTAAACGGGCTAAAACAATCTCCTCGGGCATGGTTTGGAAAGTTCACGTTGGCCATGAAAGAACATGGGTATCACCAAAGTATGCTGATCATACTGTGTTCCTCAAGAGAAGAAATGGCATTGTAACTTGCTTGATTATATATGTAGACGACATGATTATTACAGGAAATGATGTAGAAGAAATAGCACAGCTGAAAAAGAATCTATTCTCAAAGTTTGAAATGAAAGACCTAGGGAATCTCAAGTATTTCCTCGGGATAGAAGTTCTCAGGTCTAAACGGGGAATCTTCATCTGCCAAAAGAAGTATGTCCTTGATCTCCTAGCGGAAACCGGGTTGATTGATTGTAAACCAGCAGATACTCCAATGGTGGTGAACCACAACCTTCATGTGGAACTTAACGGAGAGCTTGCAGACAAAGAAAGGTATCAACGGCTCGTGGGCAAGTTAATTTATCTCTCTCACACTCACCCTAATATAGCTTATGCTGTTGGAGTGGTAAGTCAGTTCATGCACCAACCACAAGTTGCCCACATGGAAGCTGCACAGAGAATTTTAAGGTATCTTAAGGGGACCGCAGGCCATGGAGTGTTGGTCAAACCAAATGGACATTTAAATGTTGAACTCTACACTGATGCAGACTGGGCCGGAGATAAGGGAAACAGAAGGTCAACATCAGGATATTTTTCCTTGGTCGGTGGAAACCTTGTTACCTGGAGAAGTAAGAAACAGAAAGTGGTTGCTCTGTCAAGTGCAGAAGCGGAATTTAGAGGTATAGCTCGAGGGTTAAGCGAAGTTCTTTGGATCAGGAAGCTACTAGAAGACATTGGTTTTTCCCAAAAGGAACCCAGTAAAGTTATGTGTGACAATACGGCTGCAATACAAATCTCAGAAAACCCAGTACAGCATGATCGAACAAAACACGTGGAGCTAGACCGACATTTCAAAGAGAAACTGGAGGAAAGAATCATAGAGCTCCCATATGTATCATCAAAAGATCAACTTGCAGATATTCTCACAAAGGCCGTTAACGGAAACGTGTTCAGTAGCTGCTTGAGCAAGTTAAGTATTGGTTGTAACATCCGTCAAAAAACGGATTTTACCAAACCCGCTCCGTTTATTAACCGAACAATCAGTTTAAAATTTCGTGGCGTATTTAATGCCCAAATTAATTTTAAACGATACATAATTAATTATTATATTGGAATATATAATTTGTTTTTGAAAAATTGTTAAAAATAATGAAATAAAAATACAATGTTTCTGCCGAGTTTCGAACCCGGTTCAGTCAGCCGGGTCAACGACTTAACACCCACACACTCAACCACTGCGCCACTTGTATTCCTTGTTAATTAATGGAAACAATTAATACATATTATAATTCTCGAATTCAAAATCAGCGCGCCCAAATGCAGTCGTCGGAAATCCCGGCGATCTCGCGAGATTGGACGGTTACTTCAGTTATAACGTAAACCTTAATCACTACATCGGTTATAACCGACGCCTGAGTCCGCGACACAAGCTATAACCGCCGGAGAATTTCTAACCGACAAATCAAGTCGGAAATCGGACCAAATTCATCGATGACCTGCCTTATAAATACCCCCTCAAACCTCTGCAAGCTTTTTCGCTCAAAACCGCACCTTTACCCGACGTAATTCCACTCGCCGGAAAAGTTCTGCACCTCGCCGGAAAACCGAGCCCTTCACTTCTGAGCCTTACTGAACCCCCTGAGCTTATACCGAAGTCACCCACATCCTTTTCAAGCTTGCTGAAGACTCTCTGCCGCAAGACACACGACGCCGGAATCTTTTGCTGTCACCGGAGTTCTGCCGGAGAAACAGAGAAGTCCAGTCGGTATACCTTACCTTAAATCTTTCATTCTTTTTATATATCTCACATGTAATTAACCACCAGACACTAACGAACATGATTAAAACTTCGAACCAGTCAGTCATCGTTTCTGATTAAGACTGACGAAGAAGACGAAGTTTCGGTAACATATAAGTTTAATTTAAATCAAGTTATAACTCGGGTTAGACACACAGTCCAGCGGTGGACTGTGTGCACATTAAACACGTAAACATCTCGAGTTCGAATCTTGTCCCACGCATGCTTGCCTTAATAAAAATGTTTTTTTTTAACCGAACCGGAGTCACCGCTGATATATGTTACGTTTATAAAAACCAGAATAATAACCAAGATAGACACACAGTCCAGCGGTGGACTGTGTGTATGTTTAATCACAGGACACGAGTTCGAGTCCGGGCTACCGCACCGGTCCGGACAATTATTAAACTTTTTATTTAAGACATAAATGGAAATGTTTAGTTTGTATATAAGTATAATAAAAACCAGTTTACTTAACAAGTTGGACACACAGTCCAGCGCTGGACTGTGTGTTAACATAAACCACAGGTCCCGAGTTCGAGACCTGTGGAGCGCACCGAGTCACTGATTAAAAATCTTTTTAGAAATAAGTTGATTTTCGGATTAATCTAATTAATATATAAATATAATTAAAAACAGAAATATTTCGGGTTAGACACGTAGCTCAGTTGGTAGAGCTGCGTGCACGCGAACGGGAGGTCTCGGGTTCGAGCCTCACTCAGCGCACACATACACACATACGAACCGGTCAAAGTCAACAGTCAATGGTCAACGGTCAACGGTCAAAAAAGTCAACTTTTTTTATTATTTTTATTTATTTATTTTAATTAAAAATCAATTAAAAATACTTAAAAATAACATTTTTAAGATTAGAAAATAGCCTTAAACTCACAAAAAATACATCCAACAATCCTACTAAAATGGATTAATAAAACCCGTTTACTTACCGAAACATTATGCCATTATCTAGGTTAATTTCACTCGTGGTTAAAACCACTTCGCGTGCATTCAACATCATCAACCGAACGCACCCACTGTGAGTGAATCTTACAACTCCCCTTTTTAATTACACGTTTTGGGATGTGTCATGTGTCATAAAATTAACTCGTTTATTTAAACTTGTGCCATACCATATTGTGATCTAAACTTAGATTGTATACATTGCTTGTAGTTATGTATTTCATTTTGTCTATTTATATGCAATTCATTCATTAGGCCAATCAGTTCCTCGTGTGAGATGAGTTGAGCAACACGTGCCTCAAAACAAATCCATTATTGTTCGTGTGTGTATTATTGAGTTTATATTGTTTGTAGTTATGTATTTCATATTGTCAAGTTTATGCAATTCATTCATTAGGCCCATCAGTTCCTCGTAAGAGACGAGTTGAGCAACGCGTGCCTCTAAACGATCCATTATTGTTCATGTGTGTAATCTTTAATGTTAAATTGATTGGTGAATAAGTTTACATCTATTTTTACTCATGTGTGGTTGTGCACTTTATTTTATAATCAATTAAATAAACTTGTTCAAATGTTTTCCATAGGATTCACTCGCCAACTTTTTGTTGATCCAAAAACCCTTTTTATACATGATACAGGTGAACAGGATGAAGCAAGGAAAACATAGGAAACGCCTTAGAAGAAAACAATGAGGACTAGATTGATATTTAGGTCATGATGTAATATTGATTGTAATTTTCCATTAAAGTGTATTAATGAATATGAAACGTTAAAATAAATGTCATGAGCTTTGATGATAACCCAATCATGCCCCGATCACCTTTTCCGCTGCGGGTCGGGGTGTGATAGATTGGTATCAGAGCCATGACTATAGGGATATAGGATAGGTTATTAGACCCTTAGAGCCTATGCTATAGTCTGCCTAAATTTTAATTGATTAGGTGGTTACATACAAACTTATGATATTTATTTGTTTCATATTTGTTTATATTTACAGTCAAACATACATACTTACATACACATTCATTATACATATTTCAATGTTCATATATTCAAATCATTTTCATACTCTCAGTATTCAAAGATTTTGTTGCAATTTTCAAATCTCATCAAAGTAAGTTCTGCGACGGGCATGTAGTAACTGGAAGGGTACAAGTACTGGTAGTCGGAACGTCCTGTCTAGGTTGGCATTCGTATAAATCCAATATAACGGACCAGTTTGCCTACCTGGGGACTAACGATGAGAGTACGAAGGACCTATTAGGCCAAAGCATGTCACACCAAACGTCGTTCGAACTAACCCCACTTTGAGGTGTCACCGTGTCTACACCTGGACACATTCCGAATATCACACGTTGTATACATATTTCTCGATTTTCTCCGGGTTTTAGTGTACGTAACCAGGCTAACACATGCGAACCATATGAAAAACCCGGTATTCATGGGGGCCCACATGATTACGAAGGTGAAGAATGGCGGCATGTAGGGCCTAATGACGAGCAAAGCCCAAGACATCCTATGGATGTAGTAGATTTATTTTCCTATAATTATTCTATAAATGTTCATTCCTAGTGCGACCCATGATCCCAAAAACATCCAACTCATACTCTTGACATGTATTCCTTGTAGATGTCTTCTAATCTCGCCCGTAGGAAGATGAGAGCAGGAAAAGCCCGCGAGCGCATGGCTGCCCTAATCGCTCAACAAATGGCTGCCGTAATACCCAACATTGTAATCCAAGTCCAACAGGCACTTACCGCTAATCCTGTAAATCAAGAAGATCAACACGTTATCAACCCTCCCCCAAATACCACTAAATGCACCTACAAGCATTTCAAATCATGCGACCCTCCAAAATACGAAGGGACTGAAGGTGTCACCGCTCTCCTCCATTGGTTTGAAGAAATGGAGAACACTTTTCTAAACTGCGATTGCCCCGATGATCGCAAAGTGCGATATGCTACCGGTCGATTATATGGGATAGCACTTACTTGGTGGAATACAGAGAAGGCCAAACGAGGTGTTGAAGATGCTATGACTTTAACTTGGAATGAATTAAAGGAAATCATGACCAGACGATTTTGCCCAAGGAGCGAAATCAAGAAATTAGAAGATGAATATTATTCGTTGAAGCAAAAGGAAGGCGACCACACCACGTACAACAAAAGATTCCTCGAGTTACATCAAATGGTTCCCAACATGTTCACTCCCCTCTACCGTTTGATCGAGCACTACATTCGTGGTCTTCCGTCAAAGATTCAAGACTCTGTAATAAGTACCACGCCTGCAACCTTGGAAGCGGCAATGGATTTAGCTACAGAGCTCACCGAGAACCGAATCCGGAACAAAGACTTCAAGGAGGAGAAGAAGAAGGATAAAGCATCGACTGAAACCTCCGACTACACCCAAACCGAATCCCCTTCTCAACCCAATTTTAAGAGAAAAAGAGACGGGCAACTTTTCGCTACTACCCAACGTAATCAACCAGTTTTACAAGCCATACCAATCCAAGCTATCCCAATCACTCAAGTGGCACCCAACTCAACTTACCCAAATAAGAAACCATATCTTGGACCTTATCCTCGATGCAACAACTGTTTTTATCACCACCCCCTTACCTTACCTTGTCGACTATGTGCAACTTGTGGACGCTATGGTCATTTGAGCAAGGTTTTCCGCACTTTTCAAAACCAAATCTCTCCCCCTACTCAAAACATGGTCCAAACCTATCAACAACCCCAATACCCCATGTTCCCATATGTTCGAGCTTGTTTCAATTGTGGCTACCCTACCCACTTTAGAAACACGTGCCCTCGATTGGTTAACATCATAAACGCTCAAGCCCAATCAAACCCAGTTAACCAAGTAAACCAAGAAAACCCAACCGCTAGGCCACCAGCAAGAGGAAGAGTCTTCAACATCAACGCCAATCCTGTCGAAGATAATGACGGCCCAAGCGAAGATACCCAACTAGTCCTCTTCACCGGAAATCAAGATTCAACTTCAATCGTTTAGTTTTATGTTTTTCTTTTTTACATAGAATCAATCATAACTTAAGGATAAAGCTAATGGGAATTTGACAAGAATATGGTGGATACGCCGCTGGTACTTCCTATATATAAGTATTCTTGTCAAAGGATCAGAAGCATTATCTGACGGTTATGAGAGGTTCCATGTGTAAACTGTTTGAGTAATTATTGTTTATTATTTTCAGTACATGCAATTTCATAGGCCGCCGCTCCCCATTACATTATGAGCGTTGAGCATGTTCCCCATTTCATTATGAACGTGAACCCGGCGTGCCCACATACAATCGGCTCCGTTTGATTGAGCCTTGATCGCACAGACATTTTTCATTTTCAGTACATGCAATATGATCGGCTCCGTTTGATTGAGCCTTGATCGCACAGACATTTTCATTATCAGTATCTTGTGGTTGTTGTGTTTGTTGTAGAGTCACATAGAACTAATCATAACTTGCGGATAAAGTCAATGAGAATTTGACGAGAATATGGTGGATACGCCGCTGGTACTTCCTATATATAAGTATTCTTGTCAAAGGATCGGAGGCATTATCAGGCGGTTATGAGAGGTTCCATGTATAGGCTGTTTGTGTGATTATTGTTTAGATTAAATTTATTATTTTCAGTACATGAAATATGATCGGCTCCGTTTGATTGAGCCTTGATCGCACAAACATTTTCATTTTCAGTACATGCAATACAATCGGCTCCGTTTGATTGAGCCTTGATCGCACAGACATTTTTTCATTTTCAGTATTTTTGTGTTTGTTGTATTGGTTGTAGAGTCACATAGGACTAATCATAATTCACTGATAAAACCAATGAAAATTTGACGAGAATATGGTGGATACGCCGCTGGTACTTCCTATATATAAGTATTCTTGTCAAATGATCAGAGGCATTATCAGGCGGTTATGAGAGGTTCCATGTATAAGTTGTTTGTGTGATTGTTGTTTAGATTAAGTTTATTATTTTCAGTACATGCAATACGATCGGCTCCGCTTGATTGAGCCTTGATCGCACAGACATTTTCATTTTCAGTACATGCAATAAGATCGGCTCCGTTTGATTGAGCCTTGATCGCACAGACATTTTTTCATTTTCAGTATTTTTGTGTTTGTTGTATTGGTTGTAGAGTCACATAGGACTAATCATAATTCACTGATAAAACCAATGAAAATTTGATGAGATATGGTGTATACGCCGCTGGTACTTCCTATATATAAGTATTCTTGTCAAAGGATCAGAGGCATTGTCAGACGGTTATGAGAAGTTCTATGTAGGATTTAGTAGTTTCTTGGTAACTAATCATAACTTGCGGATAAAACCAACGAAAATTTGACAAGAATATGGTGGATACGCCGCTGGTACTTCCTATATATAAGTATTCTTGCCAAAGGATCAGAGGCCTTATCAGGCGGTTATGAGAAGTTCCATGTAGGATTTAGTATTGCCTTGGTTGAAATTTGTGTTACATTCATATCATCTCGCCATTTAAAGAAATTTGACTGTGTTCTATTTCTACATAAACTAACCTCTCCATCATAACAAACGAGAGAGGAACTGTCACCATTCAAACCTATATGCTATCAGAATGTGGATTCAAATATTGGTTGTTGTGTTATTTATGTTCTAGAGTTACATCATAAGACCAATCATAACTTATTGATAAAACCAATGAAAATTTGACAAGAATATGGTGGATACGCCGCTGGTACTTCCTATATATAAGTATTCTTGTCAAAGGATCAGAGGTATTGTTAGATGGTTATGAGAAGTTCCATGTAGGTTGTAGTATTAGAAGTTTTGCTTTAGGATATAACCATATCCTTCCAAACATATCCAAACTCTTATGCATGATATCATATTTAGCGAAACAACTCTGCTTATCAATATTTTTACAGTAGGCAACAAAAAGCGATTCCTGTAATAGGGTACTTAACCCTTACAAGGGACGTTACCGCCTCAAACAAAAATTTAAACTCTTACTCTTCTTCTAAGTCTGTAACTGTCAAGCTAAACACCATCATTCTTTTAGTCAAATATATCACTACTTAAATTTCGGGACGAAATTTCTAAAAAGCAGGGGATACTGTAACATCCATCAAAAAACGGATTTTACCAAACCCGCTCCGTTTATTAACCGAACAATCAGTTTTAAATTTCGTGGCGTATTTAATGCCCAAATTAATTTTAAACGATACATAATTAATTATTATATTGGAATATATAATTTGTTTTTGAAAAATTGTTAAAAATAATGAAATAAAAATACAATGTTTCTGCCGGGTTTCGAACCCGGGTCAGTCAGCCGGGTCAACGACTTAACACCCACACACTCAACCACTGCGCCACTTGTATTCCTTGTTAATTAATGGAAACAATTAATACATATTATAATTCTCGAATTCAAAATCGGCGCGCCCAAATGCAGTCGTCGGAAATCCCGGTGATCTCGCGAGATTGGACGGTTACTTCAGTTATAACGTAAACTTTAATCACTACATCGGTTATAACCGACGCCTGAGTCCGCGACACAAGCTATAACCGCCGGAGAATTTCTAACCGACGAATCAAGTCGGAAATCAGACCAAATTCATCGATGACCTGCCTTATAAATACCCCCTCAAACCTCTGCAAGCTTTTTCGCTCAAAACCGCACCTTTACCCGACGTAATTCCATTCGCCGGAAAAGTTCTGCACCTCGCCGGAAAACCGAGCCCTTCACTTCTGAGCCTTACTGAACCCCCTGAGCTTATACCGAAGTCACCCACATCCTTTTCAAGCTTGCTGAAGACTCTCTGCCGCAAGACACACGACGCCGGAATCTTTTGCTGTCACCGGAGTTCTGCCGGAGAAACAGAGAAGTCCAGTCGGTATACCTTACGCTTAAATCTTTCATTCTTTTTATATATCTCACATGTAATTAACCACCAGACACTAACGAACATGATTAAAACTTCGAACCAGTCAGTCATCGTTTCTGGTTAAGACTGACGAAGAAGACGAAGTTTCGGTAACGTATAAGTTTAATTTAAATCAAGTTATAACTCGGGTTAGACACACAGTCCAGCGGTGGACTATGTGCACATTAAACACGTAAACGTCTCGAGTTCGAATCTTGTCCCACGCATGCTTGCCTTAATAAAAATGTTTTTTTTTAACCGAACCGGAGTCACCGCTGATATATGTTAAGTTTATAAAAACCAGAATAATAACCAAGATAGACACACAGTCCAGCGGTGGACTGTGTGTATGTTTAATCACAGGACACGAGTTCGAGTCCGGGCTACCGCACCGGTCCGGACAATTATTAAACTTTTTATTTAAGACATAAATGGAAATGTTTAGTTTGTATATAAGTATAATAAAAACCAGTTTACTTAACAAGTTGGACACACAGTCCACGCTGGACTGTGTGTTAACATAAACCACAGGTCCCGAGTTCGAGACCTGTGGAGCGCACCGAGTCACTGATTAAAAATCTTTTTAGAAATAAGTTGATTTTCGGATTAATCTAATTAATATATAAATATAATTAAAAACAGAAATATTTCGGGTTAGACACGTAGCTCAGTTGGTAGAGCTGCGTGCACGCGAACGGGAGGTCTCGGGTTCGAGCCTCACTCAGCGCACACATATACGCATACGAACCGGTCAAAGTCAACAGTCAATGGTCAACGGTCAACGGTCAAAAAAGTCAACTTTTTTTATTATTTTTATTTATTTATTTTAATTAAAAATCAATTAAAAATACTTAAAAATAACATTTTTAAGATTAGAAAATAGCCTTAAACTCATAAAAATACACCCAACAATCCTACTAAAATGGATTAATAAAACCCATTTACTTACCGAAACATTATGCCATTATCTAGGTTAATTTCACTCGTGGTTAAAACCACTTCGCGTGCATTCAACATCATCAACCGAACGCACCCACTGTGAGTGAATCTTACAACTCCCCTTTTTAATTACACGTTTTGGGGTGTGTCATGTGTCATAAAAGTAACTCGTTTATTTAAACTTGTGCCATACCATATTGTGATCTAAACTTAGATTGTATACATTGCTTGTAGTTATGTATTTCATTTTGTCTATTTATATGCAATTCATTCATTAGGCCAATCAGTTCCTCGTGTGAGATGAGTTGAGCAACACGTGCCTCAAAACAAATCCATTATTGTTCGTGTGTGTATTATTGAGTTTATATTGTTTGTAGTTATGTATTTCATATTGTCAAGTTTATGCAATTCATTCATTAGGCCCATCAGTTCCTCGTAAGAGACGAGTTGAGCAACGCGTGCCTCTAAACGATCCATTATTGTTCATGTGTGTAATGTTTAATGTTAAATTGATTGGTGAATAAGTTTACATCTATTTTTACTCATGTGTGGTTGTGCACTTTATTTTATAATCAATTAAATAAACTTGTTCAAATGTTTTCCATAGGATTCACTCGCCAACTTTTTGTTGATCCAAAAACCCTTTTTACACATGATACATGTGAACAGGATGAAGCAAGGAAAACATAGGAAACGCCTTAGAAGAAAACAATGAAGCCTAGATTGATATTTAGGTCATGATGTAATATTGATTGTAATTTTCCATTAAAGTGTATTAATGAATATGAAACGTTAAAATAAATGTCATGAGCTTTGATGATAACCCAAGCATGCCCCGATCACCTTTTCCGCTGCGGGTCGGGGTGTGACATTGGTGACCCCACTACTCAACTTGAGGGGGAGTGTCGGAAAGAAGAGAATAAGTGAAGAATATTTTGAGATTTCCAGCCCATAACAGCCTGTTTTACAGCCAAGACTCCAGCTCAGCCATTTATTGTCTTTCCTTATATTCTTGTTTTAGTACTCTATAAATGGGGCATGTGTATGTGTAATCAAGGTGAGCTAAGTAATCAAAAACATCATTTTTATATCTATTGTTCTCTATACCTCATGATACATACTATATTTATAAATTATGTTGGAAACTCAAATTTATACAAATAACAAAAGAGAAATGCATAAAACAAACAAGCCCATGACATTAAGCCAAAAAACTAAAAAAATATATTAATGGATCAATTTTCAACTTTCTATATTTTTTTCACCACCTTAAACCCTAATCTCTTTCCTATAAATACCACACTCATTCCACCCCTTTTCTTTACCATTTCTCAAAGAATTCTTCTTCCATCTTGAAAGTGAATTCCATCTCCTTTCACCTTCTTCTCTTCTTCTTGTTTTTCTTTGTTTATTCATACTTCCTCATCTTGGAGAAATCCTTATGGAATGTCACCAAATGTTTGCCATGGTAAACAAAGATGGTGTATCACCAAAATAAGGACCAATCTTGGGTTTTATTTTATAACTTTCAACCTTTCATTATTTTATGTCATTTATATTTTATACATAACCAACCAAGATCATCACCTACGTTGATGATTCTTGGTGTAACAAAGGGGTACAATGGATGGCATTTATCCTACCTCTATGACATGGTCATTACATTACTAACTCATTACTAATTACTATTATATTATCTAACTTATTATAATTATAATTATTATTATTATTATTATTATTATTCATGCCTAGCCTACATAATATTATTAACTAACATATTATTACCATGTCTAACATTACTAACTCATGCTAACTCTTTAATCATGCTACTAACAACTAAATCTTCTAATCATACTACTAATATTTTTAATTTTGTCATTTATTTATTTAGTCTTACAATTACATTAATTATTATTACATACTAAAAGTAAATAAAAGTACTAACTCTTTTAATTTTTGTTATTTACTTATTTAGACTTGCAATTTAATTATCATTGTCAAAAAATTATTTATTATTATGTATTAAAGATATATAAAACCTAGCTATGACACCAACTAATTTATGGTGGAAATTCTGTGCAAAGGTAAACATTTATCTTAGACTAAATTTCTCATACTTTGACTTCTAATGGGTGAAATAGTACCCACGAAATACACATAAATTAATAATTTCACGAAATACACATAAATAAATAATGTCTGAAGTGAGTGTTTAGTCAAGATAATATTTTTATGTATTTTCATACATTATTATTATTTATTCTTATTTAAATCTCATTTACATCTAATTTCTAAATCCTTCTACTTACACACCTTGTTCATCCTTGTTAGGATAAATTGGTGCTTCAACCTCTCAAAACGATCATCTCACATTTGTGGAAACCACTCGCAAGCAGTGAGTATACTCGAACCATTTTTCCTTTAAACACACTTGGGTTGCAATATATGAAATTATAAAAACGCACCTATAAATACATGCTATTTGTCATACATACATGCTAGAAGTCAATCTTGTGTACTCAATCGCCTACCTTAATGATTATAGCGGTATAGGAGTAGCACACTACCCTTATGTGGTATTGTTAAGTATTCAATCTTTTACGACATGTTCCCTTATGTAGAAAGGATATGCTAGTGGACACTTGGTTTGATTGATAGTTTACACATGCTAGTAGTATACAAATTGCCATGTTAGATTGAGACCTTTTATTCTATATTGTGTAGACTAAACTTGTATGCTCACCAGCTATTTTGTTGACCCTTATTATTCATATATTGTAGGGAATTGGTGATAATGTTCAAGAAATCTTCTAGGTGGATTTAGAAACACACGAATAAATTATTTTTCTTTTGTTTGAATATTTGAATTGATGTAATTTCTTTTCTTTTGACAGTGTATGAATTTGAGTTTATGAAATAAAAATGGTTTATTCAAATATTGTCATTTTCAATTGTTATGGTGCTTTGAGCAATCATCCATTCGCTCATGTCCCGATGATCCCGCCATCAGTTGGGGTGTGACCGAAGGGATGAATCGGGGCTTTAATCCCGGTAAAGAACCTGACTGGGGACGAGGTTTTACGGATTCCATCCGGTTCCCGCACATCAAGAGGCACGGTCTCACGGCGTTCAAGGAGTTGACCTTGGATATAGGCCGAGCAGGGTAGGTTTACGCATGAGATTCTTTGCCGTTCAAACAAAAAGAGGCAATTTGTACCAAGTGTATGAAACAGTCAAAGACAAGGGTATTATAGAAAGATTCAATATTATGTACTCATATACTCACTTACCCCATGATTTTTAAACGACTATAACCTTTTCATACGATAATATTTCTTTTAAAGTAGTATTAATGAATATTTCATTCTTTTTAATTTGAGTACGTTATTTATATATAGTTTTCTTAGTTTGAAAAAAAATATTATTCATTTCTAGCCTTAACTTCCATGCTTTATCTCTAATCTTTCTTGCTTTTGTTTTATATTGTTCTCCCATCAATATTTGTAAAACATAAACACCCTTTTTTTGTCTAAACATGTTATCTATTGAGAATATGGTCGTGTTTCGATCCTAGACAACCCTCTATTTATTTAAATTTTGTACTCTCAATGGGCGTTATTAAAGGGCCCATTGGGCTTCATGGACCCAGTGAAATGTCTTTGTTGTGGAACTAAACTAGAGATGGGCATAATAACCGGTTCCAAACCTCACCCGGTGGAACCTACCTGGGACTGGTTCCGGTTCCTACCCGACATATAGTAGAACCGGTTCCAGGTTCAAAATACCCGATGGTTCCTACCCGGTTTCACATTTTTGGAAAAAAATAAGTTCCGGAACCCGGTTCCAACCCGTACCCAGGTGGTACCCGTAACCGGTTCTTATCATACCCGGTTCCTACGGTAACATTCCAGACCCGGCGCCAATATAATTTTAATGTGAGTTTTTTTATAAGTCTTTGCTAGAACAAGTTATAATACATAAACATAAAACTATTTATTACGAAAACAAGTACCCGGTTGCACAAACAACCTAAACATGAAATGTTAAACAAAACACATAAAACACTAAACATACTAATCATAAAACAGAAATGGGTTTACAATACATAAAACAAACTAAACTTTCGATGACCCGGTCCCGGATGCTTCACCCTTTTCATTGTTTTTCGCTTTTGTCACCGGACAATGGCGGTTGGTGTGTTTCTTGAACGTCGAGTTGGCCCCGCACCCCTTGCATCTAGCCATTTCATGGCTATCCGACATCAAGCACAAGTCAAAGTGCTTCCAAATAATGGGGTTTCTTTTGGTTTCCAAAACATCCACGACCTCATCGTTGCAAGCCATCGTTATCTCTTTGATAGTATTAGATTTGAAGTGGTTAAAGTGTTGATTTTTTGTAGTAAGTAAATGAAATTAGAAGTGGTGTAGAGAATGAGGTTTAAATACAAGAAAAAACCGATTTTAAAGTTAATATTCAGTTTCAAATATTAGGAACCGGTTCCTAATAGTAAATGCAGCTTTTTATGACTTGACAAGACTCGACAGAACCGGTTCCTACCCGTACCCGGTTCCTACCATACCCGGTTCCAAAATACCCGGAACCGGTTACAACAGGTTCCACATTTAAAAACTTATACCCGGGTACGAACTGGAACCGGTTCCACAGAGGAACCGGGTCTACTGACTAGCATGAGGAACCGGGTCCGGGTTGGAACCGGGTCCGGGTATTCAAAAGACCCGATTTTGCCCATCTCTAAACTAAACCCAACTATCTAACTCATGGTGTTTGTTATTCAACTCAAAAGTCTAATCCAAACATGATTGTAAAAATCCCGATTAGTCGCCGATTAATCACTAATCAGAGTTTTACCGATTAATGGCCGATTAATCGCTAGACGGTCAATGACGGTCCTATTCTGGCTAATTTTTTGGCCAGGCGCCGGCCAAATTTCGACCAAAACTTATAAATTCCTTTTTAGTTACTTAAAAAAATGGGTCAGTGAGTGGTTAAAACATGTCTAATTTAGAAAACTACATATATAAATGTTTATGTATATATATAACTAAAAATTACATATAAAAATCTCAATGCAATTAATTTCTAATAATCCAAATTAATCGCTAGTCAGTACCCACCGCCCGACTCGCGCCGCTGAATCCAAAACATACCATCAGAATATTCAACTGATGATAAAAAAATGTGTGGTAAAATGAAGGTGTTCGTAGCAAAATTCAACTACAAACACTTTTTCAAACAAACATTTAATTCTTCTTGTACGTTCAAGTCTTCTATACCCCAAGAATCTAGGAGCTAGTGTCAAAATCTGATGCAACCATCGGCACCAAATTCAAAAGCTACTCTGCGAATTCACATCCGAATTTCACTTCAATCACTTGCAATGTTCCTCCTCAAGGTCAAATTCATCCCCAATTTCTTGTTTATTGCAAAACTTTCATCAGTTTTGCATTGTGGGTAAAACTGTTTGATGGGTTTATTTTCTTGATTTTTTTTTGGATTTGATTCGATGCAGGCATGGAGATCAACTGCTTTTGGGGTTTATGGGTACCTCAATTTCACCAAATCTGGCTTCTTGTGAGTATATGGTGAATTGGGGTTTTGATTTTTGTTTAGTTTATTGTCATTTGAGTATGGATATTAATAAGTTTTTTTCTGCTTATCATTTATGAATTTGAATTATATAAACAGGGATAATTGCTAATTGTAGCATCTAACTATTTTTTAATTTCCAATTTGGTCTAGGAAGCCTGAAAAGAAGAATTTTTTATTTATGTACAACTGATGCATTTAGAGTAATATGGGTGTGACTAATTAGGTGCATGTTAGGACCAATCTATGTTATACTAGGTAATTGTTATTATTATTATTGCAAAGTTGTACCTTTTATTGGTGATTCTCAACAGTCAATATTATGTGACTAAATTAGAAAATTAGGGCAAACTGTGTCTAACTTTTACTTTTGCTTATAACCGATATATTAGGGTTGTAACTCGAAAATCATGTCACACACATGATTGCATGAACCCGAACATAACACATGTAGTTGCTGGCGGACACAAACATGACCTTTTTGACCCAAAAATAATTTGTTTAATTCTTTTTCATTATTAATACTTTTAAGGTATGAATTTATATATTATTTTATTTTTTAAGCAATTACGTTTAAAGCATGCCAATTTGTTTTAGACTTTTAAATATTTGCATAAAAAATACCCAAATATTTTGAGTTATGCATAAACACATCTTTTAAATATAAATAAAGGGGTTAAAAGGGTCCACCCGCAAACCCGCCGGATTGACATGAACACGACCTGTTTAGCTAAACATGTTTGTGGGTTCAATTTGAAACTAACACGAACCCGAACCTATTTAGACTAAATCCAAATCTGTGAATTTTTTGTTAGGTTCGTGTCGGGTCAAAAATTCACACCCTTAAAATATACGTTGGAAAGTTCGATTCAAAGTATGACCAATATGGATTATGTGAACAATAATCTGTAATCCTTTATCTTGAGTTTTGTTTTTGTTTTCAGGAGTCTGGTATTTAAAAGTTAGGTTTTATGATTCAGTTTGTATCTTTATCATGTTCTTTTTTTGTTTAAGTTAGCTAGGTTTTATTGTTTTAAAATGGCCACTGATGAATGTATATGCATCTTGATTTATGGCTTCACCATTGGATATTTTCGTGTTGCAAAACTAGAATTTGTCTCTTGACACATATATTTCCAGGGAACACTCCAAGAATTTCAATCCAGAAGATATGGCTAGACGAATAGATGGAAAAAATTGCGTAGTAACCGGAGCTAATTCCGGTATCGGTTATGCCACTGCGCAAGGTCTTGCATCGAGGTGTTTTATCTTATTCAAAAAGTTGTCATTTTTGTTAATGACAAAAAAGAAGATTGTTTAATAACATTGACAAGAAAGTATTATGTTTGAATATGAGAGTCCAGTTTGGGATTATTTTTCTGGACAGACAGTATTTGCATATAGTCTCAGATGTTTCGTTTTATTGCTTTGAATATGATACCAGAGGAGCAACGGTATATATGGTTTGTCGAAACAAGGGAAGGGGAGAGATGCGGTCTCTAAAATTCAGTCGAGCACCAATAACCAAAATGTTCACTTGGAGGTATGGTTTTCGGCCTTTTCTTAATCTTTTTGGTACCCACGCATCATAAGGAGTCTACTTTTGGCTTTAAGTGTCAAATCATGGATTATTAGTTGTAAACACTGTTGTTACTTTAGGACATTAAGTCTGGATATTAGATGTGGCTAAATGGGGAGGTCGGGTTATTCGGGTTGGTATTGGTTTCTTTTCAGTACGGGTTGGTTGAGTTGACCCACTTACACAACTTTAATTGTTTCATACATAATGAATGCGTAACTATTATTGGGAAAAAATATGAATAATATAATTATATCTCTGAATATATGATTTAGGAGGTTGTATGAATTAAACATGACTTTTGGCGACTTTTACCCCTTCGACCCCATTTGACGAGTTCTATTAATCTTTTATATGACCACTAATTATCAACTGATATTTTGTTCCAACACCAAACATTTCACTTAATAGTACTTACTATGTGAATTGATTTCTGTGCATTGTATTAAGCAGTTAAAAACCGTCTTATATGACTTGTAGGTCTGCGATCTTTCTTCTGTCCATGATATCAAGTCGTTTACTTCAAGATTTAAGGAAAAGGATATTCCTGTTCATGTGCTGGTAACCGCCTTTTCATATTTCAAATTTGTGTATTTATTATTTGCACAAAAGAAGATCAAGTCACTAGAGTCAACGTGTGACTTTTTAGGAGTCCACATTTGACTTTCTGGAGTCAAATGGATTACCTTTACACTACAAACTTTGTTATTCTCTTAAAAATAGTTCAGATAGAGGGACATATAAAATGTTCACAGATCTAACTTTTGGACAAATTTGTAAAAAACCAAAAGCTTAGAGACTAAATACATTAGTTGTAAATAGCCAAGTAACCTAAGTAGCACTGGAACGGGTACGGGATCAGGGTACGGGGACGATACGGGAACGAGGAACTGCAAAACTCCAAATTCCAAGATACGGGTACGGCAATAAAAAATATAAAAAATAAAAATATATGAAACAAATTCAAAAAATACTACATCTTCCGAAGGTAATTAATAATCAATAATCTAATCATTTTCAAATTATGGTTCATCTAGTGAGAGATCGGCAATCGATAGAGAATTAGAGATGATGAGGCTTGAGAGTTTAGAGATTAGAGAAGCCGAATATGATAGGTCTATTTATTTAATGGCCGGTTGTGGATTTTGAAGGGTTAAAACCCTAAAAATAAATGGAAACGGGCTGGATACTTCTACCAGATACATCCCCGACAATGGAAGCGTTTAGGAAACGTCCCCGACGAGTACCCATGGCGTTTCCATCCCCGACAAGCACCCGAGACGGATACGGCCACATAAATGGAGTCCCCGTGCTACATAGCCAGTAACCAATGCTGTTTTGGTTTATTTTTATTCTTTTTATGTACACATTTTTTGTTTGGGTTATATATTTGTTCAGAACCCTTGTTCTTTTATAGGTTAACAATGCTGGCTTAC
Organism: Scalesia atractyloides; assembly: GCA_947069175.1. Lineage (NCBI taxonomy): Eukaryota > Viridiplantae > Streptophyta > Magnoliopsida > Asterales > Asteraceae > Scalesia > Scalesia atractyloides. Next base: position 23,353,708 of record CAMTDV010000015.1, on the reverse strand, counting down.
TTGAGAACACGAGAGTGACGACATCCGAAGGGTATCCATTCTTTTTCCCTTTTACGAGCACTGCGCGCTTTATAGCCACTTAATTGACAATATTATTTCCTTTTTTCCCATAAAAAACAGATACGAAATGAATTTTGCGGTGAATGTACTAGGGACTTATAGCATGACAGAGCTAATGCTTCCATTGCTAGAGAAATCTCAACCTGATGCCCGTGTTATTACAGTAGCTTCGGGTGGAATGTATACAGCTCCGTTGACCACAGACTTGCAGGTTCATAGACATTATTTAGGTTCCTTTTATATTCTTTTTTTTTTTCATTTTGTAGGTCCCACATACCTGCAAATGAAAAATTATATCCACTTCTGTAGACTGATGAATTCATTGTAATGCAGTTTTCAAGTGGCGAATTTAATGGAGTAGAGCAGTATGCTCGCAACAAACGGGTACAGGTATCTTATCTTCATGTCTGGTCTCGAAGATATTAATATTCTTTTTACATGAAAAAATATAATGCGGAACGTGTCAACTAGAGGTGGGAAGATGGGTGGGACGGGAAGGTGTGTGACTGATAAAAAACTGTTCGGTTTGACCCACAGACACTTTTTTTTTGGTTGAAATTGATGGGATATTGAACACAAACCACAGAATAATACAAACACGGATATAACTGAATTTGGATACCAACGAATAAAATTGTCGATATCTTGGTGAATTTCAGATATGTCCGACATTGTGTTTTATATATTACATACATCAACGGTTATGAATAACGGTTGTGTTTGGTTTGGCGCCAAAAACTGTTTGTTACAATTACAACCAATACATAAACTGATACTTACATACGATATGTTGATAAATAATACAAATTATTTATGTTTATAATCCAACAAAAATTAGTTAATGCTTTAGTTATAAGTACAAAAATGATATTACTGACTGAAATAGTATATCGGAATCTTTGAATAGAATGATTTTAGCTGAAGTGTTCCAATGGTTCATGGTTTCAAAGGGGTAGTTTACATGTTGAACATGTTTTTGTTGTTGTAGGTAGCATTGACAGAAAAATGGGCTGAAAAATATGGTGACAAAGGAATCGGGTTCTACGCGATGCACCCTGGATGGGCCGCAACGCCTGGAGTCGCCACAAATCTGCCTAGTTTTTCAAAATCGTACGTCTTGCTTTCCACTTACGACATACTTTAGCCTTACAGGAACTGTTGCATCTTGATATCCACATATCATTCCAACATTTAGATGATCCAAATTTATATCAAGTAAAATAAATAATAACCTGAAAATTGACTTATTAAACCGTTGGTGTGTGTGTGGTGTGGGGGGGGGGGGGGGGGGGGGGGTCAGGAAGGTGTTTCAAGGGTTTCAATTTGCAGGGAGATGTGTTTGTTTGTGTGTGTGCCAGGTCATAACTTGTATGACTAAAAATGCCATGTCAGCAACTTCTTTTAATAAAAATGCCATGTCAGCACGAAATCTCTAAATCAGCATTTACCTTTGTAAGAAGAGAGTTCTCTCATTTTGGTGTGATTGTAATTTCAGATTTGAAGGGAAACTAAGGACGAGCGAGGAAGGTGCGGATACTGTTATTTGGTTAGCTCTACAACCGAAAGAAAAGCTAGTTTCCGGTGGCTTTTACTTCGACAGAGCTGAAGCCCCAAAACATTTACCGTTGGGCGCAACCAAAAGTTCCCATGCTGCTATAGATTCCATTGTAGATACCCTTAACTCTTTAATATGAAATTTTCAAGAATAATGTAAAAAGACTGGTGGCTGATCTACCAGCTTATATGGGAACATCAAAATTTTTATGTGTTTAATGTTTATATCTTTACTGCAGTAGAAACCGTTATGTTCGGCTGCTGATTCCTTGTAAACAAGGCAGTGTTGACAAGTTAACCCGACACGAGCCTGAAAACCGTGTCATACACGTGAATCTGAACATAAAACGCATATTCACAGGCTGGCATGATCCATTTCTTCCTTTTGACGATTCGCTATTACCACTACATATAACAAACAAAATCTACAAAGAGTCAAAGCTTCTAGGAGCATCTGAGTGTACTAACTACTACAAATTCTCTCTTCTTGTCCTTTAAGCACTTTAAATGCATTTCAAGTCCCATATAAGATTGTAGCACCCATTACAAGTGACAGACAAACCACCGCAATAGGTGGATAGACCAGGACGATTAATGCACCGAGGAAAGCAATGATCCTAATGGCATAGGATGTGGGTACAAACACTCTAAAATCGGATCATGACACGAGTCCCTTGTAGCATACCTGTAAACTTGATTCATGACCAGACACATTATATCAGAGCACAAGAAAAACGACCCACACACCGAGAATTTGGTCTAATACACCCCCTTATGTGGAAACATCGTAGAAAATCTATGGATCAACAATAATATGTATGAACAACAAGATATAGCGACAAAACAGGTGACAAAATCTTATTAACCAAAACCAAAAGATTTTCCCCTCAGAAACCCTAGATCTTACAACTGTAGGATCTTCAAACAATACAAAGTATACAGAATACAGAGACGACTGATGATCATCAACATAACCAGAACAATCTCTCAGATACAGAAGATTGTTGATATAATCTTCAAGAACACAACCCTAAGCAACAATATAGAGAACAACGAAAATAAGAGAGAAAATGTGAGATAACAAAATATCTCTACTCTCTCTTATATACAAAAGGCAAAAAACAATTTACAATTAAAACCCTCAATGACTTGAAGTGATGATCGCAACCACTGAATATTTGCACATCTGCCCTTCAAGTTATAAAACCTGTACACTAACATCACAATTAGAAACCCAGTAATAAATAAAGCCCAGTATAAGGCCTCAGCCCAATAACAATAACAGCCCAACATAAATAAGTCAACGAATGAATAAAGTCCGGTAACCATTTTAACGTCCCTGCATCATTCATTTGACTTAAACATGTCCAACAAGCCCAACCTTTTACACAAAGTTTCATGCTGGACAACATTAAGTCCTTTAGTAAAAACATCAGCAAGTTGACCATCTGAGTCAACCTTTTTTTGGACTGATAATACCATTAGCAACCTTCTCTCTAAGGAAATGTAAATCCAATTCAAAATGTTTTGTCCGTTCATGAAACACTGGGTTAGCTTGTTGGGATTGAACCCTTTCAAAAGGAACAAATGATACAAAAGCCAAAATCACATAACCTATTTGATCATGATAACAGAGGTTACAAACTCTGTTCAAGAAGCTACAAGAGTCTGGTAAAACAACTGATGATTACACTTTGGGTAACACAACTCTATTTGGCTAAGAAGAGGGATATGGCAGTGGAAAGGATCAGGGTTATGATCATTTTATTAACATAACTTCTAGAGGAAACTTTAACTCTGATTCTTACTCACCCAACTACGCATTTACCGCAAGTGGGGAAAGCCAAACCTTTGACAATCTCTCTTTTGAGTTGAACGATCTTCAACACTTTGAACCAACTGATTTGGAAGAAATGGACATTTTCCACCAACTGGCTCTATTAAGTGTTAAAGCTAGTAAATTTTACAAGAGAACCGGTAGAAAATTTCCAGGGTTGCATGGGGGTTGAAGGTTTGGTTGGATAAATCTAAAAATCAAGTGCTATAAGTGCAATAGGTTGGGACACTTTGCTAGAGAATGCAGATCTCAAACTTCAGGACCAATAGTAACTCATCTTGGCCCTAGACCTCAGCACACACAAAGCACTGCCCAGTATTCCCAATATACCCCTGCTCATCAAGTATAAAACACTGCTCACTATGCACACCCTGCTACTTCTATTCCAGTGCATTATGTTCAAACCACTGTTCCACAAATTCAATATGTCCAAGCACCACCACCTCAAGTGCATGTGCAACAAGCACCTCATGTCACTCAAACTACTCAAACCACTGCTCCGGCAGAGGTTAACCAGCAAAATTTTTTCACTCAAAGCTTTGTTGACTGGAGTAATTTGCAAGAGGAATTAACTGATGAAAACTTTGCTCTTATGGCCAAAAATGATTTTGAAAATGAAAATTTTTGCTTAATGGCCTTAGAGACAATTGTTGAAGGTGATGAGTCTGTGGAACAAGTGTCTAAGTCTGATGAGTTTCAAAGTTGTGATGAAGCAGTGGTTTCAAAAGATACTGTTGATAAAGAAAAGAACTCTCTATCTGATCCATGGGATACCAAGGTGTGTGAAGATGATTGTGATTGTGCTCTCATGGCTCCTTCTAAGGTATCACCCCAGATCCTTAAAGATCTATGTTCTGAAAAATGCATCATAGCTTTTGCAAACATAAAAAAGGTAAATGAAAACCTTAGAAACAAAATTTTGGAAGATGAACTAAATTTTGAAAAACTCACAAAAGAGTTGAAAACAAAGTTAGTTAACAAAGATTCTGAAATCAGCAGCCTGAAGCATGAGGCAAGCATAACCAAAGACCAACTCCAAACTATGGTAGAGAAAATACCAAGTTTGCAAAAAGGTGTTAGAATCTACCCAAATCACATGTGAAAAATTGGTAGAGTCTTGTAAAGGTTACGAAATTATGTTAGAAAAAACAGATCAAGAGCAACATAAAATTTGGCATTGGTTTTAAAAATGATCAAGTTTCTGAAAATGCTGCTAAAATTGATTCTAAATTGGTTGAAATTGTCCCCAAAAACTTGGCTGGAGAAGAATAAAAGTCACAGATAAAAATGGAAACAAAATCATTTTGGAAAACATGAGGGATCCTCAACTTTTGAGAAGGTTGAGAAATATCAGTTTAAACCCACATGGTCAGATGAGTGTGACATTTTAGAAAATTTCAAGCCAATGGACTTCTCAACCATTGATGGTGTTAAGGCACCAAAAGCAAGAGTCATTCCTATTAAGGATCTTCCAGCAGATGTTACAACATCTGCTGAAAAGAAGTCTGAAAAAGGATAGGGGAAGGAAAAAGTTAAAAACTTGTTTTGTAACTTTTGTGAGAAAAGAAGTCATGTCACTAAAAACTGTTTTCTTTAAAGAGCTTATAACATAAACAAAACTTGTGTGATCCCAAATTCTTCAAAATGTATCATTTGAGATAAGACAAATCACAAGACTCATGAGTGTTATCTTAAAACCTATGATGAAAAGGTAAAAGAGATCAAAACAAAAGCTCTTGAAAGTTAAAGTTCAAGCTCTGCTTAGAAATAAATCTAAGCAGACCTTTGAACCTGTTGAAACATCTGTTACTAAAGCACGACCAAAATCTCTGTTCCTAGAGAGGTACAAGTGACAAATGCACCACCTGCAAACAAGTATCCAAGAGGATATGGCTAATCTATTTATCAAAAGGTTCCTCTTAGTTATGAGGGTTACAAAAAGCCCTCAAAGCCAAGAGTCAATAGGCATCCTTATGGCTACCAACATCTGACAGGAAATGGTTCACAATAGTGGTTACAAAGACCATTTCAAACCACTAACCATTCTCCTGAATTTGAGATTGGACAATCTATGACCCCATCCAAAGTCATTTTGGCTTTGGAAACCCACCTGAACTAATTATTTACTTGTGTGTAGGGAGCTTCTACTTGCCTTGATAGTTTATGGTACGTAGATAGTGGAGGCTCCAGGCATATGACAGGATGTAAAGCCCTTCTCAAAGATTTCATGGCTCATGGAGGGGGTGATATATCCTTTGGTAATAATTCAAAAGGGAAGGTGTTGGGGTCAGGTTGTGTTCAAGCTGGGAAACTCAAATTTGAAAATGTTAATCTCATTGACAATCTAAAATTCAATCTTCTGAGTGTTTCAAAAATAAGTGACAAAGGATATGGATCCTTCTTTACAAAGAAAACATATCAGATTGTAGGACCAGAAGTTGTTAAAAAGATTGATCAAATCATTACTAAGAGTAAAGCACAACTTGTTTCTCATAGGAGTGGCAATGTGTATGTGGTTGATATGTTGAAGGATAGCCCAATGTCTAATGCATGCTTGTTCTCAGTTGCTTTAAGCAAAAAGACAGAGTTATGGCGTAGAAGACTTGGGCACACAAATCTCAAAACTATCACCACTCTCTCAAAACAAAGTCTTGTCAGAGGTTTACCTCAAAAACAATTTACTTGTGAAGAACATTGTGTTTCCTGTTTAAAATGCAAACAACATAAAAGTTCTTACAAAGCAGTTGAAGAGTCCAAAATAACCCAGTGCTTGCAACTGTTGCACATGGATTTGTTTGGCCCTGTTAAAATCATGAGTCTCACAAAGAGAAGGTATTGTTTGGTCATTGTTGATTATTTTTCAAGGTTTACATGGACTTTCTTCATGCATTCTAAAGATGAAACTGCATGCATTTTGCAAAATTTTGTAAAACAAGTTGAAAAGCAATTTGACCTACCAGTAAAAATTTTTAGAAGTGACAATGGGACAGAGTTTAGGAACAAGGAGTTAGATGCATGTGAGTCAAAAGGAATTGTTAGACAATATAGCATTCCAAGAACTCCAGAACAAAATGGGGTGGTTGAAAGGAAAAATAGAACCTTAATTGAATCAGCAAGAACTATGCTTGCAGACTCAGGTTTACCCTTATCTTTTTGGGCAGAGGCTGTAAACACTGCTTGCTATGTTCAAAACAGAGTTTTGATTAACCCCAGGCATCAAAAGACTGCCTATGAATTCTTTACAAAATCAAACCTCTGATCTCATGTTTCAAACTTTTTGGTTGTCCATGCTTCATTTTAAACTTAAAAGATTCAATTTTAAATTTTACAGCCAAAGTCGACTGTGGTTATTTTCTGGGATACTCAACCACTGCCAAAGCCTATAGAGTTTTTAACTCTAAGACAAAGTGTGTTGAAGAAACTCTGAATGTGAAGTTCAATGAACTTTCTTCATTGAAAATCCTAGCAAATCCTGCTGAGTTGTTTGATTTAGAAAAATATTACATTTGAAGATGTGTCTATCAAGGCTAACCATGCAGGTACATCACAATCAACACATCAAGATCAAGGATATGACTGTGTCCTTCCAAACTTCAAATTCAGTCATGCTACCAGAGGAGCAAATGTTAGTAACAATGGTGAAAGCTCTGATGGTTCAACGGTTGTTGATCCACAAACCTCTGAAAGTTCCAAAATTAAACCACTGTTGATAAAAGTCCACACAATGTGAAAAAAAGTCAACACAATCACACATCCATACCTCCTATACCTCCACCACCATTTCAATCAATGGCTGGACCTTTAAATTCACCAGTAGAGGTTAGCTCAGATGATACACACCTTCACCTCAAAATGCAATTGTCTCATACCAAAGTGATTTGATTTTCCTCAAAAGCCATCCATTGGATCAAGTTATTGGAAACATAAATGAGGGAGTGCTCCAAGAAGCCAATCCCAAAACATCTTTCTTTTTGCTGACTTTCTATCACTCACACAACCTGTCAAGTACCTAAAGGCACTAAAAGACAACAATTGGGTAGAAGTTATGCAAGAGGAGCTCCTTCAGTTCAAAAGACAACAAGTTTGAGAACTTGTACCACTGCCTAAGGATGTATGTCCAATTGGCACAAAGTGGGTCTTCAAGAACAAAACTGATGAAAGGGGTATTGTTGTCAAGAACAAGGCAAGGCTCGTGGTTCAAGGCTACAGACAGGAAGAAGGCATTGACTATGATGAAACCTTTGCTCCTGTAGCAAGGTTAGAAGCCATTAGACTGTTCTTAGCTTTTGCTGCTAACCACAACATTAAAGTGTTTCAAATGGACATCAAAAGTGCATTCTTGTATGGAAGGATCAAGAAAGAAGTGTATGTGTGTCAACCTCTTGGATTTGAAGATGTATTCTATCCTGATCATGTGTAAAGCACTGTATGGTCTAAAACCAGCACCCAGAGCCTGGTATGAAACTCTATCCATTTTTCTCTTATCCATTGGATTTTCAAGAGGTAAAATTGACAAAACCTTATTTTTGAAATGGAGAGGAAAAGATTTGATGCTTGTCCAAATTTATGTGGATGACATCATATTTGGATCCACATGCACTGCCATGTGTGAAGAGTTTAGACAACTCATGATAGCAGAGTTTGAAATGAGTGCAATGGGTGAGTTACAATATTTTCTTGGTCTTCAAGTTAAACAAAAGCACAATGGCACTTTCATTAATCAAAATAAGTATGTTAAAGAACTACTTAACAAATTTGATATGAATGACTGTAAACTTTGTAGCACACCCATGGCAACCTCAAAGCTTGTCACTGTTGAGGACAAAGATGACTTGGTTGATCAAACTCTCTATAGAAGTATGATTGGGTCTTTATTGTACCTAACTGCTTCTAGGCCAGATATCATTTTTTGCAACATGTGTTTGTGCCAGATCCCAGTCAGCACCTAGAAAGTCTAATTTAATTGCTGTGAAAAGGATATTCAGATACATAAAAGGTGCTCCCACACTTGGTATCTGGTATCCTGCTAATGGAAACATTGAGCTTTCAGGTTACTTAGATAGTGATTTTGCTAGTTGTCATACCACAAGGAAGTCCACATCAGGAGGAGTTCAATTCCAAGGTAATTGCTTAGTGTCTTGGCAAAGTAAAAAGCAAGTTGCAGTTTCCACATCCACTGCTGAGGCAGAATACATTGCTGCTGCAAGTTGCACTGCTCAACTTTTGTGGCTTCAGAACCAACTGCTGGATTTTGGTGTAACTGCTTTAAAGACTCCTCTCAAGATAGACAATCAAGCAGTTGAAGACATCATCAAAAATCCTGTTTCTCACTCCACAACAAAGCACATTGACATCAGACATCACTTTGTGAGAGATTGCTATGAAAATGGTTTGATTTCTTTACAACATGTCCATACTAAAGATCAACTGGCAGATGTTCTAACCAAAGCATTAGATACATCCACCTTTGAAAGTCTGATCTCTAGGATTGGAATGCTAAACATGGATTGAAATTAAATTTTTGTGTTCCATGTGTAAATAACAATAAAATGTTTTCAGAAATTCAAAAATCCATCCTTAAAAATAGTCAAAATTGAAGTTTTTCAATAAATCTCAAAAGTTTGTTCTATCCACTGTTCTTTCAAAACACTGATAGGCTTGAAAATCTATCCACTGGCAAAAGTGTATTCTCTAATTGGTCAAACCATTGTGTTGACCTTATCCACTGAGAAGCTATCCACTGATAGTGTAAAATCAAAACACTGCTTTCCATCCACTGTTGACACAAAACAGTGTTTACCATAACAACTGTCTTCCATACACTATTAGAGGATACACATGGACAGATGATAGCCATCAGATCTTTGCTACGTCATCAACACTTTTTCACTCTATAAAACCCTGTTCCATTCCAATCAGTGGTTTTTACTCTGTCGTATCGAATTCAAAATTCTAAAAGCGGTTTTCTCTCAAATCTTCTTCATTTTCACAACTGTTCTTCATCATCTACAATCATGTCAACTCTTATTTTCAAAACCCCACACAATTACACCGCAATTTTCAAAGAAATTGACTCAAATAAATGATATCATCCAATGATCAAAGTTTTAAAAGAGTCAAAATAAAAAGAACTTATGGAAATCACTGCTCCTATCTACCGACAATCTTTAAGAGAGTTCTGTGCAAATGCCACGGTTCATTACACGCAGAAAGTAGCTTATGCTATTATTAAACGGTGGGAAAAACACTGGTGGAAGTAACTCCTGCTTCGATTTCAGAAGGTTTTGGGTTAAATGACCTAGATCATGCCACTACATTTCCAATCTCTGAGTTACACAGCGAGTTCATCGAAAGAGGGTAGGTTGGTCAACTTAAAGGTAAAACTATCTATAAACCTCAGTTTCCTGCTGAAATGAAATTTTTCTTCCACACACTGTTAACATGTTTGTCTACCAAGTCAACTGCTTTTAATGAGATATCTTTGAACATGCAATACTTGGGTTATGCCATTTTAACAAAATCTGATTTTAACTTTTCCCAAGTATTGTTCAATGACTTGGTGGCAAATCTTGACAACATTAAAAAGGATCGTTCACCTCTTCTGATACATCCATGATTTTTAAGTGTTTATCTTCAAAAGAAGACTGGTGATGCTGTTAAACAAGGTGATGTGACGCCACATGGCAACCTAACTCATGAAACTTTTACTCGCATCACTAATCAATCAAAATTAAAAACACAAGTAGAGGGGGAAGAGCAAATGTTAGAACCTACATCACAAGCTCAACCCTCTGCTACTGAGCCCACTGCTCCTGGTGATCAAAGCACTACAACTAGTGCTTTGAAACCCACACCAGCAATTTCCAAAAAGAAACCACATAAAAAAAATCCTAAAAGCCCACCAAACCAAGAAAAAACCCAGAGGTTAACCCTGTGACAACACAAAAGTCACCAGAAAACAATGTTGCTACTTCCTCACAGCAGATGTTAGAAAGATCTCCACCCACAAACCAAACTCATCTTGATTCCTCACAAAGGGAACAAGTTATAAGCAAAGGGACACCAAATTATGAAGCTCTAGATCCACTTGGCTCTATCTTTCGCAACCCCTCTCCTAGGGCAATGATTCTTTCAACACCACAACCCTCACCAACAAATCTTCCACATACAATTCTACCTTTGTTGAATACAATTGATATGGATCAGACACAAATCAGTTCTTCTCAACAACCTATCAATGAGAATATACCACCATAAGTGACTGAGTCTGATGCCTCTATCTTTGCTAACCCAACAACAACTGAGGAGGCTACATCCCTTGGGTTACATGTAACCCTTGGTGATAATTCAAGAAGAGCATTCACTACGATTGCTGAACTCCCAAGTTCTCAATTGGACAGTGCTTACATCGATAAGACTCTCTTGAAAGCAACCATTGTTGAGGCTACTAAGGTAACCTTTGGCCCAGTGGGAAGTCCCCAGTACCAAGACAAAGGGGCATCTGTGTTTGAAGCAATTTTTGAAACTTCTGCTCATGATACCACAGATAAAACTACCACAAGTGGTAGGAGTTCAGATGATCATATTAAGTTAGGTGATGAGCTAAAATACAAGGATTTGTGAGAGAGAGTTACTAAAATTGAAACTTCTGTGGATGAAATAAAAGGAATGTTACAACAGATGTTAGCATACTCCAAAAGTCAATCCACTATTCTACCTGCTGCTGAGTTACGGCAAATTATGTATCTTTTGTTTCAACAACAACAACACTATATTGAACTACAACATAAACATCACATGAAAGAGCTCAGAAATTTGGTTGATGCAAGATACATTGACACAAATGCAGATATAAAGGCCATCAAAGCTCATTGACTCCAAACTACTGGCACTTCTCCTCCCACTGTGATTCTGGTTAACACAGATGATGCCAAAAAGGTGGAGAAATTTAATCAAAAAGAAGTATTAAAGCCCAAAACAGATCCATCTTCAAGACCAACAGTGGATATCCCAAGGCCAGATGGAACCAAGAAAAATGATGAAACTCAGAACATCTTGGCTAGGGAAAAGGAGAAAAATAAGCAAAGGGTAAGAGATGAGAGCAGAGCTTTGGTTGAACAAAAATTGGCTCAACAAAAGGAAAAGGAAGAGATAGGTACTTCTAGACAAAAGAAGAGAGCTGCTAGAAAAGAAAGACAACCATCATCCACAACTTCCAAAACCATTGTTGTCCTTCCAACCATAACCTCTGCTCCCACAAAATCTCAATCACCACCATCTACAAGTACACATCACTACCACAACCACAACATAGGTTATAACTCTTGTTGTGTCAACAACTGTTGATGCAACAATCGTTACAACTGATGTAAACTTAACCACTGCCATGATCACATTTCCTACCATTGCTCAACCATTAGCCACACCGACCAGAATTCCCAACCAACCACCATCACCCAAACTAAGATTCAAAAGAAGGAAGAGCTCACAGGTCATAAATGATGATAATATCATTCCTTCACCACTTCCATTATCTTCACAACCTCTGACCTCAACAACAGCTATTACTCTTCCAACATCTTCACAAACCACTACAAGGAAAGTACTACCTCTCACTACTCAATTCCCATTGGATTTACCAGTTGTTAGAGAAGAAATCAAGTCATTCTTTTCTGAGGAAGATTTAGACAAGAGAGACTTCCCATCTCTGGAAGGATATCCTAAACCAAGGAACCTAGATGAATATTTGCACTTGAAAGCTAAACAAGCAGAGGATATCACCAAGAAAAATACAAAGGGAAGACCAAACAGAGAAGTACAGAATTACATGCAGTACCAGCTAAGCAAAGTCAGAAGGTTAGAAGACTTTTCAAAAGACTTGTGCAAAAAGCTGTCAGAAAGAGAAGATGAGAGCTTGAAGAAAGATTATATTGAGCAAATCATGGAAAAACAAACAACACAAGGCTACCAGAGCACAATTCAAAGACTGGACTGTGAGTGAGCTAAGAGAAGAAGTTGAAAGAATGTAAGAGATGTTGAAAGATCTTCTGAAAAAGCCCACTCCTCCAGATTGGAATATGTATAAGAAAAATGTGCCTGACAGAGCTTTGAATCTTAGGAGAATGAAGGAAGAGTTGATTGCTGCACATTATGGTACCAAAAATCAAATTACAAGGTGGTCGGAGGTTAAAGTGATAGACACATACAAAAGGCTTGAAGAAAGAAGAAAGAAAGATCCCTCAATGCCAAAGAAGCCTGATTATACAATAGAGGTTACAACTTATCAGACCCAACCTACTCAAAAGTCATCTGCAACATCTGCTCATTCCATCCTGGCCTTAAATCAAAGAAAAAGGCAGAGAGATATGTCAAAAGAAGATGAGAGAAGGTATGAGGAGGACCTCATTAAGCAAGGAATCATGGACCAGGTTCAATTCCATACTGATGATGCAAGCGATATGTTAAGAGAAACCTTATCAAAGATTGCACATCAACTTCCTCCATCCCTCTCAACAATAATAAGCCATCCTAGAAAGCCTTCTGATCCAAATTCTAAAGTGGAAGGTCAACAAAGACACCCACGAATTGACTCTGCTCAAATCAGATGGCAAAGCTATTAAGATAAGAATGGAGAATGCATATGGGTTAAGTGCAGAAGACCTCAAAGATTTGATGATCTGGTTCTTAAAAAGGATGAGGATGATATAGAGTCTCTTAACTTTAAACTTAAGTTCAAAGTTCAAATAAGAGAACTCATGTTGAGAAATAAAGATCAAGAATAAATGTGTTTTGGCATCATCTGTTCCAGGGGGAGATTGTTGGGATTGAACCATTTCAAAAGGAACAGATTTTACAAAAGCCAAAATCACATAACCTATTTGATCCTGATAACAGATGTTACAAACTCTGTTCAAGAACCGCTCATTGACCTAAGCACTGCATTCTATCATCTGCTGGAACTAAACGACAAAAGATCAAAGGTCTGTTGAAGACTATCAGAGTTTATCTAGCAGAGTTTAGTATCATTATATCTTTATTCAATGTAACAGTGCTTTTGCACTATTGGTTAGGTCATCAGAGTTTTTAGTTAGTTAGTTTTATTATCTGTCACTATCAACCCTGGCGTCATCAAAGATGCTCAGAGGTTAGAAGTGTTAGTATAAATAGTTGTCTCATTGTATTGTTTTATCCATCTATCTAAAAGATCATTCACCTATCATCTTCTCTGCATTTCTATACTATTCAAACGTTCTTATTAGGGTAAGAGGGAGTTTGTGATTCACATGCAAAAACTATAAGTTTGAGAGCATAATGATCAAAACAAACAACCATTAGTTGTGATAAAAGTTTTCCATATATTTCCGCTGCATTTAACTTTGATTTCTACTTTCACTTTCCATTTTTTAAACTAAAATCACAACTAATTCAAACTTAGATCCTAACATAGCTGTTATAGATAAAGCAGCTTGACTATCACAAAATAAATCTATGGGTAAATTACAACTAACCTTCAACTCAGTCAGCAAATTTTTTAACCATATTATTTCACAAGTTTCCGAACATATAGCCCTATATTCGGCTTCTGCAGCTGATCTAGATACAGTACCTTGTTTCTTGCTTTTCCAAGAAACAAGACAATTACCCAAAAAACACACAGTATCCTGTAAGATACTTCCGGGTGGACAAACATTTTGCCCAATCCGAATCAGCAAAACCACACAGATTTAGAGTATCACCTTTACTGAAACTCAATCCTTTACCAGGACTTAGTTTCAAGTACCGCAACAACCTTAAAGTAATATCCAAATGTATTTCTTTAGGACTGTGCATGAATTGACTCAGAAATTGCACAGCATAGCTAATATCAGGCCTAGTTAAGGACAAGTAAATCAATTTCCCAATCAGTTTTTGAAAACCTGTGACATCTTTTAAAACTTGAGACTGTTTATCAATTTTAGAAGTAACAAGGTAACTCTGCTCTATGGTTGTGTCCACAGGTTTACTACCTAAGTACCTAAATTCAGTCAACAATTCCAAACAATGTTTACGTTGACTTAAACATACACTACCTTTTCTATACAAGACCTCAATTTTAACACACCCAGATCTTTAATCTTAAAACTATCATTCAAAATCTGTTTAACATTGTTAATCTCATCAACTGAATTCCCAGTTATAACAATTTCATCAACATACACCAGCAAAAAAAAATTAACATTCTTTTTAGACAAAATAAAAAGCTAATGTTATCATTTACTCTGAACAAACCCAATGCTAATCAAGACAGCAGTAAGTTTTTCATTCCACTTTCTTGGTGCCTGTTTAAGACCATACAAAGATTTAACTAGTTTACACACTTTATTTTCATCTTTAGAGTAATAACCCTGAGGTAACTTCATATAAACATCCTCAGAAATATTACCATACAAGAAAGCATTATCTACATCCAGTTGAAACAAAGGCCACTTATTATGAACAGCTAAGGTCATTACACACCTCACAGTAACCATCTTCACCACAGGTGAGAAGGTTTCACCAAAGTCAAGGCCTTCCCTTTGATTTTAACCCTTTTGCAACCAATCTGGCCTTAAACCTTTCGACCTCACCATTGGACTTATACTTAACCTTATACACCCACTTGCAACCTATGGCTTTCCTACCTGAAAGAAGTTCAGTTAAGACCCATGTATTATTCCTGAACAAAGCCTCCATTTCTTTGTTCATGGCTTCTACCCACCTAGGATCCCTAACAGCCTCTTCATAACTAGTAGGCTCAACAGTTTATTCAATGCAGTAAAAAAACACAGATTTTCCATAGAAAAAGTGGAATAATTGATAACTTTATTCAAATCATACTTAACTTTACTATTCAACACAAAGTTTTCAAACCTTTTAGGTAACACAACATTCCTATTAGACCGTCTAAGTTCAGAATTTCTTCCCTCAGATGGGTTGGTCTCAACATTTGAGGGACATGTGTCCTCTGCCCTACCAGATCCTTCACTACTACTACTACTACTGCTACTGCTACTTAGTGCTACAGCTACTTACTGCTACTGCTACTGCTACTGCTACTGCTACTGCTACTCCTACTACTACTACTACTAGCATGTTGATTATCAACACCACTAGAAGGGGCAGATGTAGAGGGGACTGGTTCCTGATCATCACAAGTACCCTCATGAGATCCAGATTTCCCCTCTTCATCATTTGGACTAACAGAATCATTGGGTGTTAATACTTCAATACTATCAAAGAAATTCAAACGATCCAATTTTCAGAAACAATATCACTTTGATGACTTGAATGTTTAGATTTAAATGGGAAAACAGTTTCATAAAACTTTACATATCTAGAATAAAATTCCCTCTATTTATCTAAACTCCACAATCTATACCCCTTCTTAACATTTGAATACCCAATTAGAACACATTTTTCTGCATTATAAGAAACTTGTCTGACTCATCTAAGACAGTACTAAAACACAAACACCCGAAGATTCTAAGGTGAGCAAAAGAGGGTTTGAATCCAAACATTAATTCAAATGGACTTTTACCTAAAAGCACAGACGATGGTAACCTGTTAATTAGATATACAGTAGTTAATATACAATCGGACCAGAAACAAAGTGGAGACTACTTTGAAACAATAAAGATCTGCGAAGTTTAAAAGATGTCGATGTTTTCTCTCAACCACACCATTTTGCTATGGTGTGTAAGAGCATGATGTCTGATGCAATATACCCTTTGTTTTACAGAAAACAGCCGTTTTATTATTAACAAACTTAGTTCCATTATCACTTCTAAAGATTTTAACCCTTTTCTTCAACCAAGTTAACACTATCTCATAAAAACTTTCTATGTTTTCAAAAACTTCCATTTTATTTTTTAAAAGATAACACCAGACAGTTCTTGAATAATTATCAACTATTGTCAAAAAAATATTTATAACCATCCCTACTAGTGACCTTATAGGGACCCCAAACATCTAAGTGTACAATATCCCCTACATTCTTAGTTTTATGATCACTTAATGGGAATGTAACTCTAACTTGCTTAGCCCTATGACAAACTTCACAAGGGTGTTTAATAACATCAGTAACACCTAGATCACCTTTTAAAATGGACAATACCTGATCTCCAGGATGACCTAATCTATTGTGCCAGAGATTACTATTGTTTAGGCTATTAAAACACAAGTTAACAGAATTACCATTTTTATTCACAAAGTATAGACCATTATCCTGTTTACTAGTCACGAGGACTCTCTTTGATTTCGAATCCTGAAGTAAACAACCATTTCATTAAACACAACAGTAATTTGACTATCTTTGGACAACTTGTAGACAGAAATCAGATTTACATCATAGTCAGGAACATTAAACACATCATACAAAACAACACCATTAGCAAGTTTAATGTTCCCAATTTTAGACACTTTAGCTTTAGTTCCATTAGGATGACATACTTTTAAATCATACTCAGACACATCAATACAATTATACAAATATTTATCTGTTTTAATCATGTGTTGATTAGCACCAGAATCAACAATTCAATTATAATCAAACCCAAAATTTATCAGACTTAAACAACTAACAATATTACCAAATGGATTAAACACACAACTAGACTCACCGCCCATATTAGAACTCTGAGAATCACCATTATTTTTTTCACCAACCAGACTTAACAATTTAGCAACCCGCTCAGGAGAGAAAGGGGACACAGAAGAACCAGGCGACATATTTGACTTATTAAAGCCATAAGAAGTTTTCCCAACCTAACCAACAGACCTCCTTTTAAAACCAAGAGGATATCCAACTAACTCAAAACACATATCAACAGTATGGCCCAACATATTGCAATGATTACATTTAAGATTAGGATTAGGGCCTCTAAATACTCTCTTCTTAGGGTCAACAGACTGATTTACTTTAGACACGAAAGACATGTTTTGACCCTTAGGTCCTCCACTTACATTCCTATGAGATTCTTCTCTGGACACAATTGAAAAAGCAACATTGACAGTAGGTAATGGCTCTCTTGTTAGCAGATTAGTCCTTATGGGTTGATAAACATCATCTTAACCCATAAGGAACTGCATCAATTTTATTAAAGTAGAAAAATCATTAAAATCTTTAGCAGCTTGACATGAACAAGTAGGCAGTTGAAGAATTGCATCAAACTGCTTCCACATAGTATTTAGTATATGATAATATTCTGACACATAGCTCCCATTTTGAGAAACACAGTTAATTTTTTATACAGATCATATATAACTGACCCATCAACCTTATCATAAGTCTCTTTCAAGTCTGCCCAGACTTCAGAAGCTAACTTCGAAAAAAGTTAACCTAAGTATAACTCCTCTGATACAGAGTTTAATAACCAACTTAAGACAACTGAATTACATCTATCCCACTGGTTACTTAACACACGATCATCATAATCTTTCTTACATTTATTATCAATAAAGCCAAATTTATTCTTTGCTTCTAAAGCTAACTTCATAGCACTAGACCACACCCTATAATTCTCAGTTCCCTTGAGTTTAATACTAACAATGGTAAGCCTGCTAGAATCACTAGGATGTAAGTAAAGAGGATCACCTATGTCTAACTTGCTAATTAAGGTCTGAGAGGAACTACTAGTATCACCCATAATGTCAACAAACATCAGGTAACAATATCAACCACAGAAAAGGAACAATTAGTACTGAAACAAAAACAAGATACCTAAGGCGAAGCTGAGTCAGGGACCAGATTCCAGGTTCATCACTCAATGGTGCCTGGACAAGCCTTTACTCAGGAGCCAAAAAACTAGATAGATAAAAAAATATACTAACCACAGATTAATAACAAGAAATAATCACAGATAAACCGGTCCTATCTACCCCGGCATCAACTAATCAATCAACTGAAAGTAAAGAACCAAGAACGATCTTACAGTGGGTGCATATAACTCCAAATAATATCAGATCTGTAGTTTTCAAGAACTATAAGATCTGATGCAGCAGAGAAAACACGGACAACACTTCTGGTTAGTTTGCCCTGAACCTTCTAGGAACCTTCTAGGGTTTCAGAGACTAACACAGAATCATGATTGAAGCAGAAATCAGAGATCAACAAACCCTAAGTTAGGGTTTCCTCCCGTACACGCAAGCACACCACCAAACTTGACAGATCTATCACCAACAACAGTTTCCAAGAACAGAAACCCTAAATCAAGAAAACAAACAGTTAGAAACACAAAATCACATAGGATAAAGAGATAAAATCAACAATAAGAGCAACCAGTGCTCTTATACCATGTAGAAAATCTATGGATCAACAATAATATGTATGAACAACAAGATATAGCGACAAAACAGGTGACAAAATCTTATTAACCCAAACCAAAAGATATTCCCTCCAAAAACCCTAGATTTTACAACTGTAAGATCTTCAAACAATACAAAGTATACAGAATACAGAGATGATCATCGACTGATGATCATTAACATAACCAGAACAATCTCTCAGATACAGTTGAGAGATTGTTGATACAATCTTCAAGAACACAACCCTAAGCAACAATACAGAGAACAACGAAAATAAGAGAGAGAATGTGAGATACACAAAAAATCTCTACTCTCTCTTATATACAAAAGGCAAAAAACAATTTACAATTAAAACCCTCAATAACATGCAGTGATGATCGCAACCCCTGAATATTTGCACATCTGCCCTTCAAGTATAAAACATGTACACTAACATCACATTTAGAAACCCAGTAATAAATAAAGCCCAATATAAGGCCTCAACCCAATAACAACAAAAGCCCACCAGAAATAAGTCAATGAATGAATAAAGTCCAGTAACCATTTTAACAAACATGATCTCAAACTCGGTAAGTGTAGCGGCCGATTCCGTACGTTGCAATTTTACAGACCCCTCTCGCCCCACCCGGAAGGAGGGGATCGCTTGCGCAGCAGCCGGACCTAAAAAACTCTAACTAGTGTTATAAATAATGGTGATCTATTGTATCATCAAATGAGAACCGAGAACCGAAAAAAAAAGAATTTGAATTCCAAAATCAAAATAAACACTAAACAATAAAATAAAGCAAAATATTCCCAAAATCAATAAAACAATGCAAATGAAGAGATGACGTCATCGCTTGATATCCGAGATAAAGTTGTTTGATCAAAATTGTTCCCAAAATCATAGATAAAACTCTATGATCTCCTAAAATCGATTGGAGATAAAACTCTATGATCATAATATTCTCAAAATCGATCGGATATAAAACTCATCATCATACAAACAACAAATAGTGCTATAATATTCCCAAAATCAATGAAATATGAAGATGACGATATAAATAGGAACTAACGCTACAATATTCCCAAAATCGTCATCATATAAACAACAACTAACGCTACAATAATCCCAAAATTGATGAAATATGAAAGTGATGACGTAATGGATACCTGAACAATTCTCGTAAGATGTCATTTCTAAAAGAAAACCTAAGCTCGAGGAGCTTTGTGTGAAGAGGGCAGACTCTGATTAGCTAAATCTTTTATTTGTCATGTTGGATAACATGTATAGCCCAAATCAACCTAATAGGATCTCTGTAAATCATAAATTTATACATATTCCTAACTTATTGATCCTACACAACCCATTATTAAGAAACACGGTCAGACCAAAGGAAACACGTACGTTTTGTAGGTTGCAGAATATGTACTGCAGTACCTTAACGGTTGGAGGCAATTTTTTTTCTTCTTTTTGTTGATATTCGTCACATGCTTTGGTTGAAATAGTGGGCCCAGGAGGACTGATAGACCAATGCTTACCATCGAATCAAGATTTGCTTCTTTTCCTCTCATCTATATACAAAATACAAACATCTAATATATGATAACAAAATGATCTATAATATTAACTTCATACATCATGTAATTTGCATATTATCCACTCCTGATGGGCGCATTTTAAGGAAGCATGTAATAGCTACGAAATTGTCCAATTCGCAGATTTACTTAATTACCTATCTATGCGATGCAACCACCTTATTTTGTGAACCCTCATTCATTAAACTTTAAAACAAATATCCACAATTATAACAGCAAGAAATTCTATCAATTCAACACACATATAATAAAATAAATCAAATCAGAACTAAACCTAATGGATGTCACATGTACAGCATAGGCATAACCTACCGCGTAACCTAACAAACAATATACAAGTTGTAAATCATACAACAAAGAGAACAAACATGCTTGTTATAGATAACGAAGTAGATGTTAAACAGATACCACCACAGATGATCATCAAAGCAACTGTTAACACCACCACAGAACTAACAACAGAAGATACAATAGCTACTATCCTCCCTGCAAAGAAATCATTAAAAAAGATCATCAGAGATCTGTGGAAAGCTTTTATCTTGCTGAATTATGTGATCTCAATAACGTGTGAAGTGTCGCCTCAAGGCCCTGAGGTGTTTTACCCATAGCCTCTCACCTAAAACGTGCCTTTATTAAAACCAAGGTCTATACACGATAATAGAGTTACATAAATACTTACCTTCTCTTTGCCAGATTCTTTCTTGTCCAGAACATAATGTTGTTTTCTCGAAAGACCCACCAATCTCGCTTCCACATCGTTCACAATTTTCTGATTCTAATCCAATTGTGAAGTCAAGACCATCAACAAAAGCTACATGACTAACAGAATCGGCCTCGACATAGCTAATTGTCCCCTGATGATAAGCAAATCCATATTACATAAAATAATAATCATCCAAAACATTTTAGGTATCAACTCATATACAAACCTCAATAGAAATTAGGGCTTACCATTAGGCACATTTGAACAGTTAAACCACCGGCTCCAAAGTCCACCAAACATATTCATCAACATGTCCAACCCCATAATATTATGTGTTCTTGCAGATTATAAGCACGAAACACTGTTACATATAACTGTGACTATGATAAAGTTAACGAAAATATGTTTGTACTTGTAGCAACACCTGTCTGGGTAAGATCCCTGAAACGAAAAAGTGGCATTTTGAATGCAAAAAAACTAATAATGGTTGGTTGTTTGAGTCAATCATGACTCTAAATTTCAATTTCACACGATAGTTAAATTACCAATAAATTAACTTACACTTACAAAGTGGATTGCCGTTGGTTAAGCTAAGGTAGAAGTTGCTGCAAAGACATCATTTGCTGTAAAAATGAATTGGAAATGATATATGGTTAGAGCCAAACCAACATTTTAACCAGTTAAACTCTGTACAATATAGATAGTTACCCAATGGCCTTCTCCAAAATAGGCTCATCATAATCAATCATATAATATACTTTGGTCAAAACAGAGTTCTTAAATTATGGATTGGTGTTGAAGAAAAACTCAAGCTTAAAACCCTTAGAATCGTCAATGCGACACACTTTATATCCTTAAGATATTTGAGAGCTTCTTCATCTCGTTCTAAAATCTGATAATAATGCACAAATAATAACAACTTTAAGATAAATATCTTTTTTAAACAAATTAGTTGAAAAAAGATGCAAGTAATCTACCTCTCAGCCAAAATTTCGTTGGTCTTCATTGCATTTAACCAAAATTTTGGCACACCTTTTTCTACATTCCACAAACAATTTCATTGAGGTTAAAAAACATAAAAAGTTAATTTAAGAATAACATCATATATACACACACACTTGAGTAAAAAAATACCTTCTTTAGCTTTATCATATGCATCCATAGCAGCTTCATCATTCACTCCATCAACTTCAACAACATCATTCACTATAACATATCTCTGCAGTTTTGAAACATACTTAATGTTATTCTAATATTTGAACTCTCCCTTCATAATCAGAACATAAACACCAAAACCCTAGATTTCCAATCAATGTGCTCTTGGTAATAATCTGTGCCTCAGGTACATTTGACGTAGCTCTAAGAAAATGAGCCAAAGGTTGACCATAAGTGTGAGGAAATGAATGACTAATAGTGCTAGCACCAGATACATCATCAGTAGTTGTCACATCAACTAAATCTACTCGCACAGCAGTTCCCAATCAGATTACAAAACACATCACTGTTTCATGTTCTACACATCAACTATAAACAAAACACTTGTATGATCAACCACATAAAACTACAGATCAATTAAATTCCATCACTAATGTTACTAACAACCAAAACAATTCGTTCAAACCGACGATCCAAGCATAACATACAGATATCAAATCATCAACATAATTCCGTCAAACAGTTGAGTATTAATATATTATTATTAATCTGATTCATAACCAAATTTTGGAAACGTGATAACCTAAACGCATCATTACGACTACACGATGAACATGTATGTAACATATAGAAATACATGTCCTTGCTGCAATATCACATACGTGTACAGAGGCATAAAATACAACTACCGATACAATTGGTTATAGCAAAAGTTGTACAGTTTTTTCTATGAAGAACTTATCTTTTTCATCATCAATGTGCTCTTTCAACAACAGTCATCTGATCCTAAAGATTTATCATCCACACATGCTATGCTATGCTTTCTTCTTTGATTTCTATAACCGAAAAAAACAAAACTTACATAAATTTAAATATAATCTTGACATACAAAATAAATAATAGAGATATAATGGTAAAACGCAGAACTAGTGTTAAAAGTCTAAAATCTTGCAACGAAAACTCATGTCAAGAAAAGTATCAACGAACAGACTCACAACTTCTTCATCAACTTCAGTTATAAAAAAAAACATCCAAATTTGACATTAGCATCCATTTCCAGCCGCACAAGCTCAAGCTCCAGCATCATCATCACTCTTTTTTTCTTTTTTTAGATGCTTCATCAGAACCAACAAAAAAACCCTAGAAATCAAACCCCTAAACGCCCAAATTAAAACCAAAAACCTAACCGATTGACTGCATTCGGTGGTCAATGCGGCATCAGAATATAACAATAATTGACCCACCGACACATAATAAGAGTATAAATCCAGAAGAATTCATGAAATATATAGGGCTCAAAGATGATCGTACCTGAATAAAACGGAACCAGTAAACAAAAACCACGAATTGGAAGCTTCGTTGGAACGATGACGTGTAAACAGAATCAGTAAAACAGATCTCTTTACAGCGATTTCGAAGAATCGAGTAGAAACGATGATGTGTAATCGGAGATTAACCGGCTGAATCACGGGAGCTCTGGATTCGAGAGGGAGATGGATTGAAAGTATGGTTTGAATTTTGAATGTGGAGCCTGGATCATGTATGTTATATATGTGGAGCCAGAATTTTGAATTTTGAATCTAGACAAAGGTTTTGAATTATAAATGTGTGCAGAGATTTGAAATTTGTATAAATAAATGTATTTTAATGTATTTTAAAAGATTTTAAATTAAGCTTATGCAATAATGACATCAAATAGGCATTGTTGGACATCCTATCTAATTGCCACATCAGTATGGTGATGTCATGCTCATCTCTTCTTTATTAGATAAGGGAGATTAATAATAATTTTTAAACTAATAATAATCTTATAATAATATTATTTATATTTATATTATTTAAAAATATAATAGTAGTATTTGTATTTTAAAAATTAATAAAAAGTGGTTGAATGAATCGTGATAGTGATGGTGAGTAAAGACCACCTTCATGGTGGACTCGTGGAAGTGATGGGAAGTAACTATGGAATAAAGATATGGTTTTAGAGACAGATGGTGAAGCTTGAACTCCACAACATCCATCATCCATCAAAATAAGAAAAGATGGTGAAGCTTAAACTCCACTAAACTACACTACATCCACCGCCCATTGGAATAGTAACTATGGAATACAATTTTAGAGGGAGAAAGGGCGAAAGGAATTACAACAACCTTGCATGCTATGAGTGTGGAATGGGGTCTTATATAACAAATCACAAGGACGGTGAAAAAGAAACATGCATGTTAACGTGTTTTGACCCTTAATTTGTCTATATCTTGTGATATTTGTGATTTTATTTGACTATATATAATCAAACTGATATAAATGTGAAAAATGTATTTAAACTAATGGGATTATCCATGCTATATAGCGGGAATACAATCGGTTCTAGTCATTAAGGTATCGACAATCGCTATAGCAACTAACATGTGTTCGAGGGTGTATGATTTTTTATATATTTTTAATCACTTTTTACTCGTTTATCAAACTTTAAATTTATAAAACACGATATAACACTATCACTCTCTACAACACGCTAGGGCAAGTGCACCCATCGTTGATGTAGTATAGTGATGGCAAGATACTGAGTTCGTCCAAGGACACAAGAGCGTTTAATACCGGAATATCGTCAACGCCTGATCTAACCAAATATTTAGAAAAGATTTTTAAAATTAATGAAAGAAACTAAAATAAATAAAAGATACAAATAGACAAGATAGAATCACTTGGTTCCGACTTATCTTTTACGTGTCGTTTAATGATTTCCGTACTTTGGGTTTTTAAAGAGATTATCTTAGTTATAGTGACATGTCCCTCTTTTGGATGCAACACTGCCCTCAGCCATATTGGTCTAAGTCAGCAGGGATACAGTCCCGCAAGGCCAGTTTAAGTTTTAATAGTAGTTTTATCATAAGGGTTTAAAGTCGTTTTTTACTCCCGCGATTTGATGCTATCTGACTTAAATGAAGTCCTAATAAACTTGAATCAAGTCCTCGCAGGGTCTATAGACTGAATGAGGCAAAACTTTTCCCAAACCACCCTTCTAACCCCCTTCCAGGCAATTAACGCGCTTTATATAGACCGTATAGCAAAGATACGAATGAGTGAATCTAAAAAACATGAATATATGATAGAATAAAGTTCACTTTCGATATAAAAAACTAGTTATTAAAGTTATTAATGCAAATCCAATTAAAAAGTTAACCAAAGCTTGGGAATCAAAAAGTAATATATAAAAGACTTGCCTTTACCAAGTGATGTAAGAGATTAGCAAAGCATGACCATAGTTTGACAAAGACTTTTACGATCAATCTTGGATCCCGAGACTACGACACACTCTAAACTCTAACAGATGTGGTGGATGATGGTGTTGGAGTGGTGGGGAAGTGGTGGTAAAGTGTTAGAGAGGGCTGCCAAGGGATGGATTTCAATTAAACCAAGCACCCTTTTTATAGCTGGAAACAGACAGTTAACATGGCCCCGTGCCTCCTTCTTCTCTATCTTCATTTAATGAGTTGTGTCAGTCCGTATGCTCACACGGCCCCGTGTGTAACGCCCCAAAACTTGAATGTTTAGATTCACCATAGTTCTTATATGATACATCATGAAATAAATAACTAGGCTATTTAACCTAGTTAAGTGTATGGTGAAACTATTAAAGGAGGAAGGTTGTGCCAATTATGTTTTAGTGGCAAACACTAGGGACTAAAATGGGATAGGATGAAAGTTGAGTTATAATATGAAAATTTCAACATAAAAACACACACTTCGTGTGTGTTCTGGATCGATCAGAAGCTCCAAGGGAGCCAAAACCCTAACGCAACAAAAAATGATCAAATTGAAGGGTGAATCGAAGCTTAAATTCATGCATGAACATGAATTAATGATCACCAACGCAAGGGGATCATGAGGTATGTCTTAAAACTTAGATTGGTGATTTTGTATGAAGTGGGTTTATGATTGATTCACGAAATTGTATGAAATTAAGCAAGAATATGTGTTAGAATGATCATATAGGACATGGATTATCCAAGACTTTAAGTAATTTGATGCTTTGTTATAAAACCCACTTGTAATGGTAAGAATGGTGATATGAATGAATTATCCATG
Organism: Scalesia atractyloides; assembly: GCA_947069175.1. Taxonomy (NCBI): domain Eukaryota; kingdom Viridiplantae; phylum Streptophyta; class Magnoliopsida; order Asterales; family Asteraceae; genus Scalesia; species Scalesia atractyloides. The sequence continues at coordinate 23,327,411 of CAMTDV010000015.1, read as the reverse complement.
TTAAATTCTTGTGTAATTTTGATATATGATGTGGTATATAAAGAATTCTTGTTAGATAAATTGAGCATAATATGAGTTTACTTGATGTTTAGTGGTGTTGATGAATGAAAGCATGAAGTAGGAAATGAAGCATGATATACTTGTACATTATGCTTAAATAGTGGTACACACACCAAGTGTTTGATGAAATGTCTTGGTGAGATTACTAGAGGAGATTGAATGCAAGTAACGGATGAAAATGTATAATATGTGGATGTCATGTATTTAGTGGTAATTGAACATGAGAAATGTAATTAACATGGAATACATGTATGATTTGGTTGGTAATAGGACTTGGTAAAAAGTATGCATTAGAAGGTTGTACCCTTTGTTGGAGTGGTATGATATTCACCATGTGTTTCAATTAAATATACAAGTAAATGCGAAGCATATGAGATTTGTAGAAAGGAGTGATATTGGTTTAGATAATATGTGTTATAGTGTTAATTGTAGAAACATGAAAATGCTAGTATGAATGAAATGGATTACATATATGTGTGCGTGTAAGAAATTATATGCCCGTATGTGTGTCCTAGAACATAAGTATGAAATGTAAATAGTGTCATTAGTATAGTCTAATATGATGACACGGATGTATGAGGTTAACTCAAAAGTACATATGATAAACCGTTGACTTCTAAAAGTCAAATGCGCATAAGAAGCATGGTTAGACTTGTTTTCACAATTGTAAGATTAAATTAAATCATATGGTACGTGTTATGTGTATGTGTGTTTAACGCGGTGACATGATGAATTATATGAGTTTGAAAGGATGTGAATTTGGTTATATGTCTTATGCTTGTTATAATCGACTAATGAAAGTCAAATGTGAAATATGCAATTGATATGATAATTAACATGTACAATTTTGTACGCTAACAAGAAAGTGATTTCGATGACATGAAAGTATAGGAACCATGTCGAGATGGACTCAAGCACGAAAGGCTAACGGGTCAAGAGGAGGCAAGGAAGTAGACACGAACACGGATGCATAAGGTAAGTGATTTCCGAAATTACTTCGTAATTGTTTAAGTGAAGTTAGATACTCGTTAATTAAGCAGGATAATTGAAGTCAAATAGGGCTTGGTTGCATGGAATGGATGATTTTCGCTAGTAGAGTTAATGAGTCAAAATGATATTTTATTTCTATACCGAATTGATAGTCTAAGTAATAACTACGGTATTATAACCGAGCAATGGGTAGGGTTGTACATGAGCACGCTAACCAAGAAATGGACACTTGAGTTAGTAGCCAAAAGAATCGATTGTGAGGTAGGAATAGACGGGTAAAACAACTAGAGTATGAAAATTGTACTTTGAAGTTCGATTACGTATAATTGAATGGAATGAATGAGTCTAATGTATACCGAGTATTGGGTGCTTAAATTCCTAAGTACAAACTCCTAAGTACAAACTCCTAAGGATGTAAAACTTTTAAGTTGTAATGTTCATGTGAGTATTGAGTTCAAACAAGTGAGTTGTTTGATAAAAGCGTAAACAGGTCGAATAATCTGTAAATGAATATTAAGCCAAAAACGTCTAAGTTAAGAATGTCCTTAGTCCGGATGTTAGATTTTGGGTCCATATGATAGAGGACCAAATTACGATCACGTAGGAAGAAACGTGAGGTTAAACGGGTAAACGGTTTAAAAGTTATGCGAGTTTTAGTGCGTACGAACGATGAAATCAACACAGCAGAAAAATGGCAATTCAAGAGAGCGTCGCTGATGCACAGGGTGAGTCGGCGACGCACACTCCTTTTGCTGCCGACGCACTAAGTTGCTGTCTACGCAGGTTTAATGCCGGAAACTCGTTTTTCGCATTTTTGCTTTATTCCAAGGCCCATTTAGCTTCCCCAAAGGTACCCCAAGCCTAACCTAAAGTTTTTAAAGGGTTCGGGTAAGAACGGAAGCCTATCGAACGTGTACGAAGACGTGATGTGTACACTAGATTATGTAAATATGGTTTTATACGATTTGTCTAAGTCTTATAAGTAAGGTTCTTATCATATAAACATGATGTTGTGTTTATGATGCACTTAATGGTTAAGTAAGCATATGGGACTTGTGTAAGAGATTTGGTAGAGAAGTATGTAAGTTCGTAGAAGGTCTTTTATACACGAATGAGTTGGATTCGATGGTTTGTACATGTGCTATTAGTTTATACGTTTCCAAAGCATGAGACTCATACGAAGAAGTTCATGGTGTTAATATATAAGGAATTATATGCTAACCGAATTGTTTGAGAATGAAATGAAGTGCATGTATATTATCGTATACTCCTCAAAGGATAGACTTTGGAAAGAAATGCTCGAATTCAGAAAGATATCTAAATGGAATCTACAGGAGGATAAAACATGACGTGATCTTTTAGTTATATATTTAGATCGTATAATGTTTCAAGTACTAATAATGTGAATGTATGTGGTGAATACAGGTTGTGCAGATTTATGGGTCATAATCATCTAGAGATGTAAACGATTGAGGATCGAGTTATAATACGGATTGTACGGGAACGTGGGGTCTTGCGATATCTAAATATGATATGTTCATGTATTAAATGAAACGAAAAATGTAAATATCGATAAAGACTTACTATAGAAAAGACTTTAATCATGATGGAATAATTTTAATGAAAGAAATTTTATGTCACATATTTCCGCTGTGTCTTTTCGGTTTAAGCATGTTAGCGTCTTACAACGTGTGTTAACGGCACGGCCCCGTGGCCTTGTACTTGTTGTACTATGCAGGATTCTGCATATCTGAGAGTTGACCATGGCCCGTGTCCAATGGACACGGCCCCGTTTCTCTTGTCTGCTTTTGTTTGTCTTTTATTCTCTGGAATATGGAGTGGGGAACGGCCCTATGCTTGATGGCACGACCCCGTGCATGTCTTCTAATTTGTTTTTGGTCTTGGGGTGAAGCTCGGAGAGTCGGTATGATGTATCAACTTCTCTTCTTTTGTATTTATGTTGGTATTGGGATTGAACCCTATGAAAGGAACAGATGATATAAAGCCAAATAACACTATCCGAGCTTTGGTTCAACTATCAGAGGTTACATCCTCTGATGCACTTACACTGCTTTCCATAAAGACTGCTCATCCTATCATCTGCCTTCACAAAGCTTCAAGGTCTGCCAGAGTTAACAAGGACAGAGGATAGGAATCATAGTTTAGTCATTAGCATAGTTAATTAATGTAACAGTGCCAAGCACTGATAGTTTAGTATTAGCAGTGTTTAGAGTTAGTTACATATTGTTTCCTGTCACTATCAACCCTGACGTCATCAAAGATGCTCAGAGATTAGATAGTTTAGTATAAATAGGCAACTCTTGTAACCTTTAAACTTGTCTATTAAAAAGATCAACTTTCGCATATCATCTTCTCTGCATTTTCTCATTACCAAACTGTAATTGCAAAGGCTGAGGGGGAGTTTGTGAATCACATGTAAGTTAATTAACTTGAAAGCATGATGATGATGAAAACAAACGACCATTGCTTGTAGTAAAAGTTTTCCATCTTATTCCGCTGCAAATTCTTTTAATTCAATCATTTTCCATTTTTGAAACAAAAACTACAAGTAATTCAAACTCAGATCCTAACAATTGGTATCAAAGCATGATTCATCAAATTCGATCTAACAATCGATTTGGTTCGAACAGATCAGCTCTCTTGCTAATAAGTTTGGTTGTTTTTGTTTGATATTCAGAGTTTTTGTTACATTCAAAGTTTTTTAAAAACAAAATCTGAAAAAAAATCAATTGAAAATGTCTCAAAACACACAGGATGCCAATTCTGGATCCTTGTTCAAACCGCCGATGCTCAAAAGAAATGAATATCTCATTTGGCAACGACGGATGGGTCACATCCTTGCCCAGCAAAACACCGGTTGCTAGAGATCTGTTGCTTATGGACCTCACGTTCCAATGGTTCCAAGCACAGAAGATCCAACCAAACAAGTGCCAAAAAATCCTGAAAACTTTTCGGAGCAGGATTTCCAGAAAATTGAATTGGATGCTAAGGCATTTAGCATATTTGCTTTGGCCTTACCCAATGAAATTTATGCTGGTCTACTCCATTGCAATAGTGCAAAGGAGTTATGGGATGCACTTAAGGAGCAATTCGGTGGAACTGAGGAAGTGATAGAAAGTAATAGAGAAGTTCTAAATCAGCAGTATGAAACGTTTTGTCACTTGAAAGGAGAGTCTCTAACACAACAATTTGAACGTTATAGTTGTCTCATCAGTGAACTTAGACTAGTTAACGTGGTTTTTCCTAATTCGACTATCAATAGTCGTTTCCTTAGATCGTTACCAGATAAGTGGGAGATGGTAGCTTATGTAACGCGAAAATCTATTGGGTTTAAAGAAATGTCGTTGACACAACTTCATGGGATACTCCTCACTTATGAGAGAGAGAGTTAAACCAGAAAAAGAAGTTGCAAGATTCTGGCAAAATGACTGATGATTACTCATTGGGTAACACAACTCTTTTTGGCCAAGAAGAGGGTACTGGTAGCAGTAAGGACCAAAGTTATGATCACTATATAGATATTACATCTGGTGGGAACTTTGGATCTGAAACATATGCACCCAACTATGCTTTTGCTGCTAGTGAGGAAAGCCAAACCTCTGACAATATATCCTTTGAGCTGAATGACTTGCAACACATTAAACCTTCTGATCTTGAAGAAATGGATATTCTGCACCAACTGGCCTTATTGAGTGTTAGGGCTGGTAAGCTTTACAAGAGAACTGGTAGAAAATTCCCAGGTTTGCATGGGGGGTTGAAGGTTGGGCTGGATAAATCAAAAGTCAAGTGTTATAAGTGTAATAGGCTAGGACACTTAGCTAGAGAATGCAGGTCTCAAAGTTCTGGACCAATAGTGACTCATCCTGGCCCTAGACCTCAACACACACAAAACACTGCTTATTATTCCTAATATGCCCCTGCTCAACATGTTCAAAACACTGCCCACTTTGCACATCCTGCTACCACTGTTCCTGTGCATTATGTTTAATCCATTGCTCCACAAATTCAATATATTCAGGTACCATCTCACCCTCAAGTGCTTGTTCAACAAGCACCCATTGTTACACAACCTGCTCAAACCACTACTAGTCCAGCAGAGGTTGGTCAACAAAGCTTTTTCACACAAAGTTATGTTGACTGGAGCAGTTTGCATGAGGATTTGACTGATGAGAACTTTGCTTTAATGGCCAAAAATGATGTTGAACAAGAATTTTGTTTAATGGCCTTAGAGACAATTGTTGAAGGTGTTGAATCTGTGGAGATAGTGAAGTTCAAGTTTGTGATGAAACAGTGGTTTCAAGTGAAGAAAGAGAAAATGTTGTTGATAAGGAAAAGAACTCTCATACTGACCCATGGAACATTAATGTGTGTGAAGATGAGTGTGACTGTGCTCTTATGGCTGCTACAAAGGTATCACCTCAGATCCTTAAAGATCTATGTTCTAACAAATGCATCATTGATTTTGCAAACATCAAAAAGGTGAATGGAAACCTGAGAAAACAAAATTTTAGAAGATGAACTTAATTTTGAAAAACTGATTAAAGAGTTAAAATCAAAGTTAAGTGAAAAAGATTCTGAAATGAGTAGCCTAAGACATGAATCAAGCATAACCAAGGACCAACTCCAAACTATGGTAGAAAAATACCAAGTTTGTAAAAAGGAGTTAGAAGAAACCCAAATCACTTGTGAAAAATGGGTTGAGTCCTGCAAAGGTTATGAAATTATGCTTGATGCTCAGATCAAGAGCAACATCAAGTTTGGTATAGGTTTTAGAGCCTATGACCAAAATGTGAAAAATGTTGCTGAAATTGATTCTGAGTTGGTTAAAGTTGTCCCTACAAATTTGGCTGGTGAAGAGATAAAAATCACAAATAAAGCTGGAAATAAAATTGTTTTGGAAAAACCAGAGGTTTCAACAAAAGATAAAGAAATTGAAAAATATCAGTTTAAACCAACCTGGTCAGATGAATGTGATATCTTAGAAAACTTTAAGCCAATGGACTTCACAACCACTGATGATATTAAAGCCCCAAAAGCACCGATGATCCCTATCAAAGATGTGCCAGCAGAGGTCACAACCACTGCTGAGAAAAAGTCTGATAGGAAAAGAAGAGTAAAGATTAAAAACTTGTTTTGTGAATTTTGTGAAAAAAGAAATCATGTGGCTGCAGATTGTTTTCTTTTAAAAGCCTATGACATTAACAAAACTTGTGTTATAAAAAACTCCTCAAAATGCACCATCTGCAGCAAAACAAATCACTCAACTCAACAGTGTGCCTATCTAAAAAACTTTGAACAAGGTAAAAGAGATCAAGGCAAAAGCACTTGAAAGAGAAAGTTCAAGTTCTGTTGAAAATAAATCCAAGCAGAGTTTTGAACCAATTGAAACATCTGTTACAAAAGCCTTAACCAAAACCTCTGTTCAAAGAAAGGTGCAAGTGACAGATGCTCCACCATCAAACTCATTTCCAAGAGGGTATGGCCAACTTGCTTACAAAAAGGTTCCTCATGCTTATGAAGGCTACAAAAAGCCTTCTAAGCAAAGAGTAAACAGGCACCCTTATGGATACAATCATCTGATAGGTAATGGTCAAGAGCAGATGTTACAAGAAAATTTCATAACCACTGACCATTGTCCTAGACTTGAGATTGGACCATCTGTGACCCCATCAAAAGCCATTTTGGCTTTGGAGACCAACCTTAACTGATCTATTTACTTGATGCGCAGGGACCCTCTACTTGCCTTGATAGCTTATGGTATGTAGATAGTGGAGGTTCCAGGCACATGACAGGATGTAGAGCCCTTCTCAAGGACTTCATGGCTCATGGGGGGTGATATATCTTTTGGTAATAACTCAAAGGGAAATGTCTTAGGGTCTGGTTCGGTTCTGGCTGGTAAACTCAAGTTTGAAAATTTGAATTTGATTGACAATCTGAAGTTTAACCTGCTGAGTGTCTCACAAATGAGTGACAGAGAATATGGATCCTTCTTCACTAAGAAAACTTGTCAAATTGTGGGACCAGAGGTTGTCAAAAAGATTGATCAAATCATTGCTGAGAGCAAATCATAACTCACTGCACACAGAAGTGGGAATGTGTATGTGGTAGAAATGTTAAAAGATAATCCTATGTCTAGAACATGCCTATTATCAGTTGCTTCTAGCAAAGAGACTGAGTTATGGCATAGAAGACTTGGACACACAAATCTTAAAACTATCACCACACTCTCAAAACAAAGTCTTGTAAGAGGCTTGCCTCACAAGCAATTTTCCTGTGATGAACATTGTGTTTCCTGTTTAAAAGGCAAACAACATAAAAGTTCTTTCAAATCAATTGAAGAGTCCAAAACAAGCCATTGTTTACAACTTTTGCACATGGACTTGTTTGGCCCAGTGCAAATCATGAGCTTAAAACACAAAAGGTATTGCCTAATGATAGTTGATGATTTCTCTAGGTTTACATGGACCTTCTTTCTTCATTCTAAGGATGAAACTGCAAGCATTTTGCAAAACTTTGTCAAACAAGTAGAAAAACAATTTGATCTTCCAGTAAAAATCTTTAGAAGTGACAATGAAACAAAGTTTACAAATAGGGAGTTGGATGCTTTTTGTGAGTCAAAAGGAATTGTTAGACAATATAGAATTCCAAGAACTCCAGAGCAAAATGGGGTAGTTGAAAGGAAAAATAGAACTTTAATTGAATCAACAAGAACTATGCTTGCAGACTCTGGTTTACCCTTGTCTTTCTGGGCAGAGGTTGTAAACACTGCTTGCTATGTCCAAAATAGAGTTTTGATTAACCCCAGACATCAAAGACTGCCTATGAGATTTTGTATAAAATCAAACCTCTGATTTCCTATTTTAAAGTTTTTGGTTGTACAGGCTCAACAAAGCATTGTATGGCTTGAAACAAGCACCAAGAGCCTGGTATGAAACTCTATCCACTTTTCTCTTATCCATAGGGTTTACTAGAGGCAAAATAGATAAAACCCTATTTGTAAGATGGAAAGGAAAAGATTTGATGCTTGTCCAAATTTATGTGGATGACATCATTTTTGGATCCACAAGCACTGTTATGTGTGAAGAGTTTCGAAAGCTCATGGTAGCAGAGTTTGAGATGAGTGCAATGGTGAGCTCCAATGTTTTCTTGGTCTTCAAGTTAAACAATTGCACAATGGTACATTTATCCATCAAAACAAGTATATGAAAGAACTGCTTAAAAAGTTTGATATGGATGATTGTAAACCATGTAGCACACCCATGGCAACTTCCAAGCTAGTCACCATTGATGGTAAATATGACCTTGTTGATCAAACTCTTTATAAAAGCATGATTGGGTCTTTATTGTACCTAACTGCATCAAGGCCAGACATCATGTTTGCAACATGTGTTTGTGCCAGATCACAGGCATTACCTAGAAAGTCTGACCTTATTACTGTAAAAAGGAGATTCAGATACATAAAAGGTACTCCCACACTTGGTATCTGGTATCCAGCTAATGGGAATATTGAGCTTTCAGGTTTTTCAGATAGTGACTTTGCTGGTTGTAAAACTACAAGGAAGTCCACATCAGGAGGATGTCAATTCCTAGGTGATTGTCTAGTGTCTTGGCAAAGCAAAAAGCAGGTTGCAGTTTCAGCATCCACTACTGAGGCAGAGTATATTGCTGCTGCTAGCTGCACTACTCAACTATTGTGGCTTCAGAACCAGTTGTTGGATTTTGGTATCATTGCACTAAAGACTCCACTCAAATTGGACAGTCAAGCTGCTGAAAATATCATCAAAAATCCAGTTTCTCATTCAACTACAAAGAACATTGACATCAGACATCACTTTGTGAGAGATTGCTATGAAAAAGGTTTGATTTCTTTGCATCATGTCCATACTTCAGATCAATGGGCAGATGTTTTAACCAAGGCATTGGATACATCTACCTTTGAAAAATTGATCTCAAGGCTTGGTATGCTAAACATGGATTAAAAAAAACAAGTTTTCTTGTAAATCCATGTGTACAATGTTTTCAGAAAATCAAAAATACCATTAAAAATAGTTAAAATTGAAGTTTTTCAATAAATCTTTAAAAGTCTGTTCATTACATCTGTTTGTTCAAAACCTCTTATAGGCTTAAAAATCTTATCCATTGTTAAGTGTATCATCTGATTTCCATTTTTACCATTTTTCAAAACACTGATAGTTATCCATTGATAGCGTTAAAAATCAGTTTTGTCCAAACCTCTGTCCTAAAACAGTGGTTTGCCACATCAACGGTTACTTTTCTCATCAGAGGTTACACGTGGTCAGATGTTAGCCATCCGATCTTGCAACAGATGCCACGTCATGTTCACTTTTTCAAAACCCTTATAAAACCCATGTTTTATCTCACCAGTGGTTACCCTAAACTGTGTCGATTTCAAAATCTCAAAACAGTTTTTCTCTCAAACACCATGGCTCCCAAATCAAAATCTTCAAAATCCAAAGCTAAATCGCAAGAAGAACCTCCACCTTTCATTCTCATAATCAAAACCCCACACAATTACACTCCCATACTTGAAGAAAACGACGCAAATACTAGCTATCATCCAATGATTCGAATTTTGCAAAAGTCAAAATTCTTGCACATGTTAACCGTCAAAGCCCCCATTTACATTGATGCTCTTCGTGATTTCTGGAAAAATGCAAAGGTTCATTCATCTACTGCTGGTGTTCCTTATGCAATAATTTCAAGAGTAGGGGGTGTTGATGCAAATTAGCCCCCAATCGATCTCTCAAGTTTTCAAGTTAAATGACATACAACACCTTGTGTCATTTCCAATAAACGAGATCCAAGCATAATTTCTGGAAAGAGGTTATATCGGCCAAATGAAAGGTATGACCATTTTTAAACCGAACTTTCCTGCTGAGATGAGATTTTTCTTTCACACCATTCTTACTTGTCTCTCATTGAACAAGCAATATCTGGGCTATGCAATTGTAACTGAAACAGATTTTAACTACTCCCATATATTGTTCAATGATCTTGTAAATAATTTTATAAATATTGAAAAAAAGAAAAAGCTTTTTTGATGCATCCACGTTTCTTGAGTGTTTACTTGCAAGATCAAATCAAAGGTCCTGAAAGTAAACAAGGCGTTGTGGTCAATCCAGGCAGCCTAAATCATGAAACTTTCACCAGAATAACTGACCAAGATAAGGTTGAGAAAACACAAGTAGAGGAGGTTGAGCAAGTTCTACTAGAACAAAATGTTCAATCTCAACCTCTTGCTACTGAGCCCACTGCTCTTGGTGATCAGGGCAACACAACCGCTGCCCTGAAACCCACACCAAAAATTTCCAAAAAGACCACCAAACCCAAAAGGGGTCCTTTGGAAGATGAGATCCCAGATGTTAACCCTGTGACACCACCAAAGTCACAAACCACTGTTGCTACTTCTTCAGAGCAGTTGGTTCAAAGATCTCCCACCGGCTTTGAAACTCCTCCTTCTTCCTCACAAAAGGAAAAGGTTGTAGACACAGGGACACCACTTTATGAAGCTCTAGATCCACTTGGGTCTATCTTCCACAGCCCCTCTCCCAGGGCAATGTCGCTTTCTACTCAACCACCTTCACCAATACCTTCACTTCCACCCACAATTGTACCCTTGCTGAATGCAATTGAATTGGTTCAGACACAAACCAACACTTCTCAACAACCTATTACTGAGAATATACTTCATCCAATGGCTGGGTCTGATTCTTTATTCATTGCTAGCCCATCAGCAAATGAAGAGGCTACATCCCTTGGGTTACATGTAACCCTTGGTGATATTTCAACACAAGCAGCCACTACAATTGCTGAACTCCCTAGTTCTCAGTTGGATAGTGGTTTCATAAATAAGACATGGTTGAAGGCAACCACTGCTGAGGCAACAAATGTTACCTCTATTGTGGGAAGTCCCCAGTACCAAGACAAAGGGGCATCTATGTTTGAAGCTGGTCCTAAAACCACTACTCATGATAACATAGATATAACTACCACCACTGGTAGGAGTTCAGATGAACCTATTAAATTAGGTGATGATCTAAAATACCAGGATTTGACGGTGAGAGTGACCAGAATAGAAAACTCTGTTGGTGAAATCAAAGATTTACTAAAGCAGATGATAGCTACAAAAAGTCAACCCTCTGTTCTATCCACTGCTGATCTCAAAGAAGCTCTTAACCCTCTGTTTCTACATCAACAACATTATTTGGATTTACAACACAAGCATCATGTGAATAATGTTTGAAACTTGTTTGAATCAAGGTATCAGGACACTGCAGCAGACATTAAAGCCATCAAAGCACATCTACTCACAACCATTGGCCATGCACCTCCAACGGTTATCTTTGTTACAACAGATGAAGCCAAAAGGGGTAGAAACCTTTGGGTCCAAAGAAGTTAACAATAGATGATGATAAGTCCAGACCAACAGTAAATATCCCAAGGCCTGATGGTTTAAAGAAGATTGATTTGACTGATGAACTTGTGGCCAAGTAAAGGGCTAGTCACAAGAAGAATGTGATTGAGGAGAGCAGAGTGTTGGTTGAGAAAAAGATTGATCAGCAAGGAGAGGTTGGTACTTCTTCAAAAAGAGCTCCTGCTAGAAAAGCCAGGCAACCAACATCCACACCTCCTAAAACTAAGCCTGAAACCAATCCAACCATTAAAACCTTTGCCTCTCAAAAACCTATCACATCTTCAAAACCATAACCCACATCCACACAAGCAGATGTTACAGCAATTGTTGTGTCAACATCTGTTGATACAGCAGAGGTTGCAACAGATGCATCTCTATCCACTGCCATAATCACATTTCCCACATCAACTCAACCATTATCCACACCACCAAGAATCCCACAACCACCATCACCCACCTTAAGGTTTAAAAGGAGAAAATCACAAAAGTGATAAATGATGATGAGATCTCTGCACCTCTTCCAATATCATCAACACCAGTGATCCCCACATCAGTGCTTACAACTTCTTCAACTCTTACAGTCACTCCTGCATCAAAAGTGTATCCTCTTGATTTACCAGTAGTCAGGGAAGAGATCCTAAGTTTCTTTTCAGAGGATGACCCTGACAAAAGAACAATTCTATCCCTTGATGGCTCTCCAAGACCAGCAAATGTTGATGCCTATCTAGATTTGAAAAAGAAGCAAGCAGAGGATATTGCCAAAAGAGAATTAGCTGGTAAAAATGATAGAGAAATACAGATTATCATGTCTTTTCAACTGAGTAAGGTCACCATTCTGCAAAACTTTGTCAAGGATCTGAGCAACCAGTTGTCAGTAAGGGAAGATAAGTTGCTCAAGAGTGAACTCATTGAGTATATCATGGAAAAGAAGATGTATAAGGCAACAAGGCCTCATTCAGGGATTGGAGCATAGATGAGCTGAGAGAAGAAATCAATAGAATGCAAGAAATGTTGAAAGACCCTCTCAAAAAGCCAACTCCTCCCAACTGGGATTTATACAAGAAAAATATCTCTGAAAATGTCTTGAAGTTGAAGAGAATGAAGCAAGAACTGATCCAAAATCATTATGGTTCCAAAAACCAAGTGATGAGATGGGGTGAGGTGAGGGTGATCGACACCTACAAAAGTTTGGAAGAGAGAAGGAAAAAGGATCCATTCATGCCTCCCAAGCCTGATTACTCAAAAGAAGATGCTATCCTCAGAGCTCAACTCTCCAAAAAGTCCAGCTCAACATCTGCCCATTCCACACTTGCCCTGCAACATAGGAAAAAGCAAGGGGAGATGAATGAAAAGACTGACAAAGAGTTTGAGGATACATTTATCAAAGAATGGATTCAGAATATGATTAATTATCACACAGATGATACAAGTGCCAAGCTGGCTAAAGATTTATCAAAGATGGCTCATTCACAAACCTCAGCAATAAAAGCTCCTTCAAGAAAACCATCAAACCCAAAAATTCTAAAATGGAAGGTCGACAAAGACACCCATGAATTGACATTGCTCAAGTCTGATGGTACAGCCACTAAACTATCCATGGAAGATGCTTATGAGCTTACAGTAGAAGACTTCCAAGAACTACTATGTTTAGAGCTGGTGAAGGATGCTGATGACATGGAAACTTTGAACTTCAATTCAAAGGTCAAATAAGAGAATTCCTTCTGAGGAATAAAAACCAAGAATAAAGTGTTTTTGGCATCATCTGTTCCAGGGGGAGATTGTTGGGATTGAACCCTATGAAAGGAATAGATGATATAAAGCCAAATAACACTATCCGAGCTTTGGTTCAACTATCAGAGGTTACATCCTCTGATGCACTTACACTACTTTCCATAAAGACTGCTCATCCTATCATCTGCCTTCACAAAGCTTCAAGGTCTACCATAGTTAACAAGGACAGAGGATAGGAATCATAGTTTAGTCATTAGCGTAGTTAATTAATGTAACAGTGCCAAGCACTAATAGTTTAGTATTAGCAGTGTTTAGAGTTAGTTGCATATTGTTTCCTGTCACTATCAACCCTGACATCATCAAAGATGCTCAGAGGTTAGATAGTCTAGTATTAGCAGTGTTTAGAGTTAGTTGCATATTGTTTCCTTTCACTATCAACCCTGACGTCATCAAAGATGCTCAGAGGTTAGATAGTTTAGTATAAATAGGCAACTCTTGTAACCTTTAAACTTGTCTATTAAAAAGATCAACTTTCGCATATCATCTTCTTTGCATTTTCTCATTACCAAACTGTAATTGCAAAGGCTGAGGAGGACTTTGTGAATCACATGCAAGTTAATTAACTTGAAAGCATGATGATAATGAAAACAAACAACCATTGCTTGTAGTAAAAGTTTTCCATCTTATTCCGCTGTAAATCTCTTTTAATTCAATCATTTTCCATTTTTGAAACAAAAACTACAAGTAATTCAAACTCAGATCCTAACAGTTGATTTTTGCAGTTAATTTGTTCCTTTTGTACATTTAAGCTCTTATAATCCTGAAAATAAAAAGTATACAAAGAAACGCACTTTTTCCAACATTAGTACATAAAAGAGTTGATTTTATACCTTATTTGATATAATTTATATGTTGCATCTATCAGCAACCAAAAGAGAAAAGCCAGAAATAAAATCGTGATATGCCTAAAATATATCAACACGTATTTTACATCAAGTGAAAACCATAAAATAAATACGAGCATCAGTTTCGATGGTTCGGATAACACAAATATTGTTACCATTCAATTAGTCACAGTAGCTGTATGGTACAACCACTCGTATAAACACAAAAAATACTCTATTTTGAATACAACTTCATCTTTAACAAAATTTATACCAACACATAAAGGGAAAAAAATTAAACTTAATTACATTTGCAGTTTTATAAAATGTTAATAAACGCAAATTGTTATAAAAAATTAAACTAATAATAAATTTCGTTATTGTTCAGTTCGTCACAGTACATGTATGGTACCGACACTCGTATAGACAAAAAACACTTTATTTTATTTAATATGACTCCGATTTTAACAAATTACAATGGTACATATAGGGTAAATATAATTACGTATTCAATTTTTCAAAAGGTTAACGAACGCAAGTTGTGACGAAACTAATAAGCAAAAAAACATAAAAATACGAAAGACAGTATCGTTAAACCTAAGGTAACAGACTATAATAACTTAAAACACTTTAACATTTTAATTTATAAACAAGAGAAATCATATAAAACTAATTATTTCATATTAACTTGGAATTAAAATCCCAGATATAAACCAATTGGGTGGTAGTCATTAGTAAAGACAATTTTTAAACACTTGGTTTGGAAAGGTATGTCTTCGTAACTAGTCTCACAGATGATAGGGATTAAAAAAAGAAGCCGTAATCAAAAATTCCAAAATACATGCATTGGATGTAAAAGTAGGTAGAGGATAAAATACAAGACAATGAAAGCGTATGAAGTACAAAGGAGAAACTCATCCATTGATCTCCCAAGATCAATGGGAGATCAATAGCTCAAAATTAAGTGGTGGCATTTTGGTAAATCTCAAGTTCAAACTATTCAAGTTTCAAATAGAGAAAATGGTATTCTGGTCTTTTCTCACTTGAATCTCTCCCCCTGATTTTTAAACGACTATAACTTTTCATACGTTACGATTTTTTAAAAGAATTACACTGCATAAACAATGATTTCATTCTCTTTAATTCAAGCAGCCTATTGTTATAGTTTTCTTAAAAAAAAGTTCACATGATTTTGAATACCCATTACGTTATTTTGAATACCAAGTACGTGACTATGTGATTTTGAATACCCGTTACGTGATTTCATTATAGTATTTTATGTAAAACCTCTGTAAGTGATTACGTAATTACGTAACAATAGTTGACTATGTATTATTACGTGATTATGTGAATTCGTATACCAATTTCGTGATTACGTGATTTCATTATAGCATTTATGTGAAACCCCACGAACTGATTACGTAATTACGTAAAAACAAAATATGAAATACCTAATATTTTTGGTCCATGTATTATAGATGAATTATATACAAAACATTAGCCAAATCAACTTATAATAACCACATAATGTCGTATATTAGAGATTTAATCACGTAATAAAGCATAAACAATCAAGTTCTTATTATTGAAGGTGTAATCATGTAATGGATTAATAATAGGTTGAATGGGCATTCAAAATCACGTAGTCATGTGTCGGGTATTCAAAATCATGTAATTACATAATGAGAATTCAAATTCATGTAATTTAAGAAAACTATATCAATAGGATACTCAAATTAAAAAGAATATCGTACTAGTTAATATGGTGTATTTTAAAAAAACAATATTAATGTATGAAAAGGTTATCGTTGTTTGAAAATAGTTCACTTGAGAAAAGACTAGATTACTGCCTTAGATTGAAAAGGACACTTGTCTATGATTCTCGCGCATGGTCTTTTCTTTGTAAAAGTAAGGTAATTAAGAGTATTAAAAAACATAGGATATAAACTTAAAAGATGATAGAGATGATTTTTTCATCCTAATAAAAGTCACATGCCAAGGATGTTTTAGTAGGTTATTTTTTTAATGGGTGTTTTTAGAAGGTTATAATAAGAGTAAACTATAATTTGTGTTTCTGTAGTTTAGGGACGGAGACTCTACATTTTAAGTCTCTGGCGTCAGTTTTTCACACTGAAATGACTATATTACCCTTTTTTCTATCATCTTACATCCCTATGGTTTATAACCTGTTTTAACTAGTAAATAGGACCACATGCGTTGCGGCGGTACAACTTCGATTCAGACAATTCAACTCGCAAACTCAAAACCTGTCATCCTTCTAACCAGACACGATTGACATTCTTGCATGACTTTGAAGAGTAATCAAATAATATCTATTTTTATAACATCCGAGTATAAATCGTGTTTAGAAATCTCAAATATTATATTGCCCTATTGTTATGGGTGGAAATTCTGACCTATATCCTGAAAACATATCTTGACATTATATGTTGCGACCAGGATACTGATCCAGGATATTGGTAACATCATGTGGAGGTATCCTATTCGCTACAAACGTTTTTCTTTAGATGCAAGGTAGCAACGGATATGAGGGCTTGGTCTCCCTAAAGACTCGCTCAAGACAGTTAGTAGATGAACGTTGGAAGCTGTAGAAGGAGTCCACAACGGTCCTAAGGGAATATTCACAGCATCCCTAGAATGTAGGATAGTTAGTTATTTTTGTTTACTATCATAAGGAGGCTGGATCAGCAGTAAGACACACAATTTCATACACTTTTCCACTCTCTAGTTGCAACAGCGATCACAAACACTCACAACACTAACACTATTCGATCATTGTAACACTTAGAGCTGATCCAAGCAGTATCCCGAAGTTGTATCCAGCTGTTTGATCAATAAGAAGAACAAGGCAGCTGGCGATTGTCAGCTCCCTAGGTTTTATGCCGGCGATCTAGATTGATCAAGGGCTTTCCTCGTATATCGTGTGTCAATTTCTACTTTTATTACATTTACTTATTATTTTGATATAGTCCATTATCCTGAGACTACATCCCGAAACCGTTTTCATAATCAACCAACTTAGCATATTCTTACAAATCATAATAGCACGCTACCTCACATACTAAGTTTGATCACTTAATTGCTTTGGTAATTTTTGACCAAAACAATTTGGCGCTCACCGTGGGGCAAGTGGTGCTATTTTTAATCAAAACTTTTCTAAGATCACTAATCGGTTCTTTATTCTCTAATCTTTTTGCAAGATTATTTTTGATGGCTTCTCAGTCAGGTTTGAGCTCTTCTTCAGTGTCCGCATCAACCTTTGCTGTAACTGGTTCATTACCTCTTCCTCCTCCACTAGTCCAGACTTCTCAGAGAAGGAGTGAAAGCCAAACAGCTCGGGACACCACTGCTGCTCAAAATGCTTCCAGATCTGGAGTTTCGGGAAGAACTCTGATTTTTGCTTCTAATGATGAAATCTTATCTTTGTTTGGTAGTATACAGGATCAAATGAAGAAACAACAGGAAACTAACCAGCTCATGATGAAGGAAATACAACTCTTGAAGTCCAACTCCAAGAGACCTGCTAAGGATATTGTTACCCCTTTGCAGCCCAAGATGTTGAACTTTAGTTCAGCAGCATATACTGAGGATAATTAGGGCAATGTCGTACCAAGTCACTCCCGGAACAATATCCCAGAAGTCCCCTTATCCGCTAGGATATCGACTGTTAGGGATCCAGGATATGCTCCAGGATATGGCCACAATCGCCAAGCTGGTAACTTGTCCTACTAATATACCGACTGCTAACAACTTCGAATCTTCGCAGGATACAAGTGCAACATCGGCGTTATCCAGAGAACTCCAGAAATTGAAAGATATGATATCAAGTGTGCCTAGGGTAGTGGAACCAATACCGGAAGTATCCCAGGATAGTCACAACATATCCCACTTTGCTCTCCATATTTGTGATGCTGAAATCCCCAAGAGATTCCAAACTCCCAACATGAAGCTTTATGATGGCACGACGGATCCTGAATATCATATTGCTCAATATAGGGAGAGGATGGAAGTAAACCCCATCCCACCAGACCTTAAGGTAGCATGCCTATGCAAAAGCTTCGGTTCCACTATGACAGGGTCGGCCTTGAAATGGCTTCTAAATGTTCCACCTTATTCCATTACATCCTTTGCACATTTAGTTAACTTATTTAATAGTTAATTTTCTTGTAGCGGGAGCTTTGAGAAACTAACAAGTGACCTATACAAGATCACACAGGGACCATAAGAATCCCTAAGGGATTATGTTAACAAATTCAGTAGGGAATCCTGGATATCCCGAATATTGATGTTGCTACGGCAGTGCAAACATTCAAGATGGGATTACAGAAGGATTCCCAATTTTATCAGGATCTTGTGATGAATCCTTGTAGGAATCTGGACGAAGCTCGAAATAGAGCTCTGAGATATATCATGCTTGAGGATGACAAGAAAATGCAAGAAAGGATGAATGCATCCTCAACATATGAACCAACGAATAGGAAGTCAGAATCCTCATATAAACCATGCCGCTCTAAGCCATATGCTAAAAATGACAACAAAAGAGTGAATGCTGTTGAGGACGAAGGCGCTGAAGAATATCCTGAATTGTCACAATATTGTTTTTCAGTAAATATCCCTGAACTAATATATGCCATGCAGGGACTAGGGGATAAAGCAAGGTGGCCAAGAAAGAACCAGCAAAAGGATGATTGGAGGGATAAGTCCAAGTGGTGTGCCTTCCATGAAGATTTTGGACATGTAACAGAAGATTGCATAGCCCTGAGGAAGGAGATAAGCTACCTGCTAAGCAAAGGCTACTTAAAAGATCTTCTTGGCAGAAAGAAGAATAAGGATCAGGATACTGAAAAGGATCCTGAACGAGCAGCATCACCTCCTCCAGATGCCAAGATAATCAATTTCATATCCGGAGGATCCGATATATGCGGGACCTCATACTCTGCTGCTGCTAAGAGGCATGCCAAGGAGGCTAAAGTAGAGAGGGGAGACAAGCCAACAAGGATGACAACGCTTACGGCTGATAAAGTGATAACGTTCGATAATGATGACCGGGATAGCATTCAGGATCCTCATCATGATGGTCTGGTAATCACTTTGTATATTGCTAACCATTTTGTACGCAGGATATTGGTGGACAATGGTAGCTCGGTCAACATAATTCAACTAGAAACCCTGAAGATGATGAACATCCCAGAAATGGAGATTACCTTGAAATCCACTGTGCTCGTAGGGTTCAGCGGAGAAGAAAAGAACACTATTGGGGAGATAAAGTTGCCTGTATATGTTGAAGGAGTGAAATTAATGCAACGGTTTTGTGTTATGGATTCATTATCCTACTATAATATTATATTAGGCAGGCCATGGATTCATGATATGAAGGCTGTACCTTCCACCTATCATCAGTGTATCAAGATCCCTACTCCTTGGGGGTAGTCAAAGTGTAAAGCGACCAACAGGAGGCGAAGGAATGCTACTCCTCTTCGATGAAGGCGTCAACAAAATCCAAAGCAGGATAGCGATTAAAGATACAAGCCCAGGATATCTTGGAAACTTCAGAGTAGGATGTTAAGAAAGTTATTCTGGATCAGGATAATCCAAGTATCTCGGTGCTTGTAGGGGCCAATATCCCTCAGGATATTGAGAATCAACTTACTAACTTTTTGAAATGCAGGATGTCTACGTTTGCATGGAAACACGAAGACATGACAGGTATATCAAAAGATGTTATAACTCACAAACTTGGAATTGATAAGTCTTTCAGGCCCGTTCAACAAAAGAGAAGGAAATTCGCTCCTGAGAGAAATACAATTATACAAGAGGAGGTTGAAAGGTTGCTCAAGTCCAAGATGATTAGGGAAGTCAAGTTTCCCAAATGGTTAGCAAACGTGGTGGTGATTCAAAAGAAGAATGGGAAGTGGAGAGTTTGTGTAGACTACACAGACCTCAACATATCTTGTCCAAAGGATCCATTTACACTGCCCCATATAGATTCCATGGTGGATGCAACCGCTGGACACGAAATGCTGACTTTCATGGACGCATCCTCAGGATTTCAACAAATCCAAATGGAACCATCCGACCAAGAGGATACAACGTTCATGACACCCACAGGTATATATTGTTATACTGCCATGCCCTTTGGTTTAAAAGATGTTGGTGCAACGTACAGAGGCTGTTAATATGATGTTTAAAGACAAACTGGGGGACACCATGGAGGTATATATTGATGATATGGTGGTGAAATCCAAGAAATTGGAGGATCACCTCCAGGATTTAGAATGTGCCTTCAATATCCTGGACCAGTATAATATGAAGTTGAATCCTGCTAAGTGCCATTTTGGAGTGGGGGCAGGAAAGTTTTTAGGATACTTGGTGACCAAGAGGGGGATAGAAGCAAGTCCAGAATAGATCAAAGCTATCCTGGATCTTAAATCACCATCCAACATGAAGGATGTTCAGAGATTAACAGGAAGAGTAGCGGCATTAAACAGGTTCATATCAAGATCCTCAAAAAAATGCAAGGAATTCTATGATATCCTGAAGAAAAACAAAAAGTTTGAATGGGGTGAAAGACATGAAGCTACCCTGCAAGAACTAAAGCGATATCTTTCTAGTGCACCTCTGCTGATGAAACCTGAGGGGGTGAACCTTTATCCCTATATCTTGTAGTATCAGGGAATGCAGTAAGTGCTGTTTTGGTAAAGGATCACGAAGGTCAGCAGTATCCTGTTTATTATGTTAGTAAAAGTTTGTTAGATGCTGAAACTAGATACTCACACTTAGAAAAATTGATATTAGCTCTAGTTATGGCGTCAACTAACCTCAGACATTACTTTGAAACACATAGGATTTATGTTAAAACTAATTATCCTGTAAAAAATGTGCTTAGGAAACCCGAAATGTCTGGTAGAATGGCTAAATGGTCTGTTAAACTAAGTGCATATGATGTAGTATATGAGCCTAGAAATGCTATAAAGTCTTAGGCCTTAGCAGACTTTGTGGTTGATTTTAGTCAACAAGGATAATGTAACCAAACTTTGATTGTGAGGCTGTGTGCTTGATGTGTTGAATAAATGTATGAACGAAATTAGAAAGATAAACTAAGATGAACACAGGAATTTATACGAGGAAAAGCCCTTGATCACTAGTAGATCTCCGGCATAAAAACCTCGGGTGATGGAAACTACCGATCACCAACTATATTGCATAAAAAATTACAGCTTTGGATGTTGATCAAGTGTGGTACAATGATTGCATGCTAAGTGTGTTGTGAAAGCTCTGGTTTGTGATGATTTCGAGAGAGTGTGTGTAAATGAATGTGATAATCCCCTAAAACACTTGATCAACCCCCTTTAAATAAGCTAACTACAAGTCCTATTTTCTAGGAAGATCATGCCCATGTTCACATGACCGTTACTTAGCCACCAAGTAGCATCTTAAATGGAATATTCCCGAGATTCTAGCTGAGATTTAGTCCACTACGTGCATTACCTGCGTATAAGCATTAAAAACGTGGATAATTGTTAGAAATCATAAGTAATGTTAAGGATCCTTGATCCTCCGAGTTCCTGCACCATCCGCTAAGGATAAGTGATCCAGGCAACACTTCAGGATACATGATCCATAACTGTAAAAATCTATGCCCAAACAATAATGAAGCTGAGTATGAAGCTCTGATAGCAGGATTAGAATTAGCTAAGAATATGAATGTTAATTGTTTACAAGTGTATGTTGATTCCCTGTTTATTACTAACCATTTCAATGAATCTTATACAGTCAAAGGTGAAAAGGATCCTGCATCCTGGATGGCTCCAATCATGAAGTATCTACAAGAAGGAGATGTTCCAAAGGATGAGAATCCTAGAGCTTTCAGGATGAAGGTATCTCGTTTTACAATAATAAATAATATCTTGTATAGGAAATCTCTTGCAGGTCCATACCTAAGATGCTTAGAGGATCCTGAAACCAAGGAGGTGCTTCAGGATATACACGAAGGAGATTGTGGCAACCATACTGGGGGCAGGTCTTTATTCTCAAAGCTATTAAGAACAGGATATTACTGGCCGACCATGAGAAACGATGTTGCGGAGTATGCTCAAAAATGTGATGCATACTAAAGACACAACAATATACTACATCAGCCTGCAGAACCATTATATCCTATCATATCTCCTTGGCCATTTATGAAATGGGGGATGGATATAGTAGGAAAACTCCCAAAGGCTCCTGGAGGGAAGGTTTTCATGCTAGCTATGACGGATTATTTCTCCAAGTGGGTTGAAGCAGAATCCTTTGTCCAAGTAAGGGATCAAGAAGTGGTATCTTTCATCAAGAGGAATATCCTAACAAAATTCGGGATACCGACGAAGATAATTTGTGATAATGGTTCACAATTTATTAGCAAAAGAACTACTGATTTTTGAAAAAGTTGGGGAATTAAGATGATCACGTCAACACCGGTGCATCCTCAAGCTAATGGACAGCCATAATCCTCGAACAAGATAATTGTCAATAATCTGAAGAAGATGTTAGGTGCTAAAAAAGGAAAATGGGCAGAAGAATTACCATTTGTCCTATGGGCTGATAGAACAACTATGAAGAATGCTACTGGGCAAACCCCATTTTCTTTGGTGTTTGGGGCAAAAGCAGTGATACCAACAGAGATGGTAATGCCCACAGCTAGGTCAAACCTATGGGATCCTGAAGCGAATCCTCAAGTCTTATGTCAAGAGTTGGAAACTATTGATAAAACAATGGATGCAGCAAAGCTTAGGATGGCAGCATACCAACAAAGGATAGCCAAGTCGTACAACAAGAATTTAATAACCAGAAGATTCCAAGTTGGAGATTGGGTATTGAGAAAAGCGTTTCAGAATACGACTAATCCTGCTGATGGGAAGTTAGCTCCAAAATGGGAAGGGCCATACAAGACTGAGTCAGAATCAGGAAAAGGAGCATACCAGCTCAAGACCATGGAGGGATATATGATACCAAGATCCTGGAATGCTATACATCTTAAGGCTTATTTCAAGTGAGTTTAGAATTTGATTTCTAACTCAGGATGGTATGAATTCTATATCTTTTAAATATATATATTTTAATTTAAATTATTATTCTTTGAAACCCAATATTGACTTAAGCATCGGAGGGGTGTTAGCCAAGCTAACACCCACCTTAGTTTAAAGGTGTTTTGTTGGATATGCTTCAGGATAATACACCAGGATACTTGCTCAAAATGGATCGAAAGACTAGAGGATTGGCCCCCTCTCACGTTTAAGGGATTCAGATGTCACACCCCAACCGATGGCGGAAACATCGGGATGAGACGAAAACGAGATTGCTCATTGCTCATAAATACTATTGGCGACAATATTTAAACAAAACCCATATTTCATTCATAATAACATTGTCAAGTACATCATTTGAAATCAAATACAATAATAACAAGTCAAAATTTGATACAACATTTCATAAACCTAACGTCTATATGCGTATCTAAGCATCATTTCTACTCCAATTTCATGGCAAAGCTTCATCAACCTGTAACATGTTAAAAATACGAGTTCAATGCAAAGGCAAAGGCGAGTACACAAGTTTTTTGATACATAGCATAAGTATAAAAGTGTAACTCGAATCCACATGGTAATTGTAAGCAAAGTTCATACTAATCATGCAATACTAGATCAAACCCCGAGTTTCCACAAAAGTTTTACAAGATCGAGCTTCCCTTGTCACAAACGCGACAAGACTAAAATGAGTATGATAATCTTAACATAACCCCGACGGGTGGTGTGCTACTCCTATAGCGCTATATATGATAAGTTGGGCTAGCTAAGTTAATGATCAACCATGTATCTAGGCATAACAAGTATTCATGTATAAGGATTGAGCATGTAAAAGCATGAGTTTGTGATATGTGTATTTTGATATGTAAACATGTTACAACCCAAAAGTGGTTAAAACGGTAAATGGGTCGAGTGTACTCACGGTTTTGCTAAGCGTTCCACTTAAGAAATCCCGAGAGCTTTGTTGTGATATTTAGAGTTTGGCACCTTGTCCTTCTACAAGAAGAACTTAGGTATTAGATATGAGTGTAATGGTGGATTTGCAGTATTCGAGCGAGATTACGGAAATAAGAATTAAAGTATTATGTATGAAAATATTCACTAAGACATAGCACTTGTTCTTGACACTATGATAACCCGAAAGGGATTAATATGGTTTCATAGGTTCCAGACCTATTAGAATCGTGACAAGGAACTACATACTTTAGTAATAAACTTAATAACTTCATAGATGATTACTTAGTCATTATCAAGGGTTCGGTTTTTAGGTTTACTTTATAGTCCATAATATATATACATAGTAATATAATCATGTAGGAGGTGGGAGGATGAACCATCCACTTTGTACCTCTAAGTATCATGTAAGTCAAGCAGGAGGCGGGAGGTTTAACCATCCACTTGGAACCTCTTATGATTTTCATCACTTCACAAGTCACCAAAGGTAACAAGGAGGGTACTAGAACAAGAATATAAACAAGAATGTAATTGACAAGAATATAATGTGTATCACCATGATATCAAGTAGCCAAGTGAAATGCAACCCGGAGAGCACACGAGGACACATGTCAATGGCTTGGCGGGGTTGCGACACTTTAGGACTAGCAAACTACTTGAGATGATGATGAAAATCATCAAGTGATGTGTGGTCTCAATGTTTAGGATAGCCAAAGCTAACCTTGGTTGACACACATGAACAAGTCTATGAACTTGCATCACTTGTGAGCTAAATGCTCTTATGAAACAGAATTATTGTGAGGTTTAGACCTCTTGTTTGAATGTCTCAACCTTGTTTTTAAGCTTAACCAACCACAAGAAGTGTTGTAAGCATTCGGACATAGGTTTGAGATGAGATTAACTCAAGTTGGATGAACATAAACAAGTTTTGAAAAGTTTTGATTCAAACAGAAAGTTTATGGACAATTTTGGGGCATTTCCAGGTCTGGATTCTCCATGGAGAACCCTAGGAATTCAACCTAAAGATTATCCAAGTATGTAGGAAGAAGAATCAAGTGAAAAGACCAAGTTTTGAGCAAGTTATGCTCACTTTAGTGAAGGAGGTATAACCTGCCCGAAAATTCTGATGTGGAGTGTTCTTGAGGTGACTTGAGAGTAATTTGATGATATTAGGAGGTTGTGAAAGTGTCAAATGGCTTGGAGGAGGTGTGTATTTATAGTGGAGGAGTTAGGGTTTGTTAGGAAGTGATTAAAGGAGGTTTAAAGGTGATTGGGTAAGGTTGGGTTGTGTGGATTCGTGCATTTTCGTGAGCCAAAACATATTATGCCTGCCCAGAGTGCCTTACGGACCGTAAGGCTACACCCTTGCGGTCCGTAATGACCTTAGCCGGGTTGAAAATTTGATTTTTGTTGTTTAACTAAAAAGTGACGGGTTTTAGTGATTATTTAAGATATTTTATGGACTTGTTAAGTATTAAAAGGTATCATAAGCATAGGTAATAAGTAATAATGTATGTGTATGCATCAAGTGATCGAGATCGAGTATAGGTATCATGTAACAAGTATGTATTATGTAAGAATGTTGCGTATTATCAAGTATATCATGTATTTGGGTATGAGTATCATGTATAAGTATTGTATGAGTATGCATAACAAGTATAGAGACAAAATGTATATTTCCATTACGATTCAAGTCTCAATTACAACGATTACAATGAAATGAGAAATATGTATACAAAGACTTCCGAAAATAGAACTACAACACGAGCTTGCTATATATAGAAAGTAAGGAAAACACGAGGCATTACAGTTTTCCCTCTTTCAGGAAATTTCGTCCCAAAATTTAGGAAGATTCAACGAAGAGATGCGGATACTTAGTCTTCATATCATTCTCGATTTCCCAAGTAAACTCGGCACCACGTTTCCCTTCCAACGAATTTTTACGATAGGGATCCGACTGTGCCGTAACTGCTTGACTCCTCGGTTCATGATTTCGACCGATTTTTCCACAAAATGCTATGTCTCATTGATTTGAAGATCTTCGAGCGGAACTTGAAGTCCTTCTTCGGCTAGACATTTCTTGATATTTGAAACATGAAACACAGGATGAACATTGTTGAGCGTTTGCGGTAGGTCCAGTCGATATGCTACCTTGCCAATCCTTTCCAAGATTTTGAAAGGACTCACGTAGCGAGCAACGAGTTTGCCTTTCTTACCAAAACGAACAACGCCTTTCCAAGGGGATACCTTGAGAAGTACATGATCACCTACATTAAATTCCAAGGGATTGTGTCTTTTGTCAGCGTAGCTCTTTTGTCGGCTTCGTGCTTTGAGGAGATTATCACGTATTTGTAAGATCTTGTCCGTTGTCTCTTGTATTAGTTCGAGATCGGTGATTTGTACGTCTCCAATCTCGTGCCAACAAATAGGCGAACGACACTTGCGACCATACAATGCTTCAAATGGAGCCATTTGAATACTAGCGTGAAAACTATTGTTGTACGAGAATTCAACCAAGGGTAAGTGCGAATCCCAATTGCCGCCAAAATCGATTACACATGACCGAAGCATATCCTCCAAGGTTTGGATAGTACGCTCGGTTTGACCATCAGACTGAGGATGAAAAGTGGTGCTAAGATTAAGCTGGGTGCCAAGGGCGGATTGAAAAGTTCTCCAAAGGCGAGAGGTGAAACGAGCATCACGATCAGAGATAATATCAAGAGGAGTACCATGCCGACTAATGATTTCATCCGTGTAGATACGAGCCAATTTCTCGACTTTGTAATCTTCACGAATGGAGAGGAAGCGCGCGGATTTGTCAAACGATCGATGATAACCCAAATGCTATCATGGCCAGACGAAGTACGAGGCAATTTCGCAATAAAATCCATGGCTATGCTTTCCCATTTCAAGACATGAATTTCTGGTTGTTCGAGCAAACCGGAGGGACGTTGATGTTCTGCCTTGACTTTCGAACACGTAAGACATTTAGACACGTAAAGAGCGATATCACGTTTCATCCCAGGCCACCAATAGGATGCATGTAAATCATGATACATCTTATCAGCGCAAGGATGAACGGAGTACCGGGATTTGTGGGCTTCATTCATCAAAGTAGACCGAAGATTGAGACGATCAGGAATCCAAATACGACTATGGTAGTAAAGAATACCATCAGGTTTAGCTTCGAGCGGGTTTTCGACTCCACAATTCAATTCGCTATCGAGGTGACCCTCGTTAATGACGGTAAATTGTGCTTGTCGAATCAACTCGTTGAGTTTTCCTACGATTTGGTAGCAACGAACACTCTTAACATGAGTCTTATGACTAAGTGCATCGGCCACGACATTCGCCTTGCCAGGGTGGTAGCGAATATCACAGTCTTAGTCATTTAACAATTCTACCCAATGACATTGACGCATGTTGAGTTCCTTTTGATCAAAGATATGTTGAAGGCTCTTGTGGTCGGTGAAGACCGTACACTTCGTACCGTAAAGGTAGTGTCGCCAAATCTTTAGTGCAAAAACAATTGCACCAAGTTCAAGGTCGTGAGTAGTATAGTTTTTCTCATGAATTTTGAGTTGTCTCGACGCGTAAGCGATTACTTTGTCCCGTTGCATGAGAACGCAACCAAGACCCTGGTTAGAGGCATCGCAATACATGACGAAATCGTCGTTCCCATCGGGGAGATTGAGGATAGGAGCATTACAAAGCATGTCCTTGAGCGTTTGGAAAGATTCCTCTTTTCGGGACCCCAAACAAAAGGTTTATCTTTTTTAGTCAACGAAGTCAAAGGAACGTCAATCTTGGAGAAATTCGAGATGAAACGACGATAATACCCAGCTAGGCCAAGGAACGAACGAATTTCATAGGGCGACTTAGGTGCAATCTAATTCTTCACAGCTTCTATCTTTGCAGGGTCAACGTGTATACCGAGTTCATTGACGGTGTGACCTAAGAATTGAACCTATTTTAGCCAAAATTCACACTTGGAGAATTTGGCATAAAGACATTCGGTTTGCAAAAGCTGAAGAATGAGTCGCAAATGTCGTCCGTGCTCTTCTTTCGTCTTGGAGTAGATTAGGATATCGTCGATGAATACAATGACAAAATGATCGAGAAAAGGCTTACACACGCGGTTCATGATATCCATAAACACTACAGGTGCGTTGGTCAGCCCAAAAGGCATGACCACGAACTCGTAGTGTCCGTAACGTGTTCCGAACGCGGTTTTGGGTACATCTTCTTCGGAAACCCGAAGTTGATGATAGCCAGAATGGAGATCAATCTTTGAAAAGCACTTCGCGCCTTGCAATTGATCGAAGAGATTGTCAATAGAGGAAGTGGATAACGGTTCTTGATTGTAAGCTTGTTTAGCTCATGATAGTCAATACACATGCGGAATGATCCATCTTTCTTTTTAATGAAGAGAACGGGAGCGCCCCACAGGG
The DNA here is from genome assembly GCA_947069175.1 of Scalesia atractyloides. Taxonomy (NCBI): domain Eukaryota; kingdom Viridiplantae; phylum Streptophyta; class Magnoliopsida; order Asterales; family Asteraceae; genus Scalesia; species Scalesia atractyloides. Next base: position 23,298,802 of record CAMTDV010000015.1, on the reverse strand, counting down.
AAGTACTAGGGCGTATAAAACCTTTATCAAGAAGCCCTTGAAGTTGGCTTGATAGCTCTTGCATCTCCGAGGGTGCTAGACGATAGGGAGCTTTCGCAACGGGAGTTGCGCCAGGGATAAGATCAATACGAAAATCGACAGCTCGAGGAGACGGAGGACCAGGAAGATCCTCAGGGAAAACAGAAGGAAATTCACAAACGACTCGAACATCACTTATGCTCGGACCTTTGTCTTTCTTTTCCACAACATGGGTGAGAAAAGGCAAAGTACACGCAAGTACTTGTTCGCCTTGATGCACGACATAAGCTTGAGACCTTTAGAAGAGTTTTCGCCATAGACGTGTAGGGAATCACCTTGAGGAAGAAGGAGGCGAATGAACTTTTCGGAACAAACAACTTCGGCACGAACTCGCATAAGCCAATCCATGCCTACTATGATGTCGAAACTACCCATTTGCATGGGAATGAGGTCAATGGAGAATGAATGATCGTTAAGAATCAAAGAGCAACCAGAAAGAACAGAATCAACAAAGATGGTTTTACCATTAGCGACTATGACAGCGAAAGGATTTGGCATTTTATATTGTTCGCACTTAAGCAAAGGTTCAAATTCACAAAACTCCTATCGGCGCCAGTATCAAATAGGCAAGTAGCATAAATATGGTTCACAAGGAACGTACCAGTAATGATGTAGTTAGAGCTCTGGGCTTGAGCGGAGGTAAGCATGAAAGCTCGCCCCTTTGCAGGCTCAGGCTGTTGCTGCTGCTAATGCTGGTGCTGCTGGTTGAGAAGAGGACAAACATTGGCGAGGTGGTTGGGATCGCCACACTTGTAACATGCTCGCATCGGAGCATTCCGGCGTTGGGGTTGAGTTTGGTTTGGGTTAGGGTTAGGGACAATGGCTTGGTTGCTTTGGGTTTGGCGACAATGGCTAGCGAAATGCCCCATCCTGTTACAGTTGGCGCATTTCTGACACGGGGTATTAGGGAGGTGGTGATAGGTGCAACGATCACACTTAGGCCAAGTGCCGGTGTAGTTTCGTTTGGGTGGATCGTTGTTTTGGGTGGAGGAGATGGCATTTAGAGGTGTAGGGGCAGGCGGAGTGACAACCGCGTTGTTTTGAATAGGAGCCTTCCGCTTCTTGTTCTTGATGGGGTTCTTTTTAGCTTGAGGGGGAGGTGATTCGGTAGTGGTGGTGGCGTTGGCTGTGGCTTAGTGCGCATGCTTCGTAGAACCTTATCGTAGGCCCCTTGAAGGATGCAGTTGTGGTTAAGCTATATGATGGTGCTATAGGCTTCTTCGATGATTTTGGGGCGTGCGGCGGCTACGTGGTTCATGATCACAGGCGAAACTGAACGAATAAGCTTGGCTATCGCCTTGGGAACCGTATCCACCTATCCAGGACAGACGATACTCAATTGTTTAAAGCGAGAGATTAGTCCTTCAGCATCGTTCCCCTGCTGGGTGAGGTTCCAGAATTCGTTTTCGAGCTTCTGGGTCTCGTGGGGAGGACAGAACCGATCTCTCATGAGCTGCTTGAGCTCTTCCCAAGTGAGAGCGTGAGCTGCTTCATTGCCACGCTTGTTGCATTCCGTAGTCCACCACTCGAGGGCTCTCTGGCGAAAGACCCCGGTAGCGTTGAGGGTTCGAAGTTCATTAGGGCACCCGCCCTGAAGAAAGGTAAGCTCCATTGCGTCAAACCAATTGATCATGGCGGTGACACCGTCCATGCCAGTGAATTCTACCGGTTTACAAGCCATGAAATGCTTGAATTGGAAGGACGCTTTGGGGTTGTCGGTCTTAGAGTCGGCAGAGGATTTGGGTGTGCCTTCGGTATGGATGGTTTGAAGCTGGCTAACGATATCGGGTATGACAAAGGCCATGTGATCGGCCATTTGCTCGGCGACAAGACCGACGAGTTCTTGCTTGGAGATGGAGTCTTCATTGTTGTTGTTGGAACCCTTGTTGGACTTCTTGGATTTCTTGGATGAGTTAGGAGAATTCATCTAGAGATTCAACATAGAAGAAAAGGGATGAGACTTGATCATAATATGGAAAATAAACAAGTTGTGCATGAATAAGCATGTATAAGGTTCAAGCATGGTTCACAAAGTTTGCATGGATTCGTCAAGTATGGTTCACAAAGTTTGCATGAATTCATTAAGCATAGCATGTAATATCACGTATGGATGCGAATAAGGAGTATAAATTTAGTGTGTTCACGAAGATTAGTATTGTTTTTTATTGCGATAAATGTGCGAAATGTGTAACTGTTCGAAACGAATAAGGTAACAAGTATAAAATCACATATAAATTGAGATAACATAAAAGATTGGCTCAATAAAACATGAGATTATTTCGGGTAGAGAAACGTCGACATTTCCAAAGTAAACCGAAGATCATTTCGAATTAGAGAAACGTGCTTTGGCCTATAGGTAAAATACTCTCATCGAGAAGCGACTAACGGTATTTTACCCTTCCAGTTACTACACGTCTCTAATCAATTAGAAAACCGAAACTTTGGCGAGAGCGAAAATCTAGGAATGGGACTTAGTCGACATAGTGCGGGTTTCACCCCTAACTTGAAGATTTCGTACCCTAAGTGTGGTTTGTCTCTTACTAAACGAGGAGCATATTCCGACTCGTTTGTAAGATTCACTAGAGCATGAAATGGAAGTTTCCATCAAGGTGTGGATGTCACTCCTAACTTGATGGTATAACTTCGTGAAAATCGAATACGCGGAATAAGGGATTTCACCAAAAATTGTAGGTCATTGGACCTATCTTGGTGCAAATCGCCTCGTTTGCATCATGAGTGTCTTCAAGTCTTCGAGTGTATTATGTAAAACGTCTTAGGAAAGACATTACGTAAATTTTAAGACCAAAAGATAAGGAAGAAGCAATGAGGAAGAATAGAGTATTAAGCATGATATAAGAATGGTCAAGAATGGACACTTAAACTATAGACTAGGTCGAACATGGCAATTCTACCTAATTCCCTATAGTTATGGCTCTGATACCAATCTGTCACACCCCAACCGATGGCGGAAACATCGGGATGAGACGAAAACGAGATTGCTCATTGCTCATAAATACTATTGGCGACAATATTTAAACAAAACCCATATTTCATTCATAATAACATTGTCAAGTACATCATTTGAAATTAAATTCAATAATAACAAGTCAAAATTTGATACAACATTTCATAAACCTAACGTCTGTATGCGTATCTAAGCATCATCTCTACTCCAATTTCATGGCAAAGCTTCATCAACCTGTAACATGTTAAAAATACGAGTTCAATGCAAAGGCAAAGGCGAGTACACAAGTTTTGTGATACATAGCATAAGTATAAAAGTGTAACTCGAATCCACATGGTAATTGTAAGCAAAGTTCATACTAATCATGCAATACTAGATCAAACCCCGTGTTTCCACAAAAGTTTTACAAGATCGAGCTTCCCTTGTCACAAAAGCGAAAAGACTAAAATGAGTATGATAATCTTAACATAACCCCGACGGGTGGTGTGCTACTCCTATAGCGCTATATATGATAAGTTGGGCTAGAAAAGTTAATGATCAACCATGTATAATCGAGCATGTATCTAGGCATAACAAGTATTCATGTATAAGGATTGAGCATGTAAAAGCATGAGTTTATGATATGTGTATTTTGATATGTAAACATATTACAACCCAAAAGTGGTTAAAACGGTAAATGGGTCGAGTGTACTCACGGTTTTGCTAAGCGTTCCAATTAAGAAATCCCGAGAGCTTTGTTGTGGTATTTAGAGTTTGGCACCTTGTCCTTCTACAAGAAGAACTTAGGTATTAGATATGAGTGTAACGGTGGATTTGGAGTATTCGAGCGAGATTATGGAAATAAGAATTAAAGTATTATGTATGAAAATATTCACTAAGACATAGCACTTGTTCTTGACACTATGATAACCCGAAAGGGGTTAATATGGTTTCATAGGTTCGAGACCTATTAGAATCGTGACAAGGAACTACATACTTTAGTGATAAACTTACTAACTCCATAGATGATTACTTAGTCATTATCAAGGGTTCGGTTTTTAGGTTTATTTTATAGTCCATAATACATATACATAGTAATATAATCATGTAGGAGGTGGGAGGATGAACCATCCACTTTGTACCTCTAAGTAATCCACTTTGTACCTCTAAGTATCATGTAAGTCAAGCATGAGGTGGGAGGTTTAACCATCCACTTTGGAACCTCTTATGATGTTCACCACTTCACAAGTCACCAAAGGTAACAAGGAGGGTACTAGAACAAGAATATAAACAAGAATGTAATTGACAAGAATATAATGTGCGTCACCATGATATCAAGTAGCCAAGTGAAATGCAACCCGGAGAGCACACGAGGACACATGTCAACGGCTTGGCGGGGTTGTGACACTTTAGGACTAGCAAACTACTTGAGATGATGATGAAAATCATCAAGTGATGTGTGGTCTCAATGTTTAGGATAGCCAAAGCTAGCCTTGGTTGACACACATGAACAAGTCTATGAACTCGCATCACTTGTGAGCTAAATGCTCTTATGAAACAGAATTATTGTGAGGTTTAGACCTCTTGTTTGAATGTCTCAACCTTGTTTTTAAGCCTAACCAACCACAAGAAGTGTTGTAAGCATTTGGGCATAGGTTTGAGATGAGATTAACTCAAGTTGGATGAACATAAACAAGTTTTGAAAAGTTTTGATTCAAACAGAAAGTTTATGGACAATTTCGGGGCATTTCCAGGTATGGATTCTCCATGGAGAACCCTAGGAATTCAACCTAAAGATTATCCAAGTATGTAGGAAGAAGAATCAAGTGAAAAGACCAAGTTTTGAGCAAGTTATGCTCACTTTAGTGAAGGAGGTATAACCTGCCCGAAAATTCTGATGTGGAGTGTTCTTGAGGTGACTTGAGAGTAATTTGATGAGATTAGGAGGTTGTGAAAGTGTCAAATGGCTTGGAGGAGGTGTGTATTTATAGTGGAGGAGTTAGGGTTTGTTAGGAAGTGATTAAAGGAGGTTTAAAGGTGATTGGGTGAGGTTGGGTTGTGTGGATTCGTGCATTTTCACAAGCCAAAACATATTCTGCCCGCCCAGAGTGCCTTACGGACCGTAAGGCTACACCCTTGCGGTCCGTAATGGCCTTAGCCGGGTTGAAAATTTGATTTTTGTTGTTTAACTAAAAAGTGACGGGTTTTAGTGATTATTTAAGATATTTTATGGACTTGTTAAGTATTATAAGGTATCATAAGCATAGGTAATGAGTAATAATGTATGTGTATGCATCAAGTGATCGAGATCGAGTATAGGTATCATGTAACAAGTATGTATTATGTAAGAATGTTGCGTATTATCAAGTATATCACGTATTTGGGTATGAGTATCATGTATAAGTATTGTATGAGTATGCAAACAAGTATAGGGACAAAATGTATATTTCCATTACGATTCAAGTCTCAATTACAACGATTACAATGAAATGAGAAATACGAATACAAGGACTTCGAAAAATAGAATTATAACACGAGCTTGCTATAAATAGAAAGTAAGGAAAACGCGAGGTGTTACATCAGATCCCTTCACAGGTTTAAAGGTATTCATTCACCTTTCTTCTGAATTGGGTTTAAACACCCCGCCTGGAGCGCAAGTATCCGGGTATAGTTCAAGAGGCGGGACCAGTTCATGTAAAAGTAGCTGACAATTTCGTTATTGTTGGCTATATCCCGAATCCTTACGGTATATGAGGATTGATCACCCTCTCTCGCGAGGGGTATTTTCATACTCTCTAAGGTTTAAAGGTTTTCACCTTTCTAAGTCTTGGAGATTACACACTCCCGCATGTAGCGCACGAAAAACACGGGTTTATCCCTAGGATACTAAGGGATCATCCCCAGGATACTAAGGGATCATCCCTATGATACTAAGGAATTATCCCCAGGGTACTATGGGTTTATCCCCAGCAAAATTAAAATCTTTGGAAATTTCCAAATTGTGATTATGTTTACACACATTCTTTTTTGAATAAAGTATTATGAAGTTCAATCACTAGGTAAAGAAATCTTCGAGCATGTCGTACATTAATGCAATATCCTGCACAGAAATGGGACATCCATGCTGGGGACAGTGCAGAGGATTCAAAGGTTGGAATCGAAAATCTTTGCCTAAGTATTCCTGGTATGATTTCTTATTTATCGAGTCTTGAAAATCTTATTTGGGTAACCTAAGTTTTCTATAAAGATTATATTCAACCAAGTTTTTGTCGAACAGTTTTTCATTAAGGGTGACAAAAACTTATCAGTATCCTGAGCAAGATATTTGATCAGGATGTCTAAAAACATGTCTTTCAAAATAAAAAAATATAACAACAACAGATAAAGCAAAAAGGTTAGTTTATTAACAAACCAAAATGTCACATTCTTGGCTTCGTCTTAACCAAGACCCATCCACCAAGAATGTGATAAGTTCTAAAGCATATAAACGTTGATGACCGAAGTCTTCGTCCTGAAACTCAGGATCTCTCCACCTTAGGTCATCACAAAATACTAATGTTTAGAGTGCAGGAAATATAAATTATTCAAGTGCAGGAAAAGTAAAATTGTGTAGGGGATTACAGACCATTCAAATTAAAAAAAGTGGGCTCCGGCCTAAGCAATAATATTCATCATTGCCCATTTCGATGCCCTCACGCAGCGGCATCTTCACCAACCTTCTTCACTTCTTCAGCATCCCGACCAACATCACCACTAGCATCCCCTCCAGCCTTAGCCCCAGAATCCTCACCAGCCTCTGCTGCTACCTCGACCGCCTTAGAAGACTCCGCAACCGTTGGTTTAGCAAGATTCTCCACAGGATTACCACCGAGATCCTTCAGTTTCACCTCCCAGACTCCAATGGGCCAGGTTGAGCATTCAAAACTCATAGTTCTGGCTTCATAGGCCATTTTCAACCTAGCCTAGAGAAGGGAAATGACGACGAAACTCTTGAGGCCCTCCCTGTAGGTGATCATATCCTGCTCGTGTTGAGTCTGAACAGCGTCCAGCATGGCCTGAGCTTCTTGGGCAGCCTTCTTCATAGCAGCTTGAGACTCCTGGGTCATCGCCATGAATTTGTCTTCGTAATGCTGAGACTTGGCGGCAGCAATCTTTCCCTAGTCCAAGATTGTGATTTCAGCCTTCTTTAGCTTGACCTCTAGCATCTGGTTGACACCACAAACTTCCTCGTAAAGATACGTCAGGCGGCCAAGACCCTACAATTAGAAACACAGGTATCAGTATAACTTAATCGGGATATCTGTTCAGCATATATGTGCAGGATACATGATAAGGATATTTACCTGATTAAGGAAAGAAGTCATCAAGCCACTGGACTCAAAGAACCCCTGGTTCTCATAAGAAAAGGCTTCAGCAGAAGTGGCCGGGGAGTCGGTCTCTTTCCTCTTGCGGGAGCTGGAGACACGAGCCTTAGTTGCTGAGGAAGGCTTGGGGGTGATTGTGGGCTTGGAATTGACAAGCGGCTTAGACGTGGTGGAAGGTTTGGAACTTGGCTCTATCTTTACCGGAGCAGGCCTGGAATAGCTGTCGAGTTCGTCAAGGTCAAACACTTCAGGGATCTTGGCTGGGTCTACACGAAAGGAAAGAAATTTCAACTTTTCAATATCCTGATATGTTAACTAACCAAATATATGCAAAGATATGTAGAACATGTATTCTTACCAGACATGTTGGAGCTTGAATGTTGGCTTAAACTTGTGGGGAGTGGAGAAAAGCTTCTTTCACTTTCCGGTAGCCGGTAGATGGCACTGATCCTTTCTTCCGATTTTGCGGATGGAGGGGCTAGCTCTTTCAGATTCGCTGCAAAAGAAGTAAACAAGGATGTCAGTTCGGGATGTAAGTTCATGATACATTTAGGGATATTCCCCAAACCCTAAATCCTACTAGCGGTCAACCATTTCACAGGAAGATCAACACCCTTGTCAATGGAGTCCCTTTTTACAAAGAAGAACTTCTGTTTCCACTCATCCTCATTTTTGTTGCGTTAAGAATGAGGGGGTGTTTGGAGGTTGAGAAAAGAAGGAATCGGTTGGAACCATGAGATCGTAAACGGTAGGCGATGGCTATATCCTCAACACATAGCTCGGGTATGTGATGAGTCTTGATTCGGTCCAGCACCGCTAGCACCCTCCAAACCATGGGCATGGTTTGGGCGAAACTAAGACCTGTAAGGTGAAAAAAGCGCATGATGAAGTCTGAGAAAGGGTATCGAAGTCTGATGGAAAAGGGATAATACAAGAAACAGATCCACTCTGAAGAAGACAAGTCAGACCAGAGGTTCCAGTCAAACGGACGAATGATTGCCCCGGCGGGAAAGGCGTCGGAGGCTCTGAGAGTGGCGATATCAGCATTATCGAAAGAACAAGCTTCTTTCGTAGGCTCCTTCAGGAGGTTTTGCTCGACGAAGGTTGGAACGGAGTCGCTGGTGTGCGATAGTGTTCGAGTAGCCATGGAATCGAGAGCAGAACAGAGAAAAAAGAGAGAAGGGAGAGAAGAAGTTACCTGAATTCCTGAGATTATTGTGATAAGTATCTGGGAAAGAAGGAAAGATATAGGCAAGAGATAGATAGCAATGAGTAAAAATCGCGTCGGAAGTTGCACCATGTCACATCACGTCTACATCCCAATAAGTGCCTCGATCGACACAAGTAACAATACAACCGTTTGGACCTCAGGATCCCAACAGTTATATTTTTGGGGACAATTGTTATGGGTGGAAATTCTGACCTATATCCTGAAAACATATCTTGACATTATATGTTGCGACCAGGATACTGATCCAGGATATTGGTAACATCCTGTGGAGGTATCCTATTCGCTACTAACGTTTTTCTTTAGATGCAAGGTAGCAACGGATATGAGGGCTTGGTCTCCCTGAAGACTCGCTCAAGACAGTTAGTAGATGAACGTTGAAGCTCGAGAAGGAGTCCACAACGGTCCCAAGGGAATATTCGCAGCATCCCTAGAATGTAGGATAGTTAGTTATTTTTGTTTACTATATATAGGGAGGCTGGATCAGCAGTAAGACACACAATTTCGTACACTTTTCCACTCTCTAGTTGCAGCAACAATCACAAACACTTACAACACTAACAATATTCGATCATTGTAACACTTAGAGCTGATCCAAGCAGTATCCCGAAGTTGTATCCTGCTGTTTGATCAATAAGAAGAACAAAGCAGCTGGCGATTGTCAGCTCCCGAGGTTTTATGTCGGCGATCTAGATTGATCAAGGGCTTTCCTCGTATATCCTGGGTCAATTTCTACTTTTATTACATTTACTTGTTATTTTGATATAGTCCATTATCCTGAGACTACATCCCGAAACTGTTTTCATAATCAACCAACTTAGCATATTCTTACAAATCACAATGACACGCTACCTCACATACTACGTTTCATCACTTAATTGCTTCGGAAATTTTTTACAAAAACACATATAATTTAAAGTTAGTATGATCCAAAAAAAGTGAATATAATAATAGTAATAAAACTAATAATATGATTATTATTAAGATTGTGATAGTAATTTAGTCAAAACTTTAATATGAAAATATCTTATGTCCAAATTTACGTGTATGAAGTTTGAAAATGTGGGGTATTCACAATTGTGGCTGCTATCCGTAAGGCAGCACTGCTTCTGTTAGTTGTATTCCCCAGGTATTGAGTTTTACTTAAATATGCAAGATAGTAAAATTACTCATGCTTAGTCACATGTAAACATAGCAACAAACACTTGCACATAGTTGAACAGTATAAACAACTCAGAAGAGGATATTATAAATTAATAGTGGGGAAATATGCGTCCCTATCATAATCACCACCCCGCCCCGCCCCACCCCACCATCATCACATACTACCGCAATCAAATACCATTAGTTGTTTTTTATCTTTTTTTACCGAAAAACGACAACCTGCAACTCCTTTTTAATTATATTATATCAAATTTAAGGGTTTATTTTAAATGTTGATAAAAACAATCACATTTAAATTTAAAATTACAAAAAAAAACACAACATAAATTAAAAATTACGAACAACAAATACATAAATTATAACTACACATTACAAACAACAATCAGTACATATATTAAAATTTACAAACAATAAACGTTACATAAATGAATTTAGGTTAGCTCTAATCTAGTCTCATATATGGGTTGCAAGTTCGACAGTGTCATGTGGCATTGAAGAGCAATAGTTTCTTCTAGTTGAGAAAAAGTGCTCTTTTGGTCAATAAACTGTGTACACCTCTGATTTTTGTCTAAACATGTTGCTAGTTTCCTCAAAGAACTCGGTTTTGCTTTTGTCTTGTGATGATTTCGCGTTGGCCCCCGCCTTCGGTTTATTACTTCCCATTGGACAAGCTACTCTTTCATCAACATCAATAGGAGTTCTAGGATCCTCCACGGATAAAGGATTATCATTGTTGAGGTGAAAGCAGTAGTATATCCAAGGCCGTCTCCGAGAGTTCTTAAAAAACTTTGATCCCGTGGCAAGTAGAAAAAAAGGCCCTTGTTGGGTCAATTTTAAATGATTATAATTATATATATCTATACTATATTATAATGCATGATGGAGGGCATTTTAAGATACCCAAAAAATAAGAATTTTTTCCCTTTTAATTTATAAATACACCCCTAAAATGAGAGTAAATTTTAGACAATAATTTATTCTAGCCCCCCCCCCCCCCCCCCCCATTTATTACATTTAAATCTCCAAGTTTTAACATAATTATGGGTAACTAGTTACATTTTTCTCTTTACACAACAAACTTATAATTCTTTTACGTATTGTTGTCATATCTTATAAACTATAACGTTTTAAAAAAATCCAAAAGTACCGAGACGACCTACTCATTTTTGTCGACATTTCGATAGTTGTCTTGGTCAGTATTGACGTGTGGATTAAAAGGTACAGGTAGATAATGTCTTAGTGTACAAGTGATTAAAGCCTGACATACTTAGGTAAAACGTCTTCAGTCTGCGTACCACATCTGCAGACGTCTGTAGCATAAGAGGTGGACCAAACCTCTGCAGTCTGCAGAAAGAAGACTGTTTGTTTTTTAACTTCTGCAAACTTCTACAAGAACTCTAATCATAAAATTTAAAAAGATGAACAACAATTATAATCCATTCAAACACAAGAAATTAACCATTCATAACATGAAACAACAATTAACAACCAATAATTATCATAAATAACCTAAACATTATAATCATAATTTTACAATCATTAATTAACATAAACATTATAACCAGAATTTAACAATTAATAACATTAAACAAAAAAAAACAAAACAATTCTTAAAATTAACCTACTTACCTGTTTTGGCTGGATGAAGGACTGGTGGAGGAGCTGCAGCGGCGGCAGATTGGGAGGGAGGAGATGGAGCGACGGCGTGGCAGAGGAAAAGGAGGTTCAGCGGCGGCAGGTGGATGGGCGGCGTGTGTTAACGGAAATTGCAGCAGTGGTGGAGAAGGTTAGGGTGCGACTAAGGTTGGATATCGACGAGGAGGTGGAGGTCGCAGCGGGTTGGGGTCGTAGACGGTTGGGGCGTCGCTGAGGTTGGAGGTCGTAGATGGTGGGGGTGCCGCTGAGGTTAGGAGTAGTGGAGGTGTTGGTGGAAGTCGACGTGGAGGTGCAGCCGGTGGGGGAGGTGGTGGCGCCGGAGGTGGAAGTGATGGGGAAGGAGGTTGCGGCTGTGAGGATTAGAGGATTAGGGTTCTGTGTGTTTGTGAGGATTGAAGAGGAGGGAAGACATAGGGCAGGTCTGCACAAGAAAGGTGGGAAAGAGGTTTTTTAATGAGATTGGGAAAGACAAAAGAGGTCCTGAAGCTCTTTTAACAAAAAACAAACATGATCTTAGTCATTATCCCATAATGTTTAATAGCTACAAAATGTCAAGTGATTAAACTCTCATCTTTTTATCAAAATTATACCTTATAAAAAACTAACTCCCCAACCCTCCCCCTCACGATTTTTAAACGATTATAATGTTTTGGTAGGTTAATATATATTTTTTTAATTACATCATTTAAACGAGTATTTTATTCTCTTTAATTTGAGTACAGTATAGTATTTTTATAGTTTTTTTATTGAAAAAAAACTAATAAAAAACTGATAGGTGATTAACAGTGTCTAAGGGTGAGTAATAACTGAATCGTTAACCGAAACCGAACCAAAATCAACCAAAAATTGAGTTAACTGAAACTGATTAACCGAAACCCGAATTAACTAAAAACGGTTATCGATTGTTTGTACCCACATTTAACCAAAATTAACTTAACCAAACAATTCATATTTTCATATATTTCTAGCTTTTATATATTCAGATCGTGTATTTCATATTTCTACCCTATTTTATGTATTTATTGTCACACCCCAACCGATAGCGAAAACATCGGAGTGAGACGAAATAGATTGCTCGAGACTTCATAACACTATTCGTGTCAAGTATTTAATAATTTCATTTTACATTGTTCGAACTGGGGTATAACAAGTTTGAAGTAAATAATATACACAGATTGTGATGTAATTAGATTTCATTTCATTGATAAGGGTGTAATACAAAGATTGGAAACAAAATACAACATGTTTGAAAATAAGTTACAATACAACGAATATTAAAGTTTAAATGCGTTTCTAGGCAATCCTACTAGATTCCTTTCATCGTCAAATCCTGCAACATGTAATAAAAGAATGGATCAATATAACGTAATGACGAGCATACTAGTTTTAATATAAATAAAAGTATAAAAGTTTTATCACAATCCAACAGGGCAGTTTTTGTTCAAGTTGAATTTAGCATACATGAACAACCTAAACGCACAAATAGCATAGATTGCAAGTTGAAACTAATACACATGAACAACCTAAGCATAACAATAGCAATGAGTATACGAGTTGAATTTAACATGCAAAAATGATCTAAGTATAGCAAATAACGTATTTGATTGTGTAAAAATAATTTTTTTTGTTAGATAATACATGTTACACCCAAAGATGCATTAAAGCGTAAAAAGGGTCGAGTATGCTCACTGTTTGCAAGTTCCTTTGGAAATTCCGAGAGGAGTCGATGAGTTGAAGAATGGGACACCGAGGTAATCTTTTGACCCTTGGTGGATCCGAGTCGTACCTCGCAGACATAGAGTATTAGAGTGTTTAGAGATTTTAATAAGTATATCATGCTTTAATATGTAGTTTGTAAACCTCATTAGAGTTTTGATACGTTACTCAGCTTAGCGAATAATTAGAGGGTATATATGTATATATTACGCTAATATATAGTGAGTGTGTGTATATATATACATATATATATATATATATATAGTTTGAGCAAAACATAGTAAACACATATGTATTCTTACTAGTAGTATAACATATATTTATATATGCTTCGACGAAATGTATAATAGATATATTTATTTATATTCCGACGAAAAACATAATATATATATTTATATTTTGACGAAGGATAATAGATGTATAAGTATATTCTAACGAAAAACATAATATATATATTTATATTTTGACGAAGGATGATAGATGTATAAATATATTCTCACAAAAAACGGGCAGAGTTTTCCATGTTTTTGGACTAACCCGACAACTAAGTGTTGTTTAAACTTTCAAAATTCAACAATAAACAAATATCCTAATTTATACATATGTTCTATGTGTGTTTTATAAATTAGATAATATTCGTTTCTTTGTTAAAAGAAATGAACGAAACTATATATTAAGCAAGTTAAAATAGAAATAGCGTTTAAAGATTTTACCAACTTGAGTTGACGGCTGATGACCCGAGTGGACTGTTTGACCGGTGTTGACTGCCTTTAACCAACTTGACCGAACCGTAATTCGAACTTCGACATGACCCGCCACGCATCTTGAATCGAAACCAAACATAGAATCTGTTGGATGACCAAATTGACCAGATTTGGCTCGAACCGAAACCGAACCAAATCTGCTATTGACTGATGTTGACCCGACACGTGACTGACCAGTTGACTTGTGTTGACCCGAACCACAGCTGAGTCAAAACTCTAACCGAACCAGATCGGAACCGAGACTTTAACTGGATCAGACCCAAACCCGATTGTTGCAGTCGACCGGAACTAGACTGGTGGGAACTCGAGCCATACCCGAGACCAAAACGCCCTTGAACTGTCGATCACCATCACCGTCGCCAGCGCTGGAGGTCGGTAACCCGAACCCCAAATCAGGGACCAACCGCCTCTGCCGACGCTGTCTGCCGCCAGCTTCGGCGCTTGTTGTTTGTCGACACTACCGCCACCATCTTCATCGTTCACAGCGTCACCGGCTCCGCCGGTTTCACAGGCCGGAGTCGGGTTGAGTTCTACAGGAAGAATGAAGAGGGGGCGGGGGATTGCCGTGTACTTGAGAGAGGACCGGAGCTTCGCCGGCTCCGGTAACCGTGCTTGAGATGGCAGAGAGAGATCGAGAGCAAGGGGAGAGAGATGGAGATGGGGCGATGTAGGTTTCGGGCGTGGTCGGCCGGAGCACGGCGTCGGAGTGTCGCCGGTGACCGGAGATGTGAGAGGGGAGAGAGAGCAATGAGGGTGTGTGTATGTGGTTGCCCTTGTGTGTTTAGTTCTAATAATGAAAGTAGGGTTTTTAGTAGGTAGGGTTTGATTTGTTGGGCCCAACACCCATGAATCAGGTTCCTGCGTTCTTGAGTGGCCCGTTTAATTTTGTTAAAACCCATTTCCGAACACGAACCTCTTAAAATGTCGAGATAATATAGTTTAGGTTTAAAATTTGTAAAACGGTTTTGTGTTCGCTCGCCAGTTCGTAAAATGCGTCGTTTGCTATATATATGTTATTATCCATTATCCGTTTGTAATTTTAAAAAAATGTCGAAACATCGCGTATTTTCTAAAATAAGATTTTTACAGAAATACGAGGCGTTACATTTATACATCCATTTAATGTATCTATACATCCATTTCATGTATTTATACCTAAATTTCATGTATTTCGAATTAAAAATTTTAGCCCAAGTTTGGTTTTGGCTATTAACCGAAATTAAATGAATCAAAAGAACAACCGTCAATCTAACTGAATAAACCAAACCGATTAATTAAAAACAGATTGGTTAATAAACTAGACTAATCGATAACTTCCATTTTGGTTGAGGATACTAATATAACCAACCGAGTAATGCATACCCGATGTTTGTGTTTCCTATCGCATCGCGCGTGCACCTATTGGTTATTAACCAAAACCGGTTATCGATGAGCAATAACTAAATCGTTAACCTAAACCAAACCGAAACAGATGAAACTAAACCGAAATCAACCAAAAACTAGATAGACTGAAAACTAAAATTAGAATTAATCAAACACCGGTTATCAATTTTTTATATTCTCGTTTAACCAAAATTACTAAACCAAATCATTCATATTTTCATATATTTCTCACTTTTTATACCTCCTGCTCGTATACCTGCATTATATATTTATACTTTCATTTATGTATTTATACCTAAATATCATATATTTATAAGCAAAAATTTAGCCAAAGTTTGGTTTTTGGTATTAACTGAAATTAAATGAACCAAACATTCCGAACAAATCCAAGTGATTAAACGAAAACCAATTGGTTAATAAAATAGACTAACCGATGACTTTGGTTGAGGATACTAACCGAACCGACCGAACCATGCACAACACAATGAAATGGATTACCCGATTACTTCGCTTTTGATGTATCTCTATCATAATAATGGGACAATATGTATTATATAAATAAGAAAAGTATCAAAAAAGAGTATCACAATGTGATGTGTCACTCCTGCCGCATCGCGCGAGCATCCTACTAAATATATATATCGAATAGTGTTTTCAATATTTATAATAATATATATCGTTTTTTAATACTTTTATTATTTCAATAATATAATAATAATTATGTTCTTTACTTTTTAAGTTGGATAAGTTTGGTGTCAACCGGTACGGTCCGGTTCGTTATCGGTACATGAAGGTAAAAACTGGCACCGGTCTGGTACTGAAAATACCAAAAGTCGGTACCGAATCGATTTTGAAAATCTTTTAGTTCGGCAAATTCGGAATTGCTACCTGGTACCATTTGCTTATCCCTGATCACGGGTACCGTACAAACAACAACGGTATCGTACAGCTTTTTTTTTGTTGCTTTTCTTCAACTTTTAATGATTTCTTTTCTTTAGTTTCAAGGGTAGTGATGAGCTCAGTGCCAACCGATACTGAATCAGTACTGGTACCGAAAATACCGGTTATGGTTCGGTATATGAAGGTAAAACCAGTAGCGAACTGGTACCAGGAACGCCAAAAGTCGGTACCGAATTGGTACTTAAGATCTTTCGGTTCAGGAAATTCGGTACCGCTACCCAGTACCATTTGCTTATCTCTGACCACGGGTTTCATATGAACAACATCATTATTATATAACTTTTTTGGTTGATTTTCTTTCAGCTATCTTTTAGTGTTTTCTTTTTATATTTTCTTTGTATTCTTGTTAGTGGTTCTGTGCGCAACACGCTCGTAGTGATTTCAAAACACATATAAACACAGACTAAATAACAAAATAAGTTCGTCGCAACGCGGCGACGATGATAAACCTAGTTGGGTTTAATTTTAAACTAATAGGTCATTTTTAAATGGGTTTAAACTTTACTAATGGGTGTTGATGAGTAAAAAAAATATTGGGCTTAATATAAAATGGGTTCTAGTGTTTAATGGGCTTAAATAAACAAAATGTTAATGAGTTTAACTGTTTAACAAAGTATATAGATTTTTCTATTTAAAAAAATATGTGTGCTTACATATATATACATATATATATATATAGGGTAGGGATTCTAAGAGAAGTCCACCCTGTTTGAGAAACTTGAGAAACATTCTGGAACACATATTTTCATAAGCTTTTCGTAATATACACATATGTATAGTTTTAAATTGACTATATACGTATATGTATATTGAATTATACACATATGTATATTGCCAATTTAATACTATACATATGTGTATATCACGAAAAGCTTTGGAAAAATGTGTGGTCCAGAATGCTTCTCAAGTTTCTCAATTAGACTAGTGCTTCTCACATAATCCTAACCCTATATATATATATATATATATATATATATATATATATATATATATATATAGGGGATGGATCATGAGAAAACTAGTTTAAATGAGAAAACAAAAAAACTAACTAAAAAGCCAAAAAACATATCAAAATTTTTTTTTGATTTTTTTATTAAAATTCGCTATATATATTATATAAAAAAACTTTAAAAAAAACAAAAAAAAAAACATATAATGCACATGTGCAACATAAACATATAATGCATATGTGTAGTACACATATAGTGCACATATGCAGTACAAGTTTTTTTTTAAAGTTTTTTTATACATAAAATCCAGCGATTTTTTATAAAAGAAATTGTAAAAAAAATTGTATGTTTTTTATGTTTTTTTTTTTTTTTGCTTTTTGAGTTAGTTTTCTAGTTTTCTCATTTATATCTAATTTTCTCATAATCCTCTCCCTATATATATAATTTTAAAAATTGTGAGCATCTAGGGAGATTAGACCCTAGACTCCCCCTCCCCCCTTGCCGGCTCTGAGTATACGCATCAGAATCAAATGTGGTGTAGTCATATGAAGCAGATATATCTTTGTGATAAATTGTAGATGTGTGACCCCGCCCACTTCCATTGGTCTTTCACAACATGCCACACATATTTGTATACAAACGACACGCTACTAGTATTATGGGATCGCTAGGGTACGACTCTTGTAAAGATGTCATAAGTTAGTCATGATACCAACCACTTCTCCTTTATGATTTAGGTGTATGTAATGTTGATTGAATATATTCATCTTTGTTTTCATTATGTGCCAATGAAACCTCAAGTTATGTATAGATCTATCAGCGCTAAAGAGCGGGTCTACTTCAGTGAAGGGCGCTCGTTGCGATTAAGATGTCTGAGAAGCCTTAATACATTAAGTTGGTCACCCATGTATATTTCCCCACCCCCCCCCCCCCCAAAAAAAAACCTAAAAAAACCTAACCCCCCACCCCCACCCCCCCCCCCCCCCCCCCAAACTAAAAGCTAAAAACTAAACCATAAAGCTATACCCTATAACTAAATGCTAAAATTACTCTACAAGATCAAAATTACTCTACAAAAGATCAAAATTACTCTACAGGATCATTTGTAGAGTAATTTGATAATTACCCTACAAGAACAAAATTACTTTACAAGAACATTTTACAAAATTACTCTATAAAAGATCAAATTACTCTACAGGAATATTTGTAGAGTAATTAGATAGTTGCTGATAATTACCAAAATGTCACCACGTATTTTTCTCTTTTCCTTCAATTTATATGTTTAATACGTTAAGTTTATTTTTATTTGATCTTTACACAGTAAAACTAGAGCTGACTTCTTGCGTCAGCAAACTTGTACTTGATGCATGAGTCCAACACCTTTGAACTAAGCAAATCTTTAAACCACCTATAAATAATAAAATATTCAAAACGAATGACTCAATAAAAAACACCAGTGTAGGTTACACAGAATATTATATTGATAAATGTGTGGTAAAATGGAGTTGGTGGATAATTCAATCCCAAAGAGTTGTTAAAATATTTTATATGTTTATCTGAATATCTCAATTACTGGCAATGTTCCTCCTCAAGGTCAAATTGTTTATCAATCAATTTTGCATTGTTTAATCTTCCTGCTTCTTTTACATTCGGTTTTTTTATGTAGGCATGGAGATTAACTGCTTTTGGAGTCTATGGCTACCTCAATTTCACCAAATCTGGCTTTTTGTGTGAAACAAATGCTCTTGCTTATTATTACTTATAATGGTGGCGGTTAGCTAAGCGTCGTATGTATCATATTCAAAGCATATTATGTGGTTTTTGCAGTTCTCCGCATATTGTTGGTTCTAAAAATAATACATATATACACGTACACAGGGGATTATATGATAACCACAAAGCATATCAAGCCTTGGGGCTGGGCGGGGACACGACACCTTAATTCTTAGAACCGGCACTGCACATAAAGATACCTGGAACTGTAATAACACCACTATCAACCAAGAAACTTTTTATTTTTTATTTTTTGAACGGCGACTTTCTATAACAGACGATAGATATTGCACCCACCTCATCGGCAGGCCCTCCACTCCACTCTGGCCAAGACTATGTTGTCTTGACTTGGCCCACGCTTGGCATCAGAGTTTGGCTTGGCGCTCCCCGAGAAAATTTCCAGCCTACCGCCCACCCGAATGACCGGGAGCGTAAATGCACTGTAATAGAAAACTCGAGTGTGCTCAAGAGTCGAACTTGAGACCAACCCTTTGCTCCGATATTGCATGACCACTGGGCCAAAGCCCAGGATCTAACTTTTTATTTTTTTTATGTTATTGATCTTAACGATAACCACAAAACTATATGATTCTGTTTGTATCTTCATCATGGTTTTGTTATGTTTAAGTTGGCTACATTTAGTGTTCCAACATGACTATATATGAATCTACATGCATATTGATCATGAGTTGTGTTTCACTTTCTAGCATTTTACAGTTTCAAGCTAGAATATGAGACGTGACACTTCATCGTTTTGTTTCAATTTCCAGGAGACACTCAAAAAATTTCAATCCAGAAGATATGGCAAGACGACTAGATGGAAAGAATTGTGTTGTAACCGGAGCTAATTCTGGAATCGGTTATGCCACTGCCCATGATCTTGCATCAAGGTGTTTTATCTTAGATAAAAAGTTGTCCATTTTCTTAATAATTTGTATTGAAAATGACCAAAAAAATATATTTGTTTGATAACAATGACCACTATGTGTTACTGTCCAAAAATATAAGAATGGGAACATTTTCTGATGAAACTATGAGAATATGGATTTGGAAAATACTATGTTTTAATCTTTAGAGTCGAGAGTTCGATTCTTGTGTTGGACAGACTGTATTTTGCTGTGCATTCTCAAACATTTGCTTATTGTTTTGATTCTAATACTAACCAGAGGAGCAACTGTGTATATGGTTTGTCGAAACAAGGAAAGGGGAGAAGATGCTGTCTCTAAAATTCAGTCGAGCACTGGTAACCAAAATGTTCACTTGGAGGTACGGTTTTTTGTTTTTCCTTTATAATTACGGTACCCACATCCCACACATCGTTCAACATGAGTCTACTTGTGACTTTTAAGTGTCGAATGGATTACCATGTGCCTAGTCAATAAACATTGTTGTTAGTTTTGGAAAGAAAGACTATATATTATACTAAGGGTGTAAAATTCTAACATGACAAATACCTAACACGAATTTCGGGGATTGGGTTTAGTCTAAACGGGTTCGGGTCAGTCTCGGGTCGACCCGTGAACACATTTAAGCTAAAAGGGTCGTGTCCGGGTCAATCTGGGGGGCTTGCAGGTTGACATGTTTAATTTTGTACGTATCTTTTCCTTAAATGTGTTTTATTTCATAAATTAAATTGATTGGGCCTTTTATGCCAAAATTTTAACAGATGTAAAAGACATGAGCATTAATAAGAGAAAGGATAATAATAAATTCCGAGTCAAATTGGTCAACGTCATATATCTTACACAATGGTGCATATCGTGTTCGGGTTCGACCTACCAACCCGCAAAAATGTCCATTTAACACTCCTATATTAGATGTGTCTTGATGGGTTGGCCGAGCTTCAGTTATGGAGCTCGAGCCGGCTAGCGAGCCTAAACGAGCCTCTTATTTTTATATATTAAAATATTTGTATAATAATTAATATTGTATATAAAATTATAATAAAAATAACTATATAATAATATATACTGTGTTAGGTATATACAAACGTTTTTATATATTACAATTGAGTAAATTGTCATTTTAGTCCCTGAGGTTTGGTCAAAATTGCCATTTTAGTCTAAATAGTTTTTTTTCTCCTCTGGGTCCCTAACTTTTCCATTTTCTTGCCATTTTGATCACATTGCCTAACCTTATCTAAAAACCAGGTTATAATCAGGGTATTTTTGGCATTAAATTATTATGAGGTTTATAAATTATGTTGTAAACTATCCCTGGTTATCACTACACAACAGTTATGCCAAAAATACCCCTGGTTATAACCAGATTTTTAGATTGGGTTAGGCAATTTGATCAAGATGTCAAGAAAATGGAAAAGTCAGGGACCCAGAGGAGGAAAAAAACTATTTGGACTAAAATGGCAATTTGGACCAAACCTCAGGGACTAAAATGGCAATTTATTCATTACAATTATCAACTTATGTGAATAGTAATTTTGACTTTTGACTTTCTTTTTTTTGTTTTAATTACACACCTTATATTATAAATATTTTTTTTTTGTATTTTCTTATACTTTTACCCCTCAAATTTCAGCATTGACACTTATAACCCCTTAACTTTATAATGACTTTGTATTCGAGTTTTACGTGTTTATTTTTATATACGTGTGGATATAAATTCAAGTTGATCTACGTTTCGATGTAAATTTTTCTAGAAATGAGTCGGGTGAAATATAATACGTTTTCGTGCTTAAATATTTATGGAACACCGCAACAACGTGCGAGGCAATTTACTAGTTATTTAACATATACTAACGTTATATACAAAAATTATTATCATAATGTACAAAAAAACATATAATAAAAATGTATATAAATTAATTAACGAATAACAAACAAGCCGAGCTCAAGACTAGTGGCTTGACTGGGCTCGTTTAGAGATCTACCGCAAATGAGAAATGATATCCGCTTCGGCAGTCTCTAATGAATTCATTCTAATGCAGTTTAACATTGGCGAATTTAATGGAGTCTATCAGTATTCTTGCAACAAACGAGTACAGGTATGAGGTATCGTATCTTCATGTCTGGTATCGATGATATTAATATCCTTTTTACATGTTGAACATGTGTTTTTGTTGTTGTAGGTAGCATTGACAGAAAAATGGGCTGAAAAATATGGTGACAAAGGGATCGGGTTCTACGTGATGCACCCTGGATGGGCTCAAACGCCTGGAGTCGCCAAGAGCCTCCCTAGTTTTTTAAAAATCGTACGTCTTTCTTTCCACTTTTGATATTCTTTAGCCTTACAGGAAATGTTGCATCTTGATATCCACATATCATTCCAACATTTCTGTATTCTAATTTTTTTTATCAAGTATAATAAATGATAACAGCCTGATTTTTGAATAACCAAACCATCGACAATCTTGGGCCTGTCTAATAGCCACGTGTGATCACAAATGTTACTGATTTATGCGACATAGTTTTTCTTGTAGAAGAAAGCCGTTGTACTTGATAAAAGTGTTTCAAATCTAGCAGTTCTACATCTGAAACCAGGTGAAATGATGTATTATTGTAAAGGGGTTTGTTTTTTGTTTTCTTATATTAAATTTAAATTTAAAAAAAAATGCCACGTCATCAATCTTATTACTAAAAATTGCCACATCAGTAACTTTTTCTAATAAAAAAGCCATGTCAGCATTTTACCCTGTTTTAGGATGCAAAGTTTGCTAAAATTAGTTATTTTGGACAAAAAATGCAGAATATAGTTTTGTTTTGGCATAACTGTAGATTTGCAACAAAAAAGTTATAAAGATACCGGTCGGTCGCTCTGAAAGATAATAATTTTATCGTTTTCGTGGAGCTTAGGACGAGCAAGGAAGGTGCAGATACTGTTATTTGGTTAGCTCTGCAACCGAAAGAAAAGCTAGTTTCTGGTGGCTTTTACTTTGACAGAGCCGAAGCCCCAAAACATTTACCGTTGGGTGCAACCAAAAGTTCCCATGCTGCTATAGATTCCATTGTAGATACCCTTAACTCTTTAATATGAAATTTTCAAGAATAATGTAAAAAGACTGGTGGCTGATCTACCAGCTTATATGGGAACATCAACAACTGTATAAGTATTTAATGTTTGATTATGCACATGCAGGCGGTTTAGACAATTGTCTTTAGTTTTTATCTTTGATAAACCATCGTGCTTATGCAAAATAGCAATAAAAAAATCCCTCACCACGCTCGACATAGGAATGAGCCATTATCATGATCTAATGGGAGGCTTCATTACACAATTTAAAGCCACCGATCAAACTTATGAAACTTGAAGGTCAATAGGAGTGACCTACTTTCGACGTCCACACCCTGTTAAGAATATGATTTGACCTTTGACCTAAAGGTATCCAAGCATGTAAAATGGTTCCCAAGAGAGGGTTCAAGTCCCACGGTGGACAAATGGTGTCCAATAAGGAGCAGACAGATTAGATTCGTTCAACAATTATATAAATAAAGACTACTCATCGTTTGGGATGTAATTCTTGGTTAAAAACGCCCTTGAACTGTCGATCACCATCACCGTCGCCAGCGCTGGAGGTCGGTAACCCGAACCCCAAATCAGGGACCAACCGCCTCTGCCGACGCTGTCTGCCGCCAGCTTCGGCGCTTGTTGTTTGTCGACACTACCGCCACCATCTTCATCGTTCACAGCGTCACCGGCTCCGCCGGTTTCACAGGCCGGAGTCGGGTTGAGTTCTACAGGAAGAATGAAGAGGGGGCGGGGGATTGCCGTGTACTTGAGAGAGGACCGGAGCTTCGCCGGCTCCGGTAACCGTGCTTGAGATGGCAGAGAGAGATCGAGAGCAAGGGGAGAGAGATGGAGATGGGGCGATGTAGGTTTCGGGCGTGGTCGGCCGGAGCACGGCGTCGGAGTGTCGCCGGTGACCGGAGATGTGAGAGGGGAGAGAGAGCAATGAGGGTGTGTGTATGTGGTTGCCCTTGTGTGTTTAGTTCTAATAATGAAAGTAGGGTTTTTAGTAGGTAGGGTTTGATTTGTTGGGCCCAACACCCATGAATCAGGTTCCTGCGTTCTTGAGTGGCCCGTTTAATTTTGTTAAAACCCATTTCCGAACACGAACCTCTTAAAATGTCGAGATAATATAGTTTAGGTTTAAAATTTGTAAAACGGTTTTGTGTTCGCTCGCCAGTTCGTAAAATGCGTCGTTTGCTATATATATGTTATTATCCATTATCCGTTTGTAATTTTAAAAAAATGTCGAAACATCGCGTATTTTCTAAAATAAGATTTTTACAGAAATACGAGGCGTTACATTTATACATCCATTTAATGTATCTATACATCCATTTCATGTATTTATACCTAAATTT
Source organism: Scalesia atractyloides (assembly GCA_947069175.1). NCBI lineage: Eukaryota > Viridiplantae > Streptophyta > Magnoliopsida > Asterales > Asteraceae > Scalesia > Scalesia atractyloides. The sequence continues at coordinate 23,274,501 of CAMTDV010000015.1, read as the reverse complement.
CATGTATTTCGAATTAAAAATTTTAGCCCAAGTTTGGTTTTGGCTATTAACCGAAATTAAATGAATCAAAAGAACAACCGTCAATCTAACTGAATAAACCAAACCGATTAATTAAAAACAGATTGGTTAATAAACTAGACTAATCGATAACTTCCATTTTGGTTGAGGATACTAATATAACCAACCGAGTAATGCATACCCGATGTTTGTGTTTCCTATCGCATCGCGCGTGCACCTATTGGTTATTAACCAAAACCGGTTATCGATGAGCAATAACTAAATCGTTAACCTAAACCAAACCGAAACAGATGAAACTAAACCGAAATCAACCAAAAACTAGATAGACTGAAAACTAAAATTAGAATTAATCAAACACCGGTTATCAATTTTTTATATTCTCGTTTAACCAAAATTACTAAACCAAATCATTCATATTTTCATATATTTCTCACTTTTTATACCTCCTGCTCGTATACCTGCATTATATATTTATACTTTCATTTATGTATTTATACCTAAATATCATATATTTATAAGCAAAAATTTAGCCAAAGTTTGGTTTTTGGTATTAACTGAAATTAAATGAACCAAACATTCCGAACAAATCCAAGTGATTAAACGAAAACCAATTGGTTAATAAAATAGACTAACCGATGACTTTGGTTGAGGATACTAACCGAACCGACCGAACCATGCACAACACAATGAAATGGATTACCCGATTACTTCGCTTTTGATGTATCTCTATCATAATAATGGGACAATATGTATTATATAAATAAGAAAAGTATCAAAAAAGAGTATCACAATGTGATGTGTCACTCCTGCCGCATCGCGCGAGCATCCTACTAAATATATATATCGAATAGTGTTTTCAATATTTATAATAATATATATCGTTTTTTAATACTTTTATTATTTCAATAATATAATAATAATTATGTTCTTTACTTTTTAAGTTGGATAAGTTTGGTGTCAACCGGTACGGTCCGGTTCGTTATCGGTACATGAAGGTAAAAACTGGCACCGGTCTGGTACTGAAAATACCAAAAGTCGGTACCGAATCGATTTTGAAAATCTTTTAGTTCGGCAAATTCGGAATTGCTACCTGGTACCATTTGCTTATCCCTGATCACGGGTACCGTACAAACAACAACGGTATCGTACAGCTTTTTTTTTGTTGCTTTTCTTCAACTTTTAATGATTTCTTTTCTTTAGTTTCAAGGGTAGTGATGAGCTCAGTGCCAACCGATACTGAATCAGTACTGGTACCGAAAATACCGGTTATGGTTCGGTATATGAAGGTAAAACCAGTAGCGAACTGGTACCAGGAACGCCAAAAGTCGGTACCGAATTGGTACTTAAGATCTTTCGGTTCAGGAAATTCGGTACCGCTACCCAGTACCATTTGCTTATCTCTGACCACGGGTTTCATATGAACAACATCATTATTATATAACTTTTTTGGTTGATTTTCTTTCAGCTATCTTTTAGTGTTTTCTTTTTATATTTTCTTTGTATTCTTGTTAGTGGTTCTGTGCGCAACACGCTCGTAGTGATTTCAAAACACATATAAACACAGACTAAATAACAAAATAAGTTCGTCGCAACGCGGCGACGATGATAAACCTAGTTGGGTTTAATTTTAAACTAATAGGTCATTTTTAAATGGGTTTAAACTTTACTAATGGGTGTTGATGAGTAAAAAAAATATTGGGCTTAATATAAAATGGGTTCTAGTGTTTAATGGGCTTAAATAAACAAAATGTTAATGAGTTTAACTGTTTAACAAAGTATATAGATTTTTCTATTTAAAAAAATATGTGTGCTTACATATATATACATATATATATATATAGGGTAGGGATTCTAAGAGAAGTCCACCCTGTTTGAGAAACTTGAGAAACATTCTGGAACACATATTTTCATAAGCTTTTCGTAATATACACATATGTATAGTTTTAAATTGACTATATACGTATATGTATATTGAATTATACACATATGTATATTGCCAATTTAATACTATACATATGTGTATATCACGAAAAGCTTTGGAAAAATGTGTGGTCCAGAATGCTTCTCAAGTTTCTCAATTAGACTAGTGCTTCTCACATAATCCTAACCCTATATATATATATATATATATATATATATATATATATATATATATATAGGGGATGGATCATGAGAAAACTAGTTTAAATGAGAAAACAAAAAAACTAACTAAAAAGCCAAAAAACATATCAAAATTTTTTTTTGATTTTTTTATTAAAATTCGCTATATATATTATATAAAAAAACTTTAAAAAAAACAAAAAAAAAACATATAATGCACATGTGCAACATAAACATATAATGCATATGTGTAGTACACATATAGTGCACATATGCAGTACAAGTTTTTTTTTAAAGTTTTTTTATACATAAAATCCAGCGATTTTTTATAAAAGAAATTGTAAAAAAAATTGTATGTTTTTTATGTTTTTTTTTTTTTTTGCTTTTTGAGTTAGTTTTCTAGTTTTCTCATTTATATCTAATTTTCTCATAATCCTCTCCCTATATATATAATTTTAAAAATTGTGAGCATCTAGGGAGATTAGACCCTAGACTCCCCCTCCCCCCTTGCCGGCTCTGAGTATACGCATCAGAATCAAATGTGGTGTAGTCATATGAAGCAGATATATCTTTGTGATAAATTGTAGATGTGTGACCCCGCCCACTTCCATTGGTCTTTCACAACATGCCACACATATTTGTATACAAACGACACGCTACTAGTATTATGGGATCGCTAGGGTACGACTCTTGTAAAGATGTCATAAGTTAGTCATGATACCAACCACTTCTCCTTTATGATTTAGGTGTATGTAATGTTGATTGAATATATTCATCTTTGTTTTCATTATGTGCCAATGAAACCTCAAGTTATGTATAGATCTATCAGCGCTAAAGAGCGGGTCTACTTCAGTGAAGGGCGCTCGTTGCGATTAAGATGTCTGAGAAGCCTTAATACATTAAGTTGGTCACCCATGTATATTTCCCCACCCCCCCCCCCCCAAAAAAAAACCTAAAAAAACCTAACCCCCCACCCCCACCCCCCCCCCCCCCCCCCCCAAACTAAAAGCTAAAAACTAAACCATAAAGCTATACCCTATAACTAAATGCTAAAATTACTCTACAAGATCAAAATTACTCTACAAAAGATCAAAATTACTCTACAGGATCATTTGTAGAGTAATTTGATAATTACCCTACAAGAACAAAATTACTTTACAAGAACATTTTACAAAATTACTCTATAAAAGATCAAATTACTCTACAGGAATATTTGTAGAGTAATTAGATAGTTGCTGATAATTACCAAAATGTCACCACGTATTTTTCTCTTTTCCTTCAATTTATATGTTTAATACGTTAAGTTTATTTTTATTTGATCTTTACACAGTAAAACTAGAGCTGACTTCTTGCGTCAGCAAACTTGTACTTGATGCATGAGTCCAACACCTTTGAACTAAGCAAATCTTTAAACCACCTATAAATAATAAAATATTCAAAACGAATGACTCAATAAAAAACACCAGTGTAGGTTACACAGAATATTATATTGATAAATGTGTGGTAAAATGGAGTTGGTGGATAATTCAATCCCAAAGAGTTGTTAAAATATTTTATATGTTTATCTGAATATCTCAATTACTGGCAATGTTCCTCCTCAAGGTCAAATTGTTTATCAATCAATTTTGCATTGTTTAATCTTCCTGCTTCTTTTACATTCGGTTTTTTTATGTAGGCATGGAGATTAACTGCTTTTGGAGTCTATGGCTACCTCAATTTCACCAAATCTGGCTTTTTGTGTGAAACAAATGCTCTTGCTTATTATTACTTATAATGGTGGCGGTTAGCTAAGCGTCGTATGTATCATATTCAAAGCATATTATGTGGTTTTTGCAGTTCTCCGCATATTGTTGGTTCTAAAAATAATACATATATACACGTACACAGGGGATTATATGATAACCACAAAGCATATCAAGCCTTGGGGCTGGGCGGGGACACGACACCTTAATTCTTAGAACCGGCACTGCACATAAAGATACCTGGAACTGTAATAACACCACTATCAACCAAGAAACTTTTTATTTTTTATTTTTTGAACGGCGACTTTCTATAACAGACGATAGATATTGCACCCACCTCATCGGCAGGCCCTCCACTCCACTCTGGCCAAGACTATGTTGTCTTGACTTGGCCCACGCTTGGCATCAGAGTTTGGCTTGGCGCTCCCCGAGAAAATTTCCAGCCTACCGCCCACCCGAATGACCGGGAGCGTAAATGCACTGTAATAGAAAACTCGAGTGTGCTCAAGAGTCGAACTTGAGACCAACCCTTTGCTCCGATATTGCATGACCACTGGGCCAAAGCCCAGGATCTAACTTTTTATTTTTTTTATGTTATTGATCTTAACGATAACCACAAAACTATATGATTCTGTTTGTATCTTCATCATGGTTTTGTTATGTTTAAGTTGGCTACATTTAGTGTTCCAACATGACTATATATGAATCTACATGCATATTGATCATGAGTTGTGTTTCACTTTCTAGCATTTTACAGTTTCAAGCTAGAATATGAGACGTGACACTTCATCGTTTTGTTTCAATTTCCAGGAGACACTCAAAAAATTTCAATCCAGAAGATATGGCAAGACGACTAGATGGAAAGAATTGTGTTGTAACCGGAGCTAATTCTGGAATCGGTTATGCCACTGCCCATGATCTTGCATCAAGGTGTTTTATCTTAGATAAAAAGTTGTCCATTTTCTTAATAATTTGTATTGAAAATGACCAAAAAAATATATTTGTTTGATAACAATGACCACTATGTGTTACTGTCCAAAAATATAAGAATGGGAACATTTTCTGATGAAACTATGAGAATATGGATTTGGAAAATACTATGTTTTAATCTTTAGAGTCGAGAGTTCGATTCTTGTGTTGGACAGACTGTATTTTGCTGTGCATTCTCAAACATTTGCTTATTGTTTTGATTCTAATACTAACCAGAGGAGCAACTGTGTATATGGTTTGTCGAAACAAGGAAAGGGGAGAAGATGCTGTCTCTAAAATTCAGTCGAGCACTGGTAACCAAAATGTTCACTTGGAGGTACGGTTTTTTGTTTTTCCTTTATAATTACGGTACCCACATCCCACACATCGTTCAACATGAGTCTACTTGTGACTTTTAAGTGTCGAATGGATTACCATGTGCCTAGTCAATAAACATTGTTGTTAGTTTTGGAAAGAAAGACTATATATTATACTAAGGGTGTAAAATTCTAACATGACAAATACCTAACACGAATTTCGGGGATTGGGTTTAGTCTAAACGGGTTCGGGTCAGTCTCGGGTCGACCCGTGAACACATTTAAGCTAAAAGGGTCGTGTCCGGGTCAATCTGGGGGGCTTGCAGGTTGACATGTTTAATTTTGTACGTATCTTTTCCTTAAATGTGTTTTATTTCATAAATTAAATTGATTGGGCCTTTTATGCCAAAATTTTAACAGATGTAAAAGACATGAGCATTAATAAGAGAAAGGATAATAATAAATTCCGAGTCAAATTGGTCAACGTCATATATCTTACACAATGGTGCATATCGTGTTCGGGTTCGACCTACCAACCCGCAAAAATGTCCATTTAACACTCCTATATTAGATGTGTCTTGATGGGTTGGCCGAGCTTCAGTTATGGAGCTCGAGCCGGCTAGCGAGCCTAAACGAGCCTCTTATTTTTATATATTAAAATATTTGTATAATAATTAATATTGTATATAAAATTATAATAAAAATAACTATATAATAATATATACTGTGTTAGGTATATACAAACGTTTTTATATATTACAATTGAGTAAATTGTCATTTTAGTCCCTGAGGTTTGGTCAAAATTGCCATTTTAGTCTAAATAGTTTTTTTTCTCCTCTGGGTCCCTAACTTTTCCATTTTCTTGCCATTTTGATCACATTGCCTAACCTTATCTAAAAACCAGGTTATAATCAGGGGTATTTTTGGCATTAAATTATTATGAGGTTTATAAATTATGTTGTAAACTATCCCTGGTTATCACTACACAACAGTTATGCCAAAAATACCCCTGGTTATAACCAGATTTTTAGATTGGGTTAGGCAATTTGATCAAGATGTCAAGAAAATGGAAAAGTCAGGGACCCAGAGGAGGAAAAAAACTATTTGGACTAAAATGGCAATTTGGACCAAACCTCAGGGACTAAAATGGCAATTTATTCATTACAATTATCAACTTATGTGAATAGTAATTTTGACTTTTGACTTTCTTTTTTTTGTTTTAATTACACACCTTATATTATAAATATTTTTTTTTTGTATTTTCTTATACTTTTACCCCTCAAATTTCAGCATTGACACTTATAACCCCTTAACTTTATAATGACTTTGTATTCGAGTTTTACGTGTTTATTTTTATATACGTGTGGATATAAATTCAAGTTGATCTACGTTTCGATGTAAATTTTTCTAGAAATGAGTCGGGTGAAATATAATACGTTTTCGTGCTTAAATATTTATGGAACACCGCAACAACGTGCGAGGCAATTTACTAGTTATTTAACATATACTAACGTTATATACAAAAATTATTATCATAATGTACAAAAAAACATATAATAAAAATGTATATAAATTAATTAACGAATAACAAACAAGCCGAGCTCAAGACTAGTGGCTTGACTGGGCTCGTTTAGAGATCTACCGCAAATGAGAAATGATATCCGCTTCGGCAGTCTCTAATGAATTCATTCTAATGCAGTTTAACATTGGCGAATTTAATGGAGTCTATCAGTATTCTTGCAACAAACGAGTACAGGTATGAGGTATCGTATCTTCATGTCTGGTATCGATGATATTAATATCCTTTTTACATGTTGAACATGTGTTTTTGTTGTTGTAGGTAGCATTGACAGAAAAATGGGCTGAAAAATATGGTGACAAAGGGATCGGGTTCTACGTGATGCACCCTGGATGGGCTCAAACGCCTGGAGTCGCCAAGAGCCTCCCTAGTTTTTTAAAAATCGTACGTCTTTCTTTCCACTTTTGATATTCTTTAGCCTTACAGGAAATGTTGCATCTTGATATCCACATATCATTCCAACATTTCTGTATTCTAATTTTTTTTATCAAGTATAATAAATGATAACAGCCTGATTTTTGAATAACCAAACCATCGACAATCTTGGGCCTGTCTAATAGCCACGTGTGATCACAAATGTTACTGATTTATGCGACATAGTTTTTCTTGTAGAAGAAAGCCGTTGTACTTGATAAAAGTGTTTCAAATCTAGCAGTTCTACATCTGAAACCAGGTGAAATGATGTATTATTGTAAAGGGGTTTGTTTTTTGTTTTCTTATATTAAATTTAAATTTAAAAAAAAATGCCACGTCATCAATCTTATTACTAAAAATTGCCACATCAGTAACTTTTTCTAATAAAAAAGCCATGTCAGCATTTTACCCTGTTTTAGGATGCAAAGTTTGCTAAAATTAGTTATTTTGGACAAAAAATGCAGAATATAGTTTTGTTTTGGCATAACTGTAGATTTGCAACAAAAAAGTTATAAAGATACCGGTCGGTCGCTCTGAAAGATAATAATTTTATCGTTTTCGTGGAGCTTAGGACGAGCAAGGAAGGTGCAGATACTGTTATTTGGTTAGCTCTGCAACCGAAAGAAAAGCTAGTTTCTGGTGGCTTTTACTTTGACAGAGCCGAAGCCCCAAAACATTTACCGTTGGGTGCAACCAAAAGTTCCCATGCTGCTATAGATTCCATTGTAGATACCCTTAACTCTTTAATATGAAATTTTCAAGAATAATGTAAAAAGACTGGTGGCTGATCTACCAGCTTATATGGGAACATCAACAACTGTATAAGTATTTAATGTTTGATTATGCACATGCAGGCGGTTTAGACAATTGTCTTTAGTTTTTATCTTTGATAAACCATCGTGCTTATGCAAAATAGCAATAAAAAAATCCCTCACCACGCTCGACATAGGAATGAGCCATTATCATGATCTAATGGGAGGCTTCATTACACAATTTAAAGCCACCGATCAAACTTATGAAACTTGAAGGTCAATAGGAGTGACCTACTTTCGACGTCCACACCCTGTTAAGAATATGATTTGACCTTTGACCTAAAGGTATCCAAGCATGTAAAATGGTTCCCAAGAGAGGGTTCAAGTCCCACGGTGGACAAATGGTGTCCAATAAGGAGCAGACAGATTAGATTCGTTCAACAATTATATAAATAAAGACTACTCATCGTTTGGGATGTAATTCTTGGTTAAAAATGCTCGAGAGTCAAGATGCACTAAGGCGACAAGAAGGGCCGAGGTGAAGGTGCATGCATCACGCAAACGAAGCAAGATTGGGTTGAGTTCTCTTGTTTGGTATGTAACATATTATCTAGAGTTAAATTTCAAACCCCACATTGGTTGCCCATACAACCGATGTGGGACAAGTCCCATACCTTACAATGGTATTAGTCCATAACAATCGACCCTCCTTAAAGGACCAACGTCCTCGTTGGTCACGGCCATGTTGATCACGGCTGGCTCTTTCCAGGCCACCACTCCATGGGCCACCACTCCGAGCCTCGTTGGTCACGGCTGGCTCTTTCCAGGCCACCACTCCGTGGGCCACCACTCCGAGTTCTGGCTCTGATACCAATGTTACATACCAAACAAGAGAACTCAACCCAAAAGACTAGCCATTTGGTATATAAACCCCACATTGGTTGTCCATACAACCGATGTGGGACAAGTCTTATACCTTGCAATAGTATTATTCCATAATATAATATTTACTTTTATATAGTAATGCCAATCCTTGAAAGATTCAAATCATACAAACTCTATATACAATTTAATATATAAATAATCTCTGCCCAATCAGAAAAGCTATATGTAGAATCCAAATAAGCACAAAATTTACCCATATATAAATAATCTCTGCCCAATCTGAAAAGCTATATATAGAATCCAAATAAGCACAAAACTTGCACATATACAAGAGTTGCTGAAGCAATCGCCTTGTGCCTCCTCTGAGTCGCTCCCAAGGCGTGTACCTCATGTGCCCCAGAAATTATTCCTTGGGAGTGCAAATAAAGGTTCAACCATATTTTCAAGGGGTGCGATTTGAATTTTTGCTTATAAAATGCACTAAAATTTTTTTAAGGGGGCGCCCGCCCACCCAAGGCATAGCTTGGGTCCACCCCTGCAGCTCATCCAAGGGTGCGCTTTTTAAAGCCAAGGATATACTCATATTTCCATGGAAAAAAAGAATGACAGTTGTAGTAGGAGCCACATGACACAATGATCTCTAACTTGACCAACAGGCAACAGTAGCAATTGGTGATCCTTTTTGTGATCCATAGTACTAAAGAGTAATTAGAGGGTGATCATTACAAACTTCATCAGAAGAGAAGAGGTGATCGCTATCTTACTGTCTTCATTCCTTAAATCCACACAAAGATTCAGATTATTCGTTTCATTTGTAGTATTCAATAAAATAAACAACCTCTATACCTTAGAAAAATAAACTTCTTACAAACATATAGACTAGATACATTCACTTTGGCACACTAAAAAAATGTGACATTGTTAAAACAGAAACCAACATAACTTGAAACCCTCATTGATGGTTTTAATAAACTAATGATCATCAGGTTTTTATCGCTGGTTTGACTAAGGTGTCACTAGTCATGTTTGCAAGATGGGTGATTGTTTAAGATACTTAGATGCAAATGCATACACCGATAATGTAAATTGTAATAGTTTAATTTTCAAAACCATCCAAATGAGAATATAAAACTTAGCAAAGCTGAGTTGCCCCTGCAAATGAGAACTTCAAGCTTCAAAAAACAAACATTTATTCATGGATCCAACAACTCTTTTGATTTGATACATAAACAACAGCACATCATCATCGTCGTCATCATCGTTTTAATCAAACTTCACGAAAAAATGATAAAAACCTCAAAATGAGCAGATTAATTATTGAAGCAAAACTCCATGCTTCAGACTTCAAAGCATGTTTCTAATATCCAGAGACTTCACGTCTGGCATTTCCTCGTCATTGAACTCCTCCCTGCAAATGTTTAAAAACCTGTAACTTAAAAAACCGTTTGTTGTTAAAGGTTGCCATTTTCATGGAAGTAAAAAACATACCTTTTCTTTTGTGTTTCCATAGCTTCAAGAGCATCCTTCTTCAGCTCTTCAAGTTGTGCTTTAGCAATCTTTTTCTCCAATTCTTCCTCATATTTAGGCAAGTCTTCCTTGCGTATGCCCAGCCTATGACATCATAGATAAACACCGTCATTTTGACTTATTTTATATTTAATGCTGGTTGACTGTTGTAATAATATAGTTTTTGTAATCATACTTTAACACATATTTTTCATTACTAGTTAAAAATTTCGAAGAAAAGGGGTTTTGGGTCAACTAGACCAACACAATTTGTCTTGTTACACAACCAGCAAGACCCAACAACTGAACTCGATAAATGAAAATCTTATTTATCTGAACAGCAAAAGCTTACTTTTGGTTTATCTTGTTGAATTCTTCTGTGAGGAGAGCCATCCCCTTCTTGTCATTCCTCATAAGCGGCTTCTTAATTTCCTTCTCAACTTTCTCTAGTGCATCCATCATCATAGCCTCAGCACCTAGCTCATCTGTAAGCCCTCTCCTGCAAAAGAGATTAATATTTCAAGTTCAAATAAAAAATACAGATGTGCTACGCCACTCAAATCAAAACCATACAACAGATATATCAACTATCATATTTAGTAGGACTCGTCTTTCAAATAATAACCGAGTATACCCTTAGATTAAGACTAGATCATTTAAAGTAGAAGAAGTGGTAGTGGTAATTATTAAAAACGTATATAAAGACATACTTGAGACGAATATCCTTCAGAGCCAAAAGATAAGATCGAGCATCCTGGATACCAGCGGTTCGTTGCTTGATGGTGAATTGGATCCTTTGAGACTCTGAGAACAGATCTGCCCTGTAGACATTGAGAAGAATAGTGGCATGTAATCATTTAACAGTATCTTGAACGATCAAAAACGACATATGCATGAAGAACAAAATGCACATAATGAGAAAGAAATATGAAAAAGAAGATGTTGCCAATATTAACATGCAAAAGATCTGTTCAGATACATTTTGAGCATTTTTTTCTTATTTCAGACACCATGAACAGCTAATATGAAAACTCAAATTTATAACTCTTGTATTGTGAGAACTTACTTTTCTCTTACAGTCTTCATGACTTTAGCATACTGTTCAACTGCAGCAGGATCTTCAGGATCAATAGTAATTTTCTCTTTTCGGAGAACCCCAATAGCTGTCTCAAATTTCTTCTTCACCTCAAGAAATATGCCTTTCAACATTTCTACACACGTGTAAAAGCATAACCATTAGTATTTTCATAAAAAGCTTAAGCCATAATTTTCATGTTATCTAAATTACTTTACAGAATCTGAATTCTGAAGATTATAAAGTGGCATGTTTATAAATTGCTGAAAATGATGTGCAATTCCATGCAAACTCACCATCGCCCTTGAGAGCTTTAGGGGTGGCCTCTTTAGCATAGAAGCGACTTGGGACTGCTTGCTGTTGTGGTTGAAGAACAGATTGACTGCCAAATAACTGCATAACAACAAATCCATATGTTAATACTTAATACACACACATTATGACAAAAACCACATGTTCTACATACAAAGGCACATTCTTGATTAATCAGAACAATCAAAATCCACACACTTCAAGAAGAAAAAAATATAGCCTGGTTGTCATTTCAAAGCCATCATCTAAATTCTAGTTGCTCCCTTACATCAAAAACTCAAAAAACAAAGAATTATGGTAGACTTCTACAAGCTCTGACTATACTAAAACTCCCGAAGAAAGAGTACAATATGAAGATTATGTACCCAACTTAAGTAGAGTTGTTAAGACAATAATGCATCATGAGTTCAATACCATAAAATAAATTCTTTCAATGACTTGTTAAACAAGCATGTCAAAGTATGCTCACCTATGACCAAGAAGACCACAATGGCATGACAGATAAGTTACTTTAACTGCTATGCTGCCTGAAATCAGGTGCAATGGGGTTGATTCATGGTTTGACATGATGGGAATACATCAGACCATTAAAAGGGAGAGCAAGAAGCACAACAAAACTATATCGAAGAATGATGAATCTTAAGTGGGATCACCATATGTCCATATGCATGGCAATGCATTTCTTCAAGCAATGTAAATTAAGTTTCTACGTAGCAACTCATTGTTTACTACAAGGTTAAGAGTTCATAAGCATTGCCAATTTACTATACACATCACTTTCGTTCAAAACTAAAATCACTTACTTTAACAGTTTAACAACAAAATGCCGTTCCACTATTCCACGTCACATTAGATTTAAATGTGATAACCGGTCATGTTAATAGAAGTATCACTAGAACTGAAGAAATCATTTTCCTCAAGTTCTTTAAAAATAATGATGCAAGTATACCGTATATGTACATACTACACGTCTACACTACATAGCTATTTACTTTAATCCATCATACACATTTCAAACCAATTATAAACACTGCTAACCACTTTTTTTCCAAAAAATGTTACCGTACCGTCAAATCTAAATTGCAATCAAGCATACATACATAGTCAAATATCAACTTCACCAAATTAATCAACACAATCAAAACCCCCAAAAACAAAAATCAACATCCAAAACCTAATAACCTAATTCTAAAACTGAAAAAAAATGAAGTAGATATACTACACACTCGATTTATAAATATAATCATATATTTGTATACAAACATCTCCATTTATTTCAACAATTTCTAAATCCTAATACTCAATCTAACACAAACAATTAACAAAAAGTCAAAACAAGACTTTCGATACGTACAAATCGATCTAGCACATATAAGCAATAAAAATACGTTAACAACAACATCAAAATCATAGAAATACGATAAATTTGAACAATCGTTTATGTATAGAAGCTAAACGTGGATAATCAGGGATGTGTGAATCAAAGTAGACGAGGAATTTGATGAAGAACATGAGAGATTAGTACCTGACGAGCGGATCTGGATAAAGCACGAGCCATATGAACGATGTGCAATGTTCGGATTGCGGTGACTTTGGAAAATGTTGAGCGGCTGTCTGGTTAGGATTAGGGCTCAGACTCGATCTAATGCTGTGGAAGAAGAAGAAGAAGAGGTTGAGCGAAATGCTTGCTGAGTGGAACGATGTCGTATTGAATTATGTAAATTTGTGCAAATAATTTTTATTTTTTTAACGGCTTGAATTACTTAAATCCGCGGAACTCGAACCCTTAACCTCACAGAAAGCAACACCTTAACTACAATGATTTTTGCCAATGGAACATAATAGATCATAAAATATAGCACAATAGATTGCAAAATTTAACACAATACCGAGGAAAAAAGATACAATGAATCGAAAAAAACACAATGACGAAAATAAAAAAAAAACACAATGTCAAGTAAAAAGACATAATAATCTAAATAAAAGTTACAAAATCTACAAGCTAAAAACTCAAAAGTGAAAACCTAAAATCTAAAATCGTAGAATTTGACGAGACGGTTCCAATACCGCTAAAATGAGTTTGGTGAGAGGTAATTAAATACCCTTCTTATGACTTTCCTATTTCTAGAAGACTACGTATTTGAATATTTTTCAAAAATAATAATAATCATCATCATCATACTCAGTAAATCCCACCAATAGCAAAGCTAAGGTAGGTTCTAGGAGGGTAAGATGTAGACAGCCTTACCTCTACCCCGTAGGAATAGAGAGGCTGCTTTCAGTGAGACCCCCGGCTCGATAGTAGTTTTGCATTAAGCTTTGGACGTAAGGCACAAAACACTTAGCAATCGGGACAAAGACTGATTAGTGCATGTACCCTTTTGTCTTTCAGCTATCAATGTCACCACATGATACATGATTAACCGTCCCCCGCTTTTAACGTTATTTTTATGAAATTAGTAAAATAACGTTAAAATTAGTGCACTTTCACTTTTACCCCTCGATGGCCCACACATATATACATTATATGCGCATACCGCAAGTGGGCGTTAAAATAATAATAATAATAATAATAATAATAATAATAATAATAATGATAATATAATTTTACTTCTAATAAATGATTCCAAATAATGTCAAGTTATACTCTTCTTCAACCTTATAATTTTTACTTATATTTTATTTAAATAACTTAATATATTTTTATAATAATTAATAATATATATCAATGTAAAAATATTTATATCCTGAATTATAATAATAAATACTGATATTTTAGGTAAGTCAAATAATTAATATCATATTTTATGGTGATTGATATATTTTTAAATTTAAATTCATACCAAAATAGTCTACAAAAGTAACTATTAAATTTAATAATAATATGTTTAGATTATATAAAAAATGTATAACTTAAGAATAACTTAATTACTAAAAGAATCATATTAAAAAATTCAATAAATATGTATATTTTTTCATTTCACGTTGTATTATTTATTCGATCTGATTGTAATACACGAGGTCGGAAAAAAAACATTATTCTCTCGTTGTATATTTCGCGATGACAATAAATAAAATATAAGGACAATCATTATCCAAAGCCGGTTTGTTTTTATAATAACTAGTGTTTTCACATGATTTGCACGAGCTTTTTCCAGTGACAAAAGTATAAATGGACTTAAACTCTTATGTGTTGATAAAAATGGTAATTTTCCGAGTTGGACATCCAATGTTATTTACAAAAAAGTTATTAGAGATTTGTAATTTTTATTTGTATTAACATATTTGTAAATTGTGAATTTAATATTGATTTGTTTTGTTTTTTTCTTTTGTATTATTACATGTAATGTAATATGTGATTAGTTATCATAAATATATTTATGAGTAAATTGTCAAAATCGTCCCTGAGGTTTGGGCATGTTTGTTTGTTTCAATCAAAACGATTTTTTTGTGCCATATTGCCCTTCTTTTTTGGCATTTTTTTGCAGTTTTCATCCAAATCACTAACATTGTTTAAATTTAACGTTAACTTATGGGCAATTTAGAGATTTTTCCCAATTTTTAATGTTTTTTAGTTTTCTTTTTATACTTCTTTTTATATTTAAATAAAAACCAATAATAATATATGCATAAACATTTGACCCCACTCACCCCAACTCCACACACTCTCTCTCTCTCTAAACCTTTGCACTTCTTCTGTCTCTCCAAACCTCTGCACTTGTTCTATGTTCCTAATTCACAAGAGCAAGATCATTAAACTATTCCAAACCTCTGCACTTGTTCTGTGTTCCTAATTCACAAGAGCAAGATCATTAAACTATTAAACATCCACACACTCCCAAACATTCTCATTACAGAACATCACAACTCACAACAACAAAAGTTCATCATATTTCAACAGATCAAATTCCACAACTTAATTGCTACAAATCATCAAACAAAAGACCTAAACTCTAACAGACCGATTAACGATTAACGGCTTCCCTCGTTATCTCCAGTGATTTCGTCTGAAACCGATTCACATTCAAGATCTACGAAAAATGGATAAAAACTGGTTATAATAACAAAATTAAATCGAAAAAAAGGAGTAGCCAGGGTTTAAGATAAACCTGAACAGTTGAAGTAGGTGACAGAGAGTTGAGATTGTCATAAATTGACGCGATTGCGCACATGAGAGCGAGAATTTTGAGAGAAAAGGTGAGGATAACATTGGCTCTAAAACCGAACGAATGCATCTTTCTTCGTCTTCTTCGCTTGTTACTCTCAGGCCAAAACCTTCGCCATTAGCCTCTAGATCTGTATCTCTTATCTGGGTGTGGTGAGGTGGGGTGGGGTGGAGGTGGTGGTTGTTGGGCAGTGGTTATGGAGGTGGGTGGTGGTGGTGCCGATGTTTGTTGTGGGCAACAGTGGTGGAGGTGGGATAGGGTGATGATGGTGTCGATGGTGGTTGTTGGGAAATGGTGGTGGAGGTGGTGGTTGTTGGGCAGTGGTGGTGGATGTAACAACGCTTAAAATTTTCCTGACAATAATCGTAATCAAAACCCCAAGTGCGTACGACAAAATTTGTAATTATAAATCAGAAAACTTAGCGGTTAAGAAAACTTTGGCGGATGATGAACCAACTCTCACAAAAATACCCTTACTAAACTCATAAATAAAAACCGAGCCATTTAGGATCAACACCCGAGCTTGAGAAAAACACCCGATTAGACGAAAAAGGCGGCTGAGGACATGTGTCACGCCACTTGTCCAACCTACCTAGGTGACGTGGCAGGCCTAGATTAGGCCGACCTCCCAGGCGCCAGACAGGGGACACACTGTCTCCTCGACGCACGGGAGAGTCTAGGTTGGCCTATATAAAGGTCGGGTCAGGGACAAAATCATTCGCACCTTTTCGACTTCTAAAATCGATCCTTTTATCCCTCTTCACTCTGTTTCTCTGTATTTGTGTATATTAAACCCTAGTCACTGAAACTATACCATGTCTGATTGATCAATAAACCAATCAACGGATGCCAAAGTGCTGCCTTAATAAGGATATACGTTGTTAACTATGTTGAGGTTTCGATCTCGTGATTATCGTTAAAGTTTGAGTTGGGTTAATACACTAACACGGATTACATTCTGTGAAATTCGGGGTTAGAATCAGAAGGCTTAAAACTATAAATTCACGGATAAAGTAGATGCTTAATTATCAGAAGACTCAGAACTATAAACGTATTGTTAATCAAGAGGCTTAGTATCAGAAGGCTTAGAGTCAGGAGGCCTGTTAAAGCAGAACTATATATTTGCAATGTGAGACATTCTCTTTTTTCTCACAACATTGTGAGATATTCTATTTTCTTCACATTATGTGATACCTAAATGTTTTCAAAACCCTAAATGTTTCGAGTTATATTTACAATGATAAGTTTTTGTATTCGTAAATTATTATCGGTATGTGGGGTTTTGTATACACTACTTGATAAGCTTTGCTATTGGACAATTGAGGGCCAGTAGTGATATGACTGCAGTAACACGGACTGCCGAGTGACAGGTACTGATTTGAGTAATTGAAAGATATAAACAAATGTAAAAACCTTTAATGTTGTAATTATAACATTGTGTCTTTTTATGTAAATGAATGATCTCACCAGTATTTCCTGCTGATAAAATGTTTTTAAACATGCTTCAATGAAAGTTGTGATACGACACCAAAAAGCTTAAAGGAGTGGCTTATTTTATCAATTAAATTAAGAAACGTTGTTTTATGTATTCTCCTATTAAAACTACCTTTGTAAAACATGGGTTTTATTCCCATTTGTTATAAGAAAATTCCGGTGTTTCTAAACTATTATATTTTTCCTGACTCACTGTCCTAAAAAAATTTCGCTGCAATATTTTCAAAATAACCACCGGTACCACTTGACTGTTCACGGCTCCCATCCGAGGTGTGGTCAGGGTTGTGACAATGGAGGTGGGGTGATGGTGGAGGTGGTGGTTGTTGGGCAGTGGTGGTGGAGGTGGGGTGATAGTAGAGGGAGTGGTTGTTAGGGATTGACATTTGAAACCTGCTTTTAAACAAAATATTAAACAATAAAATATTTAGAAGCGAAAAGACAAAAAAAACCCACTTAAGAATGTAAAATTTCAAAAGAAAAAAAACCTTCATTAAACAGTATTGTTTAACTCAGTTAGAAGTTTCGATGAAAATGACAAAAATATGCCAAAAGTGAAGAGCAATGTGGGACAAAAAAGTCGTTTTGGATGAAACTGGCAAACATGCCCAAACCTAAGGGACGATTTTAACAACTTACTCTAAATATATTTTTGTTGCATCATTTTCTGTACCTAACCTCGTGTAGTACATGAGTCTTTAAAATAATTTGGTAATACGGAAACATGAGTCTATAAAATAATTTAGCAAACATCTAATAATGATTATACCATTTAAAGGGATGCCAAAGGCCCAAAGTGTTTAGAGAGTTATAAACCATAGTAACAAGTTTAGGGTTTATATGACACGAATAAAACACAAGTTAAAACATTCATCCAACAGAATGTTTTAAAGTCCAAGGGTTGTCTCCTACATCCCTAAAAAGATGGAAAATACAAGATAACCCAAACAAAAGGCATCACTTAAAAGATACATGCAAAAGACTCAACGAACTAAAGTTGATGAGTTTCACATGTTTAAATGACAATGGACCCTTAATCATTTAATAAATTGTTTAATGAAAGCATGATGATCAAATCATTGCCTTGAAAAACAATGACGTATGTGCTGACATAGGCGCGTAACCAAACCATAACAATGTTGCTTCGTCACATCGCCAATCAAGGTAACGCATAGCAAGTAGGACACAACTGCACTCCCACAGGGCCACAACTGACCAGGAGCGGAGCTCAAATCACTAAACTTATGCGGACTTAATAGACCTAATGGATTTCATCCCCAACTACCATACCTCGTAACCAAGCATGAATTTCCTCCAATTTAAAAACAAAAGGGACCGTGAAAACTCACCTAGAGCGCTCTCGCGCAAAGCAAGCAACAAATAATACGTTCAAACATGAATCCCAACCTACATGTATCTTAGCCCATATATGACACTAGGCCTAAATATATGTCTAATTCGGAATTCGTTCATCAAACTCACTTTGACCAAAAGAAATGTTAATATTTTTAGTTGAACATTGACTTAACAACCCATTGGTAATTGATTATCCAAGTGTTCCCCACAAAACTAGGATTCCATCTCCAAAACATGTTCAACCAAACCAACTGTGTCTACACACGACCAAACCAGTTTATAAATACATATATTTTCTCCAAAAGTAGTATATATTTATATTAGGAAATACCATTTCGAAAACCGTTAACGTGGACACAAAAGTTATTATATTTATTTTAAAAATAAACATTTACTTTTCGAAACACAGTAAATATCTGGAAAATAATATAGTTTATATTATCCAGACCGTTCATCGACATGAACATTATCATACTTGCAAGTACGCATACACATAGGAGCACATTTCCATCAAATACATACCATGCACACATCATATATTTTACACATAACATATTTATCAACTTTGCCTTAATATATATAGATGTACATATACATATCATCACCTTTTCCACCTACCATGAAATTAATATATACACACAAGCCATGCAAGCCATATTCAAAATGCCATTTTTTTAGCAAGTGTAAATATATTTATTTACTTGTTGTCATGTACCACTTGTTTGACAACTTCTATAGTGAACATTAAAACGAACAACTAGTCGTTTTCCCTGGAAATATATCCCCTTAATTATATATATATATATATATATATATATATATATATATATATATATATATATATATATATAATATATATATATATATATATATATATATATATATGATAATGTTTGAAATTCTATATTTTCTATGAAAAATACTTCCAAGTGTAATTATATAATAATCTCATGAATATTCCATTTTACATAAAATAATAGTTTTATATCAAATATATGTTTGAAATCCTAAGTTTATCCAAAACAACATTTTCATCAAAATTTAACAACTCTTGTCTTTATACATTAAAAATGCTAACAAATCCATGATGATCATCCCTTGATCATCACAACACATAATCAACACATTTGATGATTCTTGCACTCAAAACCCACTTTAATTTACTAAAATGAATATGTTCTAAATGCTAAAATCATGCAAACCATGTAGTTAACATATTCCAAGTTTAACCATCCACAAACCTATACTTATGTTCTATATCATAAACAAGCACCAATAATCCTATAAACATCATCCCAAAATTTGGCCATATATACATATGTAACATGCATTTTTAATCTAAGACCTCTTTTGGACATCATCATAATCTTAAACACCATCATTTAACACATTATCATCTAAGCATAATATCACTCATTTTAGACAACATATGGACTACCCAATATCATCAACACCCCACGGCTACACCGTTGCATACCCAAAACCCATTTTAGTCCAAAAACACTATCATATCATGCTCATCATTTTACCAAGAATCAACATACAAAAATCATCATCTACACATTTTTATCTCACGATAATCCAATCACAAGATCATAAATCACCAACACTATTTACATGACTCAAAATCCATCATCCAAATATATTATGATTTCTATTTCAAGCCCTAGATTAGTTCATATTGATAAGATTCTAAAACCACTTTATTTGGTGAAACAAGACTTGCACAAATTAGACTTCTAAACATAGTAATAAGACGAGGAATTCTTTACCACTAGTTCAAGACTAGAGATGATAAAGTTCCAAATGTGTGCAAGAAGAGAGTGTTTTGAGGCTCCAATATTTCCTCTTAAATCTACAAACTATCACTAATCTAGCCTTGAATTTGATGAGATTTGGATTGAAAGAAAAGCGTTTGGGGAGGGTATATTTGGTCGTAGGTTTTGGGAGGGAATGAGATAGTGATAGTGTTGTTCTTTTGGTTAATTGAAATGAGCATTAGTTGTAATTGGGCATGTGGCTAATCCTAGTCCACATAACATCTTCCAAGGATGACAACTAAGGGGGCCTTGTCACCACAATTGTGTGGTGAATATGGCTCCTTGGAGCCGTAAGAATTGGAGGGAAATGGGGGGTTTGGGTTGGGTGATGTGTAATGTATACTTGGTTTGTTAGTTTTGCCCGTAGATACCCTACATCTCAGGACTTATTAATTTAGGTAACATGCACCATGTGTTTTATGTTGTAAAAAATAAATTTAGTCAACCAAAAGTATAAAATACTAGTAATATGTAGCTGGGTGAGTTGTAATAGTAGAAGATGCCTAATAAATAGCAAAACGACAAACATGAGAAAAAAACAGCAAATACTACAATTTAGTCTTTATATCGTTTTTTTCTATTTTCACACCTAACAATTAATAATTCCATTACTTAGTGTTTTCAGACATATTGGAACAATTTCACTTACAGTGTACCGTATAGTCACGAATGTCCGTGTTGACACTTTTACTGCCACACGATAAATTTAAATTTAATGGATAGCAAATGCAATTGCATACATTTACCCGGACCTTGCTTGACTTTGGACTCAATTACTAAGTAATTAAGTCAAATATACACAATAATAATGTATAAATAGTAATTAGGTTGTACAAATTGATTTGGAAAATTGTCGGTTGTCAGAGGTCACACAAGATTATATAAGAAATTGGTTCACACCTGATTATAACAAAGTTTTAAAATCATTTTTTGTAACGTCTAGTATTTTCGTATTTCTATTATAGACACTTTATATTCGTATTCAATTTTCGAGGCGTTAATCGTAATAAAATTCGTATTTTATACATATTTATTATTCGCGCAACAAATCGTTTAAATACGTACTTATACGCAAACCGATACTTTTCGGGTTGTAATTACACGATAACGAACTGACACCGGACGAATTACCAACAACACTGAAATATTATGATAAATCTAGCTTCGTAATTTAATTTTAATATTTGTAGTTGAAACCGGATCGAAAAACGGACTAGAAACAACAAACGACGCGTTTAGGCGATTTTGACGAAACCGACGAACAAATGCGCAAATATCGACTACTGACACTAACTTTTCGTACTTTTGACCCTAAACTAATGTTATTCGGAAATTTATGAAGCTCGGGTGCATTAACAAGCTCCAGAAACGAGAGTGGACCGCGAACAGGCTTTAGGTCCAACCCTGTCAAACCCTAGGCCTATATATTCATCTCTTTCTAACAAAACCCTAGCCCCCCTCATTTTTCACTCACCTCTCCCCTGCCCTTCTCTCTCACACCTCCGGTCACCGGAGTAAGTTCGGCCGACCCCCGATCATCCTCCGGCGGGCGCGCACACCCCCTTTCTTCTCCGGCCACACCTACAGACGCACACCCCCCAAACCCTCCTTCCTCGTAACACCTCACACGCACCCTCTTGTCCTCTCTCTCCTCGACACAGTCACCGGAGAAGCTCCGGTCATCGTCTCAGTACCACACCCGCCTTAAAACTCCCCTCACCCTCTTTCTCGACGGATTTCGGCGCCCCCTATCTTCTCCAGCGGCTCAGGTTCAGCGGCGGCGGTAGAAGGGTTGTTTGGCTTGAGTTATGTTCGTTCGATTCAGGTATGTGGTTCGATTCAGGACGAGTTTTGCTCGAGTTTGGGTTTGTTTGGAGCCGGAGATGACGATGGTGAAGACGCGGGGACGATGATGAGGTTACGGGACGGTGGTGGTGTTCCGGCAGCAGCGCCGCTCACGGCGGCGGTGGTTCAGTCAGATTTTGAGTTTTCTTTTTTGGGTTCGGGTCTTATTTGTGCTCGGCATCGGTTCCGGTTCCGCTCGGTTCTGGTTCATGGCAGTGGTGGTAGTCTGGTCAAACAGTCAACAAGAGTCTACTCAGTCAAACTTAGTTCAGATTCGGTGTTCGGGTTCGGTCAAACCCCATCAACTGTGGTCCATGTATGGACACGCAAGGCTCAGTAAAATAACAACGTGATTACGTTCATATTGTTTTAAACAATTATTATATTTTTTTCTCTTTTTACGCGAACCGTTACATTAGTGTTTATCTACGTTTTGACATTTGACGACAATTTTATAAGTATTGTTATTGAATAGTTGGGCCTTGAAAATATATTGATATTTCGTTATTTATTTCGTTTTGATTAGTAAACAATGACTTTACAAAAGTTATGTGTATATTGTGTTGATTAACGGTTGAGTTTTAAACATTTTATCAACAATTTGTGTTGTCGGGATCTTCCAAAAACGGAGGAGACTCTGTCCGTTTTTCGTAAAAATCCGCGAAACGATATGTGTTTAATCATAAATCGAAACCTATCGGATTCATTCAGTTTCATAAAAACAAACATAATGTATAATTATTTTAATAACACTTTCGTTTGCCCATGTGAGGTGACCTCGGTGTCCCATCATTCAACCTTCAACACTTCACGGAATTCCAAAGGAAGCTTCGCAAAACAGTGAGCATACTCGACCCGTTTTACGCGTTAACGCATTTTTGGGTGCAACATGTATACAAAATCCACGTTACACATTTGAATATAATCAAACACTCAAACCATCGGACACGTTGCTTAGGTTGTTTATGCTTGTTAGTTCCAACTTGTATTCCCATGATATCGTTATGCTTAGGTTGTTTATGGATGCTAGTTTAAAAATTGTAATTACATACTATTTGCTTTGCTTAAATTGTTCACGTATGCTCGTTCCAATTTGAATATAAAATGCCATGTGGATTTAAGACAAACATTTATACTTAAACTTATATTCAAACTTGTATGCTTGCTAGTGCTTATGTACTGATCCATGCTTTTATTACATGTTGCAGGATTATGACAGGTGAATCTAGTAGGATTGCCTAGAAACGCATTTAAACATTAATGTTCGATGTATTGCAATTTACTTTCAATCCTGTTGTATTCTGTTTCCAATACTTGTATTAAACCGACATTAATGAAATGAACTTTTAAATTCTTTTATACTTGTCGTCATGCAAATTTGTTATATTCTAGCTCAAACAATGTAAAAAGTAATTAATAAATACTTGACACAAATAGCGTTATGAAGCCTCTTGCAATCTAGTTTTCGTCTCATCCTGTTGTTTTCGCCGTCGGTTGGGGTGTGACAGATTGGTATCGGAGCCATAACTATAGGGAATTAGATAGAATTGCCATGTTCGACCTAGTCTATAGTTTAAGTACCAAACTTTGACCATTCTTGATTCTCGCTAAAATGTTAATTCTTCCTACTTTGCTTCTACCTCTTCTTTTGTCTTAAATATACAAAGTGTTTTTCCTAAGACACCATACACAATACATATTTGAAGACACTCTTATTCCACAATCAAATTGACTCATCAAATTAGGAGTGATTCCCGCCTTGGTGACGAATTTCAGTCCACCTTACATGATATTTTGCACAAATTTCACCATCAAGTCAGGAGTGATATCCATATCTTGATGGGAATTTTCATTTCATAATCTAGTGGATCATTATTGACGACTCGAGATTACATCTTGTCTCGTTCAATAAACCACATTTTGGGGGACGAAATTGTCAAGCTAGGATTGATATCCACACCTTGATGAGTGGTTCCACTCTTCGATTTTCAATCTCGCCAAAGTTTCGTATTTTCTATCAAATTAGAGACATGTATTAACTGGAAGGGTAAAATATCATTAATCGCCTGGCGATGAGAGTATTGTACCTATTAGGCAAAACCATGTCTCTCCAATTCTAAAGCACTTACGATTTACTTTGGAATAGTCGAAGTTTCTTAACCCGAAACACTCCAACATCTTATTAAGCTCTTTTACGTTATCTTAAATTTTATGCAATATAATACTTATCCCATCGTTCATTTCAAAATCAACGTTATACTAGAACCGACTTTATACACAACAAACGGCTCATTTTTTCCTAAAATTTAAAATCTATTACACAACAATTCCATACATGCATACTAATACATTATACTTGATTTGGGATTACCTAGAACATTCTTATGTGATAAACTTTTCATTAACTTTGATCAAAGCCACAACTTAACATGTATAGTGCTTGTGTAGCGCTATAGGAGTAGCGCCCATCCGTATTCTTGAGGTCATGTTAAGACATTTTGCGGTACACGATGGATTGACAATTAGTCATTAACTTTGATCAAAGCCACAACTTAACATGTATAGTGCTTGTGTAGTGCTATAAGAGTAGTGCCCACCCGTATTCTTGAGGTCATGTTAAGACATTTTGCGGTACACGATGGATTGACCGGTTTATTCACATGCCAGTAATGTGTTAATCTTGTTAACTAAGTATGTCATATGGTTTGTTCAAAGATTCGCTCATACTCATACTCATACTCATACTCTATACTCTTTCATACTTAAATACAATTATGCATGCATACTTAAAATTCTATACGTTATCATTCTCACACGTAATACGTTAATAAACCCTGACCCGTACACTACTAGTACAAACTATGCGGATCATGCATAGACCAAAATAATCACGGATGCATACATGATTATATTGGTAGGCGCATGAAAACCAATGTAGGTTCTATTGTGTATCATAACACGGAACGTAACATGACATAGATTTGCGAAACAGACATAACGTGATATGAACATGGTGGATACGCCGTTGGTACTTCCTATATATAAGTGTTCCTACCATGTTACTAACTTTCGTGAAAACGTGCCATGAGAAATTCGGTGTTCCCCTGCTATATCTAATACAACTTTGATCACTCACAACCTATTTCTCGGTTATACCCAAACACACTTCAAGAGTGCCATCTTTCCCCAAGGTCTTCCTCCTGAATAAATTTCGGGACGAAATTTCCTAAAGTAGGGGAGACTGTAACGCCTCATATTTTCGTATTTCTATTATAGACACTTCATATTCGTATTATATTTTCGAGGCATTATTCGTAATAAAATTTGTATTCTATACATACTTATTATTCACGCAACAAATCGTTTAAATACGTACTTATACGCAAACCGATACTTTTCGGGTTGTAATTACGCGATAACAAACTGACACCGGATGAATTACCAACAACACTGAAATATTATGATAAATATAGCTTCGTAATTTAATTTTAATATTCATAGTCGAAATCAGATCGAAAATCGGACTAGAAACAACAAACGACGCGTTTACGCGATTTTGACGAAACCGACGAACAATGCGCAAATATCGACTACTGACACTAACTTTTCGTACTTTTGACCCTAAAATAATGTTATTCGGCAATTTACGAAGCTCGGGTCCGTTAACGGGCTCCAGAAACGAGAGTGGTCCGCGAACGGGCTTTAAACCCAACCCAGTAAAACCCTAGGCCTATATATTCATCTCTTTCTAACAAAACCCTATCCCCCTCATTTTTCACTCACCTCTCCCCTGCCCTTCTCTCTCACACCTCTGGTCACTGGAGTAAGTCTGGCCGACTCCCGGTCATCCTCCGGCAGGCGCGCACACCCCCTTCTTCTCCGGCCACATCTATAGACGCACAACCCCCCAAACCCTCCTTCCTCGTAACACCTCACACACACCCTCTTGTCCTCTCTCTCCTCGACACAGTCATCGGAGAAGCTTCGGTCATCGTCTCAGTACCACACCCGCCTTAAAACCCCTTGCTCACCCCCTCTCGGCGGATTCCGGCGACCCCTTTCTTCTCCAGCGGCTCAGGTTCAGCGGCGGCGGTAGAGGGGTTGTTTAGCTTGAGTTATGTTCCGTTCGATTCAGGTATGTGGTTCGGTTCAGGACGAGTTTTGCTCGAGTTTGAGTTTGTTTGGAGCCGGAGATGAAGATGGTGAAAACGTGGGGACGATGATGAGGTTACGAGACGGTGGTGGTGTTCCGGCAGCAGCAGCGCCGCTCATGGCGGCGACGATTTGGTCGGATTTTGAGTTTTCTTTTTTGGGTTCAGGTCTTATTTGTGCTCGGCATCGGTTCAGGTTTCGGTTCCGCTCGGTTCGGGTTCACGGCATTGGTGGTAGTCTGGTCAAACAGTCAAACTCTGTTCAGATTCGGTGTTCGGGTTCGGTCAAACCCGGTCAACTATGGTCCACGGATCGACGTGCAAGGCTCGGTAAAATAACAACGTGATTACATTCATAATGTTTTAAACAATTATTATATTTTTTCTTTTTTTACGCGAACCGAAACTTGAAGCGTTACATTAGTGTTTATCTACGTTTTGACATTTGACGACAATTGTATAAGTATTGTTATTGAATAGTTGGGCCTTGAAAATATATTGATATTTCGTTATTTGTTTCGTTTTGATTAGTAAACAACGACTTTACAAAAGTTATGCGTATATTGTGTTGATTAACGGTTAAGTTTTAATCATTATATCGACAACTTGTGTTGTCGGGATCGTCTAAAAACAGATGAGACTCTGTCCGTTTTTCGTAAAAATCTGCCAAACGATATGTGTTTAATCATAAATCGAAACCTATCGGATTTATTCAGTTTCATAAAAATAAACATAATGTATAATTATTTTAATAACACTTTCGTTTGCCCATGTGAGGTGGTCTCGGTGTCCCATCATTCAACCTTAAACACTTCGCGGAATTCCAAAGGAAGCTTCGCAAAACAGTGAGCATACTCGACCCGTTTTACGCGTTAACGCATTTTTGGGTGCAACATGTATACAAAATCCGCGTTACGCATTTGAATATAATCAAACACTCAAACCATCGGACACGTTCATTGTTATTGCTTAGGTTGTTTATGCTTGTTAGTTCCAACTTGTATTCCCATGATATCGTTATGCTTAGGTTGTTTATGGATGCTAGTTTAAAAATTGTAATTACATACTATTTGCTTTGCTTAAATTGTTCACGTATGCTCGTTCCAATTTGAATATAAAATGCCATGTGGATTTAAGACAAACATTTAAACTGAAACTTATATTCAAACTTGTATGCTTGCTAGTGCTTATGTACTGATCCATGCTTTTATTACATGTTGCAGGATTATGACAGGTGAATCTAGTAGGATTGCTTAGAAACGCATTTAAACATTAATGTTCGTTGTATTGCAATTTACTTTCAATCCTATTGTATTCTGTTTCCAATACTTGTATTAAACCGACATTAATGAAATGAACTTTTAAATTCTTTTATACTTGTCGTCATGCAAATTTGTTATATTCTAGCTCAAACAATGTAAAAAGTAATTAATAAATACTTGACACAAATAGCTTTATGAAGCCTCTTGCAATATAGTTTTCATCTCATCCCGTTGTTTCCCCTATCTATTGGGGGTGTGACATTATTATCACAATTTCTTATGACTTTTAAGGTAGAAATTTATATATTTGTATTTGAGAATACATAAACGACATGAAATTGATATAGTTAGTTGTCACACCCTAATGGATGGCGGAAACATCAGGGCGGGATGAACGAGATTGCTCGAGACTTCATAACGCTAAAGTGTGACAAGTATTTAATATAACAAAATTTAATTTCATTGATTTAGTGAACAAGTACAACAACTTGAAACAAAGTACAACATACAGATAATACAACAAACTAGTCTAGAATTCAAAGTACAACATAAGTCTAAGATTAAAATGGGTTTCTAGTCATCCTACTAGATTCCATGCATCGTCCTCATCAACATCAACCTGCAATACATGTTAAAGTATAGTTCAACACACAAGGCATTGGCAAGCATACAAGTTTTAAGTAAATAGCATAATAAGTAAGTTTACACAATTCTCATGCATCAATATCCAAACTCGAGGCTAACATACATAAAACAAGCATGCAATATACAAGTCAACCCAAGGCAAGCATAATCTTTTCATAGCATGAAAGGACCAGATGTGTATAACTTAACATGATCCCAAGTTTAGTAGGCGATGCGTTACTCCTATAGCGCTAGACATGTTAAGGGTGGCTTGATCGAAGTTAATGAATAAGTATAAGCATTTCAAGTATGAGCATGTGTGAATTCAAGTTTAACGCATAGAGCATGTATAGAGAATGTTTGTGATTTTAAGTTTAAGTATATTTGTGTGATTTGAATAATGTACATGTATTGCACCCAAAGTGATAAAGCGTAAAAATGGGGTCGAGTATTCTCACAGTTTTGCAAAGCTTCCTAAGAAAATCTGTGAGACAAGTTTGTAGTTGGAGCATGAAGTTACCCTACACGAGGGGAATGGAGTGTATGAGTATTCTGAGTTGGGAACAGATTCGGATTTGAAATCAGAAAGTTCGGAAGAGTAAACGTAAGAAAATATGAAGTCGTGCTAGGCGATTGTTTCACTTCGTGCGAAGTGGACTCACTTCGTATGAAGTGGGCTTGTTCACTTCGTGCGAAGTGACTATTCACTTCGTACGAAGCTACTGTTTAACGTTTAGCTCATTTCAGCACCCGTTCTGACATTGAATTCTGTGAACGAGGGGTCTCGTAACGAGAAAGAAAGTAATTATAGGTATATATTTTTTTTGTCCTTCAAGTTTGTCATAGAAGTCAAGCATGGGGGTGCGAACACCTCATTATATGATTCACCAAAGCACAAGGTTGAAACAACCCGGTTGGTCATGAATAAAAGAAATAGAGATTTAGAAATTTCCTAAGTGACCAAATAAGCTACGACCTAGGTGAGCCATTCCCGACATGGAAAGAGTTAACTAAGTGTTGAAGGCTAGAAGGGGTTGTGTTACTTTGGTACTAGTAACTCACTCGAGGACATACAATGGGCAAGTGAGGTGGTGAAAGTAATTCGGAAGCCAAGTCCTATAACGTTTGCACTACAACTAACACAAACTTAATCATATGGAGGATGATAAGCTTGGTGTATTTGACACTTGAACATGTATGTATGAAAGAAATAAAAGGATAGAAGATTTAAGTAGGAAAATAAGTAAAGTAGTGAGTTTGAATTCACTTAGAAGGCTTGAAAACCTTCTGATACGAATCTGATGTGAGTAGAAGAGAACAACAGCTTGAGAGTGATTTTCGGAGTGAGCAAAGGGTTTAGGAGTGGTATGGAGCGTCATTTTATAGGCAGCGGGTTCACTTCGCACAAGGTGAGTTCACTTTGTGCGAGGCGAGGTCACATCGTGCGAGGTAAGCACACTTCGTGTGACATGAGCTCACTTTGTGTGAAGTGAGTTAGTTTGGGTTCGTTTTCGCGTATATTAGCCGGATTCAAGTATATTAAGCATGAATGAGCGCGGTATAAGTATAACGTACATAAAAATAAGTATTTGAGCATTCAAGTATGAGTTTCTTGCATGTAATCACGTATTTAATGTGTACAAAGTGTGGATCAAATGTATAAAAACGTGTAAGTATTGAATAAGGTTTCCATTATGATCTAAAACTCGGATTACAAGGATTGAAATTAAAGATACAAAGTGCGATACAAGTTTCCAAATATAGAAATACGATTACACTTTCTAAATAAGGAAAGTCCAGAAATGCAGAGCGTTACAGTCTCCCTTCCTTTAGGAAATTTCATCCCGAAATTTATTCAAGAGGTAAACTCAACGAAGAGATGCGGATGCTTTGTCTTCATTTCACTTTCGAGTTCCCAAGTGAACTCAGCCCCACGTTTACCTTCCCATCGAACTTTGACTATGGGAAAGGGAATGTGCCTGCGCCTTAGTTGCTTGGTTCCTCGGTCCATGATTTCGACCGATTTTTCCACGAAATGCAAGGAGTCGTTGATTTGAAGGTCATCAAGTGGAACTTGAAGTCCTTCTTCAGCTAGGCACTTCTTGAGATTTGAAACATGTAACGTTGGATGAACATTGTTGAGTTGTTGAGGTAGGTCCAGTCGATATGCTACCTTTCCAATCCTTTCGAGGATATTGAAAGGACCCACGAAGCGAGGAGCAAGTTTGCCTTTCTTACCAAATCGAACTATGCCCTTCCAAGGGGATACCTTGAGAAGTAAATGGTCACCGATGTTGAATTCCAAAGGTTTGCATCTCTTGTCCGCGTAACTCTTTTGTCGACTTCTAGCCTTAAGCAGATTATCACGTGTTTGCAAGATCTTGTCCGTCATCTCTTGTATGAGTTCAGGACCAGTGATTTGAGCTTCTCCGATCTCATGCCAACAAACCGTAGATCGGCATTTCTGACCATACAAAGGTTTAAATGGTGTCATTTGAATACTAGCATGATAAATGTTGTTGTACGAGAATTCTACCAAAGGTAAGTGTGAATCCCAGTTGCCACCAAAATCAATTACGCAGGAACGGAGCATATCCTCTAGTGTTTGGATAGTACACTCAGTTTTACCATTGGATTGAGGATGAAAAGTGATACTAAGGTTGAGGTGAGTACCAAGGGCTTTTTGGAAAGTTTTTCAGAGACACGAGGTGAAACGACCATCTCGGTCAGAAATGATGTCAATGGGGATACCATGACGTGAATGACTTCATCAGTGTAGACTCGGGCCAATTTATCGACTTTATAATCTTCACGAATCTGGAGGAAGTGAACGGATTTTGTCAAACGGTCAATGATGACCCAGATACTATCATGACCAGAAGAAGTACGAGGAAGTTTCGTAATGAAGTCCATAGCTATACTCTCCCATTTCTAGACAAGAATTTCTGGTTGTTCGAGTAAGCCAGAGGGACGTTGATGTTCGGCTTTCACTTTGGAACAAGTGAGACATTTGGAGACATAGATAGCTATATCCTTCTTCATGCCAGGCCACCAATAAGACATACGCAGGTCTTGGTACATCTTGTTGGCGCCAGGGTGAATGGAATATCGGGATTTGTGAGCTTCTTTCATTAAGCAGTCAAGAAGGTTATCACGATTTGGAATCCAGACGCGATTGAGATAGTACAATATACCATCTGATTTAGACACGAGTTGATCTTCAGCACCACACTTTATCTCATTGTACAAGTTGCCCTCGTTAATGGATGAGTGTTGAGCTTCACGAATCCGATCTTGAAGATTTCTAAGGATTTGGTAACAATGAATACTCTTCGCATGGGTCTTTCGACTAAGTGCATCCGCCACAACATTCGCTTTACCAGGGTGGTAGTGAATCTCGCAGTCGTAGTTATTTAACAACTCTACCTAGCGACGTTGACGCACATTGGGTTCCATTTGATAGAAGATTTGCTAAAGGCTCTTATGGTCGGTGAAGACCACACACTTGGTACCATATAGGTAGTGTCGCCATATCTTCAATGCAAAAACAACTGCACCGAGTTCAAGGTCGTGAGTAGTGTAGTTCTTTTCATGGATTTTGAGTTGTCTCGACGCGTAAGCGATAACCTTGTCCCGTTGCGTAAGTACGCAACCAAGACCTTGGTTTGAAGCATCGTAATACATTACGAAATAGTCGTTGCCATCGGGAAGAGCTAGAATAGGAGCGTTGCAAAGCATGTCCTTGAGAGTTTGAAAAGACTCCTCTTGTTTAGGACCCCAAACAAAAGGTTTATCTTTTTGAGTCAAATAAGTGAGGGGGACAATGATTTTGGAAAAGTTAGAAATGAATCGGTGATAGTAACCCACCAATCCAAGGAATGAACGAATTTCAAACGGAGATTTAGGTGCGATCCAATTCTTGACGGCTTCGATTTTCGCGGGATCGACGTGAATACCAAGTTCTTTGAGACGTGGCCAAGGAATTGAACCTTTTTTGCCAAAATTTACACTTGGAGAATTTGGCGTAAAGTCGTTCAGTACGCAAAAGCTGGAGGATAAGACGCAAGTGTCGTTCGTGTTCTTCTTGTGTTTTGGAGTATATGAAATATCATCGACGAAGACAATGACAAAACGGTCGAGATAGGGTTTACACACGCAGTTCATCAAATCCATGAAAATTGTAGGTGCATTGGTCAGACCAAAAGGCATGACTACGAATTCGTAGTGTCAATATCGTGTACGGAAAGCAGTTTTTGGTACATCTTCTTCGAGGACTCGAAGTTGATGATAATCAGAACGGAGATAAATCTTGGAAAAAACACGTTGCGCCTTGGAGTTGATCGAAGAGGTCGTTGATGCGAGGAAGAGGATATCGGTTCTTGATTGTAACCTTATTGAGCTCACGATAGTCAATGCACATCCGAAGGGATCCATCTTTCTTTTTGACGAACAAGACGAGAGCGCCCCAAGGAGAAGTATTAGGGCGTATAAAGCCTTTATCAAGAAGCTCTTGAATTTGGCTAGATAGCTTTTGCATTTCCGAGGGTGCTAAACAATATGGGAATTTAGCGACAAGCACTAAATCGATACGAAAATCAATAGAACGAGGAAGAGGACCAGGAAGATCCTCAGGGAAAACGTCAGGAAAGTTACAAACGACCGGAACATCACTTATGTTTGGACCCTTGTCTTTCCTTTTCATAATGTGAGCAAGAAAGGCGAAAGAACTCTTACGTAAGTACTTATTTGCTTGGGTACACGACATAAGCTTGAGACCTTTAGAAGGTTTCTCGCCATAGACGTGTAGAGAATCAGCATTAGGAAGGGGAAGACGAATAAACTTCTCAGAGCAAACGACTTCAGCACGAACTCGCCTAAGCCAATCCATGCCTACTATGAGGTCAAAGCTACCCAATTGCATGGGTACGAGGTCGACTGAGAACGTATGATCGTTAAGATTCAAGGAACACTTAGAAAGGACATGTCACACCTCAACCGATGGCGGAAACATCGGGGCGTGGCACTAGCCGAATCAGATTGATCAAGAGATTCCATAACAATTATTTAAGAGACAATATTCAACGTCCAACATCCCATACTATCAAACTCATACAATCCTCAAACAATCATTACATAATTAAACAGTCTCTTAAACATAACATCCAATTCGATCTTCCCTATATTTATTACATGATTTCTAAAGGCAATAAAACTAAATGTAAGTGTCCAAAGCAATATCCTCAACCTGCCACATATGTTAAAATAAATGTCAATACAATTAAGTAAAGGTGAACATACAGGTTTGCGTACATAATAGATATAAAAGCGCTTAGCATACACCGCATGACATACGTAAGAGTTGTGAACTATGTAACTACTCAGATTCAAGTAAACCAACAAACCGCGATTGATCGAGGCATGCAAACAAGTGTTCACATCCTAAAGAGAAAAATAAATGAGAAAAGAAAATGCGAGCCTTAACAACCCCGGGCCTCCGGAGGCAGGTCAACCTCTAGTATACTATCATGTAAAGGGTGGCGTACAAGCAATCAAGTAATACATACAATTCAGCAGATTTCACGTATAGTCATGTATAGCAGATAGCGAATAAGCGTTTGAATTGTGTGATGTGATTTGATATAAGAAACATATGTGACGCCCAAAAGTGCGTTTAAGCGTAAAGGGGTTCGAGTATACTCACTGTCGGTGCGTTTTTGAGAAGGAGACGGGATCTGAGATGAGTTAGGGAGAGCGCCGGATCAGCTTGTAAGCGAACAGAAGTGCATCAGTCTTCCGAATTGTTGAAACAAATAACGGTTGAAGGAACAGCAGAAAAGTTTGGGCGAACTTGTACCTTGGGGTACAAGTTCGGGCGAACTTGTCTGGTTTCTGAGAAATTAGACAAGTTCGAGCGAACTTGCCCTGTTTGTTGAGAGATGATACAAGTTCGGGCGAACTTGTGTAAATCTGATGAAGAATTGATCAAGTTCGGGCGAACTTGGTCACCATTCTGGTGACAAGTTCGAGCGAACTTGATGCCTTCCGAGCGAACTTGACTGTTTTGGCATCCAAATCGTGCGTTTTCACGTCGTTTGCTGAGGAAATCGAGTGTCCATCCATCCAACCTTAGGATACTGAGCAAAACCAAGGCTGAAGAGGTCTTTTGGAGCGAGTTTTAGCCATTTTACAGAAACTCGGACTAATCCGGGCGAACTTGAAGGTTCGAACGGTTTAGACCAGTTTGTGCAAAGTGACGAATTCGTCCTTGTGCTTCTGGATCTGAGATCTAGCTTGACAACGCCTCGTTCCACTTCAAAGTGAACGAAACATACGTCGTTTAGTCTGAATATTGTGTAAAAATCGATGTTTAAAAGGTTTTACTTAGATCTAGACATAGATCTAAGTGAAAAACAGAAGTTTTGCATAAAAAATGAAGATTTTTGTAAACAGAGAAGTTTTGATGAAATCGAAGGTAAAACCTTGTGCAAAATCATTGTAAAACGTTGTTGTAGCTTGAAAACGGGTTAATTCTTACTTAGAAAACAAAGGGTTTCGGTTTTGGGGAGCTCCGGGAGAACTTGCAGCAAGTTCAAATGAGGAGAGGAGCTGAGTATTTATAGGTGAGGTGAAAAAGGTGGGCTGAAACATCAAGTTCGGGCGAACTTGCTTGTTTTCTGTATATATATGAGACAAGTACGGGCGTACTTGTTGAGTTTTGAGGAGATCAGATGGCCTAGACTAGTTCGGGCGAACTTGTGATGCACAAGTTCGGCCGAACTTGACCTAGTGGCCAAGTCTTGTTCGATTATTTCGCGTTAGGAGTTCGTTTGGCGATTTCGTTCATATTAGATAGTTATATCAAAGGTTTTAGCGATATTAAACCATAACATAAATAAACATAACACATATAAAACATAATTCACATAATTAACTGCGTTTTGCGATGCGATGGGATAAGTGATGCGATGACACAAGTGTTTATTAAACAATAACACACTCGGCTCGTATAGTAGCATAACTACTTGTGATTGCGTTGAATTAGCGATTAATAAGTGCTTAAATGCGATATAGGTGTCACAAAATATAATTCCATTAACATAACTTTCTCATAATCAAATCTCGGAATACAAGAGGTAGATACAAACGGAATACACGGAAATAAATAACAACGGAAATTTGGAGTTGTTACAGTCTCCCCTACTTTAGGAAATTTCGTCCCGAAATTTTAAGTAGTGGCCGTAACAAAGAGATGCAGATATTTAGCCTTCATGTCACTTTCCAATTCCCAAGTGAACTCGGCACCGCGTTTGCCTTCTCATCGGACTTTCACGATAGGGATGCGAGAGCGCCGCAATTTCTTGGTTTCTCGGTCCATAATTTCGACTGGTTTTTCCACAAAGTGAAGAGTTTCGTTTATTTCCAAGTCCTCGAGAGGGACGTGGAGATTTTCTTCAGCTAGGCATTTCTTGAGGTTCGACACGTGGAAAGTCGGATGTACGTTGTCAAGTTCTGCCGGTAGTTCGAGGCGATAGGCCACCTTGCCGATTCTTTCCAGAATCTTAAAGGGACCTACGTATCGTGGCGCTAGCTTTCCTTTCTTCCCGAAGCGGATCACTCCTTTCCAAGGTGCAACATTTAAGAGAACATGATCTCCCACTTCGAACTGTAGGGGCTTGCGACGTTTATCAGCATAACTCTTTTGACGACTCCGAGCTTTCAAGAGATTGTCTCTAATTTGGAGGATCTTGTCTATCGTTTCTTGAATTAGCTCAGGACCGGTGATTTGTGCTTCGTCGATCTCGTGCCATGCAATAGGCGATCGACATTTCCTTCCATACAGTGCCTCAAAAGGAGCCATTTGAATGCTGGTGTGATAACTATTATTGTACGAGAATTCAATTAAAGGTAAATGCGTATCCCAATTACTACCAAAATCTATGATGCACTCATGAAGCATGTCTTCGAGGGTGCGGATGTGCGCCCAGTCTGACCGTCGGTTTGAGGGTGAAAAGCGGTACTTAGATTAAGCGTAGTACCAAGAGCGGATTGAAAAGACGTGAGGTAAAGTGACTGTCGCGGTCAGAGATGATGTCACGAGGCGTCCCGTGTCGACATATGACTTCGTCGGTATAGATTCGTGCTTATCGTTCTACCTTAAAGTCTTCTCGTATGGCAATAAAGTGCGCGGATTTAGTAAGACGATCAACGATAACCCAAATGCTATCGTGACCAGAGGAGGTGCGAGGGAGTTTTGTAACGAAGTCCATAGCTATGCTCTCCCACTTCCACATCGGGATTTCGGGTTGTTCGAGCAAGCCGGCGGGCCTTTGATGTTCGGCTTTAACATGGTTAAGTACTTTGAGACGTAAACGGCAATATCCTTTTTCATGCTCGGCCACCAGTACTTAGGACGAAGGTCCTGGTACATCTTGTCGGCTCCGGGATGGATGGAGTATCGAGATTTATGAGCTTCGGTAATTAACAATGCACGAAGATTATCACGGCTGGGAATCCAAATACGATCGAGGTAATAGTAAATGCCATTGGGTTTAACAACGAGCTGAGTTTCGGCACCACATTTCATTTCTTCCTCCAGGGTATTCTCATTAAAACAAGCGAATTGGGCGGAGCGAATCATGGTGTCGAGATCATTCAAAGCTTGAGAGTCACGAACACTATACACATAGCTTCGTCGACTGAGAGCATCGGCTACGACGTTTGCTTTGCCAGGATGTTAGCGTATCTCGCAATCGTAATCGTTGAGAAGTTCAACCCATCTGCGTTGGCGCATATTCAGTTCTTTTGATTGAAGATATGTTGTAAGCTCTTATGGTCGATGAAGACCGTACACTTAGTACCGTAAAGGTAGTGTCACCATATCTTCAATGTAAAAACAACTGCACCGAGGTCGAGATCGTGGGTTGTGTAGTTTTTCTCGTGGATCTTGAGTCGTCGAGATGCATACACGATAACCTTGTCTCGTTGCATGAGAACACAACCAAGGCCAAGATTTGAGGCATCACAGTAAACAACGAAATCGTCGTTTTCGTCGGGTAAAGCGAGTACGAGAGCGTTGCATAGCATACGCTTGAGAGTTTGAAAGCTTTCTTCTTGTTTGGAATCCCGAATGAAAGGTTTGTCAATATGAGTTAAAGCAGTAAGCGGAACGACGATTTTCGAAAAGTCGGCGATGAATCGGTGGTAGTAACCCGCCAATCCAAGAAAGGAACGGATTTCAGATGCATTCTTCGGCGTAATCAACTCTTGATAGCTTCAATCTTTGCAGGGCCGACGTGAATTCCTTGACTATTAACGATGTGGCCGAGAAATTGGACTTCTTCGAGCCAGAATGGAGAACTTAGCATAAAGACGATTACCTTGGAGAAGTTCGAGGAGTAAACGGAGATGGCGCGTGTGTTCGTCTCTCGACTTCGAGTAGATAAGGATGCCATCGATAAACACAATGACGAAACAATCCAAGAAGGCCTTACACACACAGTTCATCAAATCCATGAAAACCGCGGGTGCATTTGTGAGACCGAAAGGCATGACCATGAATTCAAAATGGCTATAACGGGTACGAAAGGCGGTTTTCGGAATATCTTCTTCCAACACTCATAACTGATGATAACCGAAATGTAAATCAATCCTGGAAAAACAAGTAGCACCTTGAAGCTGATCAAATAAGTCGTCGATTCAGGGAAGAAGGTACCGGTTCTTTATCGTAAGCTTGTTAAGTTCACGATAATCGATGCACATTCGGAACATCCCATCTTTCTTTTTCACAAAAAGAACGGGTACGCCCCATGGTGAAGTGCTCGGGCGTATGAAGCCTTTATCAAGAAGCTCTTGAAGTTGGCTCGATAGCTCGTGCATTTCAGATGGTGCAAGGCGATAAGGAGCTTTAGCAACAGGAGTAGCACCGGGAATTAAATCGATACGGAATTCAACATCACGAGTAGGGGTAAACCGGGTAAATCATCGGGAAAAACTTTAGGAAATTCACAAACAACGGGTACATCTTTCCAGGTTTTCTTTTCTTTCTCCGGGTTCACGATGTTGCCTGCGCAAATGCTTGCTCGCTTGGGTACATGACATAAGCATCAGCTTCTTTGAGGGAGTCTCGCCATAGACATGCAGCTGATCACCGTTAGGGAGAGGGAATCGAATCATTTTATCAAAGCATACAACTTCAGCATGATTTTTCCGAAGAAAATCCATGCCTACTATGATCGAAGCTACCTAACTGCATAGGTATGAGATTGATCAAGAAGACGTGGTTGTTGAGATCGAGAGTACAATCACGTAGGACGGAGTTAATGGTAACGGTTCTTCCGGTGGCGACTTCCACATCGAAAGTCTTTGGGAGTTTAGTGCGTTTACAATTTAAAACCTTTTCGAATTCTAATGATACAAAACAATTATCGGCACCAATATCAAATAAACATGAAGCATAAATACCATTAACGAGGAACATACATTGACAACATTGTTGTCGTTCTGAGCCTGGAGATGATTGAGATTAAAAGGCTCTTCCACGCGCAGCCTGTGGTTACTGCTGCTGCGGCTGCGGTGGTAGCTGCTTTTGAGGCTGCTGCTGCTGCGGCTCTTGTTTGACAACTCGGTTTGGGCAGACGTTACTGAAGTGGTTTGGGTCCCCACAAGTGTAGCAAGCACGGGCCTTTGGGGCTGGCGCTTGCTGCTGATTAGCCTGAGGAGTGCAAGGTGGAGCTGGTAGAGCTGGTGCTGCTGGAGCTTGAGGAGCTGGCTGACGGGGGCCTGAACGGCAGCTGACGGTGAAGTGGCCATAAATGTTGCAATTGGTGCAGAAACGGCGATTGCCTCCAACCACATGATGATAAGTGCACTTCGAGCACAAAGGATGAGGGCCAGTATACGCAAGATTTGTCGGCGGTGTGTTTGGTGCGGCAGGCTGAAGTGGTTGATGGTTTTGCGGTGCGGTAAGTGCACAGTTCTTGATCGGGTTTTCTCTCTTGCGACTACGGCGACTGGACTTTGGCTCTCGACTGATCGGAGGGAGCTGCTGATTCGGTAATGGCCTGGTTTGCGACTTTGTTGTTCTTAAAGTAACCAGCTTGAACCCTTTTCTCGTTGATTTCTGCGGCTAGCTGGTAGGTTTCTTCAATGGTGACAAGGCGTGCTGCTTGAACAAAATCAGCGACGCAATCGGGTAAAGCACGCAGGTATTTCTTGATAGCTTTCTCGGTAGTGTCCAACTGACCGGGACAGATAATGCTCAACTGCTTGATACGAGCGGTTAGGCCAGCGTTGTCGGGACCGTCTTGTTTGATATCCCAGACCTCATTCTCCAGCTTTTGAACCTCATGTGGAGGACAGAACTCTTTCACCATGATTTCCTTGAGTTCCTCCCAAGTGAACCCGTAAGCTTCGTTGTTCCCGCGCTTGTTGCGCTCCGCTGTCCACCAATCGAGAGCCCTCGATTGGAACATGCCGGTGGCGTTGATAGTGTGCATAGCTTCGGGGCATCCACTCTGACGGAAGGTAACCTCGATAGAATCGAACCAGTGGAACATAGCACTCGACCCGTCCGTGCCGGTGAAGGTGAGTGGTCCACATGCTTTAAATTGCTTAAAGCTGAAAGAAGTCTTGGGCGTGTCGGCCTTTGAGTCCACGGAAGTGTTGCTGCTGACCGCGTGGATCTCGCTGACGATTTGCGGAATCACCTTAGCCATTTCCTTGGCTACAAGAGAGGCGATACGTTTGTTAGCACTGTTACGCTGGAAATTCCTCCTGGTGTGTGATCCCATAGAAGACATCTACATTAAAGGATTTGATTGGATGAGATTTGATTATGATAGGTTTATGTTCAAAAGTTGTTTATTATTATTATTATTATTATTATTATTATTATTATTATTATTATTATTATTATTATTATTATTATTATTATTATTATTATTATACAATTAAGGCATAAAACACATAGGCACGTATCCACATAAGCACGTAGGCACATAAGCACATAATCACATAGGCACATAATTACATATTTTGCACGTATTCATCTTCAAACTAAATTATGCATAGCGCGTAGAAGATGCGATATAATAGCGTAAATAGCGAGTAGAGCTGCGTATGAGACCATACGCGTAGGAGAGTTAAGCGTTTTAGTTTGGTTGGTGAATTAATTAGTATTTTAGAATATGAGAGCTGTGCGAGTTGTGCATATACCGATGGAGCGTAAAAGCGATGAATCGAG
This sequence comes from Scalesia atractyloides, assembly GCA_947069175.1. Classification (NCBI taxonomy): domain Eukaryota; kingdom Viridiplantae; phylum Streptophyta; class Magnoliopsida; order Asterales; family Asteraceae; genus Scalesia; species Scalesia atractyloides. The sequence continues at coordinate 23,233,876 of CAMTDV010000015.1, read as the reverse complement.
AAATCGATAAAGCGAGAAATCGAATAAGCGAAAATCTATAAATTTAAACACATAAGTAGTAAATAAACTTGATGATGCGTAAAACTGACGATTATAGGCTAAAATCAATTGGGAGCGTCCTGGGTTTTGAGACAACGACTACCCAAAGTGATTCGAAAATTCTATGAGTTCGGACACACGATTTGACCTAATAGACAAATGCTCTCGCCGTACAACGGTTAACGGCATTTATCATTCCAGTTACGTCGTGTTCCGAATCATCAAAGAAATCGAGACTTTGGTGAGATTGAAAATCGAGGAGCGGAACTAGTTATTAAGATGCGGGTTTCGCCCCGAACTTAACAACATCATTCCTAGTTGTGGTTGTGCTCACCGATCAAATCGAGAGTTCCACTAGATAGAAATGGAGATTTCGTCGAGGTTTGGATATCACTCCTAACTCAACGAAGGTATCTCGTGCGAGAGAATGCGTGGAGTGAATGATCTTATCGAGAGTTCTTGGTTTTCACACTTATTCTCGACTTGATCACTTGTTTTGTGTGATGCGAGCGTTCTTCACGTGTGTTGTGGTTGCTTTAGGAAAAGCAATGTTTAAAAGTTCAATTCCAAGGGTCGTGGTCAAGTTCGGGGGAACTTGGCATCAGCGTGATGTCAAGTTCGAGTGAACTTGCTCAATCCCAAGCGAACTTGTTTGATGTTGTAGAGGACTGACAAGCTCGGGCGAACTTGGTCAAGTCCGGGCGAACTTGATCAATTTCGAGCAAACTTGCCCTCAAGTTCGGGCGAACTTGTCTGTTCGTATCAGTTTTCGGAGTTTAATCGATGCATAACGGTCTGATTTGGTATCCTAACTATAGACTAGGTTAAACATGGCAGTTCTACCTAATTTTCCCTATAGTTATGGCTCTGATACCAATCTGTCACACCCCAACCGATGGCGGAAACATCGGGGCGTGGCACGAGGCGAATCAGATTGATCAAGAGATTCCATAACAATTATTTAACAGACAATATTCAATGTCCAACATCCCATACTATCAAACTCATACAATCCTCAAACAATCATTACATAATTAAACAATCTTAAACATAACATCCGATTCGATCTTCCCTAGATTTATTACATGATTTCTAAAGGCAATAAAACTAAATCTAAGCGTCCAAAGCAATATCCTCAACCTGCCACATATGTTAAAATAAACGTCAATACAATTAATTAAAGGTGAACATACAGGTTTGCGTACATAATAGATATAAAAGCATTTAGCATACATCGCATGACATACGTAAGAGTTGTGAACTATGTAACTACTCAGATTCAAGTAAACCAACAAACCGCGATTGATTGACGCATGCAAACAAGTGTTCACATCCTAAAGAGAAAAATAAATGAGAAAAGAAAATGCAAGCCTTAACAACCCCGGGCCTCCGGGTGGCGGGTCAACCTCTAGTATACTATCATGTTAAGGGTGGTGTACAAGCAATCAAGTAATACATACAATTCAGCAAATTTCACGTATAGTCATGTATAGCGGATAACGAATAAGCGTTTGAATTATGTGATCTGATTTGATATAGGAAACATATGTGACACCCAAAAGTGCGTTTAAGCGTAAAGGGGTTCGAGTATACTCACTGTCGGTGCGTTTTTGAGAAGGAGACGGGATCTGAGATGAGTTGGGGAGAGCGCCGGATCAGCCTGTAAGTGAACAGAAGTGCATCAGTCTTCCGAATTGCTGAAACGGTTAAAGGTTGAAAGAATAGCAGAAAAGTTCGGACGACCTTGTACCTTGGGGTACAAGTTCAGGCGAACTTGTACCTTGGCGTGCAAGTTCAGGCGAACTTGACTGATTAACTTACTTGAGGTACAAGTTCGGGCGAACTTTTCTGGTTTCCTGAGAAATTAGACAAGTGCGGGCGAACTTGTACCTCAAGTAAGTTAATCAGTCAAGTTCGCCTGAACTTGCCCTGTTTGTTGAGAGATGATACAAGTTTGGGTGAACTTGTTCTGATTCCTTGGAATCAGTACAAGTTCGGGCAAACTTGCGTAAATTTTTTGAAGAATTGATCAAGTTCGGGCGAACATGGTCACCATTCTGGTGACAAGTTCGAGCGAACTTGATGCCTTCCGAGCGAACTTGACTGTTTTGGCATACAAATCGTGCGTTTTCACGTCGTTTGCTGAGGAAATCGAATGTCCATCCCTCCAACCTTAGGCTACTCAGCAAAACCAAGGCTGAGGAGGTCTTTTGGAGTGAGTTTTAGCCATTTTACAGAAACTCGGACTAATCCAGGCGAACTTGAAGGTTCGAACGGTTTAGTCCAGTTTGTGCAAAGTGACGACTTTGTCCTTGCACTTCCGGATCTGAGATCTAGCTTGACAACGCCTCGTTCCACTTCAAAGTGAACGAAACATACGTCGTTTAGTCCGAATATGGTGTAAAAATCGATGTTTAAAAGGTTTTACTTAGATCTAGACATAGATCTAAGTGAAAAACAGAAGTTTTGCATAAAAAGATGAAGATTTTCGTAAACAGAGAAGTTTTGAAGAAATTGAAGGTAAAACCTTGTGCAAAATCGTTGTAAAACATTGTTGTAGCTTGAAAACGGGTTGATTCTTACTTAGAAAACAAAGGGTTTCGGTTTTGGGGAGCTCCAGGCGAACTTGCAGCAAGTTCAAATGAGGAGAGGAGCTGGGTATTTATAGGTGAGGTGAAAAAGGTGGGCTGAAATATCAAGTTCGGGTGTACTTGTATCAAGTTCGGGCGAACCTGCTTGTTTTCTGAATATATGAGACAAGTCCGGACGGAATTGTTGAGTTTTGAGGAGATCAGGTGGCCTAGACAAGTTCGGGCGCACTTGTGATGCACAAGTTCGGCCGAACTTGATCTAGTGGCCAAGTCTTGTTTGATTATTTCGCGTTAGAAGTTCGTTTGTCGATTCGGTTCCTATTAGATAGTTATATCAAGCGTTTTAGCGATACTAAACCATAACATAAATAAACATAACACATATAAAACATAATTCACATAATTAACTGCGTTTTGCGATAGGATGAGATAAGCGATGCGATGGCACAAGTGTTTATTAAACAATAACACACTCGGCTCGTATAGTTGCATAACTACTTGTGATTGCGTTGAATTAGCGATTAAATGCGATATAGATGTGACAAAATATAATTCCATTAACATAACTTTCTCATAAGCAAATCTCGTAATACAAGAGGTAGATACAAACGGAATACACGGAAATAAATAACAACGAAAATATGGAGTTGTTACAGGACAGGATCGACACTGACGGACTTACCGTTAGCGACTTCAACCGTGAATGATTTGGGAAACTTAGAATGTCTACACTTAAGCAATGGTTCGAATTATACGGATACAATCTGCGGCAGTGTCAAATAAACGTGAAGCAAATACGTCGTTTATGAGAAACGTACCAGTGATAACATCGTTGTTGTTCTGCGCCTGAGTGGCGGTGATGACGAAAGCTCTGCCACATGAAGCTTGCTGCTGTTGTGCCTGGTTGTTGTTGTTAGCGTTACATTGCGGGTAGAAATTGGCGAGGTGATTGGGATCGCCACACTTGTAGCAAGTGCGCTCGTTGTTTGCAGGAGCTTGATTGTTGATAAGAGCTTGAACCTGGTTTTAGTTGTTCTGGGGTTTTAGACCATTTCGATAGTGTGTGCTGAAGTGTCCATAACGGTTACAGTTTGAGCAAAGACGACAAGGTGCATTGGTAGGATGGTGGTAAGTACAATTTGCACACCTGGCTTGAGTCATAGTGTACTCTCGCTTAGCTGGCTCAGGGCTTTGGGTGAGGGCGAACTGTTGGTGGGGAGGGTTTGGCGGAGTAATAACCACATAATTTTGGTTTGAAGCCTTCCGCTTCTTACCATTTCTGTTGTTTTTTATGGGTCGTTTAGTAGGTGTGGGTTTAGGGGTTTGTTCGGTGGTGGCTTGGTGAGCTGGCTTGGTCGAAACCTTTGTTTCGAAGGCTCCCTCCATAGTCAGATTGTTGTTAAATTGGGTTGCGAGGCGATAAGCATTTTCGATGGTTTTGGGTTGGGAGAATGCGACGTAGTTGGAGAATGAAGAGGGTAAGGCTCAGATGTATTTTGCAATGGCCTTTTCAGTAGAGTCGACTTGGCCAGGGCAAATGACGCTAAGCTGTTTCAACCTAGCGGTCAGACCAACATTATTGCTCCCCACTTGTTTTATGCACCAAAACTCGTTCTCGAGTTGTTGGGCTTCATGGGGAGGGCAAAACTCGTCTTGCATGAGTTTCTTCAGTTCAGCCCAGGTGAGAGCGTATGCTATGTCATTGCCACACATATTGCGTTCTAACATCCACCAATCGAGAGCTCTCGATCGGAACATGCCAGTGGCACTAGTGGTGCGTAGATGATCGGGACATCCACTCTGGTGGAAAGCGACTGCCATGGCGTCGAACCATTGAAGCATCTTTGTCGCTCCTTTGCCTGTGAAAGGCATTGAGCTGCAAGAGTTGAATTGCTTGAAGATGAAAGAAGGTTTAGGTTTTTCGACCTTAGTGTCGGTCGTGTCATCTTGGTTTTCGGTATCAGTAGGTTTGGGAGTAAGTTGTAGTCGGTTGATGATGTGGGGAATAATCTTGGCCATCTGCTTAGCCACAAACTTTATCATCTACTTTTTGGACATGCTGTCATTGTTGGTGTTCTTCTTGGAGTCCGAATTCTCACCGTCAGAAGACATCTAAAGGAGTTAAAATATAGGAATGGATGAGATTTGATCATAATGATTTCTTAAAATAGCGTTTTGATTGCATGAATGTTTATAAGTATTCCACGTATCACATAGGTTTCCACACAGTTTCACACAAGTAGTGCGTAAAAGTCACGTATGAAGCGTAAGCGTAACACATATTTTCATGGTATAATCACGTATAAAGGGATAAAAGGCATAAGGAGTGCAAATTTAGTTTGTTCTCGAGAGTTATTATTGTTTTGGGTTGCGAATAGTGTGCAATTCGTGTAAGTTGAATCAAAGCTAATAACGTTCAAAACGTAAAACACATTGAAATAGAGGTATCATAAAAGTAAGGCTTAATAAAACATTAGAGTGTTTCGGGTGGAGAAACTTTGACTATTCCAAAGTGACTCGCAAGTCCTTTCGAATTAGGAAGACATGTTTTGGCCTAATAGATAAAATACTTTCACCGAGGAGCGCTTAGTGGCATTTTACCCTTCCAGTTACTACATGTCCCTAATTGATTGGAAATTCAAAACTTTGGCGAGATTGAAAATCAAGGAATGGGACTAGTTGACAAGGTGCAAGTTTCACCCCTAACTTGACAACATCATACCCTAAGTATGGTTTCCACTTACCAAACGAGGGGTAAATTCCGACTCGTCAGTAAGATCCATTAGAGTATGGAATGAAAGTTTTCCATCAAGATGTAGATATCACTCCCAACTTGATGACGTAACTTTGTGTAAAATCGAATACACGGAATGAGGGATTTCACCAAAAATTGCGGGCCATCGGGCCTATTTTGGTGCAAATCGTCTCGTTGGTGAATTACGAGTGTTTTCAAGTCTTCAAGTGTGTGCTGTGTAAGCCTTAGGAAAGGCATGTAATGTTTAAGAAACAGAACTAGATCAGAAGCAGAATAGGAAAGTTTAGATGTTTTAATCGAGGAAAAACAGGGCACTTCGTGTGAAGTGGGGTCACTTCGTGCGAAGTGGGCTCACTTCGTGCGAAGTGACTGTCACTTCGTGCGAGGTGAGTTACTTCGTGCGAAGTGAGTCACTTCATGTGAAATGGTTCAGTTCGCACGAAGGGGGGCTGTTTGGTGCTTAGACTATAGACTAGGCCGAATCATGCAATTCTACCTAATTTCCTACAGTTATGGCTCTGATCTCAATCTGTCACACCCCAGCCGATGGCGGAAACATCAGGGCGGGACGAGCGAGATTGCTCGAGACTTCATAACGCTAAAATGTGACAAGTATTTAATATAACAAAATTTCATTTCATTTATTTAGTGAACAAGTACAACAACTTGAAACAAAGTACAATGTATTGAGAATACAACAAACTAGTCTAGAATTCAAAGTACAACATAAGTCTAAGATTAAAATGGGTTTCTAGTCATCCTACTAGATTCCATGCATAGTCCTGATCAACATCAACCTACAATACATGTTAAAGTATAGTTTAACACATAAGGCACTGGCGAGCATATAAGTTTTAAGTAAATAGCATAATAAGTAAGTTTAAACAATTCTCATGCATCAATATCCAAACTCGAGGCTAACATACATTAAACTAGCATGCAATATACAAGTCAATCCAAAGTTTCAGGCAAGCATAATCTTTTCATAGCATGAAAGGACCATAAGTGTATAACTTAACATGACCCCAAGTTTAGTAGGCGGTGCGTTACTCCTATAGCGCTATACATGTTAAGGGTGGCTTGATCGAAGTTAATGACTACGTATAAGCATTATTATGCTACACACTTAGAGCATTCACAGTAGCTCCACTAAGGGTGAGCATAAAACCGAATTAACCGAACCGTAAACCGAAAAAACCAAACCGAAATAACTGAAGGGTCGGTTATTTATTTTTTTGATAACCGCATGTTGTGGTTTAGTTATGGTTATTCTTAGTTTCATAACCGCAAATAACCGAACCGAACCAAATGTTTTAAACATGGCCAAATTCATAAGACCATAGGTTTTTAAGTTACTGTTTAGGTGTTTAATCATGCCGTAATCCATCTGTTTTTTTTGGTGAAGTGTTTAAGTCTTTAACCATGACCCAACCTCATTGAATTTAAAATTCTAGCCACTTTGTGTTTGTATGTATGCTTCAACATAACACGTGTTACTTTTGTTTTTGGAATTCAGTATGCATGTAGAAGTGAAATATAATTGATAGTTCTACAAACTTTAACTGTGTATATTTATTTTTTACGCATGAATTTTGCATAAACTACGCATTTAAAGCCTAACTTTAGAAACGATAAAATAACCTAACCGAAACCGCATTTAACCGCAAATAACTGATTAACCGAAACCGAACGGTTATGTTTTTTGATAACCGAAGTGTGCGGTTATGGTTTCGGTTATAGGCAATAACCAAACCGAACCGCACCATGCTCACCCCTAAGCTCCACCATAATCTACATTATAATTTAACTAAAAATCAAACTTTTCGAAATTTATCTTTTATTTTGAAAAAAACTTTCTATATCTCATTCATTATTTTTTCCTTTATATTACTCACAACCATATATTTTTATTATATTTATAGTTTTATACACTCACACTAATTTGATTTGACGGAGGATGAATAGTAGATTTTAAAAGCTATCGTAGCAATTTTTCAAATTATAAAAATGGGGTATAGATATGGTGGTTCTAATGTAGAGTGAAAAATGTTGATTTAGATATTTACCCTTAAATTTTAAAGATAGGGGAGGTATGATGGAGTTGTTGTGAATACTATTACCCGGAGGAAACCAAGGTTCAACTCACACTCTAAACACGCAAAGTGAATATTAGTATACATTTTTTTCTTTTCCGAAAGGTATATTTTATTCACAAAACACTATCTCACCAAACTGAAGGAGGCAACACACAAAAAAGGAATACATACACATCAAACGAAATCAAAACAGGTTAAAGTTGAGTCTTACAAGTTTTAATACTCGAGTTAATTACTGTTTTCGTCCCTGTGATTTGTAAAAAATCACTATTTCAGTCCAGTAGTTTAAAAATTGTGATTTCAGTCCCTGTGGTTTCACTTTCGTAACCATTTCAGTCCCTGTGGTTTCACTTTCGTAACCATTTCAATCCATTTATTCTGTAAGTATAGGGACTGAAATGGTTACGAGGTGACTGAAATGGTTACGAAAGTGAAACCACAGGGACTGAAATCGCAATTTTTAAACTAATGGACTGAAATAGTGATTTTTGACAAACCACAGGAACGAAAACAGTAATTAACTCTTTAATACTCATTTCACAATGCACAAACGGGTAACACACCACTAATTACATTATCTTTATTGGTTATGTATAATAAAAAGCAATTTTCATTTCAAGTTAGGTCTCATATGATTATAATCAGGGTATGAGTGGGGTCAAAATTTCTTTTAATTAAACAATAATTAAAAAAAATCCTAATTAACTCTTTTATTGACTAGGTGATTCAAATGGGTTCCATTTTTTAAGTGTTAACCCCTATGATATTTTTAGCATTCATGTTGATTACGAGGATGTGAATTTCTGACACAACACAAAGCTAACATAAAATTCATAGGTTTGGGTTTAATCTAATCAGGCTCAAGTTAGTGTCAGGTTGAACTCGCTAACTCGTTTAGCTAAACGGACCGGGTTGGTGTGTTGACCCATTTGGACCATTTATATTTGATATTATTTTTTTCAAAATGTATTTTATGTCATAAATTAATTGGTTTGGTTTTTTTTTTGAACGGCTAATTATATAAAAACTATTAGTAAAAGCTAGCAACAAACCAAAGACCTTACACAAAAAGTAGCGGGTTTTGTAACCAACACATCCAATTATTTAATGTTAAATTTGCTATTTCTATTAACAGTACACAAGTAAGAATAACTAATAACAGAATAAAAAAAGGTTACCTTTACTGGCAAAAACTGTGTCATTCGAGTCTCGAGACCTCCAAAACAAGAAAGAAAAAATAACACTAGAATAAAAAATGTTTCCTTTCTACCATTCTTTACCCGCAAACACATTCCAACAAGCCACAAAGTAGTAAAAATAATATCATGCACCAAAAGTTTCATCTGCTTAGGCAAACCTAACGAATCCATCTGAGAAATAAGGTCAAAAAACTTACAAGACGAAGGAGATGAAATATGAAGCCAATTAAACTCAAGGTCCACACACACTCTGGTGGCTATGTTACAATCTCCAAATAAATAATCGAAAGTCTCCTCCGAATCACAAACATTGTTGGATTTATATGTACGGGTTCGATAAGGCAACATTGCTGACCAAGCTATGACCCGTGAGAGTTACACCTTGGGCAACGAACATTAAATCCACTTAACTCGATTAACCGGTGATCACGAACAATTAACGGGACGAAACATATAATTATTTATAATGGTTATAAATAATTTAACATTTAATTATTTAATTAAACTTTGTATTCAGGCTTTGTATCGCGTTTGGATTTGATCTAGACGTATTGGGCTTGAAGGCTCGAGAGATAATTAGCTTGTTATTAAAAGGTTATTAACCTAAATAAATAATAACCTAATTATGATCTAATATATATATTAGATACCATCCCAACCCTATTTTTTATTGAACTTGCCGTTCATAAAAGAAAAGAAAGTTTTCTTTTCTTTCTTGCTTGCGAAGTAACTTAAGAAAAGGGCAAAGGAGCCGCCACCTTAAAGGTGTCCCTTTGGTTCCTTTGTGAAGCAGGTCAAGCAAAAAGGGAGGAAAGTTTATCGTCGTAGACTCGACTCGTTTTGTGTTCGTTTTCTAGTGCTAGTTCGTTGTACCTCGGTGTCTCAATCGGTTAATCATTAACCGCAAAGGTATATTTAATCTCATCAGTAGATTAATTATGTATCGATTTGCATGTTTGTAACCATGATCCTGTTTGGTTCACTTTTGATGTTGATTATTTATATTTATTCCGCTGCATTTATTAATTATATATTTAGTTGATAAAATATATCAAACCCGTTTTGATTAAAAGTAAAGTTGACACCACTGAATCCCAACAGTGATATCAGAGCCACGCTTACAACAGGCAAATCGGAACCGGTCTTTTTAATTGGTTATAGATCTCAAACTTTAACTTGTTTAAAGTTTCAGATCTAATATTTCTAGGGCAACAAGTTATTTGGTCAAAAGTTTTTTTGTTTTTACTTGACCAAAAGATTGCCACTTTAATATGAGTGTGTTGAATATGTAAATCTGGCAGACCTTGTACTTGTATTTTTTTGTTCTTGTTTTGTTTTTGTTTTATGGTTTTTGGCCCACTTTGTGGCTCAAATTTGTAATAGATTAGGGTTTCAATTTTGTTATATTTTTATATTATAATATTAAAGATCCGAAGACAAAATTGAAGACATTACAAGAATCATGGAGGTGCTCAAGACAACTAGATGCACTAGGTCCATCCTTGTGGTTGTTCGTTACCCTGTGACCCAGTTTGGTCTTGCTATTTGGCTCTAGCAAGAACAAACAAAATGGCCTAAAGATTTACATATTTATTTTTGCTATTATGGTTGCTTTTATCTTACAAATTGTTAGATAACATACCAACCTAATACCAAATTTTTTAAAAGGTGTTTTAAAATTTCACAATCAATTATAACAAGTTCTAAACTGATTTTTACAACTTGTAAATATTTGTTATAAAACAAATAGTTTATTTTAAAATAAATAATAACCATTAGAGTTTTGAAATTTAACATGTTTTAACTTTTAAAAACTCATAACTTAATAGTTTTGAAACTATTAACTTTTATATGGTTATACAAGTCGCGACAAACTTAGTTTTAATAGGTTATTTAAAATTAAGTGTCCTGAGTGATGAAAGGGTTCATCAAGATGTCATGACTAAATAAATACTAAAATTGGCTCTTACGACCCTATTTGGTAAATATTAAATTAACCCATAATTAAAATCAATAGTCTATGCCATCCTATCACAAGCTACACTTGGAACGTAAAGCGAACCATTAGTGTTTGGAGCCACAACACCACACTTAATGTCTAACTTATCCTTCCAAGGTGCAAGGGTTTAGTTGACACATCCGGCCCTTCCACAAATATCTCTTTTAGGACGACTATTACTCGAAAGTAAAAAGTCGGCATAGATGAGGCTAAACGTATCAATACATAGACAAGAGTTGTCTTAGCGGCCTCATACTCGAGAGTTGTGCAATTCTCACAATTGACAGTCGTTGTCAGTCTGCCTAGTCACTTACTAAAGTGCATGCCACAGTTGTCTTTACTACTGACATAGCCAGATTCTCATTCCTTGTTCTAAATTACTGTAATGGGTCATTAATTAAATAAGGAAATATACATCGAAAATACTAATTAAAATCTCTTTGCTTATGTAACAGATGTCTAATGAAAACAACTTCTTCGCTCTCAAGTCTATACTTGAAAAGGAAAAAAACTGAATAACACCAACTTTCTCGAATGGCACCGCAATCTGAGAATAGTTCTCAAGATGGCGAAAAAGCTATATATCTTAGATGGCCCAGTCCCTACCGAGCCTGAAAGTAACACTAATGCTGCTCGTAAGGCATTGGAAAAGCATAACGAGGATGCCGTTGAGGTAGCCTGCCTTATGCAAGCCACCATGTCTCCTGAACTTCAGAAGAACATGGAAGATAAAGATGCTTTTGACATGATCCAGCAACTGAAAGGCATGTTTTAGAAACAAGCCCGACAGCGATATGACCCCATGAAACAGCTCATAAGCTGTAAAATGAAAGAAGGATCGTGTGTCAGTACTCATGTGCTTAAGATGAAATGGTACATTGACCAGATGAACAAACTTGGTTATCCCCTGCAAGATGAAATAGCAGCGGACTCATCTTGAACTCTCTCCCTGCTCCTATGACCAGTTCATTATGAACTATAATATGAATGCTTGGGTGAAGACTGTGCCTGAGCTACATGGTATGCTCAAAACGGCCGAGATGAACATTCCACATAAAACCAACCAAGTTCTGATGGTCAAGTCTGGTGGTGTTAAGAAGCCCAACAACAAGAAAAGGGCTCATAATAGCAGAGGCAAGAAAATGGCTGTTGTTACTGCCAAACCTGCCACCAACAAGCAGGTTGCTAAACCACCCCCTCCCCAGGAGCGTCAGTGCTTTGAATGCAACCAAATGGGGCATTGGAAAAGAAACTGCCCACAGTATCTAGCCAAGCTGAAGGCGAACAAGGCCAATAACATTGGCACTTCTTCAGGTATTCTCATTTATGTTATTGAACTTTTTACTGTTTCCAGCAATACATGGGTATTTGATACCGGTGTGGTTACCACATCACTAATGTTTTGCAGGAGCCTGAAAAGTGGAGGAAGCTGAAACAAGGCGACATGGAACTCATCGTTGGTGATGGGAAAAGAGTGCCCATTCTTGCAACTGGCACATTTCATTTTTCATGTCCTTCTGGCCTTGTAGTTAATCTAAACAATTGTTTGTTTGCACCTGGTATAACCAGAAACATTATTTCGGTTTCCCTTTTGTTTGAACAAGGTTTCAAGTACGTTTTTAATGATATTTCTATTTCTGCCTACTTGAATGATGTCTTTTATTTTGAGGCTAAACCTCGAAATGGTATTTATGAGATTGATGTTCAAACATGTAATAACAGATATCATCTTTCTAAGCGTAACAAAGCTAGTATTAATGAAACCTTTCTATGGCATTGTAGACGTGGCCATATAAGTAAGGCACGCATAAAATGTCTCCAATCTGAGGGGATTCTTGAATCCACTGGACAGGACTCCTTTAATGATTACGAATCTTGCTTAGCTGGCAAACTCACAAAATGCCCCTTCGCTGGTGTTGGTGAACGGGCCAATGGTCTGCTAGGACCCATTCACACTGATGTATGTGGCCCTTTCAGAACCATGACAAGAAACCATGAAAGATACTTCGTTACTTTCATCGACGATTATAGTCGATATGCTTATGTCTATCTTATGAAGCATAAACATGAAACTTTTGAAAAGTTCAAAGAGTTTCAAAATGAAGTAGAAAACCAACTTACTAGAAAGATAAAAATACTTCGATCAGATCGAGGTGGCGAATACCTCAGCTTAGAGTTCCTCAATCATCTGAAAGAGTGTGTAATAATTTCAGAACCCACTCCACCTGGCACACCCCAACTTAATGGCGTGAGTGAAAGGAGAAATCGAACCCTACTTAATATGGTTCGATCGATGATGTGTAGAACTAACTTGCCTCACTCCTTTTGGGGTCATGCTCTTATGACTGCCGCCCGCATTGTCAATCTAGCTCCGACTAAAAAGGTAAACAAAACTCCATATGAGATATGGCATGGGCGTAAACCCGATTTGGAATACCTTAGAGTATGGGGATGTGATGCATACATCACAAGTGATTCTGATGATAAGCTCGATCATCGAGGCGAAAAGGTTGTTTTCATCGGATACTATAAAAGAAGCGGATATTATTTCTACCATCCTGATGCAAATGTTATTTCCATCAAAAGGAAGGGACGCTTTCTCGAGGAAGAACTTCTTAATTGACGAACCACAAATAATGTGGTTGATCTTGAAGAAATTCGAGAACCAACAGCAACCGCTGATGAAGTCGGAACGTCTGAACAACAAGAAATTGTTGCTGATGAATCAGACACAAACACAAGCGTTTGCAGAAGTAGCAGGACTCGTAAAGAACCTGATATATACCTTTGGCATCTTGAAGCTGCTGAAGTCTTGGTAGTAGATGAGTCTAATGACGAACCTGCTAACTACAAATCTGCTATCTCAGATCCTGAATCTGCGAAATGGCTGGAGGCCATGAACGCTGAGATGCAATATATGCGTGATAATCAAGTCTGGGACTTGGTTAAGCTACCCCCGAATCTCGGGCAGTAGGGAGCAAATGGGTTTTCAAGAGAAAAACCGATATGCATGGAAATGTACATACCTATAAAGCACGGCTAGTTGCGAAGGGTTTCACTCAAACTCAGGGTATTGACTATGATGAAACCTTCTTGCCCGTTGCTATGATCAAATCGATCAGGATATTGCTTGCCATATCCGCGTACTATGACTACGAGATATGGCAAATGGATGTCAAAACCGCTTTTCTTAATGGGCATCTCTCTGAAGATGTCTATATGGTTCAGCTAGATGGTTTTGTTGATCCAAAATATCCTAATAGGGTGTGCAAACTAAATAAGTCCATTTATGGACTTAAGCAAGCATCTCGTAGCTGGAATCTTCGTTTTGACCAGTAGATCAAAGAGTTTGGTTTTGTCAAGAATGAAGATGAGCCTTGTCTACAGAAAGGCTAGTGGGAGCACTATATCACTCCTCATCTTGTATATGGAGGATATACTGATCATTGGAAACAGCGTCCCTATGCTTAACGAAGTTAAACACTATTTGGAACTTGTTTCGCAATGAAAGATCTTGGAGAAGCAGCTTATATTCTAGGAATCAAGATCTATAGGGATAGATCTAAGCAGCTTCTAGGGCTAAGTCAAAGTACATACATAGACAAAATGATGACACGCTTTAAGATGGAAAATTCAAAGAAAGGATGTGTTCCTATGACTAAAGGGACTGTGTTAAACAAATCGCAATCTCCTTCAACGGACATTGAAATTAAGTGAATGGAAGCAGTTCCATATGCTTCAGCGATTGGTTCTATCATGTATGCAATGTTATGTACGAGACCTGACGTCTTGCATGCTTTAAGCATGACTAGTCGTTATCAGCAAACTCCTGCATTGCCCGTTGGATTGCTGTCAAGAACATTCTGAAGTATATGAGAAGAACTAAAGATATGTTCTTAGTATTTGGAGGAGTTGAATAAGAGCTCACTGTAAGATGTTACACTGATGCAAGTTTTCAAACTGACCGAGATGATTCTCGCTCACAATCAGGTTTTGTATTCACTCTAAATGGAGGAGCTATCTCATGGAAGAGCTCCAAGCAGAGTGTGGTGGCGGATTCAACCACCGAATCTGAGTATATAGCCGCATCAGATGCTGCAAAGGAGGCTGCTTGGATGAAGAAATTCATAACCGACGTCGATGTGGTTCCAAGCATTAAAAAACCCATCGAGATATTCTGTGATAACACAGGTGCTATTGCTCAAGCCAAAGAGCCCAGATCTCATCACAGGGCCAAGCACATTCTAAGAAATTTCCACTACATACGGGAAATTGTGGAACGTGGAGACATCGTGATAAGCAAAGTGAACACAAATCAAAACCTAGCAGACCCATTTACTAAGCCCGTGACTCAGGACAAGCATGATCAGCACATGGATGCTATCAGGCTTAGATTAGCTAGCTGTATGTTTTGATTTAGTATTTGGATGTACGAACTTTTAACAGTTGTACTTTTGAATTCATTCTTGATTTACTAGCTAAATGCAATTCTGAATCTTATAACTGTGTTCGATTTTAGTACGTTTAATCTGTGAATCTTGAATTCTAAACTATCCGTAGTCGGTCAGACTCGTGGGAATGAATCTGAATTAAGACTATTCTGACTTTGGACTCAAGGAGTTGACTTCCAAATTCACAGACCTCATTGAGAATGACGTTGGATGTAACTCGCATCAAATCATCTTCATGGATCTTAGTCATAAGATGCTTTGATACTGGTATACTCATTTAGTATCCTTTGACCTGAGATACATATTAGAACTTCCGTTTACCAAGGATTATTCTTTGATTACTATCAACCGCTGTCGTGTAACTGCTAGTCATAAAGGCTTTAATTGGAAATAGTTCTGAAGTTCAGTGGGAGTGATATGTAGTCGATAAGGAATTCTGTACTCTTACATGATATGTAACAGTTAGACATCGTGGCGCCCTCGTTGATTCAAACTGGTGAAGTGTAAGGCCTTACCCAAACTTACAGTGTGTTTGTTCGGACCACTTTGACTCTTGATCGAGAACAATAATAATTGAACACTATACGAGAATGAACTTAATCCATGTCTCATTGATTCAATCTTTGTCTTTTACAGAAAGGATGAATGACAACAATTACCATAAGTCTACTGACTTGCAATACTAAGTTGTTACTAAAGGCAAGGTGTTTTGGTTAATGACTTTAAAGTGTCATACCTTGTTGGGGGCAGCCATGTGTAGCTAGAGCGCCGCTGACTGTCTGCGTTGGGGATTTATCGAAGGTCGTCCAAGTGGGAGATTGTTGGATTTATATGTACGGGTTCGATAAGTCAACGCTCTGACCAAGCTATGACCCGTAAGAGTTACACCTTCAGCAACGAACATTAAATCCACTTTACTCGATTAACTAGTTATCACGAACAATTAACGGGACGAAACATATAATTATTTATACTGGTTATAAATAATTTAACATTTAATTATTTAATTAACCTTTGTATTCAAGCTTTGTATCGCGTTTGGACTTGATCTAGACGTATTGGGCTTGAAGGCCCGAGAGATAATTAACTTCTTATTAAAAGATTATTAACCTAAATAAATAATAACCTAATTATGATCTAATATATATATATATATATATATATATATATATTAGATACCATCCCAACCCTATCTGCCGTTCATAAAAGAAAAGGAAGTTTTCTTTTCTTTCTTGCTTGCGAAGTAACTCAAGAAAAGGGCAAAGGAGCTGCCACCTTAAAGGTGCCACTTTGGTTCCTTTGTGAAGCAGGTCAAGCAAAAAGGGAGGAACTTTATCTTCGTAGACTCGACTCATTTTGTGTTAGCTTTCTAGTGCTAGTTCGTTGTACCTCAGTGTCTCAATCGGTTAATCATTAACCGCAAAGGTATATTTAATCTCATCAGTAGATTAATTATATGATGTATCGTATTTGCATGTTTGTAACCTGATCCTTTTTGGTTCACTTTTGGTGTTGATTATTTATATTTATTCCGCTGCGTTTATTAATTATATATTTAGTTGATAAAATATATCAAACCCGTTTTGATTAAAAGTTTGACACCACTGAATCCCAACAAACATGACATAGCACACTTAGGATATCAATACCACAAAATCTGTTTGGCTATAGATTTAATAAAACACGACAACTATCAATGATTCTACGGGTACTTCTAACCGAGTGTTATACCACCTTGTCTCCATAGGCCCATTAGGTAAGGACATACTATCAATGATTCTACGGATACTTCTAACCGAGTACGAATCGTCCACATCAAAGTCCGAAATACACCTATCACGTATCAGATCAAATGACATACCATTTAAAAGTTGCATCAGGTTAATTAGTTGATTTGATTCTTGTCCACCTTTTGCCAAGACCACATCCCTTTTCCCCATGCCTGGAACTCGAACAATTCCCCATGCTTGGAAATCTAACACTCAACTTTTCTTCTCCTGCTTTTTTCTTTAAAGTACACCACGAAACTATACCTTGATCATTCAACAGCATACTTGACTTTAAATTACAAGAGTCGGTTAATAGTATTTACAAGCGAAAGTTAGTTTTTGGGGTTTTATATTATAAATATTATTATTAGTATTATAATTATTACGAAAATGCCAAGAATACCCCTGGTTAAAACTGAGGTTTTTTAACGGAGTTATGCAATGTGATCAAAATGGCAAGAAAATGGAAAACTCAGGGACTCATTGGAGAAAAAAAATTATTTGGATTAAAATGACAATTTTGGACAAACCTAACGGACTAAAATGGCAATTTACTCTTTAATATATTTCAAGTTTTATTTATTATCCTTTACTTACGTTGCCAATTGTGATACTGTTATCCAACTGTCACGCATAAACCCTAAATCCGGGCCCATCGAGAAATCGGGGTGTGACGGAAGTGGTGGTTAAGATGTAGCGAGGGTTTGGTGGTGCGATTGAGATTCATATATAGTGGTGGCAGAGGTGGGGTTTGGGGTTTGGTAGTGCGATTGAGAGAGGGAGGGGTAGTGGTGGCGAAGTTGTTGGTGAGGGAGGGAGATGAAGATGAAAATAACAAGGAGAAGAAGGGGTAGGGATTTGTGGCTTTCTTAATTTGGGGGGGGGTGGTGTTATGTATAATCTTTATTTTATTTAATTGTTTACGTTTTTAAATAAAGGCTAAATAAAGGCTATATTTATCTTTTTAAAAAAAATTAACTGAGAAATTTACCCGCCATCCTTGCTAAGGACCATCACAATTACGCAAAAGTTAATATTGAGGAGTGAGGACTACACGCGTAACAACTTTACAACCACTAGCATCACTTATGTACTGATTAAAAGTTCCCCAGCTGTAAAAAACAAATCTACAAAACAAAACACCAACTAAACATTTAACTTAAAGTTAGAGAAAAATGCCGGATAGTCCCTATGGTTTGGCCTTTTTTCACCTTTAGTCCCTAACTTTCTAAAATTACCTCTATAGTCCCCAACTTTTCAATTTTCGTTCCCGGGTAGTCCCTGCGTCTAACTTCGGTTTGTTTTCTCTGTTAACTCACCCCACGTGCTTATCACGTGAGGGTATTTTCGTCAGATTGATTATGTAGTTGGTCCTGCCAATTAAATAGCGCCTTTTTTTCTCCCTCTAACCTAACCACCAACATTTCTCTTCATCATTGTACTTCATCTTTCTCTCAGTAGATCTTCATCTCCACATGGTTCTCTCCAATTGTGGCCAAGATGCAATCATAGTTACATCATGGACTGATCTCAACCCTGGTCGACGATTCTACTCTTGTCCAAGCATGGTAATGTACACTACTACCGATTTTAGTATTCTAGGGCTTATAAAGTTTCATCATTTCTTCCTTCTTTGTAGAATCCTAATTGTGCAAGATTCATTGGGTGGGTGGACCCACCAATGTGCAGTCGTGCAGTGGCAATTATTCCAGGGCTTCTAAGACATAGAAACCAAGTTGATGTTGAGTTAGCCAAAATGCGGGAAAAGAATCGGCTGAAGAACAAGATTATTATGGTTCTTTTGATAGTTTTAGGGTTTGTGTTTTGGATGTATGTTAAGTCTTGAATGTATTGGATGTTGTAATGTTTTAATGTGCTGGATGTTGTAATGTCTTCAATGCAATGGATATTCCCCATGTTTGATGCATGTTTGTGATGTATTTAATGTCTTAAATGTTGGAAATGTGGTTGGTGAAATACGGATAGCATTCAATGTATAAGCAGGTTGTTTGAATTAATTAGGTGGTTTGTGAAGAAGGTTGTTTGAAGCAGGTTGTTTCAATCAATGTATAGCATTCAATGTATTGGTAATGTATTGGCCAATTCAATGTATAAACGGGTTGTTTTCGTCAAATCTTGTGCGAAGCATTCAATGAATTGGTCAATTCTCGTGCAAAATGTTTTCGTCAAATCTTGTGCGAAGCATTCAATGAATTGGTCAATTCTTGTGCAAAATTGTAGATGACCTATTCCAACACGTGAACACAAGACCCTGTACTACATTTTGCATTGACCAACCCATGGCCTGTTCCAATTATACACTACCAAATATGTGTAAATGTCCAAACATCAAACACCAAATATGACAGCCAATAAACATAAAAAAACTTAAACCTGTGCACAAACTTGAAACTAAACCACAAACTTTAAAATGTAAACATCATCCATTAAACATCAAACCATACAAGATAACTTAGATTAATATCATCAAGATAACAAGTCCAAAATATGATGATAATTGTCAAACGTGTTTTAATTAGCTAAATAGACATGATAAATAGCAAAAGACTGCATCATTGTTTTAAGACAACCCAAAAACCATAACCATTAAACACCTGGACCTGCCTGACCAGCCTCAGCAGCCTGCTTACCATCTTTCTTCTTGTAACCTTTCTTCTCTTTCTTTGGCTGGGTAACTTTTTCGGTCCTTCCACAAGTTCTTTGGTTGTAGCCCTTTAAACCACACTTTTGGCACTTCACAGACTTCCATTTTCTTGTTAATTTGCCACCAACCACAACTTGTTCCTTATCAGCTTCAGCACCCCTGTTTCTCTTGTTTCTTGATTGGGAAGCCTTTTCAACTTCATCCTGCAACTCAACAGCATCCTTCCTTCTTTTCTTCTTAGGCCTGCCAATAGGTGTGTGGCGCAAAGGAGGGGGCAGTTTGGTAAGAACCTGTGATTTTGTCACAATTCTCTCCCATTAATGGGACCAATGCTATGACTGTAAACCCTTTTCCATGTTTCAAGATAGTAACATTCATTAACCCATGATTTTGGGGGACCAACCTCTTGACCATTCATTGCCATGTCCCAATTGACAGCCACAGCATGCCTACAAGGGATTCTTGAAACTTCCCATTCCCTGTAAGTGCAAACCCTATCCACAACATCCACAACATATTGTTTATGTGTTGCAGCACCATCCTGGGTGACCGTACCACTGACTTGATACTTTGGCCCACCACTCCACTTAACATTATAATTTGCAGCTAGGGTCTTTGTGTTATCAAAAATCTTTGCAACTCTAGGAGTAAGTGGACCATTAGTCTGCTGAATCGCCCTAATAACATTCACAATCCTCTGCATTAAATACTCTCTGACAAACTCCAAAGCATAGGCTTGTCTCTACCATTGACCGTCCTTGCATTCAAGACTTCACACATATTGTTCAACACCACATCAGATTGTGCCCTGCCTGTATATCAAATTACCAAACCAAATGATCAACACCTCTACATCTAAATTGAATATTTGAACAATAAACAACTGTTTTGATATGCATACAACAGTTTTTAGCAATAAACAATAGTTTTGAACAATAAACAGCAGGTTTGATATGCATACAACAGTTTTGAACAATTAACAACTGTTTTGATGTGCATACAACAATTTTGAACAATAAACAGTTTTTTTGATATGCATACAACAGTTTTGAACAATAAACACCAGTTTTGAACAATAAATAACAGTTTTGAACAAAAGACAACAGGTTTGATATGCATATTTTAACAATAGGAATATTGGATTTTAATAATCCCAACTATTCGCCATTAGTCGCCAACCGTCCCAACTTCAAAATAACCACTAGCAATCCCAACTATTGACATATTGGCCACCAATGGACCCTGACTAATAAAACCCTAACGTCGTTAGTCTCCAGTCGCCGAAAACCGTTTTTGGCCAGAAAAAGGTTTCTAAAGGTCCGATCTGAGGTTACAAAGAGGTTTGGGACGAAGATGTTAAGTTTTCCAGCCAAAAAGTTAAGTTTTCCGGCAAAAGAGAAATTTTCTGGCGAAAAAAGGAATTTTCCTGCGACTTTGATAATTGGGGCTTTTACTAGAAAAAGGTTCCTAAAGGTCCGTAATAAAGTTACAAAGAGGTTTGAGACGAAAATGTTGAGTTTTCCCGGCCAAAATGACTTTTTCGGCCAAAAAAGTTTTTCCGGCGACCGGATACTAACGTCATTAGGATTCTGTTAGTCAAGGTCCATTGGTGGCCAATATGTCAATAGTTGGGACTGCCAATGGTTATTTTTTAAGTTGGAACTGTTGGCGGCCAAATGCGAATAGTTGTGATTATTAAAATCCAATATTCCTTAACAATATACCTGTAAAATGAGACTTGCTCCAGTGAATGGGTGGAATACTTGCCAACCAGTTATATGCTTCAATGTTGTAAAACCTCAACTCCAAAATCTTGGTTTCAAAATCTGGAAAGGAAAATTAAATTCAAATTACAACTTAAATGTTCAAGCCAAATTCATACAATACAAGGAAAGGAAAATTAAATAAACAATCCAAAATCTAAACTGATTTATTCTTCTAGGCCGTCCTATATGTTTCTTGCTTCAACTGGATCACCTGTATCATGTGTAAAAATGGGGAATTTTGGGGTCAACAAAAGTTGGCGAGTGAACCTTGTTAAAAACCTTTGTTATTGATTTCTTGTTGTATTTATATGGAAAAATTGTGCAATAATCATATGTGAGCAAACGTAAATAAACATACAATAACAAATAACAAACCACCTTGCATGAGCAAATGACATGAATGATAATGTATATGTTGGCAACGTCACGTTCCGCTCATAGGTAATGGGGAACGGACGGCCTATGATGATGTATGTGCGATCAAGGCTCAATCAAACGGAGCCGATCGTATGTTGGCAACGCCACGTTCCGCTCATAGGTAATGGGGAACAGTTCCGCTCATAGGTAATGGGGAACAGACGAGCCTATGATGATGTATGTACTGAAAATGATAAATTTAATCTAAACCTTAACCACACAAACAATTGATACATATTGGATACACATTTGATCATGGATATGATGGATGCACAAGTGTTTAAATGTAATAAATAATAAGCGACACATGATACACCCCAAAATGTGATTAAAACGGGGAATTGGTAGAGATTCACTCACTTTGGGTGCGTTCGTTTGATGATGTTGGATGCGCACGAGTTTTGGGATTTGATCGACGAGGAAAGACTATCCTAAAATAATAACGAAATGGTACGGTAAATAAGTGGATTTTATTAACAATTTTAATAGGATTTTTAGATTTATTTTTGTGAGTTTAAAGTCATTTTCTAACTTTAAAAATATTATTTTTAAGTATTTTTAATTGATTTTTAAATTAAATAAATAAATAAAAAGAATTAAATTTTTTTGACTTTTTGACCGTTGACCGATGACCGGGACGTTGACCGGTCGGACTGTGACTTATGTGTGCGCTGGGTGAGGCTCGAACCCGAGACCTCTCGTATGCGTGCACGCAGCTCTACCAACTGAGCTACTTGTCTAACTCGAAATATTTCTGATTTTAATTATACTTATATACTATTTAAATTATTCAGAATTCTATTTAATTTAAAAAGGTTTTTAAATCATTGAACCGGTGTGAGGGCCTGGACTCGAACCCGCGTCCATAGCCTTGTATTGCACACAACCCGACCAACTGGGCTGTGTGACTAACCCGAATGATATGCGATTTTATTTACATTTATTTACTATCTGCGCCTTAATATATATCAGTATTAAAATGGTTGGAAATTTGTAAGAACCGGGCAGCGTGTTAGGACTCGAACTCGGGACCATGATATTAAATTTGCACACAGTCCACCACTGGACTGTGTGTCTAACCCGGTATAATATTCGGTTTTAATTAAACTTATACACATATCGCCTTCGTCTTCTTCATTTATAACGACACAGACAAAGATGTCCGACTGTTCTTGCTTAAATCGTTCGTCTAACATATAAATGATTGAAATGTAATGGATAAAGAAGGTTTTGGAAATGAATGTACCGGAAAAGATGTTTTCCTCATAACTCCGGCAAAGGTCGTCGGCTCTGTTTTGTGAATTCCGTCTGATCGGATCAATTTACAGTTTTGATCAATTAGTTGCGAAATTAAGTGACTAAACAAGAATTATCAGAGAGTTTAGATGTTTGTTCCGATTCACAGCGTGATTTCGGAATTTTCAGAGATTTTCTGGCGAGTGCAGATTATCCGACAACGTCGTCTGGGACCGATTCTGATTGAAGGATTTGAGTTAGTAAAAGTCTAACAATGGATTGAAAATGAAAGAATCGAGAAATTTACCGATTTGATGTATATCTCGGTTTTCCGGCGAAAGTCCGGCGATAGCAGATAACGATTCCGACGAACAGAAGTTAGAGTGAAAATGAAATTGAAAGTGCTGCGAGTGTTTCCGAGATATGAGGCGATGGTATTATCAGTGTAAATCAGGAGTAATATGATTTCGGTTTTCAATCTCGAAAATCATATGAATCGGGTTCATTGAAGACGGAATTGATTAAGAACGTGGGTTGTAATTGATTTATCGGTTATATTCAGTAACTCGCGATCACTCAAAAGTCTCTGGATATTTGAAAGCCGATGAGCGATTTCAGTTCTTGACGCAAACAGATAGATTCACGGGTGAAACTTAAGGTTTATGTGATTCATTGATTACACAAACGAGTCAAGTGGCGGAGTGGTTAAGTGTTGCTTGTTTCATCCGGCTGACCCGGGTTCGAAACCCGGCAGCCTTTTTTCCTTTTTATTTAATTTATTTTTACTTTTTAACAATTATAGTTTCTAAATTCTAAAATGTTTATTAATTATGTATTGTTTAAAATCAAAATTAATCACAAATACGCAACGAAATTTTATAACTTGATATTCGATTAATAAACGAAGCGGGTTTTGGAAACCCGTTTTTCGACGGATGTTACACCTTTTGCCTGTCCGAAATGAAGGTGAAATTTGCATTAAGTGGAAGTTCCAAGTCATCTTTAATACACTCTAGGAACCAGATCCAAGAGTCTTTGTTCTCAGTCTCAACAATACCATAAGCTAATGAATAAATGCCATTGTTGGGATCTAAACCAACTGCAGTTAGCATTTGACCAGGGTAGGGGCCTTTCATAAATGCCCCATCTAACCCAACGGTTCCTGCCGACACTCTTTAAACCCTTGTTTCAGTGGTCCCAAACAAACATAAACCCTCTTGAAGATCTTTGTGGGTGCATGTGGATTACACTCATTTAACTGTTGTACCTGGGTTGGTCCTATACAGTGCCACGACATAGTCCCTCAGGCTAGCATACTGATCTTTGAAGTCCCCTTGAAGCTTTTTTGTAGCCTTGAACTTTGCCCTGAAAGCCTGCAATCAGTTAGAAATTAGATAAGGGTTTGTATATCAAGAGAACAAAAACAAGCAAAAATTAGGGTTTGTACCTTCATTTTTGTCACAGACAACTCATACTTCCTCCCAAGCTCTTCTTGTAGCCTACTTACTTATATATTAGGGTTGGCTGCAATCTGATTCATCACAAACTCTTGTTTAGCCAAGAAGGTAGAATTGAAGGGATGTATTTTTCTGGATGCCAGACACTTGTTTGGTTGGTATGTCTTTACCACCAAGTCTCATCTTCATCGTTCAATCTAGACAATTACAGAACCCAATGACAATCTACACTATTTAACCTACCCTTCCTTTTATCATTGCGTGAGTCCAATCCCTTTTTGGACCCTTTTTTTCTCCCACTACACCCTTTAGAAGATTCCTTACTTTTTTTCGCCACTTGTAGGTTCCATATGAATACCTGGCCCACTTGGGATGGGCCCAGTTGGATTCGGCCCACATGTGAATACAGGACATCTACCCTCACAAACCACTCTAATTCTTTTTTTATCATCTCAAAAAAAAAATGCCCTCCTAGTCTCAATGGCATGTTTGTTTATCTTGTCTTTTGCCACTTTGGTAGTTGGAAACATCTGACCAACATATAAGCTAACTTAGGATGTTGATTGTCCACCCTTCTTTTTCATCTTCAACTCCCTCAGTTTCATACTTCTCCTGCTTTCAAAATCCTCCATGGACTCATCTGTCAAGCTGTCAAAAGACTCAAAACTGAGATTATCACCATCTAATAACTCATCACTACTATTCCCATCATGGTTGCCAACAGATTCTAATTGAGATCCTATAAATTCCTCACCCCTATCAACATTTTCATGGTAGTCAATCATGTCATATTTAGCCTCATCCATACTCTCTAACCCTTCTCTAAAGTCACTATCATCTGAATCATTACCCTCAGATGATTCATCATCACCAGCCTCAGCACCATCAGTCTCTACACCACCTCATCATGCTCAGCCTCACCATCATCAACATGTTCAGACTCACCACCCTCAGCATGTTCAGACTCCCCATCCTCAGCATGTTCAGACTCACCACCCTCAGCATGTTCAGACTCACCAACCTCAGACTCAACACCCTCAGCATGCTTAGACTCACCATCTATTAGAAATCAGTTGAGAAATTTGCATTGTCGAAATCATAGCTGAAATTGTTAGTGAATGATCCAACCTTAACAACAACCTCAATACCATCTACATTAGACCATAGACCACCTACATTAGTTACCTCACCAACCTCTACACCACCTTCATTACCCTCTACAACTTCATTAATTACATTAACAGCCTCTACACTACCTGCATTACCTTCTACAACTTCATTGGTTACATTAACAGCCTCTAAACCACCTGTGTTACCCTCTTCAACTTCATCATTTACAACTTCATTAGTTACCTTATCAACAGCCTCTACACCACCTGCATTACCCTCTACAACTTCATTATTTACATCTTTCCATTGAAGTAGTAGATTTTTGGATACCCTCAGTTTATTTCTTCTTGGCCTTTGAATAGTATTAACAGCACCCCCTTCATTTTCTAATTCTTCAATAACTACCTTAGACGATTGTGTAGGACTAAAGTAATTTCTAACCTTAGTTTCACCATGTTCTATAAAGACCTTAATCACTTTGTTATTTGCAACATATTTGCCCAAAAGCCCAACATCACCACCATTACCTTAAGGGCATAATCCAAGGTCTAAATCTAATTCAGGAATCTTAAAATGGTAGTACAACTTAACCTTAGGAACATTTAGTTCAAGATCTCTCACCATCCAGTCGGTTTCATGCACCGAAAATTCATCAATGTTGCAGTATTCAACATATGTAGCTTTCCCAAGGGTGTATTTTCTTCCTGGTGACGGAGTAAACACACCACCATGAAGAAGTTTTAAGCTGAATAAGTTCTCATAGCCATCTGCACATACATAAAAGTCACATTAGAGTATAAAATTAGAGTTAGGGTTTTAACAGTTTATTTGTCTATATTGCATGTTCTTGCACATAAACCATTCTTGCACAAAATAAAGCTAGGGTTTTAAAAACACATACCGTAAACCGTCTCTGGTACAAAGGGCTTCACATACTCAGACTTGGACCGTATTATCCACTCACGGTTGTTCTTTGGATGTTGAGGACCGTCGTCCTTCATTTTCGTTAAAAGATTCTGATAATCGATCAGATTTAGGGTTTAAATTGTGAGGAAATGAGGGGAAAAAGATGAAATGGAATCGGCGTTTGAAGGGAGAGAAAACAACTGACAATGTGGGAGTATAGGGGTACATACATGCTTTTATATGTTAGGCGTAATCAATCTGACGAAAATACCCTCACGTGATAAGCACGTGGGGTGAGTTAACAGAGAAAACAAACTGAAGTTAGACGCAGGGACTATCCGGGAACAAAAATTGAAAAGTTGTGAACTATAGAGGTAATTTTAGAAAGTTAGGGACTAAAGGTGAAAAAAGGCCAAACCACATGCATGAAAGTGTAAATGAAACTCTACTAGTAATTCAACCCGCTTCTCAGAAGAACAGCAGTTGAGCTACGCATTTCGTCGAACACTTGACCTGCAAAAAACAGAACGAGATCATTTTCATGGATAATCAGAGTGACCTCATAAAGGAGTTGAGATCTAAGTTATCTTCGTTCGAGAACAGAGTAAAGGTATATTCACTTCATATTTTCGACAAATCCCTATTATTTTTACCTTGTTATTCGGTTTCAGTATCAGTTTAATTCGCAGGAATTGGAAGCAGAGAATGCGAGATTAACATCTATTGTTTCAAGCTGCACTTGCGGACACGAGGTTCGTGTTTTTGTTCAATCTGCAAGTAGTGTTTGGAATTTAGGATTGCTCAAGTTACTCAAATTAAGATTAAGATTAGTTACAAATTTAAGATTCAGTTAGTGATAAATAATGAGAAGTTTGGTGATGCTATTGCTGGGACTAAAACCGAGTGTGTGTGTGTGTGTGTTTTTAGTGGAGGTAAATTTGAGTTGTATTTCACTCACAATTCCTCTGTACTTTTTGATAAAAAGATTATGCTGGTAAGACTACAAAGTTTAATATGGTTAGAATATTGATAAAAGGAAGAACAAGATTATGCTAGCAAGACTACAAAAGCTAACTCTTACCCATGTAATGTACGTATAAGAGGGCGAATGGGGTTATATGGGCGTTTAAGAGGGGAGAACGCGGTTATACTGATGCATACACAATGGCGGATCCAGGAATTTTTTTCCAAGGGGTTCACTTTTTCAAATGTGCCAATATCATATGTCCGAACATAAAAAAACACGGGTCGGTTTGACATTTTGGGTCAGGTAAAGTTTGTCACGTACATAATAAAAATACGATACAACAATGAAAAAAATCGTAATGATAAATTTAAAAACACATATAGAATGGTCTCTACAAATAAACAAACATACAAAAAGAATGTCTTCTTTTCGTATATCTAAAAAGATTATAGAGAAAGCCCCATCATAGTTCTTCAAAAGACAAGGCTACTTATAAATACTTCAAGAATCACATCCTTCATCACAGATTTAGTTAGTTTTCACATTCTTATATATTTGTTATTAATAGATAGGTCATAGGCATGTGTTATTAAGATTTGGTGATGGTATTTATTTCTAAATCTAATGATTTTTTTAAAGGTGTGTTGGGGGGAGGGGGTGGAAGGTGTAAAGTTATGGGGATACTAGAATGGAGAACAATACATTCTTCTTACTCAATCCTCCCGATTCATCTTCGTAACCATAAAATGACGATATTTGGCATTCTCATTTTCTTTTGATTTAACCACTAGTTTATCTTGTAGTTAGGAGGGTAAGTAGGAATAGTTGGAGTGACATACCTTCATGTGAAGGTTAGCACGTGTAAAGCAGGTTATATTGACAGAATCTTAAATCAACGAATTGGAAGTTAAAAATGAAAAAAACGCCACTTACAAGACTCGAACTCGAGACGTCTATGATATCCGGCGCGCGCTTTACCATTTGACCACTAAATTGATTTGGTTTTAGGGTTCCATTACAAAATATTAAGGGGTTCCTTAAGTATTTTCTATATAACTTAACACTATAAATTACGAACCGAACGGGTTCCTAGGAACCCCCTTCTTAGCCGTAGATCTGCCCCTGTGCATACATGGGTAATGGGCGTATAGGCATTTAAAAATAATTAGTTAACATCAACTGCTTCTGTAAGAGCCGCATTACGGATAGTGTTGCATGGCATATAGAAGTCCAGTGCTACATGAAGTTGTCATAATAGCATATTCTGCTTTATTCATGTAGGTTAAGCATGCCACTATTTTAATTTAAAAAGTAAACTTGTTAGTAAGCAAACGTAAGTGAGGATATAGAGATTTTGGAATTTTTTTTGTTATTTTGTAAATCAAGTGATACTTTAAGACTAGGATCATGTGTTCAGAGGGATGGGGAGATATATAGGGATATAGCCCACCGTGTCCGGGTTGGATGGTGTAAGTGGAGAGCAGCTACTGTGGTATTGTGTGACAAGAGGTTTCCAACTAAACTAAAGGGGAAATTTTTACAGGGCTGCAATTAGACCCGCTATGCTATACAGAACAGAATGTTGGGCGATTAAGAAATCACAAGCGCGCAAACTAGAGGTAGCAGAGATGAGAATGTTGAGGTGGATGTGTGGGCATAGTAGGTTGGACAGGATAAGAAACCAGGTTTTTAGGAATAGATTAGGGGTAGCTAGTATAGCAGATAAGATACGGGAAGGGAGGTTGAGATGGTTTGGGCATGTCAGGAGGAGACAAACGACAGTCCCAGTTAGAACCGTGGAAACTCTTAGTGTGGAGGGAAAACGGAGTAGAGGCAGACCGAAGATGACTTGGGAGGAGCGGATTAGGCAGGATCTAATAGACTTGCACCTCTCTGAGGACATGGTCGAGGATAGGTATTCGTGGAGACGTAAGATTAGGGTTAAGGACTTTTAGGGTATTAGAGTCTTGTCCTAGGACCTAGCTTTTCAATTTTTTTTGGTTGCCTTTGCATGTTAGCGTTGCCTTGTGCGGATATGTTATGTAATGGGTTTCTGTTTGATACTTTAAAAAGAATTTTTAGTTATTTATTTATTTCGTTTTTTCCGTAACCTGCTTTATCTTTTTATTTTTTAGAGTAGTTGTGTGCCTATTTATGTTGCATTTGACTTTTGTGGTTGGATGTGTCTTTGGAGCTGGGGGTCTCACTGGAAGCAGTCTCTTTATCCTTTGGGATAGAGGTAAGACTTGCCTACATCCTACCCTCCCCAGACCCTACCAATAGCTTTGCTGTGGGTGGGATTATACTGGGTACGATTGATTGAAGTGATACTTTAAGAGCCGCATTACGAAAGTTGGTTTCACCCCTTGTGCAGGTGGAAGAAACTCTTGATACTGATGTTTCAGACACAAAAACGTCTGCTATAAATTTGGAAAAGTTGAAGTTAGGAAACTGTGTCGGGAATGGAAAAAGGAAGCTAAAGAAGAAACAAACAGGTCTGTGGTTGCTTTTTACTAGTTGCTGAATTCGATAATGTTTTTCTTCTAGTAAATAACTGTGAATCACTTAAAATACAAAGCACTTGATGATCCATTACAAGATTGAAGAGGATATAACTTGCATTGTCTTTTTTACGATATGCACTTTTTTTTTCCTACAGGTTATAACTTGAACTCCATGAATCATCACTCACAGAGACTCGTGGCTTTGAAAATTATGTATTTTGGGCCGAGGTACACAAATGATGCTTCCGCATAATCTCTTCTTTAGTAGTTAACTTACATTGTTCAACATGACAGGTTCTATGGTTTTGCATCAGAAGCTCAGATGGATCCAACTGTTGAGGTCTGTCTAAATAATTGATATTGTATGTTTCTCATAAAGTGTTTTAACAGTTTGGAACATTATTTTTTGTCTTTGTTGCAGTCAGAACTTTTCAAAGCCCTTCAAAAGACAAGACTTGTACTCGGTGATAGGAAGGATTTGCAGTATTCAAGATGTGGTAGAACCGACAAGGGTGTTTCCTCAGTGGGCCAAGTAAGTTGAGAAAAGAAGTAAGTTTCATATTCTTAGATTATTATATCATATAAAAATACCGTAATGCTAATGTAAGGCACTGCAATAACTAGTATAATTTAGTTCTAACATTGCTTTCATTCATATATTGTTGAGATTCCCATACGGCCATACTTAGGGAGCGTGTTCTTTCTTCTTACAATTCTAATTACTATAATTGTTTGATGTAGGTTGTTGCTTTACTATTGAGGTCAAAACATAAGGAACCTGGAGGCGATACCTCTGAGGAACTTGTAGATGAAGGACCAGATGGTACTTTACACTTTCTTAAATCAAGTTTCCATTTAAGTATCGATCCAGTATTGATTATACTATTCATACCACAAATGTTAGTCTCACCTATGATTGTAGTACCCCTTCGAGTTTTACATGTTTTTGTTTTAAATTTCGTTTTCAGAAGGAGAACTGGATTATGTAAGGATACTGAATGGAGTTCTTCCTGATGATATTCGGGTATTAGGCTGGTGTCATGCTCCAGTCAGTTTTAGTGCAAGGTTTGTTGTTTTGCCTTTCATATCTTCCCGTTCATGATCTTTCATTATCGTTCCTTTTATAGGTTGCAGATAAATTTTTATATATGACAGAAGCTATGGTCTAGAGTAGACATTATATGTAAAACCGTAAATGTAAATGGTTGATTCATATGTTGTTTTCAGGTTTCGTTGTTTGAGTAGGGAATACAGATACTTCTTCTGGAGAGAAAATTTGAACATATCGGTAATATGGTTTCTTATTAATTTATTTTAAAGCTGCTGCAATTACAAAATATTTCCGTTACTCTTATTGATCCTTCTATGGTATATGATCTCTCTAGGCAATGGAGAGTTCATGTAAACGGCTCATTGGTGAACATGATTTCAGAAATTTTTGTAAGATGGATGCGGCAAATGTGCATAATTACAAACGACGTATAACTTCATTTGATATTTTTCCTTGCAATGGAAGGTTTGAACTACATCCCCAACTTTATTGATATTGGATCTATATGTATATTGAAGTGTAAACAAAAATCTAACTTGTTAACTAGATCTTTAAAATGAAATCATAATTGTTTTACCTATGTTGATATGTGCTTGCTAATTCTTAGAATATATTAGGGTTAGGGCTCTTGGCTCTCTATGTGTATATAGTTGTACATTGTAATGATTGGATCATGCAAACCATCTCAATAAAACATCTCTTTTACCTTCACATGGTATGATATGCCATTAGAAGTTTTTTATTCCTGCTATGCATTAACTTGCGCAACAACCTTTTGCCACCGTGTATCGTTTTCTTGTATAAAGTACACAGATGGTCCTTGTAGTTTACCAAAATTTTGGATTTGGTCCCTAATTTTTCAAAAGTACACAGATTGTCCTGTGGTTTGCACTTTGTAACGCATTTAGTCCCCAACCTTTTCCAAAAGTACACGGATGGTCCTGTGGTTTGCACCTTAGTCCCTAACTGAACATACTAAATTCTTTAGATTTGTTGGCTGGGGACCAAAAGTGTTACAAAGTGCAAACCATAGGGACGATCCGTGTACTTTTGGAAAGCTAGGGACCAAATCCAAAATTTTGGTAAACCACAGGACCATCTATGTAATTTACTCTTGTTTTTATTTTTTTGCATGTTCCACATGGTATCAGAGAGCCAATAACGCTAATTCTAACGAGTGTAACCCTAATATATACCTACATTTATTAATAACCCTATGTTTTTTGTGTGTTTAGCAGTGACCAGCTCATGTTTATGAAAATCAAAGGCAGTGCTTTCTTGTGGCACCAAGTTCGGTGCATGGTTGCTGTGTTGTTCTTGGTCGGCCAAGGTCTTGAATCACCTGACGTGTGTAACCGATTTCCTTGATTGTCGATTTCATCCTCTTTTAACTTTGATTTATGTTGACAATAAAGGACACCTGGATAGGTTATAGATGTTTTGCTCGATGTCGAAAAGACGCCTAGGAAACCGCAGTACAAAATGGCTCCAGAGGTTCCACTAGTTCTATATACTTGTAAATTTGAAGATCTCAGTTTTAAGTGTTCCTCAGGTACTTGATCAGTTATATTACCACTCAACTAATCTTGCTAATAGTTATAGGTTTTTTCATATAATTGTTTTCTAATGTGGTTGTGTACTTTAAAACGTGTAGATGCAAGGCGAGCTTTGCAGTTGCATTTAGAAAAGGAATGTCGGGCATACAAACTTCATGCAGCAATTTTCCAAGAGGCTCTACTGAGTCTTTTAAGCATCGAAGATGGTATTTTGAGAAGTTTAAGTTGGTTGGATTAAAATTT
Organism: Scalesia atractyloides; assembly: GCA_947069175.1. Lineage (NCBI taxonomy): Eukaryota > Viridiplantae > Streptophyta > Magnoliopsida > Asterales > Asteraceae > Scalesia > Scalesia atractyloides. The sequence continues at coordinate 23,201,099 of CAMTDV010000015.1, read as the reverse complement.
GTGGAACCTTCCTATAAAGGAATAATGGATTTTAATAATCCCAACTATTCGCCATTGGCCGGCAATGGTCCCAACTTCAAAAATAATCATTGATGGTCCCACCTTTTAACCTATGGTAAACCATTGGGCATTTTCTAACTGCGGTCTAACCCATTTAGTTTTTTGGTGACGTGGCACTCTCATCACCATGTCATCAAATAACAAAGATTTGTGCCACGTCACCAAAAAACTAATTGGGTTAGACCTCAGTTAGAAAATGGCCAATGGTTTACAATAGGTTAAAAGGTGGGACCATCAGTGGTTATTTTTTAAGTTGGGACCATTACCGGCCAATGGCGAATAGTTGATAATTATAATCCATCATTCCTCCTATAAATGCTGATTGAGTATTAAATGTGTGCAGATGACATTGTAAATAATAAGACCAAAAAGAAAGTTTCTTCTCATGTTCCTCTTACATCACGTCCTACTGAACGTAAGCCCTATTGTTGGTCAGATTATTTCACTTTTTTAAGTTTGGTATTCACTTATTCAACTCATTCGCATGGTGTTCATTATATCAAGAACTGCATCCTTGGCATATGTTGTTTTACTAATAATCCAACTATATTACAGCATCTTATGATGAGAGGCGCGCAAAGTTGACTTTTTCAGCAGCACCAGCACAACACGAATCTGTTGTAGCCAAGCAAGATATGAGTTGCTTGTGAACTTGAAGGCATCATCTTCTTTATGTTTGGTTGTGTTTCCGATGTACCATTTATTCCCCTGGATTTTGATGCTTGTAACTTCATTTTATCGAGTTCATGGTTTATTTTAGACTTGCATATGTTTTAGCATATTTTGAAAACGTACCTCCTCTCCTGCATGGGCAATGTTTGAGCAAGCATTCTTATAGATTCCGTACATCATCAAGTTACCGAGGCGAATGCATCACCTGTAGTCTTGTACTAGTGTTAAGCATGGTAGTGTATTTCTGTTAGCACAATTTCCCGACCATTTGTGATGGTCCACACGCATACTAGCTTTAATCCAGTGGGTTGGTCTTGACCATCGAGCTGGGTTCTTTTTCGTCATCCCAAGTTCGAATTTTGCCCTGAAAATAAGTGGAAACATGTAGGGTTGTTTTAAACACATGTCATTTTGGTTTGGGCTAGAACGGGTTTTCGACAAAAATGGGTATGGTCGAAACATAATAAACTTTTGAGTAAACTTTGCTCCCTGTAGTTTGGTCACTTTAACGGTTTTGCCTCAATCCTTTAAAATAGTCATTTTACTCCCTGATCTATGAAGCTTATCTCTATTTCACTCCCCGCCTCTAACGCCATCCAATTTAACTGTTAAATCCAAGTCACATGCCCCTCACATGAGGGGTAATTTAGTCTTTTCCCATCTCCTTATGTTATTATCAATTATATGTACTTATTTACATATTACCCTGATCCTAGTCATATGTTACATTTACATAAATATATCAAAAAATAAACATTTACTTCCATCCCTGCATCTCTTTCTCTTTATACTGTAACCACCACAACTACCCACACCATCAAACACCACCCCAACCCACCGAACAACAACCACCACCCCCTTCCACCATCTCCACCCGACAACTACCCCCACCACCCTCCACTGACCACCACTACCATCACGTTGTACCAGCCCCACCCGACAACCACCTTGCAACAGCCCCACCCGACCACCACGGCACCACCTCCACCTTTCCGCCACCATCTTGCACCACCCCACGCGTTCCGGTGGCCTCCTTTACTGCTCAAAAATCCTTTAAAAGTAGATCTAAAACCAGATTTCAACAGACTCCACCGTCACCACCATCATCAACGGACTCCACCGTCACCGTCACTTTTAGGCATTCCTCTGTCTCTCATATTTCTCTCTCATTTGGTCCCTTTTTCTTTCTGTATAGACATTGTGTTGGTATTTTCTGGATTATATAAAGAATGAGAGAGAAATAGGAGTTTGAAATTTGGGGGTTTTGATGATACAAGTTTGGGTTTGATTTTAGGGTTTGTTTTAAAAGGTGAAATCTTTTGATTACAAGGTGGTTGGCTTGGAGAGAGAGGGGGGGGGGGGGAGCAGGTGTAGTGGGTGGGGTGGTGATGGTGATGGCGACAGATGTGGTGGGTGGTGGCGGTCTTAGAAGTTAGAGAGAGAGAGAGAGAGATAAGTTTGGCTTGGATCTCAGAAATGATGGAAACTGCGAAACTAATGATGATTCCTGTGTTTTCTGGGGCTCAGGAAGTGATTCTTGGCGGTGGAAGTGATTGCCGGCGGCGACACTTGCAGGAGAAGAGTTGGCGGTGGTGATGATTGGTGACGAGGCATTGAAGAAGAAGCATAATTGTATCTATTTGGTTTTAATAATTATGTTAATAAATAAATATCTTTTATTTGTATTTTTCTTATCAATAAAAAATGTTAAAAATACCTAGGATGGGAAAAGACTAAAATGCCCCTCACATGAGGAGCATGTGACCATGATTTAACAGTTGAATTGGATGACGTTAGAGGCGGGGAGTGAAATAGAGATAAGCTTCATAGATCAGGGAGTAAAATGACTATTTTTAAAGGATTGGAGCAAAACCGTTAAAGTGACCGAACCACATAGAGTAAAACGGAAGTTTACTCTAAACTTTTAAAAAGTGGAGAATATATTCAGCAAACATTAGGCCGAAGACATTTTAAAAGTGGGCTGATGAAACAAATCTGGGCTAAATTTCGTGAGCTGCTAAATTGAAACGAAAGTTGTATCCTGGATATTATAATGGACCGATTAGTGTGATGATATAGGCTGGTTCTTAACAATTAAAGTGTTGGGTCATTAGAGTTTTGATACGGACTATTGGGCCGGACTTCTATACAGTTTAGTGGGTTCAATGTTTATTTGAACAAGTTTATTGGGCCGCGTGAAAATCGAGTTCATAATTAGAGTTAACTGGATGTAAGCTTCCCCGCGTTGCGGCGGGGGCTAAAGTGTGCCATCTCGCTCTGTTTCTTTCTCTAGAAACCCTATTGATGTTCCTCTCTCTACAAAATACGACCACGTAAGGTCCGTAAATGGTCAGACAAAAACTTGTCGGAAAGTGTTTGCAACTAAGAGAGAGAGAGAGAGAGAGTTTAAGAGAGAGTAAGAGATCTAAGAGAAAGATATATGAAGAGATGTCTGAGTTTTAAAGAGCCAAAGAAACAAATGTCAAACAAATATAAATACTGGATAGGAAATAAATACGTGGCCATTATTTTAAAAGCTTACAATCAATCAAACCCATAATGCAAGAAATTGATGCAGGAAAGAACACCAAAGTAAAGTGTACAATACCCTTATGCCTAGGGATGAGCAAATGGTGCCCGGATAACGCCTTTTAACATTTTTGTATCAGTTCGGTACCGGTATTTACCAGCTTTTACCCTCCAATACAGCGGTATCGTACCGGTACCGAACCGTACCGGGTATATTTGATACCGGTATCCACTTTTGGGGATTTTCGGTACCGGTTGGTACCGAGCCCATCCCTATTTAGATGTTGCAAATTATACTACTATATATATAAATATAAATATACATATTTGTCTTTAGTGAATACAACCCACCAATGTTTTAAAATTCGGTTACCTTACTGGATTTGGCTCAAAAACGGTTTAACCGGGTGTATCGCGCGGTTTAACCGGGTGTACCGGACGGCTCACCCGGTACAACACGCCGGTTTAAACCGTTTTTTAAAACATTGCAACCCAATAAGCATTATGGTACAAATATATATATAGGGGACCACTAAAATGAAAACCATCACGAGTTGCGAGAACCGTGAAAACTTTTTGATCCGGGTGAGTTGGGCCAAATTTTTTTTTCATAAACGTAGATGCATATATTATAAATACATCTGTAAATTTTTTTTTAAATTGTCATGTATGTAGTTTTGATCCCCGTATGGTATATTTTTCACGGTTCTCGCAACTCGTGGTGTTTTCATTTTAGTGGTCCCCTATATATATATATACAAGTTTGTCTTTAGTGGGTACAATCCACTAAGCATTATGATACAAACCATAATGCATAAGTATGTTGTAAATTATATGTATATATTGTACCATAATGCATTGGTATGTTGTATATATAAGTTTGTCTTTAGTGGGTACAACCCACTAAGCATTATGGTACAAACCATAATACATAGTATTTTGCAGATTAAACGTATATATAATTATATGTGTATATAATGTCCACAAATAAATAAAAAAAATTCACCAATCAATAACAAGGTACAACTTTCATCAAAAAAAGAAAAATCATCAATCAAGCACAAGGTACAACTTATATAGCTTACAAATGTTATGAATTATACTTTTATATAATTTCAGTTTGACTCCTTAAGGTTTACCTATTTTAATCATCTGAGTACTAATTCTTGTTTTTTCTCAAATCATGACCTAAGGTCTATGAATGTTAACTATTTGACTCCTTATGGCTAACACCGTCCAACTTTGATGTTAGTTCTTAAGGGTATAATTGTCCATTCAATTTAGTATGTTTAATAGATCTAAATTAAATACTAATTAGTGTAAGCTTATTTCTAAAACAAAAATACATTTTGCATATGAATTATTAAAGACCATGTGATGAATTAATTGGTGGAATACATCATAAAGAAAAAAAATGGAATCTAATTTATATACAAACTAGATTATCTCGTGTATTACATGGGTTTTTATATATGTAATATTATATAATTAACGAAAAAATATGTTTTAGAAAAATATGCATTGCCCGCTTGAATAAAGCCGTGTATTATAATAATAGAATAAAATATAACGTAATTTGTTAACACATATAGTCTTCAACATACGTTTTTAAATAAATGAACATTGACATGAAGTAATAAATTTTATTGAGTTAATTTTGAAAACATAATCTCTTTTAATTGGGTATTAACTTTGATTTTTTTAATATCAACTATTTTCTTTATTATTTAACCTATTGCATTTTAACATTGTTACAATCCAACCACATTAAATACATACATTTTGATTTCTTACTTACATAATCAAGTTCCGTTGATTAGTCCTATCGCATAGAATTTTAATCCTTCATGAATAAAATGTATATTTGCTACAGAAATAATCATCGACCAGAGTAAGTATGAAATTGTATTTGAATTTGATTTATTAAACACTTAAAATTTAATGGACAACTATACCCTCAAGAACTAATGTTAAAGTTGGACGAAGTTCGTCATAAGGAGTTAAATAGTTAATATTTATAAATCTGAGGCCATGATTTAAGAAAAAAAATAAGAATTCATACTCAGATGGTTAAAATAGGTAAATGTCAGAAAGTCAAATAAAAATTTACTCTCATAATTATTTGAGTTCAGTATTTGCCTATTTGGTGTGTTCTTAAAAGTTGGATCAGGTTACAATTTTTAAAACTTTATAAGACATCAAATTAAAGTTGTTTGTGACGTGTTTTAAACAAGATTTCATGTTTTAAATTGCGTCAGTAACATAGTACAATAGGAAGCTAGCTATGAATTACTTTCAAACTAGTTATGATTAATAAAAAATACATTAATGCACTTTTCATTAAACACGTACGTACAATAGCAAGTTACACGCTAGAAGTACGATTCATAAAACCAAATCAACAACGTTATGTCGTTGTTTTATTGTAGTTGGTGCACATCTTATTTGCACACAAACATGGATACCCATGCCAAACCCTTACATAATAAATTATTGCCGCGCAACACAAGTGCCATCGCCACCATATTTGCTGCAAACATTTGGCCAACAACATGGTAGGCCTATTAAGTTGCACCCCAAGCCTTGCGGCATGCAGTTTGCATCGATCTGGCATTGGCCATTTCCACAACAAAGCCCTTCACAACACGAACCCTTCCAGGCACACTCGACCCCTAGAGCAAAACAAGTCGGAACAGGCCTTTTCAATGTCAAACGACCGGGATTAATGTTGGCCTGTAGAGAAGGATAGACAGAAAATGAAAATATAATATATGAATATGACAATCAGTTTCATATAAAAACAAATAAGATATTTAACTGACCTCCATCATCGTCGTCATGGTCGGTGTTTGATCAATATTCACGACCATTGTGATCTTCTGATCATCATTGCTAGAGGAAGTACATGAAACTAAGCTCGTGCAAGTAATGACAATAAGAAACAGCACCAATGCATTTATCTTGTTCATGGTCAAATCTCTTGTATAGGTTCCTAGTGCATGAAAATAAATAAGCTTATTTATAGACTTTAAGAGCACATGAAGCGTTTTCAAAATTACAACTAGATGACTTTAATCAATTTTTCATTAGAGCGCCTCAATATTTACAATTCGCAAGTCTACACTTTAATTAAATTTACTACTTTTTTGTTTTCTTTTATAACTTTTAGTACAGCTTATGCAAAGGCGGTCCTGGGGATTTAGGTGCCCAGGCCGAGTCAAAAAAATATGCCGCTTACCCTAAGACCTTTAACAAATTAAATAATGTAAACTATTTTTTTAATGACCGTTAAAGTTATAGCAATAAACATAGAAATTAGCAAAATCATGGTGTTAGAATAAGTGTATGACATACCATAATAGGCTAATAGCTAACCGATAATCAACCTATCATATATGTTACTGTAAATCAAGAATCAACCTATCATATTCTTATATTTCTTTTTTACTTTGAACACGTTAGATACAAAAGAAAATCATCTAAGTTTTACCAAACGATCATTCGCATCTATATAACCAGTAATTTTTAAAATTTTTCTGCCCCTTAAAGAAAACGTGCCCCAACCAAACGCCCACATTGCCCCTTCTTAGAGTCTCCCTATAGCTTTTATGTAAGTAATTTCATAGCTTAGGATGTGTGTCGTGGGTCCTTAATTTGGATCGGATACTATAAACCATGAACATTAAAAAGAAACTTTTTTATAGCTTAGCAAGTAGCAAGCAAAGCATGTGTGTGTTATGACATATCTTAATTATAGCGGCGGGGTCTTGTGGCTTCCAATCATATAATTCTCCACTCAACCTTGTCGACATGTCTAATTTTATCTGGATACTAAAATTGTTGTTAATTTATATATAATTAACTTTCCAACGGTTAAGTTTAGAATTCACTTTGTCAATAAATGCCTATCATATACATTTAAATAATTTTATTAACACAACAACCAAGAAACTATTACGATAATTATAATTGATTAAAACCTATGATGCACTGGGACGGGTACGGGAACGGGGTACGGATACGGGGACAGGTACGGGAAACGGCAAAACTAAAAAATTCAAGAAGCGGGGATGGGACGGGTACGGGAATAAAAACATATAAAAAAAAATATATATCAAAGATAATATAACACAAAACCCCAAAATAGTTATATATTGATGTAAAGCTCAAAAATCTCATTTCTTCCTAATTTAATGTAAGGTAGTGAAAATAGAGGGGTTAAATGTTAAAATACAAAAACTAATTTTACACTTTTTATGTAAGTTTTACAAGTTTTAATGACTAAAAGTAACCTAATGAAAGATATAGGGGTTAAATGTTAAAACCCATAAACTTATTTAACCCTAGAAAGGCTCAAACGCAACAAAAAAGCAGCCGCTCTTCTTCTTCACAGTTTCCAGCAAGTTTCCGGCAGAAATTGCAGGTTTCCGGCCAGAAGTCGTCGTCGGAATCCGCTATTTTCACGCTATTCAGTCGATAACTATGACCGGAAACTTGCAGGAAACGTTTCCTGCGCGTCCCCATACACCGTCCCCTTCTCCTGCACGCTTCCTGGCCGTTTCCTACCTGTCGGAGACGTTTCCCGGCCGTCCCCGTGCCGTTTCCGTCCCCTAGCAGTCCCCAGGACGGGAGACGGCACCTCCCAGGCGTTTCCGTGCTTCCGAGATTAAAAATAACAAGAAATACCAATTTTAGTTAGTGATTCATCTGTTTCAATTAGGGTTCATAATTTAACTCTCTAAGTGGAAATTTGTTACATGGAAACAGAGACGGGTGATGTGTTGCGTACACATCTTAATTTCCTTGTAATTTGTATACGTTATAGATAGTATTTGAGTCATTTTCGGTCACTAAATAGCGTGTAATTAGTAAATATAGTGTTTTGTAGGTGAAAGCGTACAAAAAGAGCTTAAACGGACAAGAAAGGAGCTAAAACAATCACACGAGTAGAGCCGGATGAAAGAGTTAACTTTCTGGCCAAATTACAAGGGCTGACACCACATGAGATTGTTTGAGTTTTGTTATTAGGCGCATCGTGACACTTGATCGGCTTAGGTATCGAGAAACCGAGTTTAAGTCGGCAATTGATGTTTTAATCCAATATAAACACTTGTCTTTACCCTAATTCGACATTAATCAGTTGTTTATGAACCAGAGGCATCATAAGACAAATGCATTGGAGGGGAGTATTAGCATAAAGTTTCAAGCTTTTTGGTTAGACTTTGCTTTATGGTTTTCGGTTTTTATTAAGACTTGAATCTTTGATCATGTTTACTGAATTTTATCACTTTAAATTTATGTTTGTTGTCTTTTGAATATGAGTAGCTAAGCTCCTGTCACAACCCCCTATCACGCCCTGACGGGAGCCGTGAATAGTCAAGTAGTACCAGTGGTTATTTTGAAAACATCGCAGCGGAAAAATTTATCAGGACTGTAGTTAGGAAAAATATCAGAGTTTAGAAACACTGGATTTTATTTATAACAAATGGGAATAAAACCCATGTTTTACCAAGGTAGCTTTAATCGAGGATAAACCTGAATTCATAAAACAACGTTTCTTAATTTAATTGATAAAATAAGCCACTTCTTTAAGCCTTTTGGTGTCGTATCACATCTCCTATTCAGATCTACCGTAATCACCTGAAACGGGTTTAAAAACATTTTGTCAGCAGCAAATACTGGTGAGTACCAAAAAGACACAATATTGTAATTACAACATTAATGGTTTTTACATTTGTTTATATCTTTCAATTACTCAATCAGTATTTGTCACCTATCCCACTAGGTGGATGTGGTCATATTACTATTGGCTAACTTTCGTCCAATAGTAACGCTGGACTAGTAGTGTATACAAAACCCCACATATCGCAGTAATTTCAGAATACAAATACTTAATCACTGTAAATATAACTTGTAAAACATTTAGGGTTTTGCAAATCATTTGAGAAAAAGGAGAATGACTCACCTTGTAGGTCTATAGTCTTTGATATAACAGGCCTCCTTATTCTAAGCCTTATGATACTAAGCATCTTGTTTAACAATAGATTTATATTTCCGAGTCTTCTGATAATTAAGCATCTACTCTATTAGTGAATTTATAGTTTTAATCTTTCTGATTCTAATCCCCTATTTCCCAGAACGCAATTCGTATTAATGTATAAACCCAACTCAAACTTTAACGATAATAGCGAGATCCAAAACCTCAACATAGATGACAAAGTATAGCCTTATTCAGGCAGCACCTAAAAATCCGTTGATTTGGTTTCAGATCGATCAAACAGGGTATCGTTTCAGTGATCAGGGTTTTGTACACTTTTACGTAGCAGAGATTCACAATTTATGGGTTCGGGGATTATAACAACAGAAAGAGAGAGCGTTTGATCAGAGAATTCGATCGAACATGTGTGAATGTTTCTGTCCCAGACTAGCCTTTATATAGCCCAGGTGGGTTTCTCTCGCGCGTCGCGTGGGGAACCAGGGTTTCTAGCGAGACGCACCAGGGCGGTCAGCCTGGCTTAGGCTGCCACGTGTCCAGCATAGCTACATGGCGCCTCCGCGTGACACGTGTTCTCGGTCGCCTTTTTTCCCAAATCGCGTGTTTTTCTCGATATTCGTGCCGGTTCTTATCGCGTTTGCTCGGGCTTGATTCCAAATGGTTCGGTTTTTAATTTTGAATTTAGTAAGTGTACTTTGGTGTGGGTTGGTTCATCCACCACTAAGTTTTCTGATTGGGTAATACAAGTTGTGTCGCGCACACTATGGGTTTTGATTATAGGCTGTTGTTGGGAATATTTTTTAGGGTTGTTACATCCTCGCTTAGCTACCTTGGCTATGGATTATTGTTGAACTTATTTACGATTTTTGGTTTGGATGCCTTATGTTTTGGCTTAATGTTATGGTAAAAAGTGTTTTGATCATGGTTCTAATGTGCATGCATATTTAACAACTGAATATTATAGCACGTTCCGCCTTATTCTAGTAAAAATTGATCGAGTATTAATTGAATCTAGTTTGGTGATTTCATAGACTTTGTGATTTTGATTATATCTCATGGTTACCAGACGAGTAAACCCTAGGAACAAGTAACTAAACTGAGTTCGAGAGGAGATTAGATGTCGGGTTGTCTGTCATTAGATGGTTTAAGAGCTATTTGCACAAGAGTAAATTACCCTAAATAATCTTATGATTCTTAAAATCTAGTGTTAGAACCTTGTGAGATCTACTACTTCGTACATCCCTTACATTCCCGGATATATAGTTTCTGGTGGAACTGAGAGGTTATCTAGATTTAGGGTACCTTAGCATTCGTTTAAAGAGACCGAAAGGTGATCTGAACCAGAGACTGGTGAGTTTACACACTTCCCTAGATTCTAGATGGTGTCATGTTTGGAGAATGATCCGCCATCCAGTTGTTTAGGTCTGGATAGTGTATTTTAAGATCTCGGTAGCCAAAACATAGTTATCCAATCCCGAGAACTAGGGTTGTTCAAAAAGCTCGTGGCTCGGAGCTCGCTCGAAGCTCACTCGGATTTAGCTCAGAAAAAACTCGCTCGATACGGCTCGTTTTAAAAGTGAGCCGAGCCGGCTCGGCTCGGTTAGAAAGTGAGCCTAGCTCGGCTCGGCTCGTAACGAGCCGAGTTGGCTCGGTTTGGCTCGCTTTGTAGCTCGGCTCGGTTTAGCTCGGATTATTTTACTTATAATAAATTTTAATTTTATATACATTACAATATATTACAAAAAAAAACGGATTACTATTTACATGTATATAGGTTTGTAATTTAATATCTATGACATTTGAAGGTTGATTACCATACTAATGAACTAATATTGTATTTCATTGAAATTAAGACTTATTTTGTGTTGTTGAACTTGATTTTGGTTTGTAATGTATTAGGTTAAACTTATTTTGAATATATTCTTTTAAAGTATTGAATAATATTTTAGGCTACTGAATTTTAAGAAGAATATTTTAATTTTTCTTTATAAAATCGAGCCAAACCAAGCCGAGCCGAGCCAGCTCGGTTTAAAACCAAGCCGAGCTCGAGTTTCGATTTTCAGCTCGGTTTCAAATCCGAGCCGAGCCAGCTCGGTTTATAATCGAGCCGAGCCCGAGCTTGGCCTGGCTCGGCTCATGAACAGCCCTACCGAGAACTGTTGACTGTCACTTTCATGAGTAAAGTTGACAAGACTTTTTTGGTAGTGTTTGATCAAGTCAAGCCAAAAATAGGTTATGAAATGGTCGTTTGGAGCACTGTTTCGAGGTAAGTTTTACACCAATTAACTCGTATCTTCGTTCTGATCAAAATCCCGAAAACATCGGTTTGTAATTTGGAAAAAAACTTAACTACATTATTTTTTTTGAACGACAAACCATTATACAAACAAAACGAAAAAGTTGGGACCACTGTTGGGAATAAACTAAGTTCGATAAGATATTACTTTAGGTACCATAGCTTATTTATTTAAGTGTTGCTTTTTTTTCATTAAAGTTGCAAACTTGCAAATCTACACAACTTACCAAACATTTTACTTATTTATTTATAATGTTATCCGGTTCTTAAATCTTGAAACTGATCCGGTGACAACCAGTTTGACATCCGCTTATGAAATGATTGCATTTTTAGAGTTTTTTTCTACAATGTTCAATCTAAACAACAACCACCTCGTTAAAACTAAGCTTTAATATATCCTATCAAGTTTCGGGTGGGCCGGATTTTAAACAAGATAACCAAAACCGAAGGTTAGACCAAATACCCAACCCAAAAACCGAACTGGATTTGCAAAACAGTATCATCATGCTATCGAGTACCGGTTTTGCAGTTCAACAAATATACCGGTCCTCAAAATCAAAGGGTCAGATAATCATACAAACCAATGGACTGTTGTTATTTGACCCAAAATAGTTCAGGCATCAAACACAAACAAAAAATGCTAGCCAAGTCACACATCTACTACAGTTTAACATTTAACCTCAACTTGACTGTTGCTGGCACCTGGTTCGCCGCTAACAGTTTGTTCCTCCGTCATACTTTCTGTTTCTTCTTCGCCGTCACTCTCATCATCATCTGCAAACAAGGGCAATAATTTATTATTTATTTATTTTTTGTAAAAGGTTGGGATAGATGTGGATGAAACCTCCTAAATCATTTTATTATGGCTAAAATTTATAATATTAATTTATAAACAAAAAGGTTAAACAGAATGAAGGCCGCTCAAAAGTGTATTTTTGATGGATGAAACCTCCTAAATCATTTTATTTAAAAAAAATTGATCATTGTCGAAATTATGTTTTTTTAATCTTTGTTAATACATACAAAGTTGACAATGTGTTTCTGGTGACTGGTCGACCCAATCCAACTTGACCAAAATGTTGGTACCTGTGCCAATCTAACCTGCTTTGACGCGAATTAGTTTTGACCTATTACCCAACCCACCTTTTTTTCACCACTGGGAACATAATTCGAGCACATCGCCTCCAATGTGCAAACGACTAAAGAGAATGATGCATTAACTGATTGTAAAAAATAAAAGGCACTAAAAAGGATATAATGTTTTATGGATTTTGAGATCCCCTTACCTTCATAATCTTCTTCTCCTCCACCACCAATGTTGAGACTCTGTATAAAAAAGAAGAAATCCCATGTTAAATCCAATGATGATTGTTAAGAGAAACATAAATAGACACAGTTCAATACTAACCGAGAAATTAACGTCATCATATTCCATGTCAGGTCCAACTGTGAAAACCAAAAGCAATTAATCAATCAACGCCCATGCTGTGAGAAAAATCAAAATTTGCATTCTTAGTTAAAACATCAAACTGTTTAGGCCTGTCATATAGGCGAATATCAGATATTATGAAGAATAGAGCTAAACGGTATCTTAGTGTTAAAAGGCGTGCCTGAGGCAATAGGAAAAACGCCTTCGGGCCTTGAGGAGGCGCTTCATGCACAATTAGGTCAAAATTAGGTTTGATAAATATGCATCTATGTAAAAGAGATGAGACAGATGCAGCTTTTGGGTATACATAAGGCTTATTAGATTGTTGTACATAGAGCAACGCCTCACGTACGTGAAGCTCTTGCCTCAGCTTTAGGGACCTAAATGCCTTTCGCTTTTTTAAACCAAGAACAGTATTAATGAATAACATACAATTAACCTTTTTCATCCTGTTCATCTTCATCCACCCACTTGTTCCAGTCAACTTTGATGAACACCGGGGTTCTTCCCTCTTCCTTTACAAGTCGGTTCCACCATTTACTCTCTTCCTTCTTTACAAGGTACAAAATATTTCTTGACCCGACACTAGCCTTGCTCTCCTGTAAATTTGGATATTACAAAATTACCCCCTCCCTTATAATGATGAACAAACAAAAAATCTTACTTTCATATGGGGTAATTCGAATCATAGCAACATATTTTCATTCTTTTACCAATCATAGCGATATATTCTTCTTTATTTTACTACAATAGCAACATAAGCTACCGTATGGTTATTACAATTGGTTATAAAAATGAAAGTGTGTTGCTATTTGTACAATTATGCAATCTTGTATGGTACTTACATTGACAGCCACCTTGTCGTAAAGGTTGATATCTATTTCATAAGGTATATTATCAGCGCCACTTGTCGCCGAGAAGTGAAACTTTCCCTCTGGCTCCAGTTTCAGCTTCACATCCTTAGCATCCGGCAGATCAATCGTTATATAAACCAAATCGTCCCTCTGGGCCCACTTTAAAATAGGATGTCGACTACATTTTAAAATGAAAAAAACGGGTAATCTCAGAATAAAGTACACTACAATAGTACAATGGCGGATGTATCATGTATTCGTGCCAGAGTTGCTGACATTTCACGCATGGCTTACTTGTCTCATCAAATAGCACAAAAAGTTTTTATAAAATAGTTTAATATCGGTTCTAATGGTTAAGCAAACGTCTATAACCCTATGAATACCAAAATGAAAAAAAAAACATCAATGGTGTTTAGGATGACAATGTTTAAATACATGCTGCATATATAATGGCAAAGGTATACAAAGTTACAAATACGGAATGTTAGTGTACATAAAATCCGGAAGTCTAGAACCAAAACAAACAAATTAAGAAATTATCAAATGGAACATACTATTGACTTCAATCAGTGAAAGAAATAAACTATTTTCATGTTATACGTAATACGTTAAGCATGTATCACGCAACATGCCTCACGCTTTTATAACACGGTCAACAGATCCTTTGTATTGAGGCTGCAGTTTGTTTTGAAGAACCACATGATAAAAAAGTAATACTCTCCAACCCAAATAACCATAACATTTCACAAGATTTTATCCCAGCCAAAAGTAATTAATTCTTATATAGTAAACACAAGTGATGTAGCCACAATTTAATAAAAAAATATTAGAATGAAAAGTGAGTACTTTTAACCCTAAACCCTAACCATCCAAACCCTAAACGACCCTAAAAACTTAAACTCTAAACCCCAAACCATATAGTTCAAATGGTTCAATTATAGGACCAATTAAAAATTTTGTATTGTTTGGTGTGACCAATTGGGCCAGATATAGCTCAACTAGGATTTACAAAAACTTGAGCCGCGACTTCACCCCTTTTTGCATATGGCCCAAGCATAGTTGTTAATGGTGAATAGCGACAAATGGCGATTAAGGTATCTATATGCTACATAGCAAATAGCGATAAATAGCGGGCGGCTATTTATAAATAGCGATACAATAGAAAAATCATATATAATAAAATTTACATGTATATTATACAAAATACCTAAAATGCATATGCTATTTTACATGTATATTTAACGAAAACCTAAAATCCAACTATTTTATAACTATATTTAATGGCTATTTATATTAAAAAATAAAAAATAAAATAAAGCGTCCTTGTTCTCACTATCCATTGCTATAACCCTAATAGCGACACTATACCTATATGCTACGTAGCGCGCTATAGCGATGGCTACAATCGTTATTGATAGCTATGGACCCAAGTTAAGATTCTTTGGGCCGGGCCATTAGTGCCCATTTGTAATACCCAAAGATAAATTTCCTCTTTGGGGCTAGTCTACCTTTGTGGAAATGTCTCGGAATGACTAACTCCTACACTTTTGTATTCTTTATCAATAGTTTTGTCACGGAATCCTCCCCTTTACCCAAACCATTAACCGAAACCACTTTTTGAAAACCGATGTTTTCGGTTATGGTTTCAGTTTTAGGCAATAACTGATTTTGGAACCCACTCATGCTCACCCCTAATTTAGAAACCCTAAAATCACATTGAAAACCAAAACAACTAAAAAATCAATCATCCAACCACTCCAAACGTAAGCCAACACTTATCGAATTCTAGTGTTATGAGTAACCTAATTATTCCTATGACTTTCTGAATTACATACTGTTCGGATAATAAGTTTGATTTTGGGCTAATTTTCAATTCGGACAAGAACATAGAAGTGAATGCAGCGATCTTCACATGAAATATGCAACTAAATAAGTGGAAAATCGAAAGAATAGTGGTAAACTAGTTGCATATCAGATAGAAGAAGGAAAATGGTACCTCATTCTGCTTGATCCTTGAAGTTTCGATTTGGAAGTTGGAACAAGGAGAAATGTATGAGGGGGTAGAAGAGGAACTTGTAGCATTCATATCCCTTCCACCAAAATTGTGTGTGAGCTTTTTACAGTATAAAGAGTATAAGAGCTGATTCTGATCGAAGAGGGAGACTGTTTATCTGTATATGTGAGGGACACTGTTCATCTTCTATACTTTTTTAATATATATTGGAAGTGGTTGTGAGTGAGCAAATATAATGATAAAGGTATAAAAATATTATTTAATTGAAAATGAGAGAGAAAAAATATTTATTTTTAATGAAAATATATTGATATATGAGTTGTTTTTAGTGGAATGTATATATATTTTTAGGGGTTGGATGTGAATTATAATATAAAGAGTATAAAAAGTGGTTGTGAGTGGAGGAGAGAGAAAATGTAATGATAAAGTATAAAAATATTATTTAATTGAAAAGAAGAGAGAAAAATGTTACTGTTCATCTGTATGTTTGGGAGGACACTGTTCACCCCCTATACTTTTTTAATATATATTGAAAGGTGGTTCTGAGTAAAAGAGTGAGAAAATGTAATGATAAAGGTATAAAAATATTATTTAATTGAAAAGAAGAGAGAAAAAGTATTTGTTTTTAGTGGAAATATATTGATATAGGAGTTGTTTTTAGTGGAATGTATGTATATTTTTAGGGGGTTGGATGTGAATGCTCTTAAAACCCCACTTGAACCCACTACCCTAACATTTTATAAGTTATAATTTCAACAAGAGTTAAATACCATTTTAGTCCAGTGGTTCAGGTCATTTTGGCAGTTTAGTCCAAAGTTTGAAACGTTGTCATTTTAGTCCAAATGGTTTTAAACGTTGCCATTTTAGTCTACTGGGTTAATTTCATCCATTTTTTCTGTTAACTAGAAGGGTAATTTGGTTATTTTTTATGTAATTATGTTAACTAGAAGGGCAATTCGGCCATATAAAATGACCGAATTGCCCTTCTCGTTAACAGAAAAAATGGATAAAGTTAACCTAGTGGATTAAAATGCCAACGTTTGAAACTATTTGGATTAAAATGGCAATGTTTCAAATCTTTAGACTAAACTGGTAAAATCGGTCAAACCACAGAGACTAAAATAGCATTTAACTCTTTAAATAAACAAATCAAATAAAAAAAAGAGTAAACTTCCGTTTTGCTCCCTGTGGTTTGGTCGTTTTAATGGTTTTGCCCCAAACTTTTAAAAATAGCCATTTTGCTCCAATAGTTTGTTATTTTTCTCCATTTTGCTCCCCGCCTCTAACTCAGTTAATCATTTAAGTTAAAAGTAAAGGTATTTCAGTAATTTTACATATAATTGCTTAATATTTATTATTAGTTTGTTAAATTTGTTTTATCCTTTTAATAATTGATATTAAATATAAAAAGATTATTTAACTATTAATATCTATATATTAACATACATATAATATAACAGACATTCATTCAACCCTGCTTCCCTTTCTCCCCTTCTTCTCTCTACTAACCAACCACCACCACCACCACTAGTCAGCCACAAGAAACTGGCCACCACCACCATCCCGCCACCACGACCAACCTGCCACCACCGACACCTCGCTTGGATCTGAAACGCCGGAGAACTAGATATGGCTGATATCACAACGAATCGACAAAAATCATCACCACAAGTCTGTTTTACACCACCACCACTAGCCGCCGCAAACAGTTGCACGACAGATTCCGATGGATGGGTGTTCGGTGAAGGGTTCCGACGAAGGTTTCAGAACCTGATTCCGATGGATGGGTGTTCGGGTGAAGGATTCCGATGAAGGTATCAAAGCCTAACACCCTTTTTTCTCTCTTTATCCAGTTGAACAGGTCTGTATCCACCATTATCGCCCTTTTTGAATATGAAACCTCCACATCCATGACTAGCGTTTGACAAAAATTTGGGGGTTATGGTTGCAGACGAAGATGTAATGGTGTGGGTTGTTGGCGGTGGTCGATGTAGGGTGGAGTGGCAGTGGTGGTGGTAGTTGTTGACGGTGTTGAGGTCGCGGGTATGGTGGTTGTTGCGGTGGTGTCCGGTGATTAAGGAGAGAGAGAAGAGATATGAGAGAGTGTATGTATGTGATGTGTTTGTATGCATATATTATACATTAAAATATCTTTATAGGTAAATTACCAAAATATCCTTACTTTCATGTGGCAAGTTACCAAAATCCCCTTTCAGTTAGTAAACAACTTGGATGGAGTTAGAGGCGGGGAGCAAAATGGAGAAAACATAGCAAAGTATTGGAGCAAAATGACTATTTTTAAAGGTTTGGGGCAAAATCATTAAAACGACCAAACCACAGGGAGCAAAACGGAAGTTTACTCTAAAAAAGTTATTATTTTTATTAATTAAAAATAGAGTTAACTTCTTTTTCTATATTTTAACCATTTTTTCTCAATAGTTTAAAAATAGCCTTTTTGTTTGTTGTTGGCTATTTTTTCTCAATCAACTCCCTAGCCTTAAATCCATTCATAATGTTTGTTAACTAGAATGGTATTTAGGTAATTTTCAGGATAAAAATAAGGGTATTTTATTAATTTATATGTAAAGATGTTATAATATATATATATATATATATATATATATATATAACTTAAATAAAAAATCAAATAAATAACAAACACACTTCTATTAATTAAGAAAATAATTATGATAATAAAAAAATAGTTAAATAAACATCAAACTAAAAAAAAACGCTACAAGACCAACCCCATTTTCCCACTATTTTTTATTTACGTTGTAATAAGATTGACAAGTACAGTTCTGGCACCTTTTCATTTGACTTCATAAATAAATATTGCGGTGTTTTTGTTGTTCCCACGTTATACTCATCACCATTTTGTTTTTTAAGTTTATTTTTATTTTTGTTTCCGTCGCGTCTCCTTTTGCCAAAGAGAAATAAAACATTACTTCTAATGTTGCATCTTGTAAACATCAACGCTAAACTGGTTTGTTTGCAACTTTCTTCCATTTTAACAGCATGATATATAACATCTGGTAGGTCCAAAACATTCCAAAACTATTGGTTAATTTTTTATTAATAAACCTTCATCAAAGTTAAGTTCTTAATTATAGTTGGAAAGAACCAGCAAAGCCTTTTGCAGCATTTATGCATCTTCACCAAGATTTACTCCAATAAAGTTCAACAGGTTGGGATTATGATATATATATATATATAGAAAGGATAAATTGAAAACCTTGTTGAGTTAAGAAAACTAAGGAAACCTTATCTCCACCATCCATCCACTTAATCTATGGTGTAGATTAAATCAAGTACAAAAATGTTATTTTTTCAGAAAAGTGTAAAGGCAAAGTGTTCTTCAGAATTGTTACAGTCTGACACCAAAAGTGTGTCTGTCCGTAACTGTTACACCAAAATACTTACTAAAAAAATGCAACATATTGTTACGTGCACTGCATAACTAAAAACCTTGGTAAATTTTGAAAATAATAAAAATTGTAACACTTGTAGTTCAAAATTTTGAAAAAACTGCCATCAAAACTCATAAAATATGTAACAAATGAAGTTTCAAAAAATGTAACATATTCACACAATACTCTCTTCTGACAAAAAAATGTACATGGATTCAGAAAAAGTTGATTGTCAAAAAATGTAACACGTGGCATTTTTGTGTCCACACAAATGAGTTTCTTAAGTTTCTTTAACTAGGGTGAGATTTATCTATATAATTCACCTATATATATATTATATATATGAATTCATGTGTTGCGTTTTTCTCTGATCAATTTAGGCCCTTTAACACTTAGAAAATTAAGAGAACATTCGGTTGCAACAACTTTTGCCAGCAATTTTGTATGAAAACCACATATGGCAAGCATGGTCCTCTTTTCCATTTTTCCAAGATTTAATTTCCTTTTTCTTTAGACAAAAATAAATTAAATAAATAAGGGGATAGTGGGGTAGTGATTTTGGATGGTGGATGATATGGCACTGGCGTGGAGGGTCATGGTGGTCATAAGGGACCCCGTTTTATGAGAGCCGACATATGTAAGGAGCTTAATTGTGGGATTATTTAAACTTTGACTATTTTGAGTTTTAACTTGGTAGATGCTTTAGTCGCACACACCCATGATATGAATATTGGTAGGCCGTAAGCCAATGCATGTTCTTGTGCTCACAAGAATTGTGGGATTTACATGATGCATTATGAAAAAATATCAACTGAAAGAATTATGTTAAATTTGAAGAAAATGGTGATAATTATATTTTTATATCTGTTTGTGCGGATTAAGTCCTCGGTTATGTTATGTCCATAGACTCTTTCATGTTTGTTTTGTTTATATATGCAATAGAACAAAGAAGGTTGTTGACTCTTCATCTGGCAAAAATAACCAAACGCCAGTTGACTGAGGTTTTGACTGAGCTGAAGCTAAACTATATGGCTTTTGCATACAACCTCTCTCGATATTTTGAAATAATGTCATTATAATCTCATCTTGATGACAGGCGTTGGCTGCTCAAAATAAGGAACAAGCGCGCCAGCTGTACTTTTCGCATCCACAGTTGTCAAAGGCAGTTTGCAGGTTGTTTTTTAATCCTGGTTCTCGAAATATGAATGTAAATGACAGGTGTTGACTGCTCAAAATAAGGAACAAGCGCACCAGCTGTTCATTGCGCATCCACAGTTGTCAAAGGCGGTTTGCAGGTTGTTTATTAATCCGGGTCTTGCAATATGCAAGTAAATACTATTGCTAGAAGCTTTATCTTTGTGCTAGACTGCTAGTTTATGAAATGGGGCAATAGTCATGCTGCCAATCTTCTTATAAGATTTGTTGCTGAACCAGATAATTCATTTCATAGAACAATATTGGGTTTTTTTTTTATTTAAATTTTACTAAACGACTCCCTTACCACAAAAAAACATTTGTGTTCTTTTCTTGTGTTCTTGATAAACAAAATCGATGTAATACGTGTGATGAATTCAAATCTCAATACACGTCTGACAAGTTTCTAAATTTTCGATCGCAGGCTCATTCAACGCTGATGTCAGTTCCTCCTCATGTGGTATAATTTTTTACCATACTATTTTTCTGGTTGTGCTACTACTTATTCTTGGAAATTTAGTGAAAATAGCATTTTTCACAAATATAGGAAATGGGTATTTCCTAATTTTGGAAGATAAATAAATATTATAAACTGAGGTTTATATAGATATTTATTTCCGGGTTTGTGTTCTATGTTGGAAGAGCTTCGCAACGAACTAAACCACGTCCAAAACGGAGCTAAGATGAATGAGATATCGATGCTCAAAGTTTGGTGTTTGAAACATTAAATGTTGAAATAAATGGGAAAGTAGCATCTTGTCCCACATAGGAGGAGTGATGAAACTTAAATGGGTATTTAAGTGGGAACACTCCTTCCTTATTGTTTTATGGAAGCACACACTAAGTGTACTCAGAGCACCCTAACTCGCACTCGCGCGCGCGAGCGTGGGGTGGGCGCAATGTGGCGCACTTTCACTTCGCACGCTCGCAACGCCACGAGCCGCTTGAGAGCCGCCTTTGTAGGCAACATGGCAAGGGGGCGCGTAGGTACACAGGTAGTGGCGCATGGTGCAGGCAGTCCACGTTGCGCAACAGGTGCCTGATGTGCGCGCGCGCAGCACCAAAGTGAACAGTATGGCGCGACTGTGTGGCGTGACCAGATGGGTTCCCTGGTGATGTGGCTTGCGCACCAGTAGGTTCGCGCAAGGATGTGAGCCATACTTGCGCGCGCGCGCAAGGGGTTGCGCACCAGTAAGCTCGCGTAGGGATGTGAGGCACACTTGCGCGCGCATCAGCAGGCTGGTGTATGAATGCGCGCGTGCGCGACCTGCGGCTTCCAGAGTTAATGACAGATCAGTTACACTTCAGCAGTTGAAACAAACGAGTCAAGGGTCTTGACCAGGAATGTAACTGACGAATTAAAGACGTTTAATGCAATTTAATTCGTTAAGTTAATTTCTTTTTTGACTGTTTCAACCCAGATGCAGGATAAATACAGCATCACCTCAACACCAGTAGACACACCAGAAACATCAACGAATTCTTTACAGAAAAATCATTTTCTTCTCTTTTCTTGTAACAAGGTACACCTTCGGGTTGTGGTCATCTCCGGCAGTGCAACTGCTTGGGCTGTTGTATCCTGGAAACAAACGAGTTCTCCTGGGAGACTCGAAATTTGTTTTAATGGTCCCGTGTCTAACACGATCCTCAGCCAAGGACGATTTTTCTGTTTAAATTTTGTTCTTGTATTTTCATTATTTCAGTTGTAATCCGTATTGTTATTTTCTGTTTTCTTTATTTTTCTGCTTGTGTAATTCAGTTAAATAAAGTTTTATTTATTTTATGCGAACGAATTCCTACAATCTTAAAACAAATTTTCAAAAACACCGTTCGTGTAGAATCAAAACCATTCTGTTTTGGCAGTTTGTGTTTTTAAAAACATATTTTTTTCCGGTTTTCATCTTCAAAGGAGCGACTTTGGTTGAAAACCATTTCGGATTACTTCAATCGTTCGTAAAAAAAGTTATAAAAACTTTCTGGTTTTGTCTTTAAAGTTGGACTTAGAAGTCAAACAGTTAGTGTGCACTAAAAAAATTAGAAGAATTTTATGTTTTTGGTCTTCAAAGTTGGACTTAGAAGCCAAATATTAAATTCGTGGTAATTTAAAAAAAAATTGGAGTTTACTTCTGTTTTTTTTTGAGTGAAAACAGAATTTCGACTAAACCTTTAATTTTTATTTCAGAATGTCGTCTGAAAACAACAACAATGTGAACACGAATGTTAACAACCTTGTCGTTGGAAACCCTGCCAACACTGTGGGAGCGACCACAGTGGCAAACCATGCTGAACGACCTGAGAAGTTCTCGGGTCTCCACTTCAAGAGGTGGCAACAGAAGATGTTCTTCTACTTGACCACCATGAACCTTGCGAGGTTCTTGACTGAAACCTGTCACACCCCAACCGATGGCGGAAACATCGGGATGAGACGAAAACGAGATTGCTCATTGCTCACAACATTAATAAGTGACAATAATTAATTAAACCATATTTTATTTCATAAGAATTGTCAAATACATTAATGTAACAAAACAAAGAAACAACATAACATTTGCAAAGTCATAACAAAATTGATACATCGACATTAAACCTAACGTCTAATTTGTGTGTATCTAGTCCTTGCTATATTGTTTTCATAGCATCATCTCCTTCAACCTGTAACATGTTTTAAAATAATGTCAATGCGAAAGCAAAGGCGAGTACACAAGTTTAGGCATAGCATACGTATGTCACACCCCGACCCGCAGCGGAATAAAAGTCGAGACATAATTGGGTTATCACCAAAGCTCATGATGTTTACTAAGATGTTTCATATTTATTAAATTCAAATTACAACTTAAATATCCAAAACAAAATTCATACAATTACAAGGGAAATGAAACTATATAATTATTCCAAAGCTTAAACTTGTTTATTCTTCTAGGCCTTCCTATGTGTTTCTTGTCTCAGCTGGATCACCTGTATCATGTGTAAAACGGGGGATATTTTGGGTCAACAAAAGTTGGCGAGTGAACCTTGATAAAACATTGTTACTAATTTCTTTTTTTATTTAATAAGTAAAATTTGTGCAATAATCACATGTGAGCAAACATATATAGATAAACAAACACAAACCACTTTGGATGAGTATATGATATGAATGATGATGTATGTGAGATCAAGGCTCAATCAAACGGAGCCGATCTAATGAGGCACCTGATGCTCAACCCGTCTCCCACGGGGAACTGATGGGCCTAATGAAATGCGTGCACTGAAAATGATAAATCCAATCTACATATAATCCACGCAACAATTGATACACATTTGATACACATTTGATCACGGATATGATGTATGCACAAGTGTTTATATATATAATAAAAGAATTATACGACACATGATACACCCCAAAACATGATTAAAACGGGGAATTGGTAGAGATTCACACACATTGGGTGCGTTCTTTGATGACGTTGGATGCGCACGAATTTTAGGATTCAATCGACGAGGGAAAAACTAACCTAAAATAACAACGAAATGATTCGGTAAATAAATGGATTTTATTTGAGATTAATATTTTTAATTAGTGCTCTTAATGGGATTTTTAGATTTATTCTTGTGAGTTTAAGGAAATTTTCTAACTTTAAAATCCTATTTTTAAGTATTTTTAAATAATTTTCCAATTAAATAAATAAATAAAAAGAAATAAAAAAGTTGACTTTTTGACCGTTGACCGTTGACCAGGTCTTGACCGGTCAGACTGTGTTTTCTATGCGCTGAGTGAGGTTCGAACTCGGGACCTCTCGTATGCGTGCACGCAGCTCTACCAACTGAGCTACGTGTCTAACCTGTAATATTCTCTGTTTTAATTATATTTATATACTGATTAACTTTTACCTTAATTGGTTTTTATTAAAAATGATTTATATGGCCGAACCGGTTGCAGAGACCCAGAGTCGAACTCGGGTCCTTCGGTTCGAGTGCGCACAGCCCAACCAGTTGGGCTGTGTGTTTAATCTGTTTAATTATTCCTTTTATGTATATACTGTGACTTGATCAGATTAGGTGTTAAAAATGTTGGTTTTATTTCTGAAAGTCGGTAACGTGTGCGATTCGAACTCGAGACGTGCGTGTTATATTTGCACACAGTCCACCGCTGGACTGTGTGTCTAACCCGGTTTAATATCCGTTTTTAATTATACTAATACACGTTTTCATCTTCGTCTTCTTCGCTTAAAAATTACAGAACAGTGAAATCCGACTGTTCTGGTTAATCGATCATAACTTATACTTGTTTGAAATGGAAAGAGGATTAAGTGATATGGTATACCAAGTCGGAGCGTTTTCTTCAGATTTCTGGCAGTGTTCGTCGGCTCTGATTTTGCGATTTCCGGCTGTATGAACTGTTTTAACAGTTTTGATTATTGGTTTGAACAATTAAAGTATAAATCAAAAGATAGCAAGAAGGTTTAGACAATTATACCGTCTGATGAACGAATACGGTTTTCTGATTAGCGATTTCGGCAGGATTCCGGCGAAAATGAAAATCTCCGGCGACGAGCTTTGAAAGGACTAAAGCTTCGAAAGAGAGTGCGATTCAGAGCGAAAGGTTTACAGGAGGTTTGAGTGAGTATTTATAAGGAAGAACTGGATGAATTGGGTCCGAATTTGAGTCTTGATTCGCGGTCAAAGGTTTTCCGGCAGTTATGACCGAAATTGACGGTTAGGCATCGGTTAAAACCGATGTCAGAATTAGTTTACGCATTCCAGTCAAAGAGGATAGCCAAAATCGCGGAAATGTCGGTTTTTCCGGTGAGTGCGAGTTCTGGGCGCGCTGATTGCAGATTTGACTTTCGGTTTTATTATAAATTTTATTTGTTTCCGTGTTTATCACAAAAGCAGTGTGTGGCGGGGTGGTGTGGTGTGTGTTTGTGGGTGACCCGGGTTCGAAACCCGTCGTCTCCATTTTAATTTTTATTCACTATTTACTATTATTTATAAATTATGGTTTTTAAATTCTAAATTATTTATTAATTATGTATTGTTTAAAATTAATCTGAATAATAAATACGCAACGAAAATTTATAACTGATTATTGATTAATAAATGAAGCGGGTTTGGAAACCCGTTTTTCGACGAATGTTACAGTATCCCCTACTTTTAGAAATTTCGTCCCAAAATTTAAGTAGTAGTGGTAACAGGAAAAAGATGCGGGTATTTTTCGCGCATTGAGTCTTCACGTTCCCAAGTAAACTCAGGTCCTCGTTTTGACTCCCAACGTACCCTGACAATTGGAATACGACTTCGTCTTAAACGTTTCTCTCCGAAGTCCATGATTTCTACTGGTCTTTCAATGAAGTGCATAGATTCATCGACTTGAATGTCTTCTAGAGGAATATGGAGGTTTTCATCGGCGAGGCACTTTTTCAAGTTTGATACGTGGAATGTGGGATGAATTCTGTTGAGCTCTTCTGGTAGGTCAAGCTTGTATGCTACAGGACCTACTCTTTCGAGTATCTTGAAAGGTCCTACGTAGCGTTGTGCTAGCTTGCCCTTCTGGCCAAAACGAATCACTCCCTTCCACGGTGATACTTTTAAAAGTACTTGATCACCAATGTCAAACTCCAAGGGCTTTCGTCGTTTGTCTGCATAACTCTTTTGACGACTTTGAGCCGCTAGAAGATTGTTTCGAATTTGAATGAGCTTGTCGGTTGTTTCTTGAATTAATTCTGGACCGGTGATTTGTGATTCCCCAATTTCGTGCCAATATACTGGAGATCGGCACTTACGACCATATAAAGCTTCAAAAGGAGCCATGCCGATACTTGAATGATAGCTGTTGTTGTACGAAAATTCAACTAATGGTAGATGAGCGTCCCAGTTCCCTTTGAAGTCTATAACATATGCTCGCAGCATGTCTTCAAGGGTTTGGATGGTGCGTTCAGATTGGCCATCAGTTTGAGGATGAAAAGCGGTACTGAGGTCTAATCGTGTACCCAAAGCGGTTTGTACGGCTTGCCATGTTCGTGAAGTGAAACAACCATCACGGTCTGAAATGATGCTTAATGGTACACCATGACAGCTTACGATCTCGCTGATGTAGATACGAGCTAACTTCTCGTTCTTGAAGTCCTCGCGAATCAGAATGAAGTGAGATGACTTTGTAAGACGATCGATTATTACCCATATGGTGTCATACCCACTGGAGGTGCGAGGTAACCCGGTAATGAAATCCATGGTTATGTTTTCCCACTTCCATACAGGTATTTTGGGTTGGACTAGAAGTCCTGAAGGTCTTTGATGTTCAGCTTTTACTTTGGAACAGGTAAGGCACTTGGAAACAAAAACAGCGATATCCTTTTTCATGCCAGGCCACCAGTAGGTGTATCGTAGGTCTTGATACATCTTGTCGGCTCCTGGGTGTACAGAGTATCGTGTTTTGTGCGCCTCACTCATGAGGAAATCACGAAGGTTATCGCGATCAGGAATCCATATGCGGTTTAAATAGTATAGAATAACGTCGGATTTGGTTTCGATTTTGAGTTCAGCTCCACACGACAGTTCATCGCGTATATCATTTTCCGTTACAGAAACATGTTGAGCTGCTCGGATTCGATCTTTGATGTCGGTTATGATTTGCGAACATAGAAGACGAATGGAGTTCGCATAACCTTTTCGACTGAGCGCATTGGCCACTACGTTTGCCTTGCCAGGATGATACCGAATTTCACAGTCGTAGTCGTTGAGAAGTTCGACCCATCTTCGTTGCCTCATATTCAACTCCTTCAGGTTGAAGATATGTTGGAGACTTTTGTGGTCAGTGTATATTTCACATTTGGTACCATAGAGGTAATGTCTCCATATCTTGAGAGCGAACACAACGGCTCCAAGTTCCAGGTCGTGGGTGGTGTAATTCTTCTCATGAACTTTGAGTTGCCTAGAAGCATAGGCTATCACTTTTCATCTTTGCATCAATACACAGCCTAGTCCTTGCCCTGATGCGTCGCAATATACTACAAAGTCATCGCAACCCTCAGGGAGTGTGAGGATAGGTGCGTCACAAAGTTTTTGCTTTAGAGTTTGGAAGGCCTCTTCTTGCTTAGGTCCCCATATGAAGGGTTTTCCTTTATGAGTCAAGGCCGTGAGTGGGACAACAATACGAGAAAAAATGGCAATGAAGCGTCGTTAGTAACCAGCCAAACCAAGAAATGACCTTACTTCGGTAGGGGTACGTGGCGCTTGCCATTCTTGCACTGCCTTGATTTTTGAAGGATCAACATGAATTCCCTTGTCATTGACGACATGTCCAAGGAATTGTACTTCTCCTAACCAGAATTCGTATTTTGAGAACTTAGCGTAGAGCTTTTCAGTCCTTAAGAGTGTAAGGATGAGTCGAAGGTGTCGTTCATGATCGGATTTAGACTTGGAGTAGATAAGGATGTCGTCGATGAAGACTATGACGAAACGGGAGAGGTAGGGTTTGCATACCCTATTCATTAGATCCATGAAGACAGCGGGGGCGTTGGTTAAACCGAATGGCATGACCATGAATTCGTAATGAACATAACGAGTCCGGAAGGCGGTCTTTGGGATATCTTCTTCATGTACTCTGAGCTGATGATAACTAGAACGAAGGTCGATTTTTGAAAAGCAGGTGGCGCCTTGAAGTTGGTCTAGGAGGTCATCGATGCGAGGTAGTGGATAGCGATTTTTAACCGTTAACTTGTTGAGTTCTCTATAATCAATGCACATGCGAAACGTTCCATCTTTCTTCTTCACAAAGAGAACAGGTGCACCCCAAGGCGATGAGCTAGGACGTATGAATCCTTTGTCAGCTCTTGCAGTTGACTGGCCAGCTCTTGCATTTCGGATGGGGCTAACCTATAAGGGGATTTTGCGACTGGTGTAGCGCCAGGTACAAGATCGATGCGGAATTCGACTTCTCTCACAGGAGGGAGTCCTGAAATGTCGTCGGGAAAGACTTGTGGGAATTCTTTCACAACTGGGATATCTTCGAGTTTCTTCTCCTTGTTTCCCTTTTTGACGACGTGAGTTAGGAATGCGACATAGTTCTTGCGGAGATATCTTCGGGCTTGAAGGCAGGACATTAGTTTGAGTCCTTTCGAAGGGGTTTCCCCAAAAATACGTAGGGTCTGACCGTCTGCAAGAGGAATGCGAATGAACTTTTCGCGGCACACTACTTCAGCGTGTTGCTGGCTGAGCCAGTCCATACCGATTATAACATCGAAACTTCCCAACTTCATAGGAATGAGGTCAACTGGAAAATCGTGATCGTTTAGAGTGAGGGTACAATCGCGTATAATAGAATTTAATGAAACGGGTTTTCCGTCAGCAACTTCCACCGTTAGAGATTCCATGAGATTAACACGAGTTTGGTTGAGGATAGGTTCAAATTCTAAGGACACAAAGCTCTTATCCGCGCCAGTATCGAATAATGTGGATGCATAACTACCATTGATGAGAAACGTACTGTTAACCACGATGTTGTCAGCCCTAGCTTGGTTGGCATTGATGTTGAAAGCTCTTCCTCTAGCAGGTGGAGGAGCTTGGTTAGCTTGGTTTACTGGGTTCGCTTAGGCTTGAGCATGGATGATGTTCACTAAGCGTGGACAAGTGTTTCTAAAGTGGTTTGGGTCCCCACAGTTGTAACAAGCTCGCATGGGTTGCATCATGGGGTAGTTGGGTTGGTAGTAAGTTTGGGCTGCGTGTGGTGCAGGTGGTAGAATTAAGGGTTGTTGGGCTTGACCCACTATCTGATGGTGGGTTTGGGTTGGGGGTTGATTGCGGTTCATTCGTTGAAGAGTACAACAGGTTTGGATGGTGTGACCTGCGCGGCCACAGCTTGTGCAATGTTGGCAAAGAGTTTCGGGAGGGAGATGGTATTGACAACGGTTGCATTTTGGGTGTGGGCCGGTGTATGGCTTTTTAAACGGCGCAGCTGAGGGAGCGATTTGGGTGATTGGTGCAACAGTGACAGGAGGGTTGGTTTGAGTGACAGCAAAATTCTTGCTGTTTCGTTTCCTCTTACCAGCAAACTTTGAGGAGGAGACTGGGTGGTTTGGAGTTGGGGTCTCAATGGGTGTTTTCTTCTTCTCATCTTTAAATTTGCCGTTTTGGATGCGATTCTCAGTGAGTTCTGTGGCTAATTCCATTGCGGCTTCAAGTGTTGCAGGCGAAGTGCTTAAAACCGAATCTTGGATTTTTGAGGGAAGACCTCGAATGTAATGTTCAACCAAGCGGTACCCGGGGGTGAACAAATTAGGGATCATCTGGTTTAGCTCGAGAAATCTCTTATTATAGGAAGTGTGATCTCCTTCCTTTTGTTTCAGCGCGTGGAATTCATCTTCAAACTTTTTGATTTCGCTTCTTGGACAGAAGCGTCTTGTCATGAGTTCCCTTAACTCTTCCCATGTTAAGGCCATGACATCTTCAACTCCTCGTTTACCCTTTTCCGTGTTCCACCAGGTAAGGGCTACCCCAAACAGGCTTCCAGTTGCATAACGTACCTTGCGATCCTTGGGACAATCGTAATTGAGGAAAGTGTTTTCCATTTCTTCAAACCAGTGAAGGAGGGTGGTAACACCTTCGGTCCTTCATATTTTGGGGGATCGCAATATTTGAAGTGTTTGTAGGAGCACTTTTTGGAGGGAGGGTTGGCGACGCTCTGGTCTTCTTGATTGGGGGTTGATGGGACTTGCGGTGAGAGCTTGTTGAACTTGAATCACGATGTTAGGAAGCACTGCGGCCATTTGTTTAGCAATTTGTGTGGCCAAGCGTTCATTTGATCTTCCTGACTTTCTACCTCCACGTAGTTGCCTAGCCGACATCTACAGGAACATACATAGGAAGATTGTGAGTTTAAGAAGTTTCTAGGTGTCATGTGTTGTAAAAAGAATGAAAAATAACATAACTGACAATAATTCAACTACATCCATAGGATGTCTTGGGTTTGCTCATGTTTGGGCCTCCAATGTCCCCCATACCATCGCCTGTGTAGTCATGTGGGCCCCCATGACTATTGGGCTTGGTAGGATTCACATTGGTGTTGGCGGATGAACACTCGCACCACCCGAATGAAAATCGTAAAATATAATTGCGAGATGTATGGTAAGAGGGTGTCCAGGTGTAGACACAATGACAACTCAAAGTGGGGTTAGCTCACACGACGTTTGGTATAGCATGCTTTGGCCTAATAGGTCCTTCGTACTCTCGTCGTTAGTCCCCAGGTAGGCAAACTGGTCCTTTATTTTGGATTTATACGAATGCCAAGCCTAGACAGGACGTTCCGACTACCGGTACTCGTACCCTTCCAGTTACTACATGCCCGTCATGAGAACTCACTTTGATGTGATTTGAAAAATACAAAAAAATCATTGCAAAAATCATGGTAATCGTGAGGTGTGTGCTCTCATGGATATGATATGTTATGAGGATATGATTCATGATGAGCATTGTATAATAACATGTATTTATGAGCATGCTTACATAACATTGAGTGTGAAAATAAACATAAAGCATATAAACATCATGAATTTTGTATGTAACATATAAACAATTTAAAATTTAATCAACTATAGTATAGGCTCTAAGGGTCTAATAACCTATCCTATATCCCTATAGTCATAAGCTCTGATACCAATCTGTCACACCCCGACCCGCAGCGGAATAAAAGTCGGGGCATAATTGGGTTATCACCAAAGCTCATGATGTTTACTAAGATGTTTCATATTTATTAAATTCAAATTACAACTTAAATATCCAAAACAAAATTCATACAATTACAAGGGAAATGAAACTATATAATTATTCCAAAGCTTAAACTTGTTTATTCTTCTAGGCCTTCCTATGTGTTTCTTGTCTCAGCTGGATCACCTGTATCGTGTGTAAAACGGGGGATATTTTGGGTCAACAAAAGTTGGCGAGTGAACCTTGATAAAACATTGTTACTAATTTCTTTTTTATTTAATAAGTAAAATTTGTGCAATAATCACATGTGAGCAAACATATATAGATAAACAAACACAAACCACTTTGGATGAGTATATGATATGAATGATGATGTATGTGAGATCAAGGCTCAATCAAACGGAGCCGATCTAATGAGGCACCTGATGCTCAACCCGTCTCCCACGGGGAACTGATGGGCCTAATGAAATGCGTGCACTGAAAATGATAAATCCAATCTACATATAATCCACGAAACAATTGATACACATTTGATACACATTTGATCACGGATATGATGTATGCACAAGTGTTTATATATATAATAAAAGAATTATACGACACATGATACACCCCAAAACATGATTAAAACGAGGAATTGGTAGAGATTCACACACATTGGGTGCGTTCTTTGATGACGTTGGATGCGCACGAATTTTAGGATTCAATCGACGAGGAAAAACTAACCTAAAATAATAACGAAATGATTCGGTAAATAAATGGATTTTAGTTGAGATTAATATTTTTAATTAGTGCTCTTAATGAGATTTTTAGATTTATTCTTGTGAGTTTAAGGAAATTTTCTAACTTTAAAATCCTATTTTTAAGTATTTTTAAATAATTTTCCAATTAAATAAATAAATAAAAAGAAATAAAAAGTTGACTTTTTGACCGTTGACCGTTGACCAGGTCTTGACCGGTCAGACTGTGTTTTCTATGCGCTGAGTGAGGTTCGAACTCGGGACCTCTCGTATGCGTGCACGCAGCTCTACCAACTGAGCTACGTGTCTAACCTGTAATATTCTCTGTTTTAATTATATTTATATACTGATTAACTTTTACCTTAATTGGTTTTTATTAAAAATGATTTATATGGCCGAACCGGTTGCAGAGACCCAGAGTCGAACTCGGGTCCTTCGGTTCGAGTGCGCACAGCCCAACCAGTTGGGCTGTGTGTTTAATCTGTTTAATTATTCCTTTTATGTATATACTGTGACTTGATCAGATTAGGTGTTAAAAATGTTGGTTTTATTTCTGAAAGTCGGTAACGTGTGCGATTCGAACTCGAGACGTGCGTGTTATATTTGCACACAGTCCACCGCTGGACTGTGTGTCTAACCCGGTTTAATATCCGTTTTTAATTATACTAATACACGTTTTCATCTTCGTCTTCTTCGCTTAAAAATTACAGAACAGTGAAATCCGACTGTTCTGGTTAATCGATCATAACTTATACTTGTTTGAAATGGAAAGAGGATTAAGTGATATGGTATACCAAGTCGGAGCGTTTTCTTCAGATTTCCGGCAGTGTTCGTCGGCTTTGATTTTGCGATTTCCGGCTGTATGAACTGTTTTAACAGTTTTGATTATTGGTTTGAACAAGTAAAGTATAAATCAAAAGATAGCAAGAAGGTTTAGACAATTATACCGTCTGATGAACGAATACGGTTTTCTGATTAGCGATTCCGGCAGGATTCCGGCGAAAATGAAAATCTCCGGCGACGAGCTTTGAAAGGACTAAAGCTTCGAAAGAGAGTGCGATTCAGAGAGAAAGGTTTACAGGAGGTTTGAGTGAGTGTTTATAAGGAAGAACCGGATGAATTGGGTCCGAATTTGAGTCTTGATTCGCGGTCAAAGGTTTTCCGGCGGTTATGACCGAAATTGACGGTTAGGCATCGGTTATAACCGATGTCGGAATTAGTTTACGCATTCCAGTCAAAGAGGATAGCCAAAATCGCGGAAATGTCGGTTTTTCCGGTGAGTGCGAGTTCTGGGCGCTGATTGCAGATTTGACTTTCGGTTTTATTATAAATCTTATTTGTTTCCGTGTTTATCACAAAAGCAGTGTTCACAGAATTCCGGCGGAGGTTCGTCGGTACTGAAAATGGACTCCGGCTGTTGAAACCAATTAACAGCGTTGTTCGATTATTTAAGAAGTTGAGTCACTTAAACAAGGTTTAACAGAAGTTTGGGAGATCATACCCGTTCACAGTGTGATTCCGGCAGTTTCAGAAGTTTTCCGGCGAAGGTAAGATTTTCGATAAACGTTGACTAGGATCGATTCTGATGGTGGAGTTGTGTTAGAGACTGATTAATCACATGATTTAAACAGAAAGAGTCGGAGGAAATACCGTGTGGATGTGAGTCCCGGTTTTCCGGTGACTTGCAGAATTTTTCCGGCGGTCTGATTCAAGCTTCTCCGGTGGATTGTAAGGTTGCGGAAATGCAATTGGGAGTCTTGCAGAGTGTTTTGAGTCGCAGGAAAAGTCTATGATTGAAGTAGTCCGAGAATTGAAGACTTTCGGTTATTAAACCAATCTACTTCCGAATTCAAGTTCCATTCATGACAACATTGATTGAAATCGTCCGTTTATCGGTTATACTCGCTGAATCGAGAGTATCCAAAACGATTTAGATGATTGATAACCGGTTTCAGTTACAATGTGTAAACTCGATTGATTTACCTTAGTCTATAAAAATTATTTGTTTCCTAAACATGACAGAAAACAAACAAGTGGCGGAGTGGTCTTGGGAGTGAGTGTTAAGTTGTTGAAGTGTTTCATGGCTGACCCGGGTTCGAGTCCCGGCAGCTTCATAATTTTTTTATTTATTTTATTTTAACTTTTTATCAAATATAATTTTTATAGTTTAGTTTATTTATTAATTATGTATCGTTTTAACTCAAAATAATCATAAATATTTAATGTAACTTTTATAACTTGGTACTTGATTACAAAACGGAGCGGTTTTGAAGACCCGATTTTTACAAATGTTACACCCTAAGTGTGGTTGGTACTTACCAAACAAAGAGCAAATTCCGATTCGTTGGTAAGGGTCCACTAGAGTTTTGAGTTGGAAATTTTCCATCAAGGTTTGGATTTCACTCCTAACTCGATGGCATAATTGCGTGCAAAAAGAATAAGTATAGCGGATTGAGAGTCGTTCACCAAATTGCGGTTTTCACACCTATTTTAGTGAAGTCGTCTCGTTTATATTACGAGTGTCTTCAAGTGTCCAAACGTGTATTGTGTAAAAGTGTCTTAGGAAGACACCATGTATATGTATTAAGACCAAAATGAAAGAGAGAAGCAAAGTAGGAAGCATAAAGTTTTAAGCATAATCAAGAATGGTCACAACGGGTACTTAGAACTATAGACTAGGTCGAACATGGCAATTCTACCTAATTCCCTATAGTTATGGCTCTGATACCAATCTGTCACACCCTAACCGATGGCGGAAACATCGGGATGAGGCGAAAACGAGATTGCTCATTGCTCACAACATTAATAAGTGACAATAATTAATTAAACCATATTTTATTTCATAAGAATTGTCAAATACATTAATGTAACAAAACAAAGAAACAACATAACGTTTGCAAAGTCATAACAAAATTGATACATCGACATTAAACCTAACGTCTAATTTGTGTGTATCTAGTCCTTGCTATATTGTTTTCATAGCATCATCTCCTTCAACCTGTAACATGTTATAAAATAATGTCAATGCGAAAGCAAAGGCGAGTACACAAGTTTAGGCATAGCATACGTATATGAATAAGTTTAAACAATCCTCATGGCAACCAAATCTATACAAGAGCAATATCAAGGCATGCAATACTAATAATCAAACCCTTAACGCAATCACGATGTTTTAACATGACCTCACGAATAACACGATGGAGGTGGATGCGTGAATTCCTATAGCGCTAAGCATGTCAAACGAAGGCTAAAAATAGTTAATGACTAAAGGATAGCAATACGAATATCCAAGACAAGCATCAAGTATAAGATTCAAGCTTTCATGTATATGGGATCGTTTGTGTGTTTCATAAAGTTTAAGTGTTCGTGATTTTGTATATGGAAACATGTTACACCCGAAAAGTGTTATAAACAAAGTGGGTCGAGTGTACTCACGGTTTTGCTAAGTCTTTTCTACACTTGACAATCCGTGAAGACGTTGGTTCGAGGATGACGCCGAATTATCCTACAAGAGGAAACGAGGCGTATGAGTATAGAGTTTCAACGGGAGATTAGGAGTATTCGAGCATGATTAAAAATAAGTTTGATAAAGTATTATGATACGAAAGTATTCACTAAGATGTAACACTCGTTCTTGACACTATAGTAACTCTTACGAGTTGGGTGTGATTTCATAGGTTCGGGGCCTATTAGAATCGTGACAAGGAATTACATACTTTAGTGTTAAACTTAATAACTTGATAGGTGATTATAAGTTCATTATCAAGGTTTCGGTTTTAGAATTATAATATAGTTATATATATATATCATTATAATCATGTAGGAGGTGGGAGGATGAACCATCCACTTTGTAACCTCTAGTGTCATGTATGTCAAGTATGAGGTGGGAGGTTAAACCATCCACTTTGAACCTCGGATTATGTTCACCACTACACAAGTTACCATTGGTAACAAGGAGGGTACAAGAACTATATACTATACAAGAATGATAAGGTGTCATCTAGATACCAAGT
Source organism: Scalesia atractyloides (assembly GCA_947069175.1). NCBI lineage: Eukaryota > Viridiplantae > Streptophyta > Magnoliopsida > Asterales > Asteraceae > Scalesia > Scalesia atractyloides. The sequence goes on along the minus strand of CAMTDV010000015.1, from coordinate 23,165,210 downwards.
AACCAAGTATTCAACAACCCGACGAGCACACGAGGACAATCGTCAACGGCTTTGTGGGGTTGTGACACTTTAAGTCTAGCAAACTATCTTGGGATCTTGATGAAAATCATCAAGTGATGTGTGGTCTCAAGTTAGGATAGCCCAAGCTTCCTTGGTGGACACACATGAACAAGTTTAAGAACTTGCATCACTTGTGAGCTCAATGCTCTTCAAAAACAGAAAGTTTGGAGTGATTAAACACTCCTATTTACAAGTTTAACAACCTAGGTTAGTCCCCATACTCATATATGTGATTAGGAGTTCAAGAACACTAGGATGAATGAGAAAAGTATGAGATTTAACAAGTTTTTGAAAAGTTAAATCATAACAGAAAGTTCTCGGACATTTTGGGGCATTTCCGGGTCTGGATTCTCCATGGAGAGCCCTAGGAATTCAACCCAAAGTTTATCCAAGCAAGTAGGAAGAAGAATGAGATGATTTGGTTAAGAAATGAGCAAGATATGCTCACTTTTGTAAGAGGTATACAATCTGCCCGAATTCTGAAGTTTCAAGTGTTCTTGAGATGATTTTGGAGAGATTATGGAGTTGTGAAAGTGGAAAAAGGCTTGAAAACACTTGGGTTTTATAAGGAAAGGATTAGGGTTAGTTAGGTGAAGTTTATTAAGTGTTAAAAATTGATAAAAAAACTCAAAACACCAACCCAATCCCGCCCAAAACCCGCTGCTGCCTCCCTCCTTTGCGATCAGGTCTGACCCGGAAACAAAGCTTATATGCTTTGTGTTTCCGGGTTCTTCAGATGTGTGGCAAGTGGTGGAGTGGCGGAGCGCTTGGCTGTTGAACCGGAGGTCCCGGGTTCGAAACCCGCGGATCCCGGTTTTGGTATATTATTTATATATATTATTTTTTTTAATTAAAAACCTTTAAACAATTTACCAAAAATGGCAAGATTAGTCCCTGAAGTTAAGAATAATTACAATTTACACCTTGGACTTTATAAAAAAAAATATATTAACATCTAAATTCAAAATATTAGTATATATATATATATATATATATATATAAAATTAGCATTTTAATTTTTTGTAAAAAAAGAAATTAATTAATTTATTAACTAATTTAATTATTTAATTTAATTAATTAACTTAATTAATTAATTTAATTAATTAACTTAATAAATGAATAGATAATTATATTTTCGTAACGAATTTAGTTTAATGATTACGAGTTTCACGTTTGAGTCTTGATTACGCATACATACCACGTTTGCAAGTTATCACACGTTTACGATTGAGAGTACCACGAATACGTTTACACGTTTAAAGTATGAACAAGTATAAGTGTAACATGACTATAATTAACATAATATTGTTAAAATACGAGTTTCTCATTACGATTCAAGTCTCGGTTTTCCATGTTTACAACGAAAGACAAATACAAGATACAACGCTTACTAAAAATAGAAGTACGATACAGAGTTTTCAAATATAGAAAGTATAGAAACGCGGGGCGTTACAAAACCGCTCCCAACCTGCGGAAGGGGAGACCGATGCTCAAGCTCAGTGCGCGGTTGATGCTTGGAAGCATACGGATTTCATATGTCGAGGCTATGTGCTTAATGGCCTTTCGGATGCATTGTATAATGTGTACTACAATGTCAAGACTTCCAAAGAATTATGGGATCTCTTGGACAAAAAGTACAAAACGGAGGATGCGGGAACAAAGAAATTGGTTGTCGCCCGTTTCTTGGACTATAAAATGGTCGATAACAAGACTGTTATGAACCAAGTCCAAGAGTTGCAGATTATACTTCATGACATCCACGCTGAGAGGCATGGTTCTTAGCGAGACATTTCAAGTGGCAGCAATAATTGTAAAATTGCCTCCTTCGTGGGTAGAATTCAAAAACTACCTAAAACATAAACGAAAGGAAATGACGGTGGAGGAACTTGTGGTCCGTCTTCGAATCGAAGAGGACAACAAGGTCGCCCTAAAAGGCACCATTGCGCAAGCTACGGCTAAAGCAAACATGGTGGAAGTTGGGGAATCTTCCAAACGCAAAAGGGGCAAACCAATGAAAAAGGACAAGGGTAAAGCAAAAGTTAACAACCTTGGACCAAGAAAGGGGGCTATGAAAAAGAAGTCTGCGCCTTTCCAAGGTACTTGTTACAATTGTAACGAGACGGGGCATCGTGCTAACGAATGCAAGAAACCTAAGCGTGAGCGTGCGCATATCGTTGATGAGGATGGTATGCCTCTAATTGCAATGTTAACCGAGGAAGCGGCTATGATTGAAGAAGTCAACGTGGTGGGCGCCAACCCACCAGGATGGTTCGTTGACATGGGTGCAACCCGCCATGTTTGTGGAGATAAGGCTCTTTTCTCAACATCCAAGGAAGCAACGGGTGAAGAAAAGCTTTATATGGGAAATAAAGCTACCGCCGACATCAAGGGTGAAGGCACGGTGATCTTGAAGATGACTTCTGGCAAGGAGCTCACGTTGAGCAAAGTCCTCTATGTCCCGGATATACGGAAGAATCTCGTATCGGGTTGGATGCTCAACAAGTTTGGTTTTCGTCTGGTGTTTGAATCGGACAAATTTGTTTTATCTAGACGTGGAATGTATGTTGGAAAGGGCTATGCCCTTAATGGTATGTTCAAAACGAATGTAACGGTGGTTAACACCAAGAAAAACATGAATGAAATTTCTACTTCTACTTACATGATTGAGTCTTCAAATGTTTGGCATGGTAGATTAGGACATGTAAATTTTAATTCATTACGACGTTTAATTAAATTAAATATGATACCAACATTCCATATTGATTCCGATTACAAATGTGAAACATGTGTAGAATCCAAACTTACAAGATCATCGTTTAAATCGGTTGAAAGAATAACCGAACCCCTTGATTTAATTCATACCGATGTGTGTGATTTAAAAGCGGTTCCCACACATGGAGGAAATAAGTACTTTATCACGTTTATTGATGATTGTACTAAATATTGCTATGTATATTTACTTAAAAGTAAAGATGAAGCAATAGAAAAGTTTATCTTGTACAAAAACGAAGTTGAGAATCAACTTAAAAAGAAGATAAAAGCGGTTAGAAGCGACCGAGGAGGTGAATATGTCGCACCTTTTGCGGATTTATGCGCAAAAAGTGGCATTGTACATGAGTGTACACCTCCTTATTCTCCACAATTAAATGGCGTTGCGGAACGTAAGAACCGTACATTAAAAGAAATTGATGAACGCCATTTTGATCAGTTCGGGTGTGAACCGAGAAATGTGGGGGGGACGTGATTCTCTCAGCGAATTATCTTTTGAACAAGATACCACTTAAAAATAGGGACGAAACTCCATATGAGTTATGGAGAAAAAAGGAAGCCTTCGTACAAATACTTGAAAGTGTGGGGGTGCCTAGCAAAGGTGATTGTACCACCTCCTAAGACTCTTAGGATAGGACCCAAAACTGTTGATTGTGTATTCATAGGATATGCACATCAAAGTAGTGCACATCGTTTTCTTGTACATGAGTCCAAGAATCCCGATGTCCACGTAAACACTATCATGGAGGCAAATCCTAACATCGTCTCATACTTTGAAAATGTGTTTCCTATGCTAGGAGAACCACATGAAACTTCACCAACAATGGTTGATGAAGCAGGTCCAAGTTCATCTACGTTGCTAGATGAAACACATGATCGACTAGAGGTTGACCAAGGTGACCTTAGACGAAGTAAACGGACAAGGATTTCAAAATCTTTTGGGCCAGACTTCATGAGCTATATGGTTGGAGGGTGAGCCCAATACCTATCGCGAAGCGGTTTCTTCCGCGGAAGGACCTCAATGGAAAGAAGCAATTAAGAATGAAATTGATTCTATATTGCAAAATCATTCTTGGGAGTTAGTAGATCTTCCACCTGGTTGTAAACCACTTGGATATCGTTGGATATTCAAAAGGAAGATGAAAGCTGATGGAAATATTGATAAATACAAGGCGAGGCTAGTAATAAAAGGGTTTAGACAAAAACAAGGTCTAGATTATTTTGATACTTACTCACCTGTGACACGAATAACCTCTATAAGATTGGTTCTTGCAATTGCGGCTTTAAGAAATTTGGAAGTTCACCAAATGGATGTAAAAACCGCATTTCTAAACGGCGATTTAGAAGAAGAGATTTACATGGAACAACCCGAGGGTTTTTCCGCCCCAGGAAAAGAGGGCAAAGTATGTAAATTGGTCAAGTCTTTGTACGGCTTGAAGCAAGCTCCAAAAAAATGGCACCAAAAGTTTGATCATGTCATGATTGACAATGGTTTCAAAATAAATGAGTGCGACAAATGTGTTTTCTATAAAGATACACCAAGAGGTTATGTGATTTTATGTCTTTATGTGGATGATATGCTTATCATTGGGAGTAACGATCATATGATTAACTCAACTAAAGACATGTTGAAAGCGAGGTTTGACATGAAAGACATGGGCTTAACGGATGTGATTCTTGGTGTAAAAATCACTAGAACGCAAGATGGTCTTATCTTAAGTCAAACTCACTACGTGGACAAGATCCTTGGGAAATTCAATTCGGAAGATACGAGTATAGCTCGAACTCCGATTGATAATACTCAACGTCTAAGGAAAAATATAGGCGAAGGAGTTGCTCAGTTAGAGTACTCAAGGATCATTGGTAGTCTCATGTATCTAATGACATGTACTAGACCCGACTTAGCATATGCAGTAAGCAGGCTAAGTAGATACACTAGTAATCCAAATGATGATCATTGGAAAGCTATCACATGGGTGCTAAGATACATAAGATACACGAGAGATTACGGATTATATTATACCCGTCATCCAGCAGTGATCGAAGGATACACTGATGCGAACTGGATTTCGGATATAAAGGATCATAGATCGACAAGTGGATATGTGTTTACACTTGCGGGAGCAGCTATAGCTTGGAAGTTGTCCAAGCAAACAGTTATAGCTAGATCCACGATGGAATCCGAATTCGTCGCTTTAGATAAAAGCGGTGAAGAGGCGGAGTGGCTACGTCAATTTGTGGAAGATATTCCACGATGGCCAAAGCCGTTGACGGCGATTTGCATACATTGTGACAATACATCAGCGCTTGTGAGAGCACAAAGCTCTATGTACAATGGCAGATCAAGGCACATTCGACGTAGGCACAACACAGTACGTCAACTAATCTCAACGGGTATTATCTCTGTTGACTATGTGAAGTCAAAAGAGAATATTGCAGACCCGTTAACGAAAGGCTTAAGCAAAGATTTAGTTTATACGACGTCAAGAGGAATGGGACTAAAGCCCATGGATGAAGGGAATATGAGGGAAACCTATCCTAGTTGACTGGAGATCCCAAGATCTAGGTTCAATAGGCAAACTTAATCATAAACCCAAAGGGAGTCACTGTGGGGGGTGCCCCAAAAGATTCATAAAGGGAGTTATATACTTCCTAGTCCATTCCAATCAGTGACATGAAGTAAGGTTAAGCATGTTGAGGTTAAGGATTTGAGGAAATCAAATTAACCATGTTGCTTTTAATGATTCAACGAATCACCTATGTTAGAGAGAAGTGGGGTCGCTTCGAATGGATTTGTGGGGAGGCGCAAATCCTAGAGCTCTCGCAGAACCAGGAAAGTGTTCCTTGACCATGAACGGACACAACCATGAGGAGTTGACCAAACTCGGGAGAGTATTGTGTGAATGTATATTGTCGCCTACATAAATGGGGGATTGTTCAAAGACACCGCGTCTACAAGACCCTAGGAGGCTAAGTATGCTTCACAAAAGAGGGTTCAAAGGTTACGCCTACCTATCTTGCAATACTTGACTGTTGAATTTGTATCGTTGAAACTTGAAAGGGGAAAGATCGATTTCCATTCATGTGGGGGATTGTTGGAAATTTAGTGAAAATAGCATTTTTCACAAATATAGGAAATGAGTATTTCCTAATTTTGGACGATAAATAAATATTATAAACTGAGGTCTATATAGATATTTATTTCCGGGTTTGTGTTCTATGTTGGAAGACCTTCGCAACGAACTAAACCACGTCCAAAATGGAGCTAAGATGAATGAGATACCGATGCTCAAAGTTTGGTGTTTGAAACATTAGATGCTGAAATAAATAGGAAAGTAGCATCTTGTCCCACATAGGAGGAGTGATGAAACTTAAATGGGTATTTAAGTGGGAACACTCCTTCCTTATTATTTCATGGAAGCACACACTAAGTGTACTCGCAAAGGGTGCGGAGCATCCTAACTCGCACTCGCACACGCGCGCGTGGCGTGGGCGATGGGCGCAATGTGGCGCTTTGATGGCGCACTTTGCACTTCGCGCGCAGCGCACCAAAGTGAACCAGTATGGCGCGACTGTGTGGCGTGACCAGATGGGTTCCCTGGTGATGTGGCGTGCGCGCGCAAGGGCTGGCGCACCAGTAGGATCGCGCAAGGATGTGGAGCAAGGATGTGCGCAAGGGCTTGCGCACCAGTAGGCTCGCGCAAGGATGTGAGCCATACTAGCGCACGCACAATGGGACTGTGGAGCAAGGATGCGCGCGCAAGGGCTTGCGCACCAGTAGGTTCGCGCAAGGATGTGAGCCATACTGGCGCACGCGCAATAAGGACTGTGGAGCAAGGATGTGAGCCATACTTGCGCGCGCGCAAGGGGTTGCGCACCAGTAAGCTCGCGCAGGGATGTGAGGCACACTTGCGCGCACCAGTAGGCTAGTGTATGGAGGCGCGCGCGCGCGCGACCTGATGCTTCCAGAGTTAATGACAGATCAGTTACACTTCAGCAGTTGAAACAAACGAGTCAAGGGTCTTGACCAGGAATGTAACTGACGAATTAAAGACGTTTAATGCAATTTAATTCGTTAAGTTAATTCCTTTTTGACTGTTTCAACCCAGATGCAGTATAAATACAACATCACCTCAACACCAGAAGATACACCGAAACATCAACGAATTCTCCACAGAAAAATCATTTTCTTCTCCTTTCTTGCAGCAAGGTACACCTTCGGGTTGTGGTCATCTCCGGCAGTGCAACTGCTTGGGCTGTTGTATCCTGGAAACAAACGAGTTCTCCTGGGAGACTCGAAATTTGTTTTAAGGGACCCATGTCTAACACGATTCTCAGCCAAGGACGACTTTTCTGTTTAAAATCTGTTCTTGTATTTTCATTATTTCAGTTGTAATCCGTATTGTTATTTTCCGTTTTCTTTATTTTTCTGATTGTGTAATTCAGTTAAATAAAGTTTTATTTATTTTATGCGAACGGATTCCTACACTTATTTTAATTTATTGTTAGGAGGAGAACCGTTTTGATCCGTTTACTTATGTTGTGCCCATTTTGCCACACGTAGTTTTGTTACCCCGAGTATGAAACGATGAGACCTTAGATCTCTCTCTTTTTTTATTTTTGTTATCATGTAGCTACAGATGCCAAATGCTTCGCAGCTTCCTGGTCCACACACACATCCTGCTGTTCAAAGTGGGCAACAATCTTCAATACAACCGCTTCCTGGGCTACCTCCTCTTGCTCAAAACAAAACAAACCGAAATCTGGATTAATGCCACAATCTCAAAGTCAACCATCTTCCAGCCATCCAGCTTCGTACCAAATCAACCCATTCGTAAGTAACCGCAACCTTCTTGTTTTTTTTTTTTTAATTTGAGTAAATTACAAGTTTTGTCCTTTATGTTTACGTCAAATTGCCGACGCTGTTTTTTTTTTCCAAAACTTGTAATTTACTCTTTTAATTTCCATTTGCAAAGTAATAGTAAATGTGAAAACTGGATAGGAGACTTCACTTTTTCGTACATGAAAAAGATTACCAGCAATCACTAAATAGACAAACAAAATTCTCATTTTGCTTCTTGTATCGAAGATGGTCTTTCTGAAGAATTCGTGTTAATATTCTTCAGTAAACTTAAAAGTTGGCCTTGTGATTGTATTCATCGTCTTGACAAATATAACTTGTCATTTTCTCGATTTCAGATTAGTTATTAATCTCATCTTGATAACAGGCGTTGGCTACTCAAAACAAGGAACAAGCGCGCCAGCTGTTCATTGCGCATCCACAGTTTTCAAAGGCGGTTTTGCAGGTTGTTTTTTAATCCTGGTTCTTGAAATATGAATGTAAATAATACTAGGGCCAGATGCTAGTTCATGAAATCGGGCAACAGTCGTGCTGCCATTCTTTTTACAAGATTTGTTGTTCCATAGAACAATATCGGGCTTCTTCGCTAAACAGTTTTCTTAGTAACCGCAAAAAAACACGTAACGAAATCTAATCCGTGTGGTGAATTCAAATTTCAATAAACATCTTACAAGTTTCTAATTTTTCGACTGCAGGCTCGTATTACGCTGATATCAGCTCCTCCCCAAATGCATGTATTTTACTTTACTTATTTATTTATTTTTGTTGTGTTTTAGTTTATTTTTAGAGGTGACCGTTTTGACCCATTTACCTATGATTGAAATAGCCTAAAATGACACATGTCAAACGGATCGTCTAACTTTTTTTTATAATACATAAAACCTCTTGACAGTTTTTTTATTCAAAACAATAGATCTACTGAAATTATATCATACTCCATACTAAATAATGGAAACAAGGATCATGAAAAGCCTTTACATATATCTCATCCAAATATGGCTTCAAGATTACATGAAAAAGATCAAATTGGCAATGCTCCAAACATGATGTGTTTTCATCAGATGATATAACCGAATTATATTAGGATGTGACACTAGTTTTGCAGCCAGGCTAGCCACTTGAATTCAATTATTTGTATTGTTTTTTTTTTAAGTTTATTTTAAGCTTTGATGAATGTATTTTAAACTTGATTTAGATTCAAGATTATATTTTTTTGTTTATACTTACATGATTAACTAATTACGGGGAAAAGGGGTATGTTTTTTAGATTGCATATTGCTTTATTTGGTTGCAAACCGTTCAACTAGTCCGGCCCAATTGAAAATTATTAAAAAGTATCAAAAGGGAATTGCTATACATAGACTAGTGATGCTATACAGAGCACCATGTGACGTCATCATACGACCGTATGACAAGCGAAAATGATCATACGAGCAATATGACTTTGTCAGTGGTCACATCACGTAATATTAGTCACTTTTGTGCCAGTGTACTAATCATACAACCCGTGTATGACATTATGGCCCGTTTAATGTGCCAATCTAACACGTTCTACTACCCTGGATGATCATTTCCGCCGTGTCATACAACACACAAAAATGTTACTGATATTTTATAGTATGTAGCATTCACTATTTTTTCTTCTCCTTTTCAATTCTGTATACTTTCTAATACCTTTTACCATTACATTTTTTCTCTTTTACACTCACAATCACTTTCAATATATATTAAAAACTTATAAAGGGTGAACAATGTTCCCATATATAAAAAATTTATAAAATGTGAACAGTGTTCCCTCAAATTTACATATAAACAGTAACATTTTCATTCTCCTCTACCCACTTTCCCTTAAATTTACACATAAACAGTAATTTCTTATAAAATAAAAACAACACTTTAGTGATGTTTGTTATCACCTACCATTCAACATTAAACAGTACTTTCTTATAAAATAAAAACATCACTTTAGTGATGTTTGTTATCACCTACCAGTCAACATTTTTTAACCTATTCTTATATTTCATGTCCAAAACATATTTCTATCTTTATTGTTTTTTGTATAATCAAATCCATAACCTTAAACTGCTAAATTTAATATACACAATACCTCAAGGAAAGTAAGACAAAACCACGGCTTACTGAAGCTTCATGGCGACGTTCCACCGGAACGTCACCGGCGGACGGCGGTTAGCCTGTTCTTCATATGAAGTACGCTCGCCTTACGCTGTCCGCGCCTCGGGTTCCTCTCGCCTCGTGCCTACCACCGCCGCCACGACCACCGCTAAGACAGCTATATAAACTTGATAATATAGACTTAGCTAACATGCACCCTGATGACAGGATAGCGCATATGCCTACTGCGCATCCTATCGCTACCACATCCCTTCTTTCACTAGAAGATCCCATGGACTTTGTTTATGGTTTAGTGAAGGATAATTAAACTAAAAAACTGTTTAAAAATGGTTTAATCGGGTGTATTTAACGGTTTAAACTGGTTTTTAAAACATTGAAAGAAACTATGGGGTTTAGCAAAACCAAAACTAAAAGGTCCCGACTGGCTATTTTGCTAACATGGGCTATGCTCTTTCCTCATCCCTGCCTGTCTGACAGACATGTATATAGTAACAAAAATATAAAAATGAGATAAGACCGGCATAAGGTTTCTAATTTATTTTTTTTAAATGTATAATAAAAGTAGAAGCTTATGCATAGTGATGAATAGTATCAGGTCTATTAAAAAGTTGTCACGTGACTTATTAAGAAATTGTTACGTGATAACTTTTTATTATGCACCAAAAGTCGGTATCGAATTGCTACTTAAAATCTTTCGGTTCGGGAAATTCAGTACCAGTACCCAATACGATTTGCTCATCTCTGACCAAAGGTTTCAATTGCCATGTGACAACTATTTTTTATTTTTTTTCTTTATGTGTGCTACGCCAAAAGTTGGTACCGAATTGGTAAATAAATCTTTTGATTCGGAAAATTCGGTATCGGTACCCAATACCATTTGCTCATCTCTGACCACGGGTTTCATACGAATAAGATCATTAACATACAACTTTGTTGATTTTTCTTTCGGTTATCTTTTATTGTTTTTTTCTACATTTTCCTTTTATTCTTGTCAGCGGTTCCGCGCGCAACGTATTCTTAATGATTTCAAAACACATGTAAACACATACTAAACAACAAAAGAAGTTCGCCGCAACGCGACGACCTTAATAAACCTAGTTTTATTTATAATCATTTTTTTAAATACAAACCAACCCCGATTAATCGCTAATTTATTTTAGCAAAAAAATTGTTACGTAAGGTTTTCTTGAGTTTTCTTAACTTAAGTGAGTTTTCTTCCTATCTCTCCCATATACATATTTGTGTATTACATATTTTTAGTAATCAACCCAATAATACACAAACTATTATGATATATCAATGTTCCTATTTAACATATGCGGTTTTATAATAAACTTAAGTTAATTGTGTGAACTGTCATATGGTAATAAAAATATGTTAGTTATATGATTGTTTTATAAGTTATAATTTTATTGTTTCATTGTATAACCTTTTCTAGGGCGGCAATTCTTGACACGACCCGTCAATCCAACCCGACACAAAAAAAGGATTTGGTCAACTAACAACCTGTTTTAAAAAACGGGTCAGCTTCGGGTTTATCCGTTTACCTATTTAGAAAAAAAAAATTATATTTTTGTTTTTGTTACATTGTTAGTCATGATAATGTTAGTTTTGACACATTATATTATTTACTTGTCAACATTAAACCTGTTATCGATAGCCTTCTTAAAAGCCAACAACTCTCTTATAAATCGTCAACCTATATGACTCATTCAAAAATATGTGTTGGGTTAACACACATTTATATGTGTGCGGGTTAGAGTTGAAATCTTTGACCCGAAGAATAATATGAGTCAAGTTTGAATTCACTATTTTAACCCGCTATCTGCAACCCGTCAACCTATTAACCCGAAACGATTGACACCTCTAACTCCTCACGTAATAAATATCACTTATAACTTAGTAATAAAATAAAAGAAAAACCAATTCTTCACCTATTCCACATGGCGTCCATGTAAGAATTTCCAACATGTTTCACGTCTTAGAGCATTCACATCCAGCTCCCTAAAAATATACATACATTCCAATAAAAAACAACTTTTATATCAATATATTTCTATTAAAAAGAAATATTTTTTCCTCTTTCATTTTCAATTAAATAATATTTTTATACCTTTAACATTACATTTTCTCTCTCTTTTACTCACAACCACTTTCAATATATATTAAAAAAAGTATAGGGGTGAACAGTGTCCCCAAATATACAGATAAACAGTAAAATTTTATCTCTCCTCCACTCACAACTAATTTTAATACTCTTTATATTTTAAAAACCCATTACACAGATTTTGATTCCGAAGATGCGAATGGCCTTATAAATTAACACCAAACTCCTCATCAATCACAACCTCTTCCTCCCCTCTAGATGTCGGTATCCTTCGTCGGATTCCGATTAACCGGGAAACACTTTCCCTCTATCATCATCATCATCAACCGATCAATTTGTTTGTAAAAATGGCGAAAAAGAGGAAGTCGGTGGCTACGATACGAGCCTAGACGAAGTCGATCGGACGATGTACGCCAATTTTAGCAGCGCCGCTAACTCTCTCTCGCAGCTTTATTCTCAAGCTATCAGCCAACAGAAACTCTGTTTTCTCTCCGGTGAACGTCATGGATTGGTATCATGTTTTATTTTATTTGATTTCATTACTTGTGTTGTTGATTTGGTGGAACCCTAATGTTTTGTTCGTGTGGATTTTGATGTGTTTTGTTTTGTAGCGGTTATACACTTATGCTATTGATTTTGTGTTGTTTTTTATATAATTGCTGAAATTTTGTTTTGTTTCGTAGTGGTTATACACTCATTTGTGCTGTGTTATGATAGGATGTGAATATTGGCTTACTAAACCCTAATTTATTTGTTCATACGAATTCTGTTTTGTTTATTAGCGGTTATACACTTAGGTTATTGATTTTGTGTTAGTGTTTTGGTAATTGCTGAAATTTGGAAGTGAATATTAGCTTACTTTGTTGATGATCTGATGAAACCCTAATTTTTTGTTCATGTAAATCATGTTTTGTTTCGTAGCTGTTATACGATAATGTTAGTTGCATTTTGATAATTTATGAAATTTGGATGTGAACATTGGCTTACTTAGACCACGAGTAATGGGCAGCGCGTGAAGTGGCTTGATAATGTCCTCAACACCACCCCTATGGGCTTTATATGGGCATGAAGATGAAGGGGCATTTCTAGTATAATGCCCAATGAAGATAACAAAATTGGAAAGTAATGATGGAATGGAGGCATTAAGAGGCATTAACCATTACACCATACACCATAGTCTTAGCTCTTTTTCCCCAAAAAGTCATGATTGTACACATGTTCCTCTATTGGGTGTTTTTAAGAACAAACACTATAGTAACTAGATATAATAAATGAGATGGGTTGTTTTAGTTGATTTTTCATGTTGGCAATTGGTATGCAAATGAGTAGACTTAACTGCAGCTAATGAATCATATCGGTAATCATGTTCCTGGCAAATAGCTCTATTTAGCTACTCTTGCTGAATCGTGTTAGTAATCATATTCAAGAAGCGCGGCGCAACGCACGCGGGGATATTATCTAGTTTTATATATAATCGATTTTTTTTTAAATACAAAACCAACCCCTACACCGGTCATTGTGCACGAACGTGCCTCCCGCGAGTAGCTGGCTCCCCCATACCGTTCCCAATTCCCATGGACAAGCCACATCATTACGGGTCTCCACGTAGCGATATGTATGGTCTTAGTCATGATTGTAAAAATCCTGACTATGTGCCGATTAATCAAATTAATCTCGATTAATCTCATTAATTTCGATTAATCGCTAGTCCCCATCCCCCTACCCAATTATATAGGATCAAGAGAAAACCCTTACGAGTTGTGAGAACTTAGAACTCAGCCTTCCCGTGCGAGTTTCGACCCCATGTTTTCACACCACTAGATTAAAATGTTAGAAAAGACTGTCGTAAAAAATATAAAAAAATTCAAAGTGGTGTTTTTCGGCCCCTTATGGCAGCTGTAAAAAGGTGATAACATAAGTATGACATCACTTTTTACAGCATTTACGGCTGCCGTAAATGAAAAAAAAAACAAGCTTTCTTTTTTTTTTTGGAAAAAGTTGAATTTTTGGTAAATATTTTTTTGAAAAAACCTTTCGTAAGGCCGAGTTCTCTAAGTTCTCACAACTCGTATGAGTTTTCATTTTACCCTAACCCTATATCACAAACTATTATGGTATATCAATGTTACTATTTAACATATGCCGTGTTATAATAAATTTAAGTTAATTGTGTGAACTGTCAGATGATAATAAAAAACATATTGGTTATATGATTGTTTTATAAGATATATAATTTTATTGTTTCATTGTACAACCTTGTCTAGGGGCGGCAATTTTTGGCATGACCTGTCAACCCAACCCAAACCCGACACAAAAAAAACAGGTTTGGTCGACTAACACAATCTGTTTAATAAAACGGGTCAGGTTCGAGTTAATTCGTTTAACTATTTAGAAAAAAAAAGTTTTATATTTTTGTTTTTGTTACATTGTCATGATAATGTTAGTTTTGACAAATTATATTATTTACTTGTCACATTCATACACAATATTAAACCTGTTGTCGATAGCCTTCTTAAAAGCCAACAACTCTCTTATAAATCGCAAACCTGTATGACTCATTTAAAGATATTTGTCGAGTTAACACACATTTATATGTGTGCGGGTTAGGGTTGAAATCTTTGACCTGAATAATCATACGAGTCAGGTTTGAATTCAGTATTTTAACCTATCATCTTCAACCCATTAACCTATTAACCTGACACGATTAACACCTCTAACTCCTCGTCTGATAGATAACTTATAACTTAGTAATAAAATAAAAGAAAAACCAATTCTTCACCTATTCCACATAGCGTCCATATATGAATTTCCAACATGTTTCACGTCTTGTAAATTAACACCAATCTTCTCCTCATCAATCACAACCTCTTCCTTCCCCTCTGGATGTCGGTATCCTTCGTCGGTTAACCGTCGTCCGATTCCGATTAACCGGAAAACACTTTCACATCATCATCATCAAACGATCAATTTGTTTGTAAAAATGGCGAAAAAGAGGAAGTCGGTGGCTACGAGCCTAGACGAAGTCGATCGGACGATGTACGCCAATTTTAGCAGCGCCGCTAACTCTCTCTCGCAGCTTTATTCTCAAGCTATCAGCCAACAGAAACTCTGTTTTCTCTCCGGTGAACGTCATGGATTGGTATAATGTTTTATTCTATTTTATTTGATAGAACCTTAATTTTTTGTTCATATGGATTATGTTTTGTTTTGTAGCGGTTATACTGTTATGTTATAGATTTTGTGTTGTATTTTGATACTTGCTGAAAATTTGTTTTGTAGTGGTTATACACTTGTGTTGTGTTTTGGTAATTGGTGAAATTTGGATGTGAATAATGCCTTACTGTAAGTATTGGATTGAGTACATGTGTTACTGATCTAAAGGTGAAGGGAATGGTTAAACATCTAAAGTGTTTAAACTTCAAAATCAACCAATGAGAGCGTGTCACGTCAATCCACCTAAAGTGTTTAAACTTTGGTAAAAAGTGGTGGGAGTGGTTAGACACTTGATGAATTAATAAACTTTTTGGTTAAAATATGTTTTTTTATTATTTTTAAACAGGTGCCTCTTTTTGGTTGGTTGGTTTGAGTTTAAAAAAAAATAAACAAACAACAACACATCTCACCGATCCAACTTTGCCGATCGGCAAAACCCACCGTCGGCGGTGTGACCGCTCGGTAAACCGCTTTGCCGAGTGGGTTTGCCGCCCACTCCCACCACCCTAATGAAACTAATTTTTTGTTTATGTGAAGTCTGTTTTGTTTCTAGCAGTTACAGTTTTGTTATAGATTTTGTGTTGTGTTTTGATAATTGCCGGAATTTTTATGTGAATCGTTGGATGTGTTTGTTTGGTGTTGGGATTGCCTGTGTAACTGTGGGATAGTATTAAACTGGATTTTAATTTGGATTTTGGACTAGGTTTTTTCAGTATGGATATAGAAAGTGATAAGTTATGGGTTTATATGGTCTCAACTTAACCTTTTCAAGTGATTGCTTTTGGTGTTTGGAATGTGTTAAAAAGAATTAGTATATGCATATCTTGATTGATATCTATATGATTTCTATTTGCATTGTGTAAGGAGTGAACCTTGGAGCAACGGTAAGGTTGCTGCCTTGATACTGTATTAGATCATCATCATCATACTCAGTAAATCCCACCAATAGCAAAGCTAAGCTAGGGTCTAAAGAGGGTAAGATGTAGACAGGCTTACCTCTACCCCGTAGGAATAGAGAGGTTGCTTCCAATGAGATCCCCGGCTCGATAGTAGTTTTGCATCAAGCCTTGGACATAAGCCACATAACACTCGGCATGTACTCCCTTGTCTTTCGGCTATCAACACCACCACATGATGCATGATTAATCATCCCCCTCTTTTAACGTTATTTCCACGAAATTAGTAAAATAACGTTAAAATTAGTGCACTTTCACTTTTGCCCCCCGAGCGCCCACACATATATACATTATATAGGCATACCGCAAGCGTGCGTAATAGATGATACTATATTAGATACTTAGATTAGTATGTCTTCTTTAATAAACTAAGATTTTATTGCTAGTGCCATCGCGTGTACTTTGTTGAACGTTTCTATGATTAATGCAGCTGTGTTTAACATTTAAAGTATACCCAAATATCAATTACATGCACGCCCTCTGTTGTTCAAGTCTGCAACAAAATTGCATCTCTAATTTGGTAAATCTTCCAGAGTTGCATGCATGTATCATCATGAACATATTGAGGGTCATCTTTTCCAAATTACCCTTTTCAAGCAACTTAGATGATGCAAGTATGTATTTTCGGTTTCTGTTCCATTTATAGTAATGTAGTAAATGTTTTTGAAGCGACATACGGTAGCCCTTATGGGAATACCAAACATTTCATAAAGTTTCATTTAGTACACAACCTTAGCTAATCTATACATGGCCCGATTTAGTTTGGGATCCTCATTGTTAGTGTACTGTAAATGCGAAATGATATTTCAAGATTTCGAGTGTAATAATAGTCTTAAGTATTTCTTGTATTACTAATATGAGTATTATTCATTTTTAATAACCATGAGAAGCCATCACCAGAATACTCACGGCCCCACTAATGTTGCTAATCAATGGGTAGTATCATTCGTATTGTTTCCTCTGTAAATCTGTTTATGAAATAGCATGTAATTCTGGTGATCGTTGTTAGCTGAAAGTTCCTTATGTAGGCTAAAATTTGAATTGTGCAGGAAATGCTCTATCAGTGGATTTCCAAGCAACATGCGGAAGGGATGAGAGTCACATCAGATGACATACTAGCTTACATCCAGGTTTGCTTGTCGTATATACGACTTACAACATGTTTATATGTTTTCCATTCATTTGCGTATTAATATGGTTCTCGTCGCCCCGGTCCTACTGATCAACCACTATTCTTACCATTCATTGTAAAATGATTCGGCTTGTGATTATGACCCCTAATTTCTTTATTTGCTTTAACTATCTGCATGAAGCAATGAGAATTCTCAGCTGGTGGGCTGATGAGTTTATATTGTCAAATTAGTCGAGTAATACAATGACAAAGATTGAGTTATCTAGTTTAAAGTAACATCGGTCCGTGGTATATGGATGATTTAGGATATGTTTTATTTGGGGTAGCCATATTAGGTACACCAGAGAGTTATAAAGTAACATCGGTCGGTATATGGATTATTTTTTATATATAACATTATTTATTATATTAAATAAAAAATATGAATATAAATAATGTATCTTGGATCACATAACTACATTGGTTTCCAGGCTGAGCTGGAATCACCTGGGGAGGAACCATCAATGGTAATGGCTCCAAGAAGTTTACAGTCCGACTCCACTAATACTAGCATGGCCGCTGGCGATCAGCTCGCACCCAGGAATTATATATTCTCAAACGCGTTGTCAAGCCCAGTTCGTCGCAGCCTTCAGAACTATCACATATCTCAAGGACCAAGGAACAATGAACATCACTCTGATTCATCAATGGATATGCATGCGGATCATGATTCAACGACTCATTAGGCGACATAATCCCGTATCATCATTAATGAAACCTGAGTGCTGGTTCATATCTTCACAGAAGCATGGGACTTGTGTGGATGTCTTCATCTTATATGTAAAGTTGTTTTTACTTCAATATTCAAGAATCCTTGGTTTTTCTCTTTGATGTTTTGGCATTGTACAACATGGTTTAGGGTGGTTTCGGTTATGGTTTAGAATTGGCTGATGTTTTGCTTTTGGAAATTCGTAACCGGTTAGTTTTGTTAGTTAACGATCTTGACAAACTTTTTATAATTTCGTCATTTTGACTTGAATGATGTTTTATAACAACAAAGCTGACAAGAATTTTTTTTACTTCAATTTTTTGACCGTTTAATAACTTTCTACTTTGGGCGTTTATAATGTTTTGCCAACATGGTATAGCGGTCAAAGGGTTTTTCAATCCAACAAGTGTATGCCAATCATCCGGGATAACACCATTATTCTAGGATTCGGAACCTGGTTAAGGTGCCGGAATGTATAGCCATGTCGTGTTGCAAACCAGTTGCATTGAAGCTATTAAAAAAAGAAAAGGAAATGTAGATATAAATGTTTTTATTTTTCTAATTTTAATATTCTCTTCTTCATTCAAAGTGTTGCCTTATTGTCAATGTTTTCACGACTGTCAAGCCGGACCGATTGGGAATCGTGGGTAGTGGCAGTCCGGTTATGTCCTTTTGAGCCGCTTTCGAGAAAAGCAGCCGGTTTTCTGCTGTCAAACTGGTAGTCTTGTAGGATCTAGAATGAGCATAGGGTTGGGAAAACCATCGGATCTGAAAGAAACGCCAGGGAAATATACACATTTATAAATTGCTCCAAAATAAGCTTAGCCAAAAAGCCAACTTATGACTTATTAACTTTTTGAAAAAAGTAAATAAGTCATAATGGTGTTTGGGTTTGAGAGTGTATGTGGGGGAAAAAGTAAATAAGTCATTCAATTATGACTTATTTACTTTTTCAAAAAGTCAATAAGTTATAAGTTGCTCCAAAATAAGCGTAGCCAAACAACCCCTTAGGTAGGTTCGCTTAAGAGTTGGAAATAAACAATCAGGTATGGAAAAAGGAAGAATGAGACACAAGAAAAGGTTCACTTAAGAGTTAAAAATAAGTAATCAATTATGGAAAAACGAAGAATGAGACACAAGAAACCCCTTTCTACTTGTTGCAACTTAATTTTACAGTTGTCATCGACGACCAAACGTACACATTAGGTACTGAGAAATAAATCATCAACTTTGAAAAAATAAAGAATCGAGACACAATAATCCACTGTCTACTTGTTATAACTTACTTTTTTATATTTCTCATCAATGATCGTTGCTTGTGTGAGAAAGAGAAGAAGAAAGTAAAATATAGAATTTGATTATAGTAAAGTTTTTAGGTTTGTTTACATTGAGTCCGCCGTATTACAAGTGAATTGACAATACTTGTAGTAAGTTATTCTACGAACATTTTTCTTGTCCAAAATTAGTGATGTGTTAGCAAATTAAAATTTGAGAATAGTTTATCTTTCATATGGTTATAAAAAAATAACAAGAACACATAATTTTCTAATGCATTTTTGTCTACATATTTTATGATGTTATCTAATTCTTAAACCCATCAATAAAGTAGTGGTGGAGTGGTTGGGGAAAGACTTGGTGTTCCTTGTGACTCAGGTTTGACTCCTACTCTCCTTATTATTTTCTGCGGCATCCAGGTGAAAGACGAATACGGGGGCGCCGGTTCATCTTGGATGAGAGGCGAGGTTTTACCGATTATTCCACTGTCGTGCCTTCGGGCGGGTGGAGGTCGGGTTTCCGCGCATCTGGGAGAGCCAAGGGGCTGGCGGCGGTCGAGTAGGCGACCTTGACCACAACATCCAGTGTCATGGTGGCTGGCATGTCGTTCCTGTTCAAAAAAATCTAATTCTTAAACCCGGTTCAATCCAATCGGTTATACGGCTACCGGTTCTAAAAACATTAGTTATGTACTTATAAAAAAAAAACATATCATCATCATCATCATCATCATCATCATCATCATCATCCCTGTCGTGTTCTCATAACGTACACAAAAACCGCCATGAACACCTGCACATTCCGAGCTCCATCTTTCAACCACTTAATCCCTTCAATCAAACCTCAAACCTCCAATTCACTCTCCATCTTCCACTACTCCACCAACAATTCATTCAAACTGGCCAGCAGCAAGAACAATCCCCAAATTTCCTTCGATGAATCGGCGTACGAGGCGGAGAGGCTTCGTATGGACGCAAAGGCACGAGAATCAATGGCAATTGAAGCGGCTGAAATAGAGGATGATCCGAAGGGTTGGAAATGGGTGATTCGTAAGAGGATTTGGGATTTGATGGAGGCGAGTAACATTGCGCAGTTTCCGAGACCGGTTCATCACCGGATACCTAATTTTGTTGGTGCTCCTGCTGCTGCTGATGAAGTGAGAATTTCCTACACTTCAATTGATGCTTAAATTGTTGAGTATTAGGTGTGTAATCGAGTCAATCGCCATGTGAGTTCCTCGAGATCAGCTTGTTGAAAGTTGGATTTGAGCTGAGCTTACACAAGCATGAGGCTGAAAAAATAAGCTTGTTCAGGGTGCAAACGACCTGAGCTGCTCATGAGCTGCTCGTGATATCGAGCCTAGCTTAAACAAGCTCTATCCCGAGCTGAGCTGGAGCCTAAAAGTAAACATGTTTAATAAATGAACCCGAGCCTTCTGTTTCAGTTATCGAGCTCGAGCTAACTCACAAGCCTATTATTTATGTAAATTTATTTTAATATATGAATATGTATTCACATAATAGTTATTAGCACATATAAAATTATGAAAATAATAACCAATCAATAGGTAAAAGTTGTATAAGTTCATTAACAGATAATAAACGAGCTGATCCCTAGCCGAATCCAAGCTCAAGCTCTTGTAAGTTACACTAGCTGAGCTTAGCTCGTTTACACCCCTATTCTTGAGTAGGCTCGCGAGTCTAACCGAGCATGCCATTTATGTAAATTTATTAAATATTAATAATTATATATGAGAGTAAGATAAAAATATTCATACAATTTATATTATGTTATATATAAAAATTGTAGCTATAAAAATATATTGAAATAGTTTTTACATGTATATAAGTTAATTAATAAATAATAAACGAGCCAACTCGAGACGTGCTCGGGGTTGGAAAACCATTCACGAACCAAGCTTAGATGAGTTTGGACTCAGTTCGGCTCGGCTCGTTTGCACCCTCCTTCGATGTAATCATTTTGTTGCTTCAGATAAATGCTTTGTGGGATTGTGTTCTTTTGCCATTATTTTGGTTTTAGGGTTCGATTTACAGATTGTTTTGGAGAAGAAAGTTGGCTGATTGTTTGTGTATTTTGGGCTGAAAATGTTGTATGCCAGATGAGTAGGCTGGAGGTGTTTCTGAAGGCTAATTGTGTGAAGGTTAATCCTGATACACCTCAAAAGCAAGTCAGATTCTTGACACTTAATGGTCAGTTTTGTTTGTTTTATTACTTCAGTTTTGGTTATGCTGATTCCTGATCTACCCAGATAATATTTATGCATCTTATATTAGCAAATCTAGACTTATGTTTTCTAACTTTTGGCTCTTCTATATCTCATTACTTATGGAATTTTATTAGTTTTTTTTTATAGAGTAAACTGTCAAAATGGTCCCTGAGGTTTGGTCACTTTTGCCACTTTAGTCCAAAACTCAAACCTTTTGAATCTAGGCCCTTGTGATTTCAATTTTGTTGCCATTTTCATCCAAAATCAAAATTTGGTTAGATTTTCCGGTTAACATCAAGTTTTTTTTGTCTTTTTTCCCCCTTTTGATGAAGGGCAAAATGGTCTTTTAACATTTTATTATAACAAATGAAAAATTCTGACTATTTTACCCTTCATTAAAAGGGAGTAAAAAGACAAAAAAAAGTTGGATGTTAACTGAAAAATCTGACCAAATTTTGCTTTTGGATGAAAATGGCAACAAAATTGAAACCACAGGGACCCAGATTCAAAAGGTTTGAGTTTTGGACAAAAGTGACCAAACCTCAGGGACCATTTTGGTAGTTTACTCTTTTTTATAAGAATACTCATTTTTTGTGAAGGTGGAAAGAAGCTACTTACTCCACAACCGCGTTTAAGGACAGGATTTTTCTCTGTACTTGAAGCGGATACGTTAAATCCTAGTACCATGAACGAGGCATGCACCTCTGTCGGGGTAGCAAAATATGGACGGCCCATTGGATTAGATGAGAAGATTAAGGTGGACCTTATTGTCATTGGCTCCGTTGCTGTTGATCCAAAAACCGGAGCTCGTCTTGGCAAGGGTGAGGTACATAACTAACTCCCATTTGTTCGTAATAAACGTGATGTGCTTAGCTTAACCCGAGTATTTGTCAGTTAGTTAATTATATGAATGTGATGGATTGAATGTTGATGAAATTAGCAATGATGTAGGGATTTGCAGAACTTGAATATGGAATGCTGCGGTATATGGGAGCGATTGATGACTCGACTCCAGTCGTTACGTCTGGTAATAAATAATTCTTTACCTATTTTAGTAAATTTCTGGAAAAAAAATCTTAATAAAAAATTGTGTTTCAGTGCATGATGAACAACTGGTAGATGATATTCTTGTTGAGAAGCTGCTAATCCATGATGTCCCTGTTGACATCATATGCACACCAACCCAAGTTATTTTCACCAACACATCTATCCCAAAACCACAAGGTTAGTTTCTTCGTTTTAAAGACTACACATGATGTTCACGGTTTGATTTCAATGAAAGTCATGGACTGCACTGCTAATTACGGTTTCAAAAAATGTCAAACCAGACCAGCCAGGTTGTTTGGGGGCCAAAACAGTTCGGTTTAGCGATTTGAACCGAGTTTTTTTTTTCTCATAAACGTTTGTTTCTAATAACTTTATAAAATGAGAAACGGCTTGTTTGGTTTACACGACCTTGACCTGGACCGTTAAACCCAGCTTTTCATACCATAAACTGTGAACTAGACCATATAGATCTCAAACCGGCCTATGTGCTTCGATTCATTTCATGGATTCTATGGAAATGTGATGATATGAGTGGTGAATTGGTTTTTTTTAGGTATTTACTGGGATAAATTATCACCCGAAAAGCTGAGTCAGATCAAAATCCTTAGACAACTAAAAGCGAAAATCGAAAGAGAAACTGGACAGAAACTTCCCACTGGCCCTTCTGAGAAGTTGCCTCCAACTGCTCAAAGACGACAAAGACAAAAGCGATAGTTTTGTTGCGTCTTATGAGAATACGGCCCGATAAACACTCTACCCAAGCCCGCTTAACTATGGAGTTATCCACTTATCGTCACACTGGAAACTCGTCAGTGGTATTTGAGACGAGACATTTCTTATGATCTAGTGGATGAAATGTAGTAATATAAATTTCCCTATGTACATTTGTTATGAACTCAGATTCTTGTACTACATACACTTTACGCATGTATAATTGCCTTCTGGAAACTAGAATACAGAAGCCAGAACACATCTTTCTGGTTTACACTTGTATAGATGTAAGACAAACAGATAACATAAGATACAAATTTCGACTTTTTACAAAACAAAAGCAATATGTGTCGCATGCGCCACTAAATATGTCACGACTGTAACATATGATACAAACCTTTTATTTGATTCATACAAAAAGACCTGCAGAATGCAGATACCACAGAAACTTTTACAACAGCGTTTAGCCGAACTGTATCGTTTGTGGGACCCTCTCTGTAGGAGATATCGACTACGGCATCAACATAACACTGAAGCAATAATCTCTGAAATAAAGATTAGAAAAGTGGTAAATAAAGAGAGAACCAAGAAGTTTCTTCACTAAAAAAATACTACGATTCAGAGGTTGCAAGATGAACAGGTTGTGTGCGTCGAGTAACGGGTCATGTTTAGGTTGAAATGGGCCATTTATAATACGGGTCAAAACAGAAAGGAGTCTAACTCAAGTTTTGTTTATTGATTACACCCGCACGCATTATCTTACCATGTTTAAGACCTATTACTTTATAGCATTTAATATGTTATTCTTTAAAAATATAGAGTAAACTGCAGTTTTATCCCCTGGGTTTATATGTCATTAGCAATCTTACCCCCTAAAACAGAAAATTTTGCTGTCTTCCCCCCCCCCCCCCCCCCCCCTGTCTATTTCCCTTAACATTACCCCCTCCGTCAATTCAATTCAACGTTACTTTGACCGTTTAAAGTCGATGAAATGACCATTATACCCTCCATCCATCTTCTTCCTCAACACATATAACCCTAGCCAGATTCTCTATTCGGTTTGCCTAATTTTTTTCTCTCTCTTCTTTCTCTCTCTAGAAACTCTCTCTAGCGGCACACTTCTTCCTCATGTCCGAAATCTCTTCATCCTCCACAAAATCAATCCTGATTCCTCCACATCCTCCTGATCCACCTCCAGATTCGGCTTCCAAACCACCTACAAATCGTTCTGATGTGCAATTAGGGTCTTGTTGTGAGCCGATTGAGTGTGTTCCACCACAGCCGCCACCACAATGTTCGACAACTGATGTCTACCCCAAAATTGAGCCCGTTAATCAAAGTTTCTGCATCAATTGATGCTGCTAATGGTGATTCGGATCCCCATTTAGGTGCGAAATCGTCCCTAAATGCTCTATGAAACGGTTCCAGATGATACGACAATAATCGAACCAGGTTCTCCTAGTCTGAAGCAAAATCTCGAGCCAACTGTTGCGGGATTGGAAAACCTATCCTCGCCTAAGACCAAAAGTGGATATACAAAGAGCAGCAAAAGATTGTTAAGGAGCAGGGGTTCAAAAGTGAGTCCGCCGCCAAGATTGTTAAGGAGCAGGGGTTCAAAAGTGAGTCCGCCGCCGTGGTGATTTTGCCATCGACATTGGCTGGTAAGAATATTGGATGTTTGACTTTTTACCACGGACCATTGTGTTCAGTTTTGACCAACGAGTAACAGGTTTGTTTGATTGATGTGCAGAAATGTGATTCACGGAAGTGATGCTGTTGAAAGTGCAAAGAAGGAGATTGGTTTGTGGTTCCCAGAGGGTGTTGCTAACTGGTCAAGCAGCCTTCACCCATGGATCTACGAATGAATGTGATTTGTGATTACGACTGATTTCGACCACCTCTGGAGGGTGTTTGTGGTTTGTGGTTCCCAGAGGGTGTTTCGACCACACATGGATCTCCATCTCCGGCAACTTCGCCGCCGGCGCCACCCACAACCACCGTCCACCGGATCCCCTACCCCGCCAGCGCCACCCACTTCAAGAAACAGCCCGTCGTCGCCTCCTGGCAGGTCTCCGGCGGCACCTAGAGGTGGTTCCACTAGTCCTCGAGTGGAAAAGACTATTATACCCTTTCACTGTTAAAAACTTACGTTGACTTTAAACAGATTTTGACACCAGGGGTAAGATTGCAGCGTTTCGCATTCGTTGGGGGTTAGACATCAAAAATTTCGTGGTAGGGGGTAAGAGTACCAATAGGCTATATCTCCAAAGGGTAAAACTGCAGTTTACTCAAAAATATATATGACTTGAGTTATTTTTTTTTATTTATTCTTCGTAAAGCAACTCTTATCAAACATTAAGACTTCATTCATACCTTAAATAAAGGTAGATACAAAGTTAAATTTAGAAAGTTATTTGTTGGTGACTAGGGCTAGTGTTAACCGGTTATGTATATATATTCGGTTTTAATCATATTGCGACCCATGGTTGACAACTTTCGGTACCGCTTTTGTTCTTCATCCTTTACAAGCACACGCATACACATACACACATGCATGGGAGTGTTTGAATCGGAACAAAGTAATATTTTGAGAATTGTGAGAATCACATACTACACTTTTACGTGGTGCTTTAAATGTGATATATAAGACGGTTATGTAATCGTCGCATTTTCTTTTTCCACTACCTTAATTATCTTTTTTTTAATGATAATACTTACTTACTCCTAATTTACACCAATTTTAATCTTAAGGGTAAATTACTTTTTGAGTCCGTGTGTTTTGTGGGTTTTAACTACTTGAGTCCAAAAGCAAAAAGTTTAACGCCCTGAGTCCCCATAAGCATTTTCGTTAACCTTATGAGTCCAAATTTCTAACACAATCCACCAAGTCTGTTAACTATGAGGGCAATTTGGTCATTTACACACAAAGTACAAGTCTTATAAACACATGAGTACAAGGAACAAGTCTTTAATGCATAAACTTTTAATATATATATATATATATATATATATATATAATCACATATATATAATAAAACACACACACCTATACACACTTTCTCTCTCGTATTCAAACACTCTTCTCTCTCTATAAACATCACCGCACCGCCACCATCTCCATCACTGCCCCACCATCATCCCCACCAAAATCACGGTCTGGATCTAGAAACCCTCCACCACCAGTGTCGCCCCACTGACACCACCATCCCGCTACCTCAACCTCAGAACACCTACCACCACCGCCTCACCCCTACTGCCGAGATCCCTCCACCATCATTGCCACCACTATCCCACTACCGTCACCCAAATTCCCAAACATTCATCCAAATCACGAGTCTAAAACATCAAATCAATAATAGAAACACTCATCATCCCGTTTTTCAGAAGCAAATCAACAGAACTTGAAGATATACATACATAAACATAAGCAATTTATATTAAAATCTCAAAACTCTATAAAAAAGCGAAGATGAAAACCCATCTAATGAAGATGATGGGGTTAGGGTTTCAGTGGTTGCGGCAAACCCTAGATCGGTCATGGCAAACCCATCTAATGAAGATTAGAACCAATCTAATGAAGATAAGAACCCTAGATCGAGTTTCAGTGAGAACCCATATTTTTTCTGATTGCTCCGCTTCAACTTCACGACTAACCCTCATAAAAGAAACACTATAATCCGTTTCAGTGATGGTGGCGTTATGGTTTTAGGCGGTGGTGATGGTGTGGTGGTGGAGGTGTTGTGGTGATGGTTGTGGTGGTGCGGTGGTGGAGGTGCAGTGGTGATGGTGGTGGTGGCGCGGTGGTGGTGGTGCAGTGGTGATGTGGTGGTGGTGTCGGAGATGAGTGTTGTAGCGGTGATGGTGGGGTGGCAGTGATAGTGATGGTGGTGTTAGGGTTTAGAGAGAGAAGGAAGAGAGATGAGGAAGAAAGAGAGGGAGAGTAATCAGTGTGTGTGAGATAATAATAAAGTAATAATAATATAATAATATGCAGGGGCATTTTAGTCTTTTAATAAAAAACTAACAAAAATTTCAAACAGAGTTAAGAAATTGGACTCAAAAGGTTAAGGAAAATGCTTATGAGGACTCAGGGCGTTAAACTTTTTGCTTTTGAACTCAAGTAGTTAAAACCCATAAAACACAGGGACTCAAAAAGTAATTTATTTGGGATTGAACCCAAAACCTCCCATTAAGAGACAAGAGGCTCTACCAAATGGGCTAGCCCAACAATGGCACTACCTTAATTATCTAGTATGCATTACATACCAGTGCATTATACGGTTTTTACAATTCTCAACATATTGTTGATTCTTAAAAAAGACTCGTTCATATGTATATAACTAGATTAGACACTCGAGTACTACGCGGGTTGAACAAAAACGATAAAATTAAGAATCTAAAATTATATATATTTGATGATGGCAAATAAAAAATATGAATGAAAGATAAAATAGTAGAAATGAAACCATATTCCTTCTTTGGGCCTGAGCTAAAATTAAACATGTTTTGAATTACATATGTATTTGTTTTCTATACATGCTAACCCAATATACACAAAGACCAGATTGCGATACGACCCCAAGCGCGTCGGCCCATCCATTTTGCTAATAAGTAGAAACTGAGCCACTGCGTAAGGACCGATGCTTTAACTTAAATCCAAAAGCACGTAAACTTGAGATACTTACCAGGATAAGAGAGAACAAAAAAAATAGAGAAGCAAAAATGAACTTTAGCTTGTGTAGGCCGATGGGTGGGAAATGATATGGGTTTTATGTGTATTAAAATAAAACATCTCAAAACCCTTAATTTATTACATTAGTTATCTTTAAAAAAAAGAATCTATTTCTTTTTTCAATTTTTTTTAAAAACATAATGAAGGGCAAATCCTTACAAATTGACATTGATTAGAGATATAATTTAGAAATTAGAAAATTGGTTGAATGACTTTTGACTGAAAGAAAGAAATAAAAGGTATTGCGAATTTAAAGATTTTGTAATTCCCAACGAAAGATTTCTACATCTAGGATCCGACTTGTATCTTGGATACTAATAGGAACTTAACGAGTATGGCCAAAAAAGTTCGATTCAGAGGGTGGATCCCTTCTTCATCGAAAGAAATGAGATTATCGCGGATACAAAACTTTCAAAGAACAAAATTAATCAAATTTCCCTGATGTAGAGGCAATCAAGAAAGCTGCATAAGTAAATATATAACCTACAGAAAAGTGGGCTAATCCAACCAATCTTGCTTGCACGATGGAAAGTGCCACCGGTTTATCTCTCCAATGAATCAAATTGGCCAAAGGTGTGCGTTCATGAGCCCATGCTAAAGTTTCAATCAATTCCTGCCAATATCCACGCTAGGAAGTTAAAAACATAAATCCAGTTGCCCAAACAAGATGTCCAAATAAAAACATCCATGCCCAAACGGATAAACTATTCATACCAAAAGGATTATATCCATTAATAAGTTGTGAAGAGTTTAACCATAAATAATCTCTTAACATGCCCATCAAATAAGTGGAAGATTCATTAAATTGTGAAACATTTCCCTGCCATAATGTAATCTGCTTCCAATGCCAATAAAAAGTAACCCATCCAATGGTATTTAACATCCAAAAAACTGCCAAATAAAATGCGTCCCAAGCCGAAATATCACAAGTACCGCCTCGTCTTGGGCCATCGCACGGAAAACTATAACCAAAATCCTTTTTATCTGGCATTAACTTGAAACCACGTGCATCTAACGCACCTTTTACTAAGATCAACGTAGTTGTATGTAAACCTAGAGCAATAGCATGATGAACCAAAAAGTCTCCAGAACCTATTGTTAAGAATAGTGAATTACTATTCTCATTAACGGCATTTAACCAACCCGGCAACCATATGCTTTGACCCACATTGAATGCCGGGCCACTCGTTGAAGATAAAAGTATATCGAACCCATATGAAGTTTTACCATGAGTAGATTGTATCCATTGAGCAAATATAGGTTCGATTAAGATTTGCTTCTCCGGAGTACCAAAGGCAAGCATGACATCATTATGAACATAAAGTCCCAAGGTATGGAACCCCAAAAAGAGGTTGGCCCAACTTAAATGAGATATGATAGCTTCTTTATGTTCTAACATTCTTGCTAATACATTATCCCTATTTTGTTCCGGATTGTAATCCCTAATAAAAAATATAGCTCCATGAGCAAAAGCTCCTGTCATGATGAATCCTGTGATGTATTGGTGATGAGTATATAACGCAGCTTGAGTAGTAAAGTCTTGTGCTATAAATGCATAAGCGGGTAAAGAGTACATGTGTTGAGCTACCAAAGAAGTAATAACCCTAAAGAAGCTAGAGCAAGACCTAATTGAAAATGAATCGAATTATTAATTGTGTCATAAAGGCCCTTATGCCCACGTCCCAATCGCCCTCCCTGAGGGATATGTGCATCTAAAAGATCTTTCATACTGTGCCCAATCCCAAAATTAGTTCTATACATATGCCCAGCAATGAGAAAAATAAATGCAATAGCTAAATGAAGATGAGCCATATCAGTCTGCCATAAACTTTGGGTTTGTGGATGGAATCCCCCGAGAAGGGTTAAAATGGCAGTTCCCGCTCCTTGGGAGGTACCAAATAAATGACTACTTGAATCGGGATTTTGAGCATAAAGATTCCACTGACCTGTAAAAAGTGGGCCTAACCCTTGGGGATGTGGTAATACATCTAAGAAATTATTCCATCGAACGGACTCCCCTCTGGATGCAGGAATAACGACATGGACTAAATGCCCTGTCCAAGCCAAGGAACTTACGCCAAAGAGTCCTGATAAATGATGATTGAGACAAGATTCTGCATTTTTGAACCATGAAACGCTCGGTTTCCATTTCGGTTGTAGGTGTAACCAATCCGCTATTAAAGATATGGCAGAAATAAATAATAGAAAAAAGCTCTAGTATAAAGATCTTCGTTAGTTCGTAAACCGGTTGTATACCACCACTGATAAACACCAGAATAGCCGATATTCACTGGCCCAGGAGCACCCCTTGAGTAAAAGCTTCTACAGCTGGTTGACCAAAATGAGGGATCCCAGATTGCATGAGCAATAGGTCTTACATGTAAAGGGTCCTGTACCCATGACTCAAAGTTTCCTTGCCAAGCTCATAGAAAAATGATTGCTAATTGCCCAAAGTGAGAAGCAAAAATATTCTGATAAAGACGTTCCTCAGTAATATCATCATGACTCTCAAAGTCATGCATGGTAGCAATACCAAACCAAATACGACGAGTAGTGGGGTCCTGAGCTAAGCCTTGGCTAAACCTTGGAAATGTTAATGCCATAATGCCTTTCAAATGTCTATACGGTTCAAAAGGAGACGAAGAGTCTCCGGATCCTTCGTAAGGGTTGTGATCATGCACATTAGACGCTCCAGCTAGAGAGGGTCTGAAAGGTGGTCTGAAAGATGGTCCTGTCATAGAAGGTTCGCCCCTCATGGGACCTTTGCCTTTACCTCCGCGTCTGAATTTTGGTGGCATGTTTCCTGCTTCAACAACGAGTTAAAAGAAAGCAAAACAATAATAATAACTTAATAATGAAATGAGTACTCTTAGGTCAAAGCCTAGACTCAGAAGTCTAAGGAATGTGCTATTGTATATTTTCGAGATTAAACACAAAAGGCTAGTGTTTAATTCACTCGTCTCACACCCCTATTTCCACATGTACCCAGTGGGCCCGGTTGCGGAATATCATGACGTAGTTGATAACATCAAACCAAACAAACACAGCACAGCGGAAGTCTTGGATTTAAATTACTATTACAAACCGAGTGTTCAAAGTTCGAATACAAATTGCAAGGCTTGTAAAGAAAGATCCACAGGCGGATCGAAATAACATATACAAAATAATGTTCAACAGACTTTAAGCAACCTAGGGACTTGCAAAATCCTCTATTGTCACTATAGCGCAGCAACCGATCTATTGCGTGTTGCCACCTGTAACTTAATCTTTTGAAAATACGTCAGTTTTTACTGGTAAATACAATAACTGACTCATTTTGAAAATATTTTCGAAAATGGTTTTAGGTGCACTTGGCACATTTTATAAATAACTTGGGATAATTCAAAATGACCTTGTTTACAGTTTTACATGTTTGTCAATACATATGGGGTCCGGTGCAGAAACCGAATAACTTGATTAACCGACACGCCACTTAAATAATCCACCAATGGGATTTAATATTTTATTAGCATTAGCATCTGACAGGTGTATGCCTACACCCCGCGCTTAAGGTCGTGGCCATTAGTAACTTAAATGAGCCAAGGATATCCCAGACATGGTCGAGGTAACCCCCAATGTTTAAGTTACTAAACAATACATAATAAAACGGGTTATGAAGATTTAGTAAATGACAATCTGATAACATGATCCCATACCCGACCAAGCGGTATTATTATACCGTATCCCAAGCCCGTATAGGGAAAATAAGTTAAAATTATTTACCTAAGCAAATTATTCAATAAGATTAACAACTCAGCCGAATATTCAAAAAGTAAGCTTAGTTGACAATCTACCGGGAGGCTCTTAGTCTGGAAATGATGGTGTTTATAACCAATTAGAATGCTAACAGGTCCTATCTACTTTGTAGACTCGAACCGGGTAGCTTAAAGATAATAACGGTACTAAACGCTAGATTAAGCGATGACCGGAATAGAATGTAGTTTAAACCCGACAAGTATGGAGACTTGTTTAATATGGGTAAACATGTTAAATTCTGGATTTTGAAAATAAAATGATAAGGTGAAGCCCGTTTCGGTTAAATTACGTAAACTAGTTACGTAAGCCGAAACGTACGCATATAAGCGAAACCGGGTAACCGGGTGAGTCCTGTACAAGTTCCATATGCCATTATACTTTAAACATGTTGTAACATCAGTAAGTTATCAACATGTTGGTCCGTTACGGTTTTAAAATCGACTTATGCCTTAAAGGGGCATTTTGGTCATTTTACGGCTTATAAAATATCTCATGAGCAAACTGGTGTAATGGTTATAAACTTACTTTAAAAATAGTTTAATTTTGATGTTATATCAGTAGGATATCAAGCATGCGTGTGGTTTAGAGTTTTAAGACCAAAACTATGCCTCGAAAAGGCATTTTGGTAATTTCACGCATCACTTGACGAATTATTTGGGAATCTGAGTTTAGACTGTGTACCTACTGTAATTATGTTAAAAAATAAGTTTTGAAATAAGTAGGTACCAAATCTTGATGCTCTAATATGGTTTTAAACCATAATATGCGCCGAAACAACGATTAAGTCGCTAAATGACGATTTAAATGGCATTTGAGTGAAACTGATGTTATGAACATGTTTGTATGATGAAAATATATTAGATAATATAATACATCAGTACGTAATAGGTTTTGTTCCTTAAAAATGATTAAAATTCATGTTAGGTGCCGAAAGGGCATTATCGTCATTTAAGGACATAATATGCAAACTAGAGTTTAACTCACTTTGCAATCAGAAGTAACATCCCAAATAATCCTAATAATGATAATACATCAGTAGGTAAAGAGTTTTGAGGCCAAAGTTATGTCTGAAGTAATTTACATGTTAAAGGGTAGTTTAGTCGCAAAATGTGTAATTTATGTAAAATAACCATTTCTTGGGTTT
Organism: Scalesia atractyloides; assembly: GCA_947069175.1. NCBI lineage: Eukaryota > Viridiplantae > Streptophyta > Magnoliopsida > Asterales > Asteraceae > Scalesia > Scalesia atractyloides. The sequence continues at coordinate 23,132,300 of CAMTDV010000015.1, read as the reverse complement.
TAAATCAGAAAGTTGGCCTCAACACAATTTCAATAACTTAGTATATCAGTTTATAACTCATATTTATGCTCATGTGTGTTTAAACTTTGTTTTAAAGCTCTTAGGGACCTTTTAGCAAAATTCGGCATATTATATGGAAACTTGCATAAACACTCAGATTACTAAGTAACCATGTCATATAACTCCGGAGGGTTATATTAAAATATATCATGGTCACAATGCAACCTAATTTCACTTTCAAAGGTTGCTAATTCGGGTCAGAACTGAAAGTCAAATCAAAAGTCAACTTTTGTTACTTTCGGTTGCGAACCGACATTAAGCCTGGATTTGACGGGCCGAACATGTTTAGACATGTTCTAATACTTATTACCAAGTTATTAAAGTGTTGAAACTGATTTTATAGCACCTACATTGCTAGATATGAATTTATTTCAAAACTGACCCGTTTGACTTTTCATTAATATAACTTTGACCCCTCAACTGACCAAGTAAACGTGGTAATCAGGAGGTGCCCTCTTGAGGGATTAACACCTACCTAATTACGATCACGTAGCCACATTCGTTATGAACATTGGCTGGACCGTAATTGTCTTAGCTCAAAGTCAAAGCGTTTTTACGTCAATGCTTTGACTTTGGCTTAAAGCCTACTAAAAATGAAAAAGAAATGGAATGGAGCGCTTACAAGTGGTCCAAAAAGACTAGATAGCTCAGAGTATGTTCCCAAATGGATCAGGAACTCCTCAAGTGAGCAAGAGAGATGAATGAGAGGAATGAGCAAGTTGGGAGCACACCCAAGGTTGCTATTTATAGCAATGGAGGATGTATAGGATCGGGACAGGTGTTGGGGGATGATCCCAGATGAGAACAAGTGTTTTTGGTCGTGGCTAGGGGTGTTCATGGTTCTGTTCAAAACCGTGAAACCGCCCAAACCGGTCATCGGTTTGGTTTGACGGTCGGTTTTTTCATTAACTTTCGATCGGTCGGTTTAAAAAATTTTAAACAGTATTAAACGGTTTGGTTTGCGGTTTATGCCGAAACCGATCGTTTAAAACCGGACCGGACCGTATGTTTATAATATACACATTTTTTAAATATTTCATATCATATACATTTAATTTAATTGTTTTTGTTTGAATTAGTTCGGCTGTTCAAATAAAGTTATGCAACTCTAATGCTATAAAAACTATAAATTGGACTTAAATTAATTTTAAGTGTTTGTTGATTCAATAATGATGACTATTATTAACAGTAGTAATTCTCAATAAGTTTAAATCTAATATATATTGAACCAGTAGAAAACATCTTGGTCTATTAGTAATGTAAAATCCCATCTTGTGTGAACAATACAAAAACATCAACAACCCTTATATCAACGTAATATAGACTTCAAGACATGATTATTGAGTGTGTTTTACTCATTTTATTTCTCTTCCTATCTGCACTCTTTTGCTCCACTTTTACCATAGGCAACTTTTTCTTAAACATATGAAGAATTGTTGTAGATATATGAACCCTTATATAATTATAGCTCATGCTCCCACCACCGATAAGCATAAGGTTACTTCAAAGTTGTTGGTAGCCATTAAGTTATAAATCGACATGATTAAATACCAATAAGCACAAACCGCGAAACCAAACCAGAACCAAATCGTTAGTAACAGTTCGGTTTAGTTCGGTTTTAAATTTCAACGGTTCGGTTTAGGTTTTCAATAACCAAAAACCATTACTAACAGTTTGGTTCACGGTTTGACCTAAAAAACCGTCAAAACCGGACCGTGAATACCCCTAGTCGTGGCACAAGTAGCTCAAAGGGTGGAAATTGCGGGAGAGGTGGCAAGGCAGCAGGCTGCCAAAGAATCTGCCACTGGCAGTCCCTTACGGACCGTAAGGGATAAGTCTTGCGGTCCGTAAGAACCTCTGGCGCCCACAGGATTTTAAATGGTTACGGACCGTAACCATTATGGCTTGCGATCCGTAACCGCCTTCCAAAACTTGAAAGTTTGCATTTTTCCACTTTTGGTCCCTCGACTTCTTTAGTAGCCATTTAGAGGTTGTAATTTAACATGTTGGCAAGTTTAGTCCCTCTCGTTAAGCACGTGGCATTCGAGGATCAGTGGGACACGTGTCGGAATTTTACGGGACGAGTTTTTACGAGGTGTTACATCCTCACCCCCTTAAAAGAAATCTCGACCTCGAGATTTATTTAAATAGGTAGGGATACTTTTGTCGCTTAGAGGACTCGACCTCCCAAGTATACTCAGGGCCTTTACAGGTTTCCCATTTGACCTTCACAATAGGCACATGCTTCCTGTGTAGCTTCTTAACTTGCCAATCCTTGATCGCAATTGGTTTCTCCATGAAACGCAAGCTTTCATCAATCTGAACATATTCGTGAGGCATTGCTAGCGACTCATCCGCTAGACATTTCTTTAAGTTGGAAATGTGGAACACATCATGTATTCCACTTAGCTTTTCGGGTAGCTTAAGTTTGTAAGCCATTGAACCGATACATTCGATGATCTCAAATGGTCCTATATATCTTGGCTTAGCTTACCCTTTTTACCAAAGCGCATTACACCTTTCCAAGGTGATACTTTTAGCATAACCTTGTCCCCTACTTGAAACTTCAAAGGTTTGCGCCTCTTGTCGGCGTAACTTTTCTGTCGATCTCGTGCAGCTTTTAAACGGTGAAGGATTTGTCCAACTTTTTCTGTCGTTTCTAGAACGATCTCGGGTCCAGATAGTTGGGCTTCCCCAACTTCGGCCCCACAAATAGGTGTCCGACATTTTCTCCCATCTAAAGCCTCAAAATGTGCGGCTTTAATGCTCGTATGATAAATACTATTATAGGAGAATTCAATCAAGGGTACGTGGTCATCCCAACTACCACCTAAGTCTATCACACACGCTCAAAGCATGTCCTCAAGAGTTTGAATAGTACACTCACTTTGTCCATCAGTTTGCGGATGATAACCGGTACTAAAGTTCAATTGAGTGCCAAGAGACTGTTGGAAGCTTTTCCAAAAGTGAGATGTATATCTTGTATCTCTATCGGATACAATAGACACAGGCACTCCATGTAGGGACACGATCTTGTCCACATACATCTTTGCCAATTTGTTTGAATTAAACGTTTCCTTTATTAGCAAGAAATGTGCTGACTTAGTCAACCTATAGACGATGACCTAAATGGTGTCGTTTCCATTTTTAGTCTTAGGTAACTTGGTTATGAAATCCATGGTTATCAATTCCCATTTCCACGTGGGAATCTCTAATTGTTGTAGAAGTCTTGACGGTTTTTGGTGTTCAGCTTTCACTTGCGAACACGTCAGACACTTTGATACATAAGTGGCTATGGATTTCTTTAAACCCATCCACCAATAGTTAGACTTCAAGTCTTGGTACATCTTATCACCTCCTGGGTGAACAGAGTACTTGGAACTATGTGCTTCCTGGAGGACTAGTTCTCCAAGTCCTCCGAAGACTGGAACCCAAATTCGCCCATTGAATCTGAGGATTCCATCATCACTGGGTGTTAACTGTTCCATAGTTCCACTTAGTTCCTCATTGGCTATGTTCTCCTTTAACATAGCTTGCCTTTGCGCTTCCAATAACTTTTCATTCAGGTTGTTCCTCACTTCTATACTTTTGGCGTTAATCCTCAAAGGTTTAACCCTTTCTTTGCGACTAAGCGCATCAGCGACTACATTTGCTTTACCGGGATGATACCGAATTTCGCAATCATAGTTATTTAGAGTTTCCATCCAACGGCGTTGGCGCATGTTCAGATCTTTCTGATTAAACAGACGTTGAAGGCTTTTGTGATCAGTATATGTGATACACTTTGTCCCATATAGGTAATACCTCCACAACTTAAGTGCAAATACAATGGCACAAAATTCCAAATCATGGGTGGTGTAGTTCTTTTCATGCACTTTGAGTTGTCGCGATGCATAGGCAATTACCTTGCCTCTTTGCATAAGCACACAACCCATGCCTGTGTGTGACGCATCGCAGTATACTACAAACTCTTCAATACCTTCCGGTAAAGTTAATACCGGAGCATTGCTTAATTTCTGCTTCAAGGTCTCAAAAGATTCTTGTTGCTTCGGGCCCCAATCAAACTTGATATTCTTGCGAGTCAAAGCAGTTAAAGGTGTAACAAGTCAAAAATTCAATTGTTATCTTTTCTTTTGTTTTTCCGCTTATCTATCCTTTGTAAATCCAAGATTCGGTTAATAATAAAGTTTATGTTAATTAATTATGGTATTGTACGTTATTATCGCATCTAATCGCTTATTAAATCGTATCGCTAATCTCATCGCATCGCAAATCGCAGTTATTTATGTGGTTTTATGTTACTTATATGTTATGCGTGTTTGTGGTTATGATTACGCTCGCTATCACATCGCTCTCGCACTCTTGAATCGCTAAATCGCGTTATTGTATCAACTATAACGCTTAACGCTTTACTAAAACGCTTAATATAACTAATAAATGCGAACTGAATAGCCAATCGAACACTTAACACGAAATAATCGACGAAAACCCAACTTTTGGGACAAGTTCGCTCGAACTTGGTAACCCCAAGTTCGGCCGAACTTGCCTGGCCCAACAAAACCCCTCATTTGCCTCAAGTTCGCTCGAACATGACCTCAGAGTGGTCAAGTTCGGTCGAACTTGGCTCCCATTCTCTCAAAATCCCTCAAGTTCGCGCGAACTTGCATGAATACATGCAAGTTCGGCCGAACTTATCTCCCTCAGCCCCTTCTCCTATAAATACCAAGCTCATCCCTCTCATTTGAACTTGCTGCAAGTTCGCCCAGAGCTCTCAAAACCCGAAACCTTCGTGTTCTAAGTAAGAATCAACCCGATTTCATTGCAACAACGTTTATCAATGATCTACAAAGGTTTACAACGATTTTGGCACAAGGCATAGCCTTCGTTTTCATCAAAACTCATTCTTTTACGAAAACCTTCATCTTTTTCTTCAAAAACTTCTATTTTTAGGTTAGATCTGCACAATACGAGTTCGTTTGGCGATAGTAGAGACTTCCCAAACACGAGATCTACAAGATCTCGGCTTGTAAGTGATAGATCTGAGAAAAACATTTGAAAACCATTGATTTCTACACAAGATACGGACTTTTGATGATGTTTTGTTCATTTTTTTGTATGAAACGAAGCATCTATCATTCAAGGTCCCAGATCTGGAAGGACAAGGACGTTTATGTTGGTTTACACAAGCCGGACTAATCCGAACGAACCCCGAGTTCGCCCGGATTAGCCCACGCTTTTGTAAAACGGCTAAAACAGTTCTAAAAGACCTCTCCGACCTAAGTTTGCTCAGTAGCACAGGGTTGGAGGGATGAACACTCGATTTTCCTCAGCAAACGACGCGAAAACGCAAGATTTTGGACCCGAAAACATCAACTTCGCTCGAGAATCACCAGCTTACCAGGTCAAGTTCGACCGAACTTGTACCCATTTGGGTCAAGTTCGACCGAACTTGAGTGTTTCTTCACCAAAGTTCTTGCAAGTTCGACCAAACTTGTCTAGTTTCTTAGGAAACTACACAAGTTCGACCAAACTTGCCTTTTTAGTAAGGATATTCTACAAGTCCGCCCGAACTTGACAAGTTTCTTAACTTGGCTATAAATCTCACCAAAACCCAGCAAGTTCGCTCGAACTTGTGCGTTTACACACAAGTTCGCCCGAACTTGTCTACTGCCCAACCAAGACTTGGCCGTTTCAGCTTTTCGGAGACTGATGCACTTCCGTTCGCGTATGCAGGCTGATCCGGCGCTCTTCTCAACTCTTCTCAGACCTCTAATCCTACCTAACGCTCCCACAGTGATTATACTTGACCCATTTTCGCTTTAACGCACTTTTTGGGTGTTACATACGTTCCTATATTAAAAACACATCACAAATCAAAACTGTTTATCACAGCAAATAATCGGATTGTATATGCTCAATACGTGATACTAGAAACATGTGACTAGGACTTATTTTTGTTAACTTGCCTCCTTAGCTAGTATGGTACTATAGTGTGGCTTACACCCGACAGGGTCTAGTTTGGATGGACGCGTAAGCCTTCTCATGGTAGTTAGCATGAGAAATGAGCCTATGTTATGTTAAGTGTTTTGGTGTATCATGATATGTAATTAGATTGTTTTGTAAACGCTTTCTCGACTATGCTAGTATTATTCAAACTCGTATGCTCACCTTTACTTAATTGTATTGACTTGTATTTTAACGTATGTAACAGGATGAGGATTTTGTAGCTTGGATGCTTTGATATGGCTTGCGTAGTTTAGTTTTCTTTTATTTTGTTTAGTTCCAAGTGTAATAAATCTAGGGGAGATCGGATCAAATCTTACTGTTTAAGGGATTTTGTTAATGTAATGATTGTTTAAGGATATTATGAGTTTAATAGTATGGGATGTTAAATGTTGATTTATTATCTTTAAATAATTGTTATGGAATCTCTTGAGATAATCTGGTTCGCCTGGTGCCACTACCCCGATGATTCCGCCATCGGTTGGGGTGTGACAAAAGGAGTGGCTATTCTGGAGAAGTTTTCGATAAACCTTCTATAATAACCATCCAATCCCAAGTAACTGCGGACTTCAGAAGGTTTCTTTGGCGCTTCCCAATTCATAATAGCTTCAATTTTAGCGGGATCCACTTGGATACCACGCTCACTAACTACATGTCCAAGGAATTGGACCTCGCGAAACCAGAATTCGTATTTAGAGAATTTAGCATACAACTTCTCTTTTTGTAGCAATTCTAGAATTCACTTAAGATGTTTCTCATGATCGGATTGATTATGAGAATAAATAAGTATGTCGTCAATGAAGACTATGACAAACTTATCTAGGTAGGGCTTACAGACTCAAGTCATGAGATCCATGAATGTTGCGGGTGCATTAGTGAGCCCAAAAGGCATCACTAGAAATTCATAATGTCCATATCGTGTTCTAAAAGCATTCTTTAGAACATATTCACTTCTAACCTTCAACTGATGATATCCCGATCTTAAATCTATCTTCGAGAAGCAACTTGCCCCTTGTAGTTGATCGAATAGATCGTCGATTATGGACAACGGGTAACGATTCTTGATCGTTATTTTATTGAGCTCTCGGTAATCAATGCACGTACGCATTGAACCGTCCTTCTTTTTAACAAACAAGATCGGGGCTCCCCACGGTGGTGAACTAGGCTGAATAAAGCCCTTTTCCAAAAGTTCATCGAGCTGAGTTCTCAATTCCTTCATTTCTGTTGGGGCTAAACGGTAGGGTGCTCTCGCAATAGGTGCAGATCCAGGTAGGATGTCGATCCTAAACTCCACTTGTCTATCACGGGGTAGACCGGGTAGTTCCTCAGGAAAGACATCTGGGTAATCCGAAATAACGGGTATGTCTTCAATCTTCGGCTTAGGTTCATCAACGGTGACTTGCGCCATATAGATGACACAACCTCTCTTCATACATCGGGAGGCCTTAAGCATAGCAACTTTTTCTGGCAACCCGTAGTGTATATCTCCAAAGATAGTGAACATTTCACCGGATGGGGTTTTAATCTCGATTAGTTTCTTATCACAGGCAATACGGGCTTGATTATGGGATAACCAATCCATGCCTAAGACTATATCGAACCCCGCCAATTTCATTGGCAGAAGAGAGATTGGGATCAAATGATTCTTGATGGATATAAAGCATCCATCCAGAATGGAAGAAGTGGTTTCAATGGTTCCATCGACAAGTTTACCTCATATGTTATGTCCAGAGTTCTTACGGGCAAGTTTAATAGTTTGCTAAATTATGGTCAACAAACGACTTATCAGCCCCGAATCAAATAGAATTCTAGCAAATGTGTCGTTGATGAGGAAAGTACCTGTTATGACGTTGTTATCATTGACAACTTCTCGGGCGTTCATTTGAAAAGCCCGAGCGTTACTCTTTTTAGCTCCACCAGACTTTGTATTATCATCCTTTGCATTCTTGGAGCAGTTAGTCTTTATGTGGCCTTTCTCACCACATTTGAAGCAAGTCGCATCCTTGATATCCCTACAGTCAAGGGTTTGTGTCCCATCGTTTTACAAATACCACAAGGTTTAGGTTGTGGATCAAACCGACACTGTCCACTGTGTCGTTTCTTGCAGATCTTGCTTTTAGGTCTATCCTCAGACCTACTCTGATTCATGTGGGATCCAAACTTTCCTTTCTTTTTAAACCTTTGGGAGTTGTCGTCCTCCCTTTTCCTTTTTCCCTCAACTTCCCTTCAGGCCGATATCCGCCTCACATAATCTTGAGTGAGGGAAAGAGCTAGTTCAACAGCAGATTTATAAGTGTTAGGCTGAACAGCCTTAACCAAACTCCTGATCTATGGAGCCAAAGCATTGATAAAGCGCGCGATGTGCTTAGGTTCTGGAGTGACTAGATATGGCACCAGCCTGGAGTATGAGTCGAAGTCGGTAACAAACTTCTGACAATCGAGATTCTTCATCGTTAGAGCAAGAAAATCCATCTCAATCTTTTTCCACTTCATGTGGTGGGCAGTATGTGTCCTTAACAAGGTCCACAAATTGGGACCATCCCAAATTATATAGGTGGACCTTTCCCGAAGATTGCATTAAGTCCTTCCACCATATCAGGACGCTACCCTTAAAAGATTGCGACAAAAACCTTACAATGTCTTTTTCAGCGCAACCACTGATATCCACCACTATCTCAATCTCATCAAGCCACCTTAGGGTCTCAATGGCCCCCTTCTCTCCGTTGAAGTCTCGTGGCTTGCACAAGACAAAGTACTTATACGAACAACCGTCTGTGGGAGTATTGGTTTTGTCATGGACTTCTTTTTTCTTAGCCTCATTCCTCACGCTTGAGGAATGTATGGTACCCTCTTTCTTATCGGATGGGAGAGGTTTTGAGAGGGGTTTAGATACAGACTTAGAGTGCGAAGCACTCGACCTATTATATTTCTCAAAGGCTTGTTCCATAGCCTTACCCACACCTGCATCAATGCAATCCTGGAAGTCGTCTTCATTAATTAATATATTCGCTTTGTCTCGACTGTCGTTGTTGTGGTGACTGCTTGCACCGTCAGAGTGAACCATTCTAGATTCTTTGTGCTATATACCGAAATAGGTATTTTATATGTTAGTCATGGTGTGGCTAAACCATTCAGACTTTTTATCGAAACCAAATGTATATAACCTAGGCCTCAAAAGGACCATCATAGGTATTTATAGGATTGGACATAGTCCATGATTTTTAGATAGTGGATCATAATGTCGCATCTATCATTGTCACATTAACAATTTAAGATAGCTCGAGAGCTTGTCACAAGGACGAAAGATGTGGCACAAAAGGCCTTTATTACGAAGACTAACAAGATTTGAACAGAGAGTCAAAGACTACAATTGTCACTGTCACTAATGGACATAGTATATAGATGGCCCATAGGCACTACATCACCAATGGATGTTATATTATAACCCATAGGTAATACACCTCTAATGGGTGTTAGAATGTTTATCATTATAACGATGACATTCGTCTTGATCACAGCGATCGTTTAGACTTATAATATTTGAATCAAAGTTCAATTATTTTGATGGCTATGTGGTTCCTCACGTCACACTGCCATGAGTGTTAATATTACTTGAATATTAACATAGAATGATGTCTTAAAATGGTTTAACAGGTTAGCCATGATCGCATTGACCATAGAGTCTTGGAGGTTTAAACACAGTTACTACCTCACAATAGAAGGGATAATCTTCCTTAACTATCATGGTAGAAGATTATTCCATCTTATTTACCATTTATTTTGCAAATTAACGTGACCTAATCACTTGGTATGTGCAAACCATCAAGAATATATTTTGGGAATATTATAGCAGAGTAATAAAATCGAATTAAAATCGAGACGCTCGCTACACAAATAAGGTAACAAGAATGCGTATGAAAACAAAATTTCGAAATTTCATTAAAATGATAGCGATTACATAATTTTGCCTCTAAAGAGGTCTTAATACAAAATCTTGTCCGCACAGGGACTATAACAAGGAAAACATACCTACGCATGGGCTTAAAAGAAATAACAATGTCTTCGCAGGGACTTTTGAAATTTAAAAATTACAAAAATGTATATGCAAAACTATTCATTCTTCTTTCCTTTCACAGCCTTGCAGATTTTCTTGAAAACTTAGTTGTCCTCTTTTCTGATTTCTCCACTTGTTGTTGCATTTCCTTGACTCGATCTAAGGCCTCACTGAGAGCCTCGAGTGGCATTTGTGGTTGTGGTTGAGGTTGAGGTGGAGGTTGCAGTTGAGGCATAGCTGGGTGCGAATATCCATAAGGTGGATATCCGGTAGCCGCATAGGAAGGGTAAGAAGGTGGGTAACTCGGAAAAGGAGAATGATAAAGGGCGTTGTGCATGGCTGCTTCAAGGTGCGGGTCGTATGAAGGAGCAGTAAAATCAGCACCATATCCAGATAAATCTGGATACGTGGGAATTGGGTTACCCAAACCCGAAGAGGATGGCTGAACTGGCAGTTGGGGCATCAGATCAGCAGCAAGTTGTGGGGTTGGAACCACCACAGGTCAAGTGTTTGAGGGCCCACCCATTTGTGGGTTTTCAGGGATAACAGGGTAAGATGGTGGGGAAGGTGGTAGCGAGCCGGACCTTTGGCCAACACGCACTGACATGCGTGCACCATGCCTCCGACGTGGTTGTGATGATTCAGGCGGTGGTTGAGGTTGTTCCACCGGTTGCATAGGTTCATCCTCGATTTGAGGATGTGGTGATGGGGCTTGATGTTGGGGAGTGTTGTGGTAGGAGGGAGTGTTGACGAACACATACTGTGCCCATCTTTGTTCATAATCATTAGGACCTCGATACGGAGATCCTGCCAAGGAGTTCGAGCCACTAGACAGCTCGATGGGATGACCATATGATCCGGTCTGTGGAAATTCCTCCAGATCGGAATCCTCCTCCATATGTGTTGGCGAGTCGACTTGAGGGGTTTCTGTTGAGGGTTGGTTACAGGGTTGACAAAGTTAAAGTTAAAGAATTCCTGGTGAGAATGGGAATGAGAGTGGTGTGATTGGTAGGTATGATGTGAATAGTAAGAATGTTGAGAGTGGGATTGGGGTGGCGAGTATTCGTGCGAGATGGAATATCTATACGGTTCAAATGGAGACGAAGAGTCTCCGGATCCTTCGTAAGGGTTGTGATCATGCACATTAGACGCTCCAGCTAGAGAGGGTCTGAAAGGTGGTCTGAAAGATGGTCCTGTCATAGAAGGTCCCCCCCTCATGGGACCTTTGCCTTTACCTCCGCGTCTGAATTTTGGTGGCATGTTTCCTACTTCAACAACAAGTTAAAACAAAGCAGAACAATAATAATAACTTAATAATGAAATGAGTACTCTTAGGTCAAAGCCTAAACTCAGGAAGTCTAAGGAATGTGCTATGTGTATTTTCGAGATTGAACACAAAAGGCTAGTGTTTAATTCACTCGAACGTTGGCTCTGATACCAACCTGTCACACCCCTATTTCCACGTGTACCCGGTGGGCCCGGTTGGGGAATCTTGTGACGTAGTTGATAACATAATAACCAAACAAACACAGCACAGCGGAAGTCTTGGATTTAAATTACTGTTACAAACCGAGTGTTCAAAGTTCGAATACAAATTACAAGGCTTGTAAAGAAAGATCCACAGGCGGATCGAAATAACATATACAAAATAATGTTCAACAGACTTTAAGCAACCTAGGGACTTGCAAAATCCTCTATTGTCACTATAGCGCAGCTTTCGATCTATTGTGTGTTGCCACCTGTAACTTGATCTTTTGAAAATACGTCAATGTTCACTGGTAAATATTAATAACCGACTCATTTGAAAATATATCCAAAAATCGTTTTAGGTGCACTTGGCATATTTTATAAATAACTTGGGATAGTTCAAAATGACCTTGTTTACAGTTTTACATGTTTGTCAATAAATATGGGGTCAGGTGCAGAAACCGAATAACTTGATTAACCGAAAAACTTGATTAACCGAAAAACTTGATTTACCGAAACGCCACTTAAATAATCCACCAATGGGATTTAATATTTTATTAGCATTAGCATCTGACAGGTGTATGCCTACACCCCGCGCTTAAGGTCGTGACCATGAGTAACTTAAATGAGCCAAGGATATCCCAGACACGATCGAGTTAACCCCCAATATTTAAGTTATCAAACAATACAGAATAAAACGGGTTATGAAGATTTAGTAAATCACAATCCGATAACATGACCCCATACATGACCAAGCGGTATTATTATACCGTATCCCAAGCCCGTATAGGGAAAATAAGTTAAAGTATTTACCTGAGCAAATTCTTCAATAAGATTAATAACTCAGCCGAATATTCAAAAAGTAAGCTTAGTTGCAATCTACCGGGAGACTCTTAGTCCGGAAATGATGGTGTTTATAACCAATTAGAATGCTAACGGGTCCTATCTACTTTGTAGACTTGAACCGGGTAGCTTAAAGATAATAACGGTACTAAACGCTAGATTAAGCGATGACCGGAATAGAATGTAGTTTAAACTCGACAAGTATGGAGACTTGTTTAATATGGGTAAACATGTTACATTCTAGATTTTGAAAATAAAATGATAAGGTTAAACCCGTTTCAGTTAAATTACGTACACTAGTTACGTAGGCCGAACCGTACGCATATAAGCGAAACCGGGTAACCGGGTGAGTCTTGTACAAGTTCCATAAGCCATTATACTTTAAACATGATGTAACATCAGTAAGTTATCAACATGTTGGTCCGTTACGGTTTTAAAATCGACTTATGCCTTAAAAGGGCATTTTGGTCATATTACGGCTTATAAAAGATCTCATGAGCAAACTGGTGTAATGGTTATAAACTTACTATAAAAATAGTTTAATTTTGATGTTATATCAGTAGGATATCAAGTATGCGTGTGGTTTAGAGTTTTAAGACCAAACTATGCCTCGAAAGGGCATTTTGGTCATATCTGAGTTTAGACTGTGTACCTACTGTATAATGTTAAAAAATAAGTTTTGAAATCAGTAGGTAGCAAGTCTTGATGCTCTAATATGGTTTTAAACCATACTATGCGCCGAAACGGCAATTAAGTCGTTAAATGACGATTTAAATGGCATTTGAGTGAAACTGATGTTATGAAAAGGTTTATATGAAATATGTTATATAATATAATACATCAGTAGGTAATAGGTTTTGTTCCTTAAAAATGATTAAAATCCATTTTAGGTGCCGAAAGGGCATTATCGTCATTCAAGGACATAATATGCGAACTAGAGCTTAATTCAGTTTGCTATCAGAATTAGCATCCCAAATAATCCTAATAATGATAATACATCAGTAGGTAAAGTGTTTTGAGGCCAAAGTTATGTTTGAAGTAATTTACATGTTAAAGGGTAGTTTAGTCGCAAAATGTGTAATTTATGCAAAATAACCATTTCTTGGGTTTTAAATCAGAAAGTTGGCCTCAACACAATTTCAATAACTTAGTATATCAGTTTATAACTCATATTTATGCTCATGTATGTTTAAACTTTGTTTTAAAGCTCTTAGGGACCTTTTAGCAAAATTCGGCATATTATATGGAAACTTGCATAAACACTCGGATTACTAAGTAACCACGTCATATAACTCCGGAGGGTTATATTAAAATATATCATGGTCACAATGCAACCTAATTTCAGTTTCAAAGGTTGCTAATTCGGGTCAGAACTGAAAATCAAAGCAAAAGTCAACTTTTGCGACTTTCGGTTGCGAACTGACCTTAAACCTGGACTTGACGTGCCAAACATGTTTAGACATGTTCTAATACTTATTACCAAGTTATTAAAGTGTTGAAACTGATTTTATAGCACCTACATTGCTAGATATGCATTTAGTTCAAAACTGACCCGTTTGACTTTTCATTAATATAACTTTGACCCGTCAATTGACCAAGTAAACGTGGTAATTAGGAGGTGCCCTCTTGAGGGATTAACACTTACCTAATTACGATCACATAGCCATATTCGTTATGAACATTGGCTGGACCGAAATGGCCTTAGCTTAAAGTCAAAGCATTTTTACGTCAACGCTTTGACTTTGGCTTAAAGCCTATTAAAAATGAAAAAGAACTAGAATGGAGCACTTACAAGTGGTCCAAAAAGACTAGATAGCTCAGAGTATATTCCCAAATGGATCAGGAACTCCCCAAGTGAACAAGAGAGATGAATGAGAGGAATGAGCAAGTTGGGAGCTCACCCAAGGTTGCTATTTATAGTAATGGGAGGATGCATAGGACCAAGACAGGTGTTGGGGGATGATCCCAGATGAGAACAAGTGTTTTTCGTCGTGGCACAAGTAGCTCAAAGGGTGTCAATTGCGGCGGAGGTGGCAAGGCAGCAGGCTGCCAAAGAATCTGCCGCCGGCAGTCCCTTACAGACTGTAAGGGATAAGTCTTGCGGTCTCTAAGGACCTCTGGCGCCCATAGGATTTTAAATGGTTACGGACCGTAACCATTATGGCTTGCGGTCCGTATCCGCCTTCCAAATCTTGAAAGTTTTCATTTTTCCACTCTAGGTCCCTCGACTTCTTTAGTTGCCATTCAGAGGTTGTAATTTAACATGTTGGCAAGTTTAGTCCCTCTCGTTAAGCATGTGGCATTCGAGGATCAGCGGGACACGTGTCGGAATTTTACGGGACGAGTTTTTACAAGATGTTACATTAATCCTACAACACGTCCTTGTACAATGCTTAAGGCTCTCGGCTGGGTAGCATGGGCAACTTTTAATTTATTATGCGCCCAAACGATAGACTCAATAAGTTCTTGCCAATAACGCATAGTTCTCCTCCAAAAATGACTTCTCCAATCGGGGAACGCATTAAATATTTACCTAAACAGGTAGGCCCTTGAGCGGATCCTACGTTAGCTCCAAGACGTTGGTCTCTAACTAGAAAAGTAAATGCTTGAGCTTGAGAAGCTTCTAGTACAGTGGGTCCATAAAACTCACTAGGATAAGACGTATTATTGAACCAGACAAAGGAACAAGCAATGAAACCAAAGACAGTTATAGCCGCTAAACTATAAGATAAGTAAGCCTCTCCAGACCATACAAGTGAACGTCGAGCCCATGCGAAGGGTTTGGCTAAGATATGCCAAATTCCACCAAGTGTACAAATGGAACCTAACCATACATGGCCTCCGATTATATCTTCCAAATCTTCTACACTAACAATCCATCCTCCCCCCCCCAAGGGCGATTTTAGTAAATAACCAAATATGATACTTGTCTAAGCGTCAAGCTGGTGATTTTTCTTACATCTCCTCCTCTCGGAGCCCAAGTATCATATACGCCCCCAAAATAAAGAGCCTTGAATACTAGAAGAAAAGCACCTAGACCTAACAAGATTAAATGAATACCTAAAATTGTGGTCATTTTATTTCTATCTTTCCATACATAACCGAAGAATGGAAAAGATTCTTCAAGCGTCTCAGGTCCTAAAAGTGCATGATAAATACCGCCAAAGCCTAATACTGCAGAGAAAATTAAATGAAGTACTCCAGATACAAAGTATGGAAAAGTATCTATAACTTCCCCACCAGGACCTACCCCCAACCTAGAGTAGCTAGGTGAGGAAGTAAAATTAATCCTTGTTCATACGTAGGCTTTTCTGGTACGAAATGAGCCACTTCAAATAGATTCATTGCTCCGGCCCAAAATACGATTAAACCGGCATGGGCTACATGAGCCCCTAGTAGTTTACCGGATAAATTGATAATCCGGGCATTCCCGGCCCACCAAGCGAAACCGGTGGTTTCTTGGTCACGACCAGCTAAAGCTAAAGTTCCATTAAAGAGCGTATTATTTGTAAAAAGGAAACATAAGACTAAAAACTATAGTAAGAAAAAACATACCAGATATTACATTTTCAAGAATAGCTTAAGAGAATCCATAAGAGCAGGGATTTCATAGTCCATTGCAGCACACCGATAGCTAATGCTCGCTTTCTGCATTTACAAAATTGTTAGTATCGAGTTTGATTTACTTGTAGTTTTTGTTTCAAAAATGGAAATATGATTGAAGTTTTAAAGTATATGCAGCGGAATAGAATGGAAAACTTTTACTACAAGTAAAGGTCGTTTGTTTTCATCATCATCATGCTTTCAAGTATGTAAACTTTGCATGTGATTCACAAACTCCCCCTCAGCCTATTATAATAAAGCTTGATAGTACAGGAAATGGAAGAAGATGATTGGTTTAAAGATCTTTTTAAGAAGACAAATTTAACTGTTACATTGACACTACTATTTACACTAACTATCTAACCTCTGAGCATCTTTGATGATGTCAGGGTTGATAGTGACATAAAACAAGTAAATAACTAACTAGAACCACTGACTCCTAACATCTGTTAGTGCAAAAGCACTGTTACATTGATTGTAATACTAATAAACTAAAACTATGATGGCTAAGCTCTGCTCCTTTTCTTCTGTCAGACCTTTGGCAATTTGCATAGCAGATGATGTAAAGGTATCAGTCTTTAGAAAGGCAGAGTTTAGAGATCAGAGGATCTAAACTCTGAAAGTATTGACCAAACCGCGGATAGAGTATTTTGGCTTTCTATCATCTGTTCCTTTGTAAAGGGTTCAATCCCAACAATCTCCCCCTGGAACAGATGATGCCAAAAACCCTTTTATTCTTGGTCTTTATTCCTCAACAGGAGATCTCTGATTTAACCTTTGAATTGCAATTCGAAGTAAGAGATTCCTCATCATCATCATCCTTTTCCAGCAGCAGATCTAAGATTTCTTGGAGGTCTTCTACACACAACCCATATGCACCCTCCATATTCATCTTGGTAGCTGTGCCATCAGACTTGAGCAAGGTCAATTCGTGGGAGTTTTTATCAACTTTCCACTTTAGAATTTTTGGGTCTGGTGGCTTTCTGGGATGGAAAGTTATTGTTGAGGTGGGAAAAAATTTTTGTTGTGCCATAAGAGACAGATCTTCTACAAGCTTTTGACTGGTCTCATCAGTATGGAAGTCAATCATATTTTGGATCCCTTCCTTTATGTGCTCATACACTATCTTGTCTTCTTCTACCATTTCCATTTGCCTCTTTCTTTGATTTAAAGCCAAAATAGATATAGCAGATGTTTCAGTTTGCTTTGAAGAGTGTAGGGTCTGTTGAGCTGTATCCTGTGCTGGATATTCTGGCTTCTTAGGCAATGATGGATCAGTTTTTCTTCTCTTTTCAAGTGATCTATATGTATCAATTACCTTAACCTCTGTCCACCTCATGATTTGGTTCTTCGACCCATAATTAGCAGCAATCAATTCTTCTTTCATTCTCCTTATCTTCAAATTCTTTTCAGGCACTTTCTTATATTTGTTCCAATCTGGAGGAGTTGGCTTTTGAGAGAATCTTTCAGCATTTCTTGCATTCTTTTCACCTCATCTTCCAATTCTCTCACAGTCCAATCCTAAATTTGCCCTTGTTGCCTTGTACAACTTGGTTTCCAAGATATGATTGATGTAATCTTCTTTCAGGCTTTTATCTTCTCTTTCTGACAGATGTTTGCTCAAATCTCTTGCATAATCTTCTATTCTTCTGACTTTGCTCAAGAGATATTGCCAGTAATTTTGAATTACTCTGTCATACTCTCCCTGGGTATCCCACCTTGTGATATCCTCAGCTTGTTTGACTTTAAGCTGCTTGTACTCTTCTAAGTTTCTGGGCTTGGGGTAACCTTTCAGGGATGGAAATTCCCTTTTATCTGGATCTTCTTCTGCAAAGAAGGATTTGATTTCTGGCTTGAGAGCTTGTAATTCCTGAGGGAATTGAGTGCCAAGATGTACTGTAGAAATTTGAGTAGAAGATGATTTGACAACTGTTGTGGTGGACACAGGTTTTGAAGACACAGGTATGGGAGAATGTATGATCTTATCATCAAATACAACATTTGTGGATTTCTCCTTTTGAAGCTAAGATTTGGTGATTGTGGTTGTGAGATATTTGTGGGTGTGTGTAGAGATGTGGTGGAAGTGGAAATTATGACCATAGCAGTGGTTGTATCAACATTTGTTATAACCTCTGTTGTATCAACAGATGTTGATACAACAGTTGTTGTAACATCTGTTTGGATTTATTTATCAACTGCTTTTGTAGAAGGTGTAAAGGTTTTTGAGGAAGCAGAGGATATGGTTGGGATAGCAACTGTCTTAGAAGGAAGGGATGTTGATGTTGATTGCCTTGTTTTTCAAACAGGCATGTTCTTTGTTGAGGACCCAACATTTTATTTTTCTTTTTGCGGGGCTATCTTTTTCTCCACCAATGCTCTGCTCTCAACCATTACCCTTTTCTTTGTATTCTCCTTTTCCCTTGCAAAGATGTTTGCTATTTCATCAATCTTTTTTGAGCCATCTGGCTTAGGGATAACCACTGTTGGTCGTGCATCTTTGGTATTAAGCTTTAATACTTCTTTCTTTAAAGGTATCTCCCCCTTTTTGGCATCATCAGTGTTTACCAAGATTACTGTAGGAGGAGAAGCACCAGTGGTTTGAAGGAGATGAGCCTTGATCGCCTTGATATCTGCAGTTGTATCCATATACCTGGCATCAACCATGTTTCTAAATTCTTGCATCTGATGCTTGTGTTGAAGATCAGCAAAATACTTTTGTTGTTGAAACAGAGGGTTTAAGGCTTCTTTGAGGTCATCAGTGGATAGGACAGAGGGTTGGCTCTTTAAAGCTATCTACTGCTTCAGCAAATCCTTGATTCACGAGCTTTCTATTTTGGTAATTCTCTCCGTCAAATCCTGATATTTTAGATCATCACCTAATTTAATAGGATCATCTGAACTCCTACTAGAAAAGGTAGTTATATCTATGTCATCATGAACAAGACTCTCAACCCTTTTTTCAAACATAGATGCCCCTTGATCTTGGAACTGGGGACTTCCCACTGGAACAGAGGTTACCTTGGTAGCCTCAACAGTGGTTGCCTTCAAAAGAGTCTTAGATATGTAACCACTGTCCAATTGAAAACTTGTAACCCAAGGATGTATCCTCTTCAAATGCTGATGGGCTAGCAATGAGTACAGAATCAGACCCAGTCACTTGTTGGAGTATATTCTCATTGATAGGTTGTTGAGAAGAACTGGTTAATGTCTGTTCTAGGTCAATTGCATTCAGCAAAGGCAATATTGTTGGTGGGAGTGATTTTGTTGGTGATGGTTGTGGTGCAGAAAGAGACATTGCCCTGGGAGAGGGGATGTGGAAGATGGAACCAAGTGGATCCAGAGCTTCATAATTTGGTGTCCCTGTGTTGAGATCCTAACATCTGCTGTGAAGAAGTAGCAGCAGTGTTTTCAAGTGATTTTTGTGTTATCACTGGGTTAACCTCTGGGATCTCATCTTCTAGAGGACCCTTTTTGGATTTGGTGGGTTTTCTGGAAATTTTCTTTGGTTTCTTTTTGGAGATTGTTGGTGTGGGTTTCAGGGCGGTGGTTGCAAAGCCCTGATCACCAGGACTAGTGGGCTCAGTAGCAGGAGGTTGAGTTTGAACATTTTATTCTTGTAAAGCTTGCTCAGCCTCCTCTACTTTTGTTTTGGAAACTTTATCTTGATTTGTTATTCTTGTAAAAGTTTCATGAGTTAGCCGCTTGGATTTGTAACAGCGCCTTGTTTAACATCAGCATCGTGGATGTATCAGAAAAGCTTTCCTTTTAACAATGTTATTAAAATTTGCCACAAGATCATTGAACAATATCTAAGAAAAATTAAAATATGATCCAGTTAAAATTGCATAACCCAGGTACTGGATGTTCAATGGTATTTCATTAAAAGCTGTGGTCTTAGCTGAGAGACATGCTAAAAGAGTGTGAAAGAAAAATCTCATCTCAGCAGGAAAATTGGGTTTATGGATAGTCATACCTTTAAATTGCCCAATGTAACCTCTTTCCACGAATTCAGTATGCATCTCATTTGTAGAGAATGACACAGGATGTGCCATATCATTCAGTTCAAAAACTTGAGAAATTGATTGAGGGCTAATTTGCATCAGTGTTTTGCCCACTTTTGATGTGATAGCATAAGGAACATCCTTTTGTGAATGAACCTTTGCGTTTGCCCAAAATTACCAAAGTGCGTCTTGATAGATGGGGGCTTTGGTGGTTAACATTTTCAAAAATTTTGATTCTTTCAAGATTTTGATCATTGAATGATATCTTGTGTTTGAATCAGTTGCCTCAAGAATTGATGTATAGTTGTGAGGAGTTTTGATTATGAGCTTAAAAGGAGGTGGTTCTGGTTGAGATTTCGCTTTTGATTTAGCTTTGGGTGCCATGATTGAGAGAAAAAATGATTTGAGAATTTTGAATTTGATTCGGCAGGGTGAACCTCTGTTATGGATAAAACATGGTTTTTATAGGGTTTTGAAAAAGTGATGATGACGTGTCATCTGATGCAACCAACTGACGAATAACGTCTGACCATGTGTATCCTCTGTTTGGCAATGGAAGACAGTTGTTTGGATAAACATTGTTTAAGTACATGGCAGTGGATGTGAACAATGTTTCAAAACTATCAGAGGATACACTTTGACAGTGGATAGACTTTACTAAATAACCAGTGTTTTGATGCCATCAGTGGTTTGAAACAGACTTTAAGGATTTATTAAAAATTCAATTTTAAACTATTTTTAAGGATAAATTTTGATTTTTTGAAAACATTTTTATGCTATTTACACATGGATCACCAGAAAAACTGTTTTTAATCCATGTTTAGCATTCCAATCCTAGAGATCAGGCTTTCAAAAGTAGATGTATCCAATGATTTTGTTAGAACATCTGCTAGCTGATCCTTGGTATGGACATGTTGTAAAGAAATCAAACCTTTTTCATAGCAATCCCTCACAAAGTGATGTCTGATGTCAATGTCTTTTGTTGTGGAATGAGAAACTGGATTTTTGATGATATTTTCTGCTGCTTGACTATCAATTTTGAGAGGAGTCTTTAAAGCAGTGATACCAAAATCCAAAAGTTGATTTTGAAGCCACAGGATTTGTGCAGTGCAACTTGCAGCAGCAATATATTCTGCTTCAGCAGTGGATGTGGAAACTGCAACTTGCTTTTTACTTTGCCAAGACACTAGGCAATCACCTAGGAATTGGACACCTCCTGATGTGAACTTCCTTGTTGTCTTGCATCCAGCAAAATCACTATATGAGTAACCTGAATATCCTTTTGATAGCAATAAGATTAGACTTTCTAGGTTGTGACTGGGATCTGGCACAAACACGTGTTGCAAACATGATATCTGGCCTAGAAGCAGTTAGGTACAATAAAGACCCAATCATACTTCTATAAAGTGTTTGATCAACCAAGTCATCTTTATCAACAATAGTGACCAGCTTTGAAGTTGCCATGGGTGTGCTGCAAGGTTTACAATCATACATATCAAACTTTTTAAGCAGTTCTTTGACATACTTATTTTTATGGATGAAAGTGCCATTGTGCATTTGTTTGACTTGTAAACCAAGGAAACATTGCAACTCACCCATTGCATGTCACACCCCGACCCGCAGCGGAAAAGGTGATCGGGGCATGATTGGGTTATCATCAAAGCTCATGACATTTATTATAACGTTTCATATTCATTAATACAATTTAATGGGAAATTTACAATCATAATTACATCATGACCTAAACATCAATCTAAGCTTCTTTGTTTTCTTCTAAGGCATTTCCTATGTTTTCCTTGCTTCATCCTGTTCACCTGTATCATGTGTAAAAATGGTTTTTAGATCAACAAAAAGTTGGCGAGTGAATCCTATGGAAAACATTTGAACAAGTTTATTTAATTGATTATAAAATAAAGTGCACAACCACACATGAGTAAAAATAGATGTAAACTCATTCACCAATCAATTTAATATTAAACATTACACACATGAACAATAATGGATCGTTTAGAGGCACGCGTTGCTCAACTCGTCTCTCACGAGGAACTGATGTGCCTAATGAATGAATTGCATAAACTTGACAATATGAAATACATAACTACAAACAATATGAACTCAATAATACACACACGAACAATAATGGATTTGTTTTGAGGCACGTGTTGCTCAACTCATCTCACACGAGGAACTGATGGGCCTAATGAATGAATTGCATATAAAATAGACAAAATGAAATACATAACTACAAGCAATGTATACAATCTAAGTTTAGATCACAATATGGTATGGCACAAGTTTAAATAAACGAGTTAATTTTATGACACATGACACACCCCAAAACGTGTAATTAAAAAGGGGAGTTGTAAGATTCACTCACATTGGGTGCGTTCGGTTGATGATGTTGAATACGTACGAAGTGGTTTTAACCATGAGTGAAATTAACCTAGATAATGGCATAATGGTTCGGTAAGTAAACGGATTTTATTAATCCATTTTAGTAGAATTGTTGGGTGTATTTTTGTGAGTTTAAGGCTATTTTCTAACCTTAAAAATGTTATTTTTAAGTATTTTTAAGTGATTTTTAAATAAAATAAATAAATAAAAATAATAAAAATTGTTGACTTTTTGACCGTTGACCGTTGACCATTGACCATTGACTGTTTGAGCGGTTCGTATGCGTGTGTGTGTGCGCTGGGTGAGGCTCGAACCCGAGACCTCCCGTACGCGTGCACGCAGCTCTACCAACTGAGCTACGTGTCTAACCCGAAATATTTCTGTTTTTAATTATATTTATATACTAATTAGATTAAACTGAAAATCATTTATTTTTAAAAACGATTTAATGCGTCGGACCGGTGCGCTCCACAGGTCTCGAACCCGGGACCTGTGGTTTAGGTTAACACACAGTCCACCGCTGGACTGTGTGTTTAACTTGTTATATAATCTGATTTTTATTATACTTATATACAATTAAATAATTTCAGTTCTGCCTTATTTAAAAATTTTAATAATTGTCCGGACCGGTGCGGTAGCCCGGACTCGAACTCATGTCCTGTGATTAAACATACACACGGTCCACCGCTGGACTGTGTGTATATCTTGGTTATTATTCTGGTTTTTATTAAACTTAACATATATCAGCAGTGAATCCGGTTCGGTAAAAAAAAGGCATTTTTATTAAGGCCAGTGTGCGTGGGACATGTATCGAACTCGAGACGTTTACGTGTTTAATGTGCACACAGTCCACCGCTGGACTGTGTGTCTAACCCGAGTTATAACTTGATTTTAATTATACATATACACAACTGAAACTTCGTCTTCTTCGTTGAATTTAACCAGAATCGGAAGTCCGACTGGTTCGATGTTTTAATCATGTTCTTTAGTGTTTTGAGGTTAATTACAGGTGAGATATATAAAAGAATGAAAGATTTAAGCGTAAGGTATACCGACTGGACTCCTCTGTTTCTTCGGCGAAACTCCGGTGACAGCAGAAACTTCCGGCGACGTGTGTCCTGCGGCAGAGAGTCTTCAGCAAGCTTGAAATGGATGTGGGTGACTTCGGTATAAGCTCTGGGGGTTCAGTAAGGCTCAGAACTGAAGGGTTCGGTTTTCCGGCGATGTGCAGAATTTTTCCGGCGAGTGGAATTACGTCAGGTAAAGGTGCGGTTTTGAGCGAAAAAGCTTGCAGAGGTTCGAGGAGGTATTTATAGGGCAGGTCATCGATGAATTTGGTCCGATTTCCGACTTGATTCGTCGGTTAGAAACTCTCCGGCGGTTATAACTTGTGTCGCGGACTTATGCGTCGGTTATAACCGATGTAGTGATTAAGGTTTACGTTATAACTGAAGAAATCGTAATTTCTTGGCGAGTTAGTCGGGATTTCCGACGACTGAAATCTGGGCGCGCCGATTTTTAATTCGATAATTATGTTATGATTTAATTGTCTTCAATAGTGAACAAGAAACCTAAGCGGCGCAGTGGTTGAGTGTGTGTGTTAAGTCTCTGCTGAACCGGTTGACTGACCCGGGTTCGAAACCCGGCAGCAACATTATATTTTTATTTCATTATTTTTAACAATTTTTCAAAAACAAATTATATATTCCAATATAATAATTAATTATGTATCGTTTAAAATTAATTTGGGCATTAAATACGCGACGAAATTTTAAACTGATTGTTCGGTTAATAAACAGAGCGGGTTTGGTAAAATCCGTTTTTTGACGGATGTTACATTGCACTCATTTCAAACTCTGCTGCCATGAGTTTTCTGAACTCTTCACACATGGCAGTGCATGTGGATCCAAATATGATGTCATCCACATAAATTTGGACAAGCATCAAATCTTTTCCTTTCCATTTTAAAAACAACGTTTTATAAAATTTACCTCTTGAAAAACCTATGGATAAGAGAAAAGTGGATAGAGTTTCATACCAGGCTCTTGGTGCTTGTTTAAGACCATACAGTGCTTTGTTTAACCTGTATACATGATCAGGATGAAATGGATCTTGAAATCCAGGAGGTTGGCACACATACACTTCTTCCTTGATCTTTCCATACAGGAATGCACTTTTGATGTCCATTTGAAACACTTTGATGTTGTGGTTAGCAGCAAAAGCTAAGAACAGTCTGATGGCTTCTAACCTTGCTACATGAGCAAAGGTTTTATCATAGTCAATGCCTTCTTCCTGTCTGTAGCCTTGAACCACGAGCCTTGCTTTGTTCTTGACAACAATACCCCTTTCATCTGTTTTGTTCTTGAGGATCCACTTTGTGCCAATTGGACTTACATCCTTAGGAAGTGGTACAAGTTCCCAAACTTGTTGTCTTCTAAACTAAAGGAGCTCCTCTTGCATAGCCTCTACCCAACTGTTGTCTTTCAGTGCTTCTTGGTACTTGACAGGTTGGATGAGTGATAGAAAACCAGCAAAGAGGCAAATGTTTTGGGATTGGCTTCTTGTGAGAACTCCCTCATTTATGTTGCCAATAACTTGATCTAATGGATGGCTTTTGAGGAAGATCAAATCACCTTGATATGGGACAAGTGCATTTTGAGGTGAAGCTTGTAAATGTGTATTATCTGAGCTAACCTCTGTTGGTGAATTTGATGGTCCAGCCTCTGATTGGAATGGAAGTGGTGGTATGGGTGGTATAGTAGTGGATGTTTGTTGATTTTTATCCAGATTTGATAGATTTTTATCAACAGTGTTTTGGTTTTGAGAACTAGTAGAGGATTGAGAATTGAGCACCGTTGAACCAGCAGAGCTTTCACCATTGTTACTAACATCTGCGCCTCTACTTGAAGGACAGATCTTGAAATTTGGAAGAATGCAATCATATCCTTGCTCTTGTGGTGATGATATGATTGTGATTTACATGCAGTGTTAGTCTTGATAGACACATCTTCAAAAGTAAATTTATCTAGATCAAACAATTCAGCAGGATTTGCTGGGATTTTCAAAGATGAAAGTTCGTTAAACTTTACATTCAGAGTATCTTCAACACACTTGGTCCTAGAGTTAAAAACTCTGTAGGCTTTGGCAGTGGTTGAGTATCCCAGAAAATAACTACAGTCACTTTGGCTGCAAACTTGGAGATGGAATCTTTAAGTTCAAAATAAAACAAGGACAGCTAAAAACTTTGAAATGTGAGATCAGAGGTTTGATTTTATAAAGCAATTCATAAGCAGTCTTTTGATGCCTAGGGTTAATCAAAACTCTGTTCTGAACATAGCAAGCAGTGTTTACAGCCTCTGCCCAAAAGGACAAGGGTAAACCAGAGTTTTCTAGCATAGTTCTTGCATCTTCAACAAGAGTTCGATTTTTTCTTTCAACAACCCCATTTTGTTCCGGAGTTCTTGGGACACTAAATTGCCTAGCAATCCCTTTTGACTCACAGAAGGCATCTAACTCCTTATTTCTAAACTCTGTCACATTATCACTCCTAAAGATTTTTACAGGAAGGTCATATTGCTTTTCAACTTGTTTGACAAAATTTTGTAATATACCAGTTGTTTCATCTTTGGAGTGTAAAAAGAATGTCCATGTAAACCTTGAAAAATCATCTACAATGACCAAACAAAATCTTTTCTTCATCAAGCTCATGACTTTTACAGGGCCAAACAAATCCATGTGCAGCAATTGCAAACACTGGGTTTTTTTGGACTTTTCAATTGACTTGTAAGAACTTTTATATTGTTTACCTTTTAAATAGGAAACACAATGTTCTTCACAAGTAAATTGTTTATGTGGTAAACCTCTAACAAGACAATTTTTGGAGAGTGTGGTGATTGTCTTCAGATTTGTGTGCCCAAGTCTTCTATACCATAACTCTGTCTCTTTGCTTGAAGCAACTGAGAACAGGCATGCATTGGACATAGGGTTATCCTTTAACATATCAACCACATACACATTGCCACTTCTATGAGCAACAAGTTGTGCTTTGCTCTCAGCAATAATCTGATCAATCTTTTTAACAACCTCTGGTCCTACAATTTGACAAGTTTTCTTTGTAAAGAAGGATCTATATCCTTTGTCACTCATTTGTGAAACACTCAAAAGATTGAATTTTAGATTGTCAATTAAATTAATATTTTCAAATTTGGGATTCCCAGCCTGAACACACCCTGAACCCAACACCTTCGCTTTTGAATTGTTACCAAAAGATATATCACCCCCTCCATGAGCCAAAAAGTCTTTGAGAAGGGCTTTACATCTTGTCATGTGCCTGGAGCCTCCACTAGCTACATACCATAAACTGTCAAGGCAAGTAGAAGCTCCCTGCACATAAGTAAGCAATTAGTTTAGATGAGGTTCCCAATCCAGAATGGCTTTGGATGGGTTCACAGATGTTCCATTCTCAAATCCAGGAGTATGGTCACTGGTTTGAGTTTGCCTTTGTATCCAATGATGTGAACCATTTCCTGTCAGATGTTGGTAACCATGAGGATATCTATTCACTTTGGGCTTTGAAGGTTTTTTGTAACCTTCATAGCTCATAGGAACCTTTTGATACAATGGTTGTCCATGTCCTCTTGGATAATTGTTTGCTGGTGGAGCATCTGTCACTTGTACTTCTCTAGGAACAGAGGTTTTGTTCAATGCTTTTGTGACAGATGTTTCAACAGGTTCAAAGGTCTGCTTAGATTTATTTCTAGCAGAACATGAACTTTCTTTCTCAAGAGCTTTTGCTTTGATCTCTTTTATCTTTTGATCATATGGTTGAAGATAAGCGCACTCATGAGTTAGATGATTTTTGTTCCATAGATAAAGCATTTTGAATCATTTGGGATTACATGAGTTCTGTTTATGTCATATGCTTTTAAAAGAAAACAGTTCAGATACATGATTTCTTTGTTGCAAAATTCACAAAACAGATGTTTGATCTTTTCCCTTTTCTTTTTATCTTATTTCTTCTCAGCAGATGTTGTAACCTCTGCAGAATGATTCTAGCCTTTGGTTCCTTGACACCTTCAATGGTTGAGAAGTCCATTGGCTTGAAATTTTCGAGAATATCACATTCATCTAACCATGTGGGTTTGAATTGGTATTTCTCAATTTCTTTAAAAGTTGAAGATCTTTTCTGTTTTCAAGAGAAGTTTTTTTACCATTTTTATCATTGATTTTTATCTCATTTCCAGCCAAATTTGTTGGAACCATTTCAACCTTTCCAGAATCAATTTTTGTAACATATTTAATGGCTTCTTCTTCAGTTTCAAAACCAATGCCAAACTTTATGTTACTCTTGATCTGTTTTTCTAGCATAATTTCAAAACCTTTTGAAGATTACCCATTTTTCACAAGTGATCTGGGTATCTTCTAACTCCTTTTTGCAAACTTGGTATTTATCTACCATAGTTTGGAGTTGGAATTTGATTATGCTAGCTTCATGCTTCAGACTACTTATCTCAGAATCTTTTGAAAATAATTTTCATTTCAACTCTTTGATAAGTTTTTCAAAACTAAGTTCATTTTCTAACATTTTGTTTCTAAGGTTTTCATTCACCTGTTTGATATTTGCAAAAGCTATTATACATTTTTCAGAACAGAAATCCTTTAGGATCTGAGGTGATACCTTAGAGGCAGCCATAAGAAAACAATCACAATCATCTTCACCTTCCTTTGAATCCTATGGATCAGATAGAGAGTTCTTTTCTTCATCAATAGTGTTTTGAGTAATCACTGGTGTAACCACTGCTTCATCACATTTTTTACTTTCAACAGACTTAGACACCTGTTCCACAGACTCATCATCTTCAACAATTGTCTCTAAAGGCATTAAGCAAAAGTTTTCATGTTCTAAATCATTTTTGGCCATAAGAGCAAAGTTTTCATCAGTTAAATCCTCAGGCAAACTACTCCAATCCACAAAGCCTTGTGTGAAAAAAGCTTTGTTGGTTGACCTCTACTGGAGCAGTGGTTTGAGTAGTTTGAGTGCTTTGTGGTGCTTGTTGCACATGCACTTGAGGTGGTGATGTTTGGACATACTGAATTTGTGGAACAGTGGTTTGGACATAATGCACAGGAATAGTGGCAGCAGGTTGTGCATAATGAGCAGTGTTTGCACTTGATGAACAGGGGTATATTGGGAATATTGGGCAGTGCTTTGTTTGTGCTGAGGTCTAGGGCCAGGATGTGTCACAATTGGTCCTGAAACTTGAGATCTACACTCTCTGGCAAAGTGACCTAGCCTGTTACATTTATAGTACTTGATTTTTTATTTGTCTAACCCAACCTTTGACCCCCCTCCATGCAACCCTGGATATTTTTTACCAGTTCTTTTGTAAAACTTGCTTGCTCTCACACTTAGCAAAGCAACTTGATGTAAAATGTCCATTTCTTCTAAGTCATTTGGATCAAAGTGTTGAAGATCATTTAGTTCAAAAGAGAGATTATCAGAGGTTTGGCATTCCCCACTAGCAGTAAAAGCATAGTTGGGAGGATGAGAATCAGAGTTAAAATTTCCTCCAGGGGTTATATCAATAAAATGATCATAACCCTGATCCTTTCCATTACCAGAACCCTCTTCATGACTATAAAGAGTAGTGTTACCCAAGGTATAGTCGTCTGTTGCTTTCCCTGACTCTTGCAACTTCTTTTTCTGGTTCAACTCTCTCTCATAAGTGAGGAGTCGACCATGAAGTTGTGTGAGGGACATTTCTTTAAACCCAACAGATGTTCGAGTAACGTAAGCTACAGTCTCCCATTTTTCTGGTAACGATCTTAAGAAACGACTATTGACAGTTGAATTTGTAAATTCCACGTTAACCAGTTTCAATTCACTAATGAGACAACTAAAATGTTCGAACTATTGTGTTAACGACTCACCTTTTACGTGACAAAATGTTTCATACTGTTGATTCAGAACTTCTCTATTATTTTCGATCACTTCTAGTACCACCGAATTGCTCTTTTAGTGCATCCCATAACTCCTTTGCACTATTGCAGTGGAGCAGTCTAGCATAGATTTCATTGGGTAAGGCAGATGCAACAATGCTAAATGCCTTAGCATCTAATTCTATTTCTGGAAATCCTGCTCGGAGTAATTTTCAGGATTTTTTGGCACTTGAGTATTGGGATCCTCTGTACCGGGAACCATAGGAACATATGGTCCACATACAACGGATCGCCAACAACCGGTGTTCTGTTGAGCTAAAATGTGACCCATCCAACGCTGCCATATGAAATATTCATACGTTTCAGCATCGGTGGTTTAAACATAGATCCAATGTTGGATTCTTGTGTGTTTTGAGACATTTCTGCTTGTTTACAACAGATTTGTGTTTTAAAAACTTTGAACGTAATAAAACTTTGTATTCAAGTAAAACTATCAAACTAATTAGCAGGGAGAGCTGATCTTTCAAATCAAATTGATATTAATCAAATTTTGATTGACCATGCTCTGATACCAATCATTAGGATCTGAGTTTGATTTACTTGTAGTTTTTGTTTCAAAAATGTAAATATGATTGAAGTTTTAAAGTATATGCAGCAGAATAGAATGGAAAACTTTTACTACAAGTAAAGGTCGTTTGTTTTCATCATCATACTTTCAAGTATGTAAACTTTGCATGTGTTTCACAAACTCCCCCTCAGCCTATTATAATAAAGCTTGATAGTACAGAAAATGGAAGATGATGATTGGTTTAAAGATCTTTTTAAGAAGACAAATTTAACTGTTACATTGATACTACTATTTATACTAACTATCTAACCTCTGAGCATCTTTGATGACGTCAGGGTTGATATGACGTCTAAAAAGAAAAAAACTAGCTAGAACCACTGACTCCTAACATCTGTTAGTGCAAAAGCACTGTTACATTGATTGTAATACTAATAAACTAAAACTCTGATGGCTAAGCTCTGCTCCTTTTCTTCTGTCAGACCTTTGGCAATTTGCATAGCAGATGATGTAAAGGTATCAGTCTTTAGAAAGGCAGAGTTTAGAGATCAGAGGATCTAAACTCTGATAGTGTTGACCAAACCGCGGATAGAGCATTTTGGCTTTCTATCATCTGTTCCTTTGTAAAGGGTTCAATCCCAACAAAAATCCATAGAATGTTATGCTGAGCATATAATTATTCATCTATACATACCAGATTCACACAAATTTACTGATTTTATAAAGCTAACGTACATTAGTTTTGTTGAAGAGTAAACAACTAAACATCAATAAAAACTTATACAACCTGATATGGATATTTCAATCATGAGCAGCAGATCTACTGAAATGCTTAACTATTCAAATATGTATTTATATCATTACACCTCCCACAAAGCCTTCATTACTTAAACTATATTCAATATCCTATAAATCTATTAACCACGCGTTACTAAAATGCTCGTTTAGGACATTTGCCAATAGGATCCCATAAAAATGAAGACCAACTATCCATGAGATTCCATGATGAATCTGGACAATATGAGCAAATGCATCATAATGTAGTATACAAATCAGAGTGTTCAAAACTATAAGCAAAAAGGATCATGAGACAACATAGGAAGTTGTTTGTGCAAAGTTTAAACTAATGTTGGCGCATGCTTCAAGTCTTCTTACGTAATCCTTCTATTGATATAGAACATCATTTTGAGAAATTCCCAAGCCACCAAATAACCAAAATACATCCATTAAAAGCCCATAAAATGTCTATTATACCAAAACCAGTAGCATTATGAATTAGGAAATTTATGGTAGGATTCCGAGTGTTAACGGACCACTAACGAACCTCTCCAGTGTGAGGATATAGTTTGCAACACACTATCAATTGTCTTGACTAAAAATAGGTCCCGTCAACTGGCACTTTTCAGATGTTTTGCGTTAATCGTCCTATGTTCTAATTTTTTTAAAACAACCAAAACTATAAAAGCATTATATAAATCGACTAGCTTATATCCCGTGTGACACACGGGTTAAAAGAAAATAAAATTTAAAACATATTAATAAATATGATTATGTTTTTTTTTAAAATCAAAATAACTTGTAACCAAGTAATTTAAAATAACAATGTTTTAACACTTGTTAGTTCTATTTTCCATTTTATATTTTATTTTATGAACACAAGTTTCAATTTAGTAAGTTGTTCACGAAATATAAGTAGACATCTTTGTTTTTAAGAATGTTCCTATGAAATATCTGTTTAGAGAATGAAATAACACAATTTAATGTTAATCTAAAATAAAATAATAAAAATAAATAAGTAAATAAATAACAAATTAAGTAAAATTAATTTGACATGAAAGATGTAAAAAAAATATAAAAGTACATTACAAATTTCTCAAAACTTCTTTGTATACAACATTTGATGTTGTATTTGAAAGATTACCATCACTATCTAGAATAACAACTTTGGCCATCTCGTCTTGTAATTCTTGATAATGTGACATACAATTGACCATGTGTTAAAACTGGTTTTTTCAAAAACAAACCAACTCTTGAGAGTGATTTTCCTTGACTTTTGTTTATGGTCATTGCAAAAGATACGGCAAGCGGGAATTGTCTTCTTAAAAAAGGGTAGTTGCACGGTACCCCTGACCGCGGAAGTGATCTCACTTCCCAAGCTAGCGACCCGGCAACGCTGCCTGGTGGTGAATACCCTACCAACTCGAGGGGAGCGAAGAGCCTGGGGTTGCCAGGATTCGAACCCGCGTCAGTGAAGACCCCGAGCCGGTTTAAAGTAGGTGCCGATGGCCACTGGACTACACCCAGATGGTTCGGGAATTGTCTTCTTTGTAACTAATGTGAAGTTTTTTGTCTATAAGCATCAACGTAATTCTAGGAATATAATGACGACCTCCAATGTGACTTCCAGATATAATCTCTACCTTTATAACACGCTTACCCAAATAGACCACCTTTAATCGAGTTCCGTTACACAGTCCACTTTTTTATCAATATTTCTAAGAAGCATAACCGGAAAACCTACCTTCAACACTAACCTATGGTTGGGCAAACCCGAAGCTTTAATTTCGTTAAGAATATCAGGGGAGCATAAACTCTCATTTAATTCTATTAACCACTTCTGTTGGACATATACTATCTGAACTTAGATATGGCATTTCATCTCTAGGAAAAACTTAGACCAACCGGTCATTAATTTCTTGAACAACATCATTTTTTGGAGCCAGAATTGCTCTTTGATGGAAGAAATTTTGGTCATTAAAATAATCTAGAAGAGACGAATATACAAACTCTATTAACTCATAAATGAGATCTAATGAATCTTTGATGAGAATATCTTCGGGTATTTGTATTTTTGCCTCACCATCATTGATACCACCATCATTACCTTCCCCTATATCCAAAATCCATTTTGCAAAGTTCCTAGTTTTTTCTATATCAAATGAATCATTTGAGGTACTCAACCTCAAGTTTTTTGTCAATTAAGGACCTTGCAATTTCTCGAGATGTAAGACGAACATAAAGTAGCATTTACAATTTGTTGTCTACTTCCACCTGGGACCACTGGTAGTATTTGTCGGAAATCTCCTCCAAAAACTATAACTTTTCCACCAAATGGTAATTCTGATGATGCTCCAGATGCAGATCTAAAAATGTCTTTTAACGATTTGTCCAAAGCTTCAAATCCATGTTTATGTACAATTGGTGCTTCATCCTAGATAATATGTGATTTTTTTGTAATAAACGTGCAAGATCGCTATCTGGCTTTATGAAGCAAAAAGAATCCTCATCTAAATTTATAGGAATGTGAAATCGGGAGTGAGCAGTCCCTCCTGATAGCAAAAGAGATGCAATTCCACTTGAAGCAACACTTAAAACAATTTTGCCTTCAGATCTGATAATTGCACATAAGGTCTTCTAAAGATATGTTTTTCCAGTTCCACTGTAACCATAAACATAAAACACACCTCCTTTGTTGTTATCAACTGTTGTGATGATTTCTTTATATATAACACGTTGTTCATCAGTCAGTGAAGAGAATAGGTTATGAAACTCTTCAGCTAATATCCCCTTGTCGTAAGCCAACTCTTCACTAAGTAAAAGATTATTTGCGGAAGATCTATAATCATGATTAGGAAAAAGAATTGTTGAAAACCTTTTTAGAGTCGAATTATTTCTAAGTAGAAACTTTTTCAATCTCAAACAATGTTAGGTTCTTAATTTGATCTTCACTAAGTACTAAATCTCTATAAAATTTATTATAATGTTAAAATGATATAAATTACATTAACTATAACATTTATATATAAAAATAATATAATGGATAATACCTGGATGTTTAAAATAAGACGTTGGTTGTAGAGAATGACATCTGACAAGTAAGTGAATGTTCTTTCCCACACAAATTCAGGTCTAGACATACTCTCTAACACTAATATTGTACAAAATAAACTGCGTAAATAACACGAGCCTGCGAAACTTGCTTCTACAATTGCTTCAACATATTCATTGTCATCATCCAAAAGGCCATATGCATAACATGCATCTCTAAAAGTAGGATATTCAACACCTTTTACTGTTCTAATATCCTCGAATGTTTTTGGACCTTTCACCTTGTTCAACAAAATTCTTAAATAATAAGCTTCCCTGACAGAAGGAGATCCTGAATGAATTCTTCCAATTTAAAACCTTCTTTTCCTTTGTTTCCACATATGTTTGTCGCTTTTCCAAACAAGTTTTGTAGGGAATTCGACATAAGTTAGTTGACGTGCTTCTAGGCAACTTTGATGCAATGAAACCACTGTAAAAACATTGAAGCATTCACTGAAGGTTTATCTAAGACATCTTCTATTTCTTCAAATTCCTCATATATAACATTTTGTTGTCCAAGAAGATGAAAAGGAAGCCTCATGACCGAAGGATTCCTATAATGTATATCATAAGAAAAATCCGCCAAGATGCTTCACAAGCAGATATGTATCTACAACTATAGTAGTCTTCGATTTCATCAACCTTTTTACATGTTAATTTGCTTTATTAGTTGGTACAAAACAAATTGATGCCCTATCATGGCCTTTATTTATATATTTAAACAAATATTGATTGAACCTGCCTGATTGCACAACTCAACATTGATGTGTGCTTGATATCTTTGTGAAAGTATTTTGTTGTATGGCATAACGCTTCGATTATCTAAGTTGACATCTGACTTGTCAACAATAAAGCCATTGTTGCGTCTTCTATAAACAGGAAAACCATCACCATCTATGCATGTAGATTCACGGAATTTCTTTGGAAAGTTTTTAGAACACTTTTCCTCAATCATGCATGGACAGTTCATGATTCAACGCCACAAGGACCATGAATCATGAACTCACTTACAAGAGAATATAACTGTGGATCTTTGTCTTTGTCTGGCATTTTGGCAGAAATGAATGGATCGATATAATCAACGGTTGGAAGTTTGTGGTCCGCATGCATAAATAAACACAAATGAACATGAGGCAAGTCGTGTTTTTGAAACTCCACCGTATATACAACTAAAATAATGAAAAATTAGAAATTGTGTCATATAATTATTTTATAATGTTGGGTACCATTTAGTGAGTTCATAGGCATGTATAACATAATTTATTAGAAATATCACAACAATGTAGAAACGTTTGAAGAATAAAATAATGATATGAAATACCTGCTTGAAGCTTTCCAAGAATTGCATGATCCCTTAAGTCTTTAATAACGGAATCTAACTTCATTTTAACTAATCTAACTAGAATATCGGCCTGTCTTCTGGGTTAAGAGTCGTGTCTGTAAGAAACCTCTTCACTTCAGGCCATTTTGGATTACATGTGACTATATGGATATCCATACCATTTACAAAGGTACATGGCATCTAAATAATTTTGCAACATGTATTGTGCACTACCAGTAAAAGAGGAAGGTAATATAACACGCTGACCGATTTTGGAGCCATCACTTTTGCCTTGATTTTTAATAGAACATAAATTCTCATAAGTCTCACATCTTAATTTCTTTTGTTGAGTACGAATGTATATGAGCCTTTCACTTTCAATCATAGTATACGCATCAACCAAAAATTATTGAAAAAGCCTTTTGGAATTAAGATCAAAGAAAAAGTATTCAATCTGTCTTGGATTCTATAACAAAAGTATTCTTTCATTGTGCATGTATGTCTTTTACTAATGTTTGAAGTAGAAACATCGCGATGAAGGATATCAATTCTATAACTATCATCATCGTACACAAAAAGTAGGGGATATTGAAGAGCTAAATAAGAAGGATGTAGTTCACTAATACGTTGTAGATAACCTTCTTTAGTCTTGACAATAATATCTCTAGGTTCAAACGAAGTGTAAATATCTCCAACTATTAAAGCAACAACTTTAGAAGCAGTTGGCAAGTTATATGTCCTACCATCTTGATTCCTTTTAGCAATAAGGCGTATCTTTAGATTTTTATGAGGATTACTTTGAAAACAATCCCGGACCATTCTATAAGACTTAACCAACTCATTGTGTGAATCTAACATTGCCTTCAAATCTTGAATAATGATTTGAATAATTTCAAAATCCAAATTTTTTGTACTTGATGTTGAGACTTTTTTGGTTTGCCTAATTAGAATAAATACAATATTAAGTAAATAAGGTTTGATAAAATAATGTATTTTAGCTATGAAATTTTATAAATGATTTAAGAAACATACCCTAAAGCGCCTTGTCTGTTTGCAATCTCATTCTTAGTGTCATATATATATAACCGAGAGAATTTAGGCTTTGATCCATCCGTTGGTAGAAGACTTCCAATAGTATGATAATTTTCACCACTAAGTCTGAATACAAAAGGAGAATTACCTTTGTTGATAGAGGAATCTACTTTTTCACCCATGGAAGTAACAGAAAACATTGAGTTATAACGACGAATGTTTTTTCAAAAAATGTTTGCTTTTTGAATCCAAAGAAGTATAAAGACTTTTATAATCAGATGGGCGGTCCTTGAAATCTGGAAGTTTGACTTTGCCGTAACCACAACATAGAGAAAAGCTTGATTTACTCTTTCTTTGATAACTTCTTAAGGCTTCATCCTTCCATAATTTTGCATGACATGTTTCACACATATGACTTTGATCACCATGATTCAAGTAATTTGTTAATGGTATAGTTTAACTAGATTAGTATATAATTATAATATAGTATTCTAAAAGTGAATTTATAAATAAAGAATATTGTTAATCGAATATTACCTTTTAATTTGCCAAAAAAAATATGTTTGTAATAATTTCTCCATCAAGATGGTGTTCTACAAATTGTTAGATGAAGATGCTTAAATATTGTTATTTAATTTAGATGTACATGAAAAAAGAATTCATATTTAACATTTGTTCATAAAAATATAATAATAGATAATGTATAATAAGTTGAATTTATATTTTGTAATTAAAAATATGTGAGTACCTAGTATACTTTCAGATAATTTAATTTGATAGATGTTTGTGTACTTGAAATTTGAAAGTTTGTAGATGTAGATTGAATGGTTGGTTTTTTGCTAGCCCAATATTGTTTTCTGATGCTCCGACAAAACTTGGGGCTAGTATAACCATCATTGGTGATTAAAGTTGTGACACATAAAATGTTGTATACAAAGACAAAAACTAAACAGAAATGTGTAGTTTTTAAATGATTGATTAAATAAAAGGTATATTTTTATATACCATTTGTGATATCTGATAACGGAGGTGTATAATAGATATTTGAAGAAGTAACAATGGTATGTTGATTTGGAATTGATTGATAAGGAATAACCACTTTTTTCCCATAAGTGACACTTCTGTAATTTGGTAATTTGTTAGAACTGAGTTGGATATTTTGCAAACCTGCTTTATCATATCAAACATTGAGTATTATAATAATAATGTACACTTATTTTCTTGAACGACAAAAACACTTTATATATATATATATATATATATATATATATATATGTATATAAAGAGCCAACAAGAAGCTAAGAAAACCAAACAAACAAACAGAAAAACAAAGCATACAAGAACAACCGTTACAAAATGCCTACTACATCGAAGATTTCCCAACTGTCCCAAGTTGGCTTGCTAATCTTCGAGCGATTGCAAATCCACAAGAACGCGTCTTCCTTCACGAGATCCAGCATCTTCCGAATAGGGATAAAACTATCAGCAAAGACCTTGGCGTTCCTGGCACTCCAAGTTCTCCAAACCGTGGCAGTGACAATCGTTTGGATCAATTTTTTCCACACCCTTCCACCCGGAGCTTCTTTAATGTACGCAACAAGAGCCGAAAGGGATGCGCAATCCAGAGGAAACTTGATTTGAACCCAAGACAACACATTCCCCCAGATACTTCTGGCCCATAAACAATTGAAGAAAATGTGATCCGGGTTTTCAATACCGATGCCACAACGCGGACTAGAAACGTCAGGCAACTGGATACCCCTATGAGCTAAACCATCCCTAGAAGCAACCTTACCATGTAAAGCTCTCCACAACAACATATACTCTTTAGGGGGAGACCAATTGTTCCAATCAAACTCCAACGTAATACTTGAAACGGTCCCCAAGGTTTCTTCGATGTCATTACGCACTTATTTCACCAAAAAATTCTTGTCCCTATCGTTACGCCATGACTAGGATCCATCTTTCATAATCAGATTCTCATTAATGTTGATGCCCAGCTTCCATAACGCCTGTTTCATTCCGCTGATATCCTTCCAGATCCCGGGGATCGAGTTTTTAACTGGAATAAGCTTGTCCGCGATGTTGTTTTTGTGCACCGCCGCAATGACTTCGGCCCAAAGCTGATTTGGGTTAGACTTGAACCTCCACCACCATTTAGTTAACATGGCAAGATTAAAATCTCTCATTTTCCCAATCCCCAAACCACCAGCCCTCTTTGACCTCGTCATAAAATCCAATCGGACCCATCTAAGTTTCTTTTTCGTGTCCGTTATCCCCCAAAGGAAGTCCCTCCTAATTCGGTCAATCCTGTTAACAATACTCTTTGGGGCGTGGAATAGAGACAAGTAGTAAGACGGAATGCTACCCATAACCGCCTTAACTAATGCCAGTCTTCCGGCAAACGAGGGGTGCTTCGCTTTCCATTTAGATAGTCTCGCCTTAACTCGATCAACAACTGGAAGCCAAAACTTAGTTCTCTTCATATTCGCCCTAATAGGAACACCCAAATGCATAAAGGGCAGCCTCCAGCTTCACATTTCAGCAAAGTTGCCATCCGATCAACCTCCACCTTTTCGACCCCGATCCCAAACAATTTACATTTTTTGTGGTTAACTTTCAGTGTCACACCCCAACCGATGGCGGAATCATCGGGGCGCGGCACTAGGCGAACCAGATTGCTCAAGAGAATCCATAACAACTAATTAAGCGACAATATTTAAAAGGTCTGATTTCCCATACAATCAAACATAAAATCCTCAATCAGTCATTACAAATATCAAAATCTCTTAAACAAACATAGTTCAACAACCTAGATTTCTATTATGCGAGTTTCTAAGATAAGCCCTAAATCCATTGCTGCAAGTAGGACATCCTCAACCTGTTATATACGTTAAAATACAAGTCAATACAATAAAGTAAAGGTGAGCATACAGGTTTAATAGCATAATAATAGAGATAAAGCGTTTACGCATAACCATCATGTAACACGTAGAGAAAGTGAATGTAAGTAGCTAACAATAATGACACAAGC
Organism: Scalesia atractyloides; assembly: GCA_947069175.1. Taxonomy (NCBI): domain Eukaryota; kingdom Viridiplantae; phylum Streptophyta; class Magnoliopsida; order Asterales; family Asteraceae; genus Scalesia; species Scalesia atractyloides. Next base: position 23,093,117 of record CAMTDV010000015.1, on the reverse strand, counting down.
TAACCAACACGACTGCGAGGTGAAGTATGCGCGATATGTGTTCACAACAGCGAACACGCACGTAAAGTAGATATGCGAGCCTTAACAACCCCCGAACCAATCGGGTGCTGAGTCCAAACTATAGTCCTATCGTTGCTAAGGATGGTCTACAAGTACTCATTATTCACACATAGCAAACAAACATTCAGCGATTCATGTATAACATGCGAGAGCGGTTAGCGTTAAAAGAGTTTAGCGTTGTGTGTAGCGTGTTTTGATATAGACACGTATGTAACACCCAAAAGTGCGTTAAAGCGAAAAAGGGTTCAAGTATACTCACGATCGGTACTCAACGAGAAAGCATGAACTGCTGTGGATTGAAGGGAGCGCCGGTTCAGCCTGTAAACGCGAACAGAAGTGCATCAGTCTTTCGAAGTGCTGAAACGGTCAACGTGTGAAGGAGCAGTGGACAAGTTCGGGCGAAGTTGTACCAAATCTCCTGGATTTGGTACAAGTTCGGGCGAACTTGCCTGAGATTCTCTGGATTATACAAGTTCGGGCGAACTTGTACCTTTTTCAGAAAAGGTACAAGTTCGGGCGAACTTGACTGTGTTCTTGGAGTTGATACAAGTTCGGGTGAACTTGTATGGTTTCCTTGGAAACTGTACAAGTTCGGTCGAACTTGGTTGATTTTCTTGAAAATTGAACAAGTTCGGGCGAAGTTGGTCATCAGTCTGGTGACAACTTCGAGCGAACTTGACTATTTTGGTCACCAAATCATGCGTTTTCGTGTCGTTTGCTGAGGAAATCGAGTGTCCATCCCTCCAACCTTGAGCTACTGAGCAAAACATAGGCTGGTGAGGTCTTTTGGAGCGAGTTTTAGCCATTTTACAGAAACTCAGGCTAATCCAGGCGAACTTGTCGGTTCATACGGGTTAGTCCAGTTTGTGCAAAGTGACGATATCGTCCTTGTACTTCCGGATCTGAGATCTTGCTTGACAACGCCTCGTTCCACTTCATAGTGAACGAAACATACGTCACTTAGTCCGTATTTTGTGTAAAAATCAATGCTTTAAAAGGCTTTTCTTAGATCCAACACTTGGTGAGTCAAAATCATCAAGATTTCTAGTTTGGGGTGCCAAAGCTAAGCCCAAATACACTCACTTAGTGTAGATCTAAGTGAAAAGAAGAAGTTTTATAGAAAAAAGATGAAGATTTTCATAAATAGAAGAGTTTTGATGAAAACGAAGGTAATCCTTGTGCAAAATCGTTGTATAAACGTTGTAGTTTGCAATAAAACGGGTTGATTCTTACTTGGAAATCAAAGAAATACGGTTTGGGGGCTCTGGAGCGAAGTTAGCAGCAAGGGGAGCATGAATGGAGGTGCCGGGTATTTATAGGTGGGGAGAAAATAAGTGGCAGGCATCAAGTTCGGCCGAACTTGGCACCATTTCAAGCGAACTTGGCACAAGTTCGGGCGAACTTGGCCAGTTCTGCTTGAATGGTACAAGTTCGAGCGAACTTGTGGTTTATTTGGTGTTTTTGTTGGCATGAACAAGTTCGGGCGAAGTTGGGGTGCCAACTTTGGCCGAACTTGGCCTTGTGGCGAAGTTTTGTTCGTTATTTGCTCGTTAGGTGTTCGTTTGGCGATTCGGTTCGTATTAGATAGTTATGTTAAACGTTTTAGCAAAGCGTTAAGCGTTGCGTTAATAAAATAAATGTGATTTAGCGATTCGAGTAAGCGAGAGCGATGCGATAGCGAGTATAACCATAAAACATAAAGCACACATAACACATTAATGACATAATGTAACATAATTAACCGCGATTTGAGTTTGCGTGAGAGTTGCGAGTATTAAGAGATTTAAATGCGATAAATAAGCGATATAACATGCGTTTTACAATAATCCAAACCATTATAATAGATCTCAGAATACAAAACGAGTTCAAAACTGAAATAACGGTAATAACGGAATCCATAAAATCCGAAAGATCGGGTTGTTACATTCAGGCTTGAGACCAGCCCCAGCCATCTCAGAAGGCGATTAAGAGTAACAATATTTCGTTCCGACCATGCACCTAAAAAAAGGACATCATCCGCATAGCATAAATTGGTCAAAAGCGGCCCACAATTGGGGATTTGGATATCTTGAAAAAGCCCAGCATCAGACGCCCTTTTCAAAAGCAAATTAATAATTTCCATAGCCAAAATGAAGAGAAAAGGGGATAACGGGTCACCCTGTCTTAAACCTCTTTTAAACTTGAACTCGGCTATTGGGGATCCGTTGACGAGGACCGAACCCTTTCCAGACTTTAGACATCCTTTCATCCATGCTATCCATTTATCCGGAAAAGACATGTACGACATCATTTGGAATAGAAACTTCCAAGTAATCGAGTCATACGCTTTCTCAAAATCGACTTTGAAAATTAGCATTTTTCTTAGCCCAGGCAATTGTCTCACTTATGATCAGAGAGCTATCCAAGATATTCCTACCCCTGACAAAGGCCGACTGCGTCAGGGAGATGACTTCATTAACAATACTTTTAAGCCGGTTAGCAAGCACTTTAGCGATAATCTTGTAGACACACCCGACTAGAGATATCGGTTGATAATTCGAGAGCTCTTGCGGGTCCTTAGCTTTAGGAATAAGAGCCACGAAAGAGGAATTGCACTCGTTACTCATACAGCCACTGTTATATAAATCGCCCATAACCACATAACAAGATGTTTCAACTCTTTCCAAAAAACCTTGAAAAACTTTAAAGTGAATCCGTCCGGACCCGGGGCCTTTCCACCATCACAATCTTTGATAGCTTTCCAAACTTCAGCCTCCGTAAATACCTCGCCAAGGAACAAAGAACTCTAAGAAGATATCCTTGGTAATCCATCCCCGTTAAACTTAGGCCTCCGATTAGTGGGTTCCGAAAATTGTTTGTTAAACCAACTCCTTATTTCATATTTGAGTTCCAACGGATCCGAAACCAGCTTATCTTTAAACTTGAGACCATTAATTCTACTGATGGCCAAATTAATGTTAACATATGATGAAAAACGAAGAATTCTCATCGCAAACTTGATCCAATGGATATGGGCTTTTTGCTGAGCGTTCTTAGCCTTTATCATTTCCAGCCCATTAACCAACACATTGTAGTCATTTCTCAGCTTTTTATTCGAAGCCGAGAGCGGACCGAAGGCGGCCTTCCTTTCAATCTCACTAATAATTTCAGTCATCTCTTTTATATCCTTATCCTCCGCCTCTTTAGCGTCCCTCCTCTACTTTTTAACTTCAAATTTGATCCATTTCAAAACCACATGCAACATCACATCCTTCTTACCCCCCAAGTTTGCAGTTGCTAACACGTACGACACAATATTTGCCACCTTTTGGTCCCCCGCCCACGAGTTAAAAAACTTAAATGGGATGGGGCCAAAATAAACAATATTGCACGACTGTGAAATCGGGCAGTGATCCGAGGCTCCTCTTTCCAAAACTTCCGCTTTAGCTAAAGGCCACAAGTTTAAAAACTCAACATTGACTAAAAACCTATCTAATTTGCTCAATTTGACATCAGAATGACCCGAGACAAAAGTGAAATTACCTCCAATTAACGGGTATTCAAAAAGACCTGCTCGGCTAATGAAATCATTAAAAGCATCCATCAGCCCATGATCAAATCTGGAATTGACCTGCTCACTTTCAGCTCGGACGTCATTAAAGTCTCCGAATAACACCCATCTCCCACTGTGTTGGCCCATTAAATGCAAAATATCATACCAGAGCATGTTCCTAAGATTGGCAATATTATGGGCATGTATGTTTAGAATATTCATCCTGCCTTCCACTCCCTTGATTTTACCTAAGACATCAAGAACCTCTGATTCTGCTGGATCAAGTTATCTTCGAAGACAGTCGGGTTCCATAAAAGAGCCAAACCCCCTGACATGCCAACCAAATCCACCGTACAAACCTTCAAGCTAGAATTGTCCTAGAACTTACGAAGATCAAAAACCGATAACCCCTGTTTACGAGTCTCCTGTATACCAATAACATCCACTTTTAGTTTCTTCTTCAGAATACGGATCCACGGACCTTTGTCAGCTGCTAACACCCCGTTAATGTTAATGGATAAAAAATTCATCGGCAACCTTGGATCTCCATTTCCCCACTTACGATTTTCTTCACATGGTTTTCAAAACCATTAACCTCAATACCTAACCGGGTACCAATATCGAGAGTAGCATCCACTTCTTTAAAGAAATCATCACCAGGCTCTCGAATTATATATGTGGGCGACGAAATCTAAAAACAACTTATTGAGTTATTATGTTTTAAAAAGACATTATTAGTAAACAAAATACTTTGATATTCAAGGAATTTTGTATGTTAAAAGTATTGATAAACCTCATAACTAATTAATGTATCTCAAAGATAACAAATGGTGTTTTATGTGTGGTTTTTCAATGTATCAAAAAGATAACACATGGTGTTTTAAATGTGGTTTTTAAAAATACTACATAATTGGATAAGTCTTTGTCAAGCTCGATACCAAACATGGTCTTACAATTTGAAAAAAAGTGTTTTGTAGCTTTCAATGTTGATAATATAAGTTGATAATATAATATAGTTAAATTCATTTTGAATGTCAATTTTTTAAAACTAATCGTTACCAACATGGTCTTACATTTTGCAGAAAAAGTGTTTTGTAGCTTTCAGTGTTCATAATATAAGTTGATAATATAAATAGTTGAATTCATTTTGAATGTCCAATTTTTAAAACTAATCGACTGATATTTATAGTCATTATCAAGTGAAAATAATAATCTATATTATAAGAGTAAAGTTGTTGAAAACTGACATTGGTTGAAAAAGGTTTCAATATTTTCGTTTACATTATAATCATAGAAAATATAATGTTGAAAAATATAAAACGTAAATGTAACGAAACATTAATACATTAAAAACCAAAACATAATAATTGTTTTGGCATATTGTCTTAAAGCAATGAGTCTTACAAAAGAAAATTAAACTGTTAAAACATAAAACTTGGAATCCAAGTTGATGAAATAGTTATTAAATGATTAAGATAATTCAAAACACACTACAATAAAATAGAAAAACCACACTTAGAACTTAAAGAGTTTGAAGTCTTCATTTTTCAATTTTGGGTATTAGTAGAGTTGGTTTGACATGGTTAACTAGTTTGGTGGTTAATAATTCTCTATTTTCCTCAAATCATAACTCTCCACCAAGTTTTTCTCGAAATCAGGTTTCTTTGATTTCTTCTTAAAGATTACAGCCTCACCAACATGCTTACATTCCATGCAATTCTCATCCAAAATTTTCGCCAAAAGGGTGATAACATCATCATCCATGGACTCAGTAACATCCTAAAAATGATATAAACAATTGGTGTCACAATTATACTATTATTTGGCACTCAACATACATCTATGATCTATAAAAGTATAAATAAAAGACATACCTCTGTTCTTGATGTATACCGCATTTCCAAAAGATAATTTCACATCGAATACGTTACAGATCCATACATGTATTGGCTTAGAGCCGCACTTGACCATGATGCCATCAGAGGCTCCTGCCAGAGCTTCTAAAAGATTATTAGAAAACCATAACTAAAATCAGAAACCGTACATGTAGTAGACGTCAGCCGTGAATTAGGGCTTCAATCGAGCCGATAGCAAAAAAAAAGTATAAAACTTACCCTTGAAACTCTGATCGGAACCAAATTCGTCAGAACCCTTCATCCTTCTTTCAATTATGAGCAAATCGAGACCTCACATCCCCTTGTTCATTCGATTGTAGGCCCCAACCACAAAAGAAGCCATCTACCTTCTACCACTCTAAACGCCATCCACCATCGCTGCCGCCAGTGGCCAGTTGGCCACTCCATGCTCCACCGTCACAGGTTTGAAGGGGAAAATGAAATCGAGACCATGATAGTACCATTACAGCCATAGATAGATTCCATCTCGTGTTCACCATCACCTTCATGTTAGTTAACCAAAGGTGGATGAATCGAGAGAAAGGGGACAAATCTAGATCTGATGGAATTTGAGAGAGAGAGAAAGAGAGAAAGAAAGAGAAGGAAGAGATGAGGAGGGTTTTTAATGTGAATTAGTGTTAAATATTTGGCCGCCCAAAAGGGTGTTATTGGAAAAGTAAATGTTTTTGATATTCTTGTGCTTTAAAGACTTATACATCATGCATTAAAGGAGTTTTAAGGGAAGTAGCAAATTACCTTAAGTAGTCCCTTGAATATACTTATTAATATAGTATAGATAGATATAAATATTGTCCTGGTTAATTAACGGCTGACTACCCAGATATGTTAACATGGATTTGATTGATTTCAGTTGACAACCACCGAGATTATAATGACAGTTTTTTTTTCAAATTCAAATGAGGACTATATGTGAAAACGAGTAAAAACTACAAAGATGCAAATTATACTTTACTTTTTTAACATGATATATGCAACTAATAATAAACCAATCTTATTTGAAAAGTTATATAACAACATGAAACCATAGCCATTCATGCTTCAACTGACAAACTAATTTGTTGTATGTGTTGTATGAAAATACAAACTCGTATGCATTTATTTATATATTATATAAACAAATAAGGTTTGGGACACATGTCCCTTTGTGCAACCATTTTAGGTTTTTGGGGAGAAAATATAGAAAAAAGTGTTATTTTCTATGGATCCCGTGTGGGTTACCAAACCTGTTTTGTTTTTTCTGACCCAAGTATATAAGCAACTGAACAACCCTAATTTTCATAATCCCTCATTCAAACACGCAGTAATCGTCTAAATCAAGAACACTTTATCCATCATCAATCCTTCTCCTCACATTGTATGGTACGCTGTCTCTTTTCTTCGAGAAACCCTAGCATCGGCTTCATTTCCTGTCTGCTTCAACCATCCATATTTCTCCTCTCCATCTTTCATTCACAAAACCTTACTAACTATCCCTCATTGTCTTCCCCGTTATGATTGAAGAACAGGTTAGCAATCATTCTCTAATTTTTCTTCTTCCTTTTATCAATCTATTTAAGGTTTTCGTTTCTTCTGTAGATTTCTTTTTCGTTAGGGTTTCCTTATGAACCAATATGCTTGAGGTTTTTTCATTCATATATAGGTCGATTGATTCGTAAAATTAGGTTTTCAGGTGTTTAATATGCCGATTGGTGAAGCATTTGAGGCTTATTATCTCGACTCTACAGTTCCTAGGTATGATTTATCGACGTTTTCGTTTGATTTTGGAAATGATTGTAGGGTTTGCTACATTAAGCGGTGTTTTCACTATGTATCTATCATTTTGTTGTATAGGAACAGACCCAAGCAAATGGGAGTCAGTATTTGGAGCTTTAAACCACCCGGTAGAGGTATTTGTCGAGTTTTGTTGTCCCCACTTTTGTTCATAGGGACCTTTGGCTATAGGGCTCTTTTGGATACCGTATCTTGCAGGTCCAACAATGATTGCTGGACATTAAGAGTGGCAGTGCCATATCTTGATTCTTTCTTTCAAGGTAAGCATTACTTTTCAGTAGTTTTTTTTTATTTCAATCATCTTGTATCTTTTAGTGGACCTTAAAGCACTATAATCCAGACTCGAGTTCGAGCTCTTTCTGTGATAATTTATATATATGCTACCCATTCATGTTTTTGTGCTTCTTAGATTGTGTATTGGTGATTTAACTGATTATTTATTTGTAATAGCTACTTAATGTTTGAACTTTTATATTGATGATGTTAAGAATTGCTATGCGTTTGTTTGATTATCATAAGGAATGAGAGGTTCACTTCTAAGGATCATTACGAAAGTGCCATTTGAAAAATTTGGAAATCCTATAATGGATCAGGTGAATTTGTTTTTGTCATTATTTGTAATATATATTAAAATGTTTTGAATCACATGATATGCTACTGAGTCAATTATGAAAAATTGTGAGATTATATTGTATGTAGCTACTGAGTCGAATATGATTAATCTTATGTTTATTACACTTTTGGCAGCTTTCAGTTTATTTGACCTGTTTAGTAAATGTTAACGTAAGCAACCCAAATTCATTAGTTAATGATTATAATGGATTATTATCAGGTTTGGGTTACCCACTTTTGTTCTCCTTCCTGTCATAACACTAAACACAATCTAACTATGTCAATTGTGAACCAGGTTTCCACACGGCTGCTTAATTTCATACAGTTGCGACTGGAATTGGCCTATCTCAGGTGCCAATTCTCTCCTTTTTTTATTGGTTATTTAATCATTTGAACTGATTTAAAGTTTAAAGTTAACTATGAAATGATAGTTTTGGGCCTTTGGCCTGTTGATTATAATTTCCCTCTATCTTAAAATTTAACACAATGTCACCAGATATGCCAGTTTCCATTATGCTCATTCTTAGCACATGTCATTGCTGTTTTTTTTTGTTCCAAATAGCGTAGCATAAACTTAACTTCTTAACCTATTTCTAGCCTTCGCACTCACGTACTTTGCCCCAGCCTTCACCTAACACTTTTGCAAGATGTGTATGTGCAAAAAATTACTAAGTGTGTAGTCCTGGGATGGATAATGGGTTACGTGTCAACATGAGCCATTCTTCATACTGGTTGAGATGAGCCGTGCATGATTAATGAAACAACTTTTTTCTTAGTATTTTATAAATAGTCAGTCTTCAAAATATTTATAATTACTTAAGTGGAATCACCTTCAAAGCTGCAACTTGTGCAGGTAATACATATATGTTTACTGGTTTCTAAAATTTGTTTCAGTTTTTATTAAAATAAACATTAGCATAATATCATAAGAAAGAAAGATACATTGGAAAATAAATCAGTTGGAATTCTCATCAGTTTCACTCTCCTATGAAAGCATCATATGTAAAACAAATATGAATACAACCAAACATCAATATAATTGCCCTAAAACACTTCCATAGCCACTCGGTAACCGGGTTAATCTTCTAACCCATATAACCCCATTCCACATCTTCTAATCCCAAATGACCCCGTTCCATCGCCACTCGGTAACCGATTAATGAAACAACTTTTTTTGGTGATTTATAAATAGTCAACCTTCAAAATATTTATAAATAGTTTACTGGAACCTGGGACGGATAAAGCGTCAAAACAGTACATGTCAACATGAGCCATTCTTCGTACTGGTTGGGATGAGCCAATACGCTTTTCTTATTTATTTTTTATGCAAAAAATAAGGTGTGTAGGCCTGGGACGGATAATGGGTCAAAACGGTACGTGTCAACTTGAGCCATTCTCCGTACTGGTTGAAATGAAGCAATACGCCTTATTTATTTATTTTTTATTATTCTATCAAATGGGTTATGGCTATGTTTTAAATCGTACAGCGTTTTAAAGGTTACCTAGGTCATTTGACTCTTGACAGGTTTGATCCACTTCTTATATTTTAAACCCGTTTACCCAGCTATCATGTATCCGTATCCAGAAATTTGTTTAACGCTGTGGAATGATTGCGTTTGCAGGCCGCACTTACAGGCAGCCTACCAATGATGTCTGGAATTCTGGCTGAAGTGATCATTTTTGACATACTAACAAGGGTCCCGGCCAGGACTACCGCCTGATCTAAAAGTGTGCAAGGAATGGCGTGCGCTACCATCAACACGTGACTTTGAAAAAGCTCACTGTTCACGGTTGTCAAACCCGAGTAATCAAAGAATTTGCTGCTTCGTGACCTCAATTGCCATGTTCATCCAATGGATTTTGAGATTGCCTATATAAAGCAAATCAAATGTACAATAGTGTAATTTTACATCACGTACAACTTGTCAAACATATGCTACCTTGGAAAAGTTGGTGACAGCAAGGCACTGGCTGAAGTGGTCAAATGTTGGGCCCGTCCAGTCAAACTTTCATCATCAACTAAAGTGATTCTTACGGTAAAACTATTTACTCATTTCAATATGTTGACTATTACACTATTTGTAGAAATCACATCATGGATCTCTATCAGCCGGGTGTTTTTTATATATAAGAATCAAATTCCTTGTTTGCTTGTTTGGTCTAATGTTTTATTCACTGAATTAGGTATCGAATGTGAACCTAATCAGGCGAGCGCAACTACCGAAGAGTGTACCATCGCTAGGGTATATGCTTCTCTACCTATTCATGCTATCTTGCCTGACAATATCCAAAAAAAAAAATCTCTACACCTTTGTTATATTTTTGGTGGCATTGGCTTAGATTTTACTTGAGATAATTCTACAAGTGTATATTATATACCATTATTATCTTACTGGGCTGCAGTAGCTTAGTACCACATCTGGATATATGAGCAAAAATGTGACAATGTGAAGAAAATGAATCTACTTTTTGTTGTGTGTATTTGCTAACTCAATGCTGATTCATTCATGATTGATAGTAGAGAATATGGGTAGAGGGAAATTCAGAAGATGAAAATATGGAAGTATAGTTATATCAAAGTTAAATTGAAAAAAATAAAATAAAATATAAGTCATTAAAAAAGAAGAGTTTTAATTGTGTGGGTCAGGTCAACCAGGTACCATGTTAAAACATGTCACCTTAACAGGGCTCACTCTGATTCAGGTCGGAACGGGTTTTGGTTAAATTGGATACAGGTAAAGTGAGTCATTTTTAAAGTAGTCTATTTGTTTTCGATTAAAGTAGTCTATTTGTTTCCGATGGGGTCTTTCAATTAACCGGCGATACAAGAAAGCCAACAAGTGCATTTTTCAACTTAGGAAGACAATGAAAACATATTTAAACTCTACTCGCTTTGCTCTTGCATGCAACACACACATCTTCTAAAATAATTGACCTCATCCAGAGTAACTGTGCACTTGTACGGTTTCCCAAGGTCGTGGTAGACGCTGAAAAGGTAATTATTTGTGCTATTGCCAAAAAAAGAAAAACATTTTGGTTTGATCGATGTGGATAATGTTATTTATTTGCATTAATATTAAGTTTGTATCCATTCTTCATATCAATTATAATGCCGTAGATGCATAACTGGGTTAATTTTTATAACTGATGTAGGTGCCTCATGTCCCAAAAGGTCTGGAAATGATTAAGTGCACTTGGAGTTGATGAGTCATTAGCTCAAGTTTGTTCATAAATTGGTTCAGTGGATCCCTTAATGGATTCATACATTGAGATAATGCAAGCAACAAGGGTAAACTTGCAAAAATGAGTTTTGAGTCCATAAGGGTCGGTTTAAGAAAAGGCTATCAAGCTGGTGTTGGCGGCAACGGTGACGGGCCGGCGAGACATTTCTACAAATCACATTTTTTTAAAATAAACTAAAACCACTGAAAAAAAATTATTGTCTGCAGGTTATATTTATGTTGATATGAACGTGATTATTTCTATACGCCCTTTGCTTCCGGTCTCAACCCCTCTATTGGTAAACTATGAACATTTCATTTTTGTTTATGTAAATAGAGAATTGAGTAGCCATATTGTAGCGAGTCGTTCCATTTTGCTAAATATTTACTTTGTACTTCTAATTTGAATGTTCTTCCAACTTATTTTGCTCCCAAATGTGTGGATTTTGAAATTTAACCCGACCATTGTTGAAATTTACATGTCTGGTTATGTTAATTATAAGTTTATCATTGATTCTTTGATTTGGTATCACAACTCTTGAGGCTAGGGAAGATCAAGGATAGTCGGGATGGCGTACCAAGGAGGAGGTAACCTGAAGTCGACCTTCATTAATGGAGTGAAGATGTATACGTTGGCTGGATAACACCGTTCGCTGGCCGCTTGGCTACCACCGAATAAGCTTAGACCTCTTTGCAAAGGCAAAAGTACGAATTTTGTTGATTGTTTTCATTTTCTTTAGTAAAAATGAATGTGAATTTAATTGGTTATATGTGGTGGTCTAAACATCATGAACGTGTTTTAATTGAACTCTATGTTATCATTGTTTTTGCAGATTTTTTAATAGTAATTGAACTCTTTGTTTATATCTCTATCTTATCATCGTTTTTGCACATTGTTTTTAATAGTTTTGCTAGAACTACTATATTTAGAGGTATACTTTCTGTGTATCATTTATAGGTGTCACGCTATAAGAGAAATACTTGTCTATGATACTTAATTGCTCCTTGTGAATTGATATATTTTTGGAGCGACAAAAGGTGTGAATTGATATATTAGTTGTCTTAGCAATGTGATATTAAAAAAATTTACGTAAACCCGCTATGCAACGTGCATAAAAAAATCATACATACCCGCAGCAACGCGCCAACTCAAAACCACATTCAAATGGAATGAAATTGCATGGTCTAAAATATATGTTACTGGTGATCTAACTATGTTCAGGTGGTTGACCCATCTCTATAAAAATGGGTTAACTGCGCTGTCTTTTATCTAAATATCTTTGCTTAAAAAAAGATTCTTATCGTAGTAATACTTCATCTTTATCAAATTTAACATATATATATTTTTTTATAAATAGTTGGACAATGAAGAGTGTCCAATCTACTACACGACCTAGCCCACTCCCAGATAAAGTTACAATTTTGAACCATTAGTCGAATCACCTGTTACATCTGGTAAGCATAAAAACATTAAGAGCTTCCATAGTAATGGATCTAAAATTTAGAAAGGTAAATTGAAATTGTTCTTTTTTATTCATATTTTGCACTGAATTCGCTAATGTTGGATCTTGGAGTTTTAATCGGCTGGAAACCGGATGCTACCTTATGTTATACCTTAAAAGCCCACTACAAATCGCTCATGTGTTTACTACTACTATCTATATCTATATTAAAACACAAGTTTGATGAATAGTAGCGCTGCCCCATTGGTCCAGGTGTGGGCCATGGCGTGCTACGTGTGCACCTCTTTGACCTGCATTTCACCTGGGATAATCTTGATTGTTTGAAATATTTTTACATTAATTGGGTTATCTATAAAAGAGTATGAAGTTTTAAAAAACTATGGTTATTATTGTAATATTATATGTAATTGTCTACAGTCTAGCCAGTGTGTCACTTTTGAATCCTATACTTCTTAAAAAAATCATATTTAGAGTATTTGGTGTTGCATCTTGGAAGTAATTTTAAACCTATAGTTGCATTAACACATGAAGTTGATATATAAATAACCATATAGAAGGAGATGTGGTAGCCGGCAGAACATCCAACATCAAAGACGGGATGGCTTATGCTCCAGAAGAGGTTTCAGTGAGTTTTCAAGTCCAGCCACAACGTTCGGTGGTAGCTGAACTCACTACCATTCTTTGATGGTATGAACTTTGTGGCTTTAATTGATTAATCTTATTGTTGTGTTTATTGATTTCGAAATTTTGTGACTCCTGAGCTGTGTTTGAGGAATGGAAAGTAGATTGTTCTGCCAATGGCGCTTGATAATCAAATTTTTACTTGTCAATGTGATTCGATAAAGATTAGCTAGGATCATGGAATTTGTAAATGTCTTAGGTTCGGGTGGAACATTCTATTTCATTTTTTATCCTTTCATGATTGAATTTGTTTTAGAACGAGGTCACTTATTGCAAATTAATAGTTGAATCAGGATAATTGAGTGGCGAGTTGATGTGTTTATGTGGTTTGAAGTTGTGCATTTGGAAATTTTGATTGTTGTTATTGTATAGAATTACTAAAAGTATTCTATAATATTTATATCTCCTGCAGTGTTACAAGAGTCAAGCCAGGATGAAGTGAGCTCAGGTTCAATTTCTAAACTAAGCCGTCTTGACTCGAATTTTAGACGGAGCTAGAAATTTGACAACGAGTTTGACTCAGTTAAATTATTTTGTGCCTTGAATTAGCTCGACTCAGTTTTGTCAGAGCTGAATTGTTAGAAGGTGGAAGCCAGAAATGTTAATTATGTGATATTTGTAAGTTCTTCTCTTTAAATTTTGATACAGTTGAATTTAGGGGATTCATAAAAGGCGAAAAAAATCTTTATTCACTTGTCTTGCTTCAAGATAACCAATTCAAAATCTTTCAATTCTGGTTTTTTGAACCAGAGTGACAGCAAGGAGAAAAAAAGGGTTATCATCAATGGAAGAAAGCAAGAAGGTTGGAGTTAGTGGTGGGTTTAACAAGAAAAGGTTAGATCGTAGAGATAAGAGTGGCCCAAAAGATTTGAAACTAAAAGTTAAAAGGCTTAACCGTGTGAATACTATTTCTTATGCTCAGGTATTTGTTGACTAATTATAAAGATGCTAACTTTGGTTTGTGATTTGTGTGTTGGGAAGGGGTTAATTGTTTTTTTTTGTTTGATTTTATGAAGATTTTAGGAACCGGTATGGCTACTCAAGACACATCACCTTCAGTCTTGCTGTTTTTGATAGCATAGATTTATATTTAATGGTGGAGAAGCAAGCATTTTGATGTACTATTGAATTATTCGCATTTGAGATTCATATTTGATGGCGTAAGGATCGATTAATACACAATAATTGATAACTAAACGATTCGTTTGATTGGTTTCAGTTTGGACGGATACGTTACAAATGATCAGCGGCGGCATATATATACTCTCCAGAGACACGTCGCACAGAACACATTGTTTCTTTTTGTGAATATACTCTTTTATTGTAGGAATCGGTCACGTAATTACTTGAATCATGGAGAAATGTGGGGTTTACCTGAATCGTGGTGGACATAGAGCAACTGGAAGACCTAGAAGTGCTCCATCCGATTTGCCACCATTGAGTGAGATACTATTCAGAAGATTGTTTTTGACATATTTATAGTAGTGGCAAACGGTAATAATGTGAAGAATTGTCCGTTTGCTTCAAAAGTCATATAATAGTTTATTTTATCAAAGTTATTTAAATAATATACATTAATAACCTATTTGTTAGACTCTCGAAATGTTTCTAATATAACAAATCTGGTATAAGTTGTTTTTTAATAGGCGTTGAAATAATATACATTCCGGTTGTAAAGAAAAGGTAACCGAAAACAGGTTGGGTTAACCGGGGTTGCCAAACTGTTGCTTATGATATTCTAAATTGCTTCATTTAAAAAAACTGATTGATCTTGTAATAATATAGTTTTTGTTGTCATATTTAGACATCACTTATAAAAAAATAGCTTATATGTTCGGTTTCAACCCGTACTAAAAAAATACCTGTTCAACTTAAAGTTGTTTTCATTTGTTATCCAAACTTTCTATCCCTTACAAGTAAATGTGGTGTTGTAGATATCACTATGATGTGACGGATCGAAGACTTGCTCAACATATTGACAAACGAAACCAAAACGTGTGGTTAAAAATCAAATAAGCTGTAGAAAAGGTGAAAGATACCACTTACCTACGAGTTAGCAAAATGGTTAGGTGTCAGAACTCCACAAGTTACTATACCTTCAACTTTCTTTTCACCAGATTTATGGTCCCCGCAAACATCATACATTCATTCTTACTGTTTTGTAACTTTTGCAGGCTAGAGTCATTCACAATTGTAGTCCTGGGTGGTTAAAAAACAAATTGTCATTATTTGTGAAATAAAAAACAAAACCAAACTAAGAGACCATGCTACTTTTATTAGTCAAATTGTCATTAGTCATTATTTGTGTGAACGAGGCACCATGGTATTATTATTTTTGGGGCCAGCGAGCTGCTTATTTGTTGAATCGGGAGAATTAGAAAGTGGGTCGTTATTCTTTGGGAAATTGATAATTCTTATTGTGGATATGGGCCTGCAACTGTAAGATCATCGATTCCAATTACAGGTACAATTACATTAATTTTCTGTTTTTTATTTTGTTATTCATTTGTAACATTGTTTCATGTTATGCAGTATAAGATATGATATAGTAAGAGCAAAATGTACCTTTTTTTCCTACACTCTTGCAAGGACCTTGGTTCAACATGCAAGGTATGAAGCTGGGTTAAAGCACCCTTCCGAAACAAGTTTGGTGTTCAGATTCAGGATCTCTTTAGCAAGAAGCTAAGCTGGGAGAACGTTGTTTTGGAAAGACAATTGGTTTGGTAACGCCTGTTTCAAGGATCGTTTCCCCAACTTGTATACCACTGAAGCCAGTAAAAATATTGTTCGGTGTCGCAAAGAAGCATTGATGCATCAGGGAACATTAGTCTCTCTTGGAACTGGACTCGGAAATATCTCAGTTTGTATACCCTTTCAGGAATAAATGACTTGTCTGAAATGGTGAAAAGTTGTGGTTCCTCCTCTGGAGTTGATGATTGGCTATGGTGTCCTAACCCGAATAACCCGTTCTCGGTGAAATTCGTTCATGCGATTCTTCAAAGTCATGATTCAATTGTTCCTTAAACTTCGGACTTCTGTTGGTTAAAATGGGTGCCTGTTAAAAAGTGTTATTTATTGTAAATTAAAATTTTCTAGCCCGGAAAGTTCCCGGGTGATAGCCTAGTGATAAAACAAATACATACACAAATTAAATAGTCACACGTATTTACATCTCTAATATGTGTGTATGTCTATTTTAATATTATTTTAAATATATACAAAATTTAGTATTATCATATACTATTAAAAAACAAACCTTTTGAAGTGTGAATATAATATAAACAAATTCAGAGGAATAGTATCAGACAGCTCGCCTGCTTATCATATACTATTAAAAAACAAACATTTTGAACAGTGAATATAATACAAACAAATTCAGAGGAATAATACCAGGCAGCTGGCCTGCCACTCCCCCATTGGACTAATCGTCTATTTTTGTTTACGTTTTAAA
This sequence comes from Scalesia atractyloides, assembly GCA_947069175.1. NCBI lineage: Eukaryota > Viridiplantae > Streptophyta > Magnoliopsida > Asterales > Asteraceae > Scalesia > Scalesia atractyloides. The sequence goes on along the minus strand of CAMTDV010000015.1, from coordinate 23,076,411 downwards.
ATTACGGGTTCGCCCCCATTTTAAAATTACGCTTTTGCGCCATGCTCAAAATAAAATTACGATTTTGGCCCCAGCCAAAAATTACGATTTTGCCCCCAGCCAAAAATTACGATTTTGCCCACGAAAAACAAACGTTTTGAATAGTGAATATAATATAAACAAATCCGGAGGAATAGTGCCAAGCAGCTGGCCTGGCACTCCTCCATTGGACCAACCGTTTATTATTTGTTTACGCTTTAAAATTACGGGTTTGCCCTCATTTTAAAATTATGTTTTTGCCCCCTACTCAAAATAAAATTACGTTTCTGGCCCCAACCCAAAATTATGATTCTGCCCACGACTCAAAATTACGAGTTCGCCCTCAGCTCAAAATTACGTTTTTGCCCCCATTTTAAAATTACTTTTTTGCCCCTGCTCAAAATAAAATTATGTTTTTTGCCCCATCCAAAATTACGATTTTGCCCATGACTCAAAATTACGATTTCGCCATCAACTCAAAATAACGTTTTCGCCCCTGTTCAAATGAAAAAAATATGTTCTCCCCCCACCTTAAAATTACGATTTTGCCCTCTCTTGAAAAATAGATTTTCCCTCGTTTAAAAGATTATGATTTCGCCCTCAGTTAAAAATTACGTTTTTGCCCCTGCTCAAAATAAAATTACGTTTTTGGCTCAAACTCAAAATTACGATTATGCCCTCGGTTCAAAATAAAATTATGGTTTTGCCTCCGGCCTAAAATTACGATTGCGCAATTAGTTTAAATTTATATTACTTTGTTGCCCTAAGTTCAAAAGTACGAATTCACTCTTGCGTAGATTTACAATTTTGCCCCTGGTTTCAGTTTCAAGTACTGCCATCACTTTAGCTTTTGGCAAATTACAATTTTACACAAGTGAAAAAATATAACTTTATATTAGTTAAAAATAACAGTATTGCCATTGTTTTAGTTTTTTTTAGCAAATCTATAAAAGTGTTATGTTTTTATTGATTGACTCGATTTAATTGTTTTCTAGTGTCAAGGAGCTGTCTAACACTCGCTTATTATTCGACCACCGCGTTGCGGGGCATCAACTAGTTTATGTCATTTTGTTGGTTTCGAACAGTGAAAAAGTATTATTTGTCAGAACACTTAAACCATTTAATCACAATAAAAAATATGGAATTTGGTGAAAAAAATAATAAAAAAATACATTTCCTCACTGACTCACTCTCTGAGTCGGTTGTTGATCTAACAGATAAGATTGTTAAAAAAAAGCAAGAAACGAAAAGAAGCAAAACAGATCTTGACCGTTGATCACCACCACGTGGCAGTCAAACGACGTCGCACACCCACGCTCTCCTCTCTCTCTACATAAATACCCAAAAACAAACCAACAGATCTCAAAACCATAAAATTTCCCCTTTTCATTTTTCACAAGAGCGGGAACCCTAATTTCACATTTTCAAAATTCAAATCACAGATCTAACAATCTTCGTTTTCTTTCTGTAATCTATGATCTAGTTTTTAGTTGATTTAGTTGAAACTACTGTTCATAAGATTATCAGTTCATCTCTAACTCAGGTACTGTTCGTTGTGATTTTTAGTTTGTTTATCGTGTAGGTTAACTGCTTATGTTTTATTTTCCGGTTGATTTGACGCAATTATGTATAAATCTGTAGTTTGTAGTTGTTCGTGTTGTGTACGGAATCGTTCGTTATGCTATAAAGTTTGTTTAACGTATAGGTTAACTATATATGTTGTTTTCGGGTTGATTTTGACGCATTTCTGTACAAATTTGTAGATTATAGTTGTTTTTGTTGTGTACTGATTCGTGTGTTGTGATTATAAGTTTGTTTATTGTGTAGGTTTAATTGTTTGTGTTGTTTTCATGTTGATTTGACGTAATTTTGTAAAAATTTGTAGTTTATAGTTGTTTTTTTGTGTACTGATTGTTCGCTGTGATTTTAAGTTTGTTTATCGTGTAGGTTAACTGTTTATGTTGTTTTTGTGTTGATTTGATGCATTTCTGTACAAATTTGTAGTTTATGGTTGTTTTTGTTGTGTGCTGATTCGTTCGTTGTGATTTTAAGTTTGTTTATCTTGTAGGTTAACTGTTTATGTTGTTTTATGGTTGATTTAATGCAAATTGGTGCGAATTTGTAGGCTATAGTTGTTCTTGCTGTCTTTTGATTAAAAATTTTGTGTTGTTGTTTTGCAGAGATGGATTATCATAGTTTGAAAAGGAGAGAGCTCCAAGCGCTATGCAAGGAGCATAATATTCCTGCGAATTCTGCCAATTCCGTTTTGGCTGATAAGCTTTCTGCACTTTTGAATGTAATTTCCTATTTTTCTAATTTGTACACGCTAATACGATGATTAAAAACGCATTTTGAGCACTCGGTGGAAACTCAAAATATTTGTTGAATTAGTTTTTTTCTGAAAAAAATGCTACTACACTGGATCGTGGCATTAGAAAGAGTATTTAGATATATTTATATGCATTACTTACGCGTTTTGAGCACTCGGTGGAAACTCAAAATATTTGTTGAATTAGTTTTTTTCTGAAAAAAATGCTACTACACTGGATCGTGGCATTAGAAAGAGTATTTAGATATATTTATATGCATGCTTGTAAGTTTGTATACCGAATAATCAATGTAACTTGTTAAGTGTATGCTATGATTTTCAACCTCTGAGTCATGTTCTAGAGGATAGGGATTTTTCCTGTAACATTTAATCATTCTCTGTTTTCGTGTAATTATACAATCCAGGAAAAACAGAAACCAAAAGCACGACAGCGGACTTGTATTAAGAGTTCGGCTGAAACTACAGACGAGGGTGAACCTGTAGAATCAAAAAGGCAAGCAAAGAAAGTCAGGTTTAGTCCAAATAATGATTTGCTTGAGTATGAGCCACGATCTGCCGAAAAACAGAAGGATATGGTTACACAAGTGAAAACTCGAAGGAAATCAGTGGCACAGAAGGCCGATAAACCAGTTGTTGATAGCAATGCTGTTGAGATAGTCAAGGATACTGCACAAATTCCTGTTAAGGTTACTAGGTCTAGGGTCCAATCATTAGTAAAGGATGTAGATAAAGAAACTGAAGGAAATGTTGGTAAAGTTATGAGGTCAAGGGCCCACTCATTGCAAAAAGGTGGTGGCGTTCAACGTGACAACAAGCAAAGCAAAAAGCTAGTTAAAGAGGCTGATGAAGCAACCGAATCAGTTGAGGAAATCGTGGTTGGCCGTGCTAGAGTTACAAGGTCCAAGGCACAAACCTCGGTGGAGGGTGGTACAGGTCGTGATGCAAGTCCTCATGTTAAGAAAAAGACCGGTAAACAAGTGAAAACAGATGGACAAAGTCTGGAGCCCTCTAAGGAAGTTATAGACGTTCCACTGAGAGCTACAAGGTCTAGAAGACAACCGCTAAAAGAAGAAATTGGAGAGACTGTTACTGATCTCCAAGCCGATAAGAAAAGAACTAGAAGGGAAATGAAAGAGGTGGATAAACAAGAACCTCTGAAGAAGAAGTCATTGAGGACCAAAGAGGTGGATGAAGATAAAGGTGCCAAAATGGAAGCGGTTAATGCTAGCAGAGTTACAAGGAATAGTAAAAATAAAGCTGCGAAAGTTGAGGTTCAAGAGCTTGAGGAACCAATAAAACTTGCTGGTAAGAAAAATGTAAGTCGAAGAAAATCTGTTTTGCCGCCTGAAAAAACTGAAGTTGATCCCCATCTTGAAGAGGTTGTGAGCCAGCCGGCTAGAAGAAACACCAGGCGGAAATCTGTCATTCAAAAAGCAATTAAGGTTGAGTCACCTGCTGTTGGAAAAAAAGATTCAAAACGTCTATCTGGCATTATTGAAGATAAAGAAAATGTTACTACTGGGAGTCCTAAATCCAAGAAACGCAAAGGAACCCCTGTTATTGAAGATCAGAATATTGAAACCGAGTATAAATCTCCAAAAAGTTCCACACGCAGCACTAGTAAAAGTGAAAAAAATTTCGTTGCGAAAAAAGAGGTGGAGAGTAGTTTAAAGAATGCATCTGTTAAAGGAAAGAGCTCGGCAATAAGAAGTAGTGCACCAATTAAAGAGAGTAGCTCTAAAAAGAGAGCGAAGTTGAGTGGAACTAAACAACGTGATTTAGAGGACCATGCTGTTTATTCCAGTAAAGTGGGGACTCCAGTTGCAAAATTGAGTTTTAAACTCGATGAAGAAGTTACTGAGCCTGTAGTTACTCCTGCTGTTGATAAATCTGATGGGCGGCTTACACGTAGCACCATTAAAAGCGAGAGAAAGTTTACACGTAGCACCATCAAAAGTGAGAAAAAGGAGCCAAGTCAGTCAGCCAGGTTTACACGCAGCGCAATCAAAAGTGAGAGAGAGGGGCCAAGTCAGTCAGCCATTGAAGAACAACCTATTGAAGCTCAATTGTTCTCACCCGAAGTTGCAAAATTCAAACATGATCCGGCTGTCAATACAGCTCCAGGAAGAGTTACTCGCAGAGGAATCAAACATGATGGAAATGCAGCAGGCAGTTTCTCAGAGATGGTTGGTAAGAAGAAGCAGACACGTCAATCGGCTCATAAAAAACCTCATGATGAAGATGCAGAAGTCGAGCCTGACGTAACCATAGAAATTCAGGCTGAATTTGGACAACCTCTTGACGAGGTTCAGAAGTCGTCACCTGAAGATACAGAAGTCGGGCCACATCCAGGTGTTGACACCTTAGGAGTTCAGTCTGAAATCAAACAACCTTATGATAATGTTCAGATGTGCTCGCCTGAAGTTGCGGAAGTCCAACCCAATCCAGAAGGTGACACCGTAGGAGTTGGATCTGAAAGTTTTAAAGAAGTAACGGGTCAAATATTGACTGTACCTGATGCAGTTTCAGATGTATCTCGTGTACAGCATCAGAATGAGGAGGTTTATGTGGAATCTGGAATATTTTGTGAAGCTGAAAATTTGGAGAAATTAGTCCAGGAGAATCCTTCCTTAGGCAATGATGTTTATGTCGAGTGTGATGATGCTATATCTGACCGGAAGTCCCGCCTCGATATGTTGGGCACTCCGTTGATAGGCAAGAGTGGTGTTCAAGATGATGGTAGTAGCTTGGCGATGGAGCTTGAAACTGGTTCAGAACCTTCAACTGCCAATAAGACTCTTGATGTTCCTGTTTCGGGCATTGATATCGAAATTGAACATGTCGTAGAGGACAATAGTGATGTGCAGAAAGTAGAATCTCTTGATGTTCCTGTCTCAGGCATTGATATCGACATTGAACGTATTGTAGAGGACAATAATGATGTGCAGAATGTAGAATCTGAACATGATCAATTAACGAGCAACGACGATCATGCTACTGACAAAGAGGATGTCAGAGGTGATGACTCAGAGCCAGCTCAGATTGAAAATATGCATGTGGCAGGTGAAGATATAGTTAGATCTCATGACCAAGGACCAGAACAGTCGTTGAATGTTGCTGTTGATGATGTTCCATGTGATACGATTGGACAATCTGATTCACTAACGAGCGAAGACGCACCAAAAACTCTCGCTACTAGTGGAATTGATGACGTGGTTGTAAGAGTTGATGCTCCGGCGGAGTCAGCAGTAGACATCAATAAGGATGTTGTCGGTGATATATGTATGTGTAAATTTGGATGTGGTTTATATTAGTTTTCTTTTAGAAGCACTTTTGACTGAGCGTATATTATTTATTTTGCAGATGACATGGATGCTGAAGGTGACAGTGGAAATGAGCAGAAGCTGACTGAAGGTGATGAAGGTGTTCAGCCAAATGAAAGCGGAGATATTTTTAATGATATGAGCGATGAACAGACAAAAGATGATGATTCAAACGACGTGTTAGATGACCAAGAACACGCAACAGCAATTGATGAAGATTCAGACAGTGGCAAATTCATGGAAGATGATTCACATATTGCTGTAAAGGAGGCGGAGTCTGAACTTCTGGGAAATATAAAAGCTCACGATGATCCGGCTAGAAAAGAAGCCTCACCGATCTTAAATACAGGAGAGCGTAAGGCCATTTAAGATTTTAAAGGGCTTTTGTTATGTATATGTATCTGGTTACTTGAAATGTTCTGTTTTATTTTCAGCTACTGTTGATGGCACAGATTCTAGTCAACTTGTGGAAGATATCGGTACACATGAAAGTCTAATTACAAAAGAAAGTTCGCCAATGACATATACGAACAAAGAATGTGAGACTATCTCATATTTGATTATTTTCTATGATTTTGGCAACATTTGTTGCAATGTTATTGTTCGTTAAATTAATATTTTTATTTTTATTTTTGTCATTTTGTCATCAGCTCCTTTTGATAGTGCTGATTCAGATTTACCCACTATTAAGGAGGACGATAGAAATAAGCAAGGTAATATTGAATCTCTCATCTTTGTATATGATGCATTTAGAATGCTTGAATGACTTCTAAGCAATGGAGTGGAATTTTTTCAGAAGAAACTCAAAATCAAGGTACATCTGTGGATTGGGGGGATTACGATTTCGAAACAGATGAATTTGAAAAACCAGTTTCAGCAAATGGAAGTGCTGACGAGGAGGCTAAAGGCAAAATAGGTTAATTTGACTGATATTTTACACCATTATACATACACGCGTTAAACAGTCGTTCATTATCATTGTTTGATTGTTTATAAACAGATGATCAGGATTCAGATCTCCAAAGGTCTGCTAGATCAAGTTATACTGTAGAAGAAAGTTTCGGTCTTGCAGCTGGCTTCAGCAATTCAGTAACGAAGCTCGAGAAGGATTCTAGAAATGCTGCTGACGGAAAATCCAACGAAGGAGTAGATATGCTGAAAGAAAGTGCAAATGCAGTAGATACTGGTGAAGAAGTTTTCAACTGGCCTGGTTAGTTTAGCATCTTAATCCTTATTAATCCTGATTAATCACTAGTCCTGTGATGGGTGGACCAACACAATTTTATGTCCAGTATTATTTTCTGTAGATTTGGGCCATATACTATGTATAACATGCTCAATAAATTAGGATCAATAGAATATACGGAGTTAACCCACATTACCGTCAGCATGAATGGCATTAATTAAACCATTCATGGCTTCTACATGAACTATCTCAAAAAGTAACGTCAACTGTTGCTTTCTTTTTATCAGCTAATAATAATTTTAAAAAAAATTGGATGATGTTTGGCTGATAGAGCTTTGGGTTAGCTCTGTGTAACGAACCGAGATATCTTTTGCGCCAGATACGTATTTCTGGTTAGCTTCATTGTAAACTTGATTTAATGCGTTAACTGTTTATATCAACAACTTGTGAACTATTTTGTTTATTTTAAAATGGATAAGGAGGTTTGGGGAGACTTTTAGCCATCTTTTTTAGTTTATTTTTTGTCGTTTGAGTTGAAACACAACCCAAATTGACCAATTCATAAGCAGGCAGGTTGAAACTGTGACTTCTAGCAACTAATATTATATTATCTTCTAAAAATGAAAGCCAATTTTGCTTTTTATTGTAGGTGCAGATTCGTCTATGAAAGCGTTATTTGCAACGCCAGCCGCTACTCGAATCAGTCATGTAAGAGACAGCCAGGAGGATGCAGCCAAATTTACCAACCAAGATAATGGTATGTCTATTTTTAAATATTATTCTAATTGTATGTCAATTTTTAGATATTTATTTTTTTAGTTTTACGTACTTTAAACTGGTAATGCATAACTCTAATGAACCCCTTCATTAGCAAATGGGTTGAAAGTGCCAACTTAGATATCTATAACGTTGCTTACTAAGATCATGGTGTGTTTGACAAATGAAAGCTGACTGTTTTTTTATCGCAATTGCAGATTCATCACTGAAATCATCATCTGCAACGCCAGCAACTAGTCGAACCAGTCATGTAAAAAGCGGTCAGGAGGAGGCTGTTGATCTTCCTAACCAAGATCATTGTATGGTCATCTTTAAATCTGTTAAAGAGTTGAAATTACCACTTTTGATATCTATATATCTTACCTTCCAAGATCACAGTCTGTTCTACAAATGAGAGTTGACGGTTACTTTTTTTTTTAAAATGAGTGCAGATTCATCACTGAAACCTTTGTTTAAAACACCAGCCGTTACTCAACATAGTCATGCAAAAGATGGTCAGGATGTAAAAGCTGGTCTGGAGAATGCTGTTGATTTTGCCAACCAAGGACATCGTATGTTCCATTTTTAAATCTGTTAATGTTTGGCAAAATGGGCTGTTTGGATTATTTGTTGAAATAATGTTCGCTTTTTACTTGTAAAGATAACATTAAACATGAATACCAAAACTGTACTTTTACAGGGCAAAATTTTTTTTAGTGTACTTTTACAGGTCAAATTTTTTTAGTCGGGTGATATCTATATCTCGTGCACTACAAGATCATGGTATGTTGTACAAATGCGAGCTGATGGTTATTTTTTAAATGAGTGCAGATTCGTCTCTGAAGCCATCAGTTAAAACACCAGCCGTTACTCACAGCAGTGATGTAAAAGATGGGCAAGAGGATGCTGCTGATTTTGCAAACCAAGATCATTGTACGACTGTCTTTAAATCTGTTATATTTTTTGTCTTTTATGATCATGTTTTGCTCTGTTAACTAGAGCTGATGGTTATTTTTTAAGCGAGAGCAGATTCATCGCTGAAATCGTTTTTTAAAACACTTGCCGATACTCAAATCAGTCATGTCAAAGATGGGCAGGAGGATGCTGCTGATTTTGCAAACCAAGATCCTCGTACGACCATTTTTAAATCTGTTGTATTTCTTGCCTTTTAAGATTATGATATGTTCTGCTAACGATAGCTGATGGTTATTTTTTAACGAGTGCAGATTCATCGCTGAAATCATTATATAAAACGCCGGCCGTTACTCAAATCAGTCATGCAAAAGATGGACAAGGGGATGCTGTTGATTTTGCAAACCAAGATCATTGTATGACCATCTTTAAATCTGTTATATTTTTTTGCTTTTTAAGATCATGGTGTGTTCCGCTAATGAGAGCTGAGTGTTATATTTTGATTGAGTGCAGATTCAGCTATGAAATCTATGTTTAAAACGCCAGCCGTTACTCAAACCAGTCATTTAAAAGATGTGCAGGAGGATGCTGCTGATTTTTCAAACCAAGATCATTGTACGACCATTTTTAAATCTGTCATATTTCTTGCCTTTTACGATCATAGTATGCTCTGTAAATGAAAGCTAATGGATATATATTTTGAGTGAGTGCAGATTCATCTATGAAATCATTATTTAAAACACCAGCTGTTACTCAAATCAGTCATGCAAAAGATGGACAAGTGGATACTGCTGATTTTGCCAACCAAGATCATTGTACGACCATCTTTAAATCTGTTATATATCTTGCCTTTTAAGATCATGGTATGCTCTGCTAATCCGAGCTGATGGTTATATTTTGAGTGATTGCAGCTTCATCGCTGAAATCTATGTTTAAAACACCAGCCGTTACTCAAATCAATCATGCAAAAGACGGGCAGCAGGATGCTTTTAATTTTGCCAACCAAGATCATTGTACGGCCATCTTTAAATCTGTTATATTTCCTGCTTTTTAAGATCATGGTGTGTTTTCCTAACGATAGCTGATGTTTTTTGAGCAAATGCAGATTCATCTCTGAAATCCTTATTTAAAACACCAGCCGTTAGTCATGTAAAAGGCGGTCAGGAGGATGCAGTCAGTTATGCCAACCAAGATCCTTGTATGCACATATTTTTTTCTTTTGCATCCATTTTTATGTTTTTATCAGTAGTTGCACTAAAACAGCATTGTATGCTTTAAAAGGTTACCTTCGGGCAGCCTGTAACTTACTATATCTTTAACTCTTACCCTTCAAGAGCATGGTCTGTTGACAGCTGATGTTTTTTTGAGCGAATGCAGATTCATCTCTTAAACCATTATTTAAAACTCCTGGCATTACTCAAACCGGTCATGCACATGGTGGTCAGGAGGATGCAGTCAGTTATGCCAACCAAGATCCTTGTATGCACATCTTTTCATACCTATAAAGTTGGCAAAGTGATCTGGTTTTTTGGGAGGGTGGGGGTGGTCAAGGCAGTTGTTGACTGTTTTTTTTCATGCAAGTGCAGATACATCTCTGAAACCGTTATTTACAACACCAGCCACTGCTCAAATCAGTCATGTAAAAGACGCTCAGGGTGAAGCAACCAATTTTGCTAACAAAGATCATTGTACGTCTATCTGCAAATTTCTATTTTGAGTCCTTAGAATGGGCGGGTCCTTGCTGGGCTGGGTAACCGAAGCCAAATGGTTTTGGGTCGAAATGTGTTGTTTTTATTACATATTGAAACAAATGGGCTGGGTAACCGAAGCCAAATGGTTTTGGGTCGAATGTGTTGTTTTTATTACATATTGAAACAAATCAGGTTCGATTCCCACACACTTTAACCTTTTTAAAAAACTTTTTGTAACCTACATTAATAAGCTTGCACTTTTGAAATAATTGATTAATAACTTTACATTGAGCCGTCAATTCAAACCTTAGGTTGAATTGTCATTTCTATATACCATTTTTGGGTCGGGTTGAACATGCCAAACTGTGAACACGACCCGTTTAGCACCTCTTCTATACAGCACTTGGTTATCAAGTTCATGATTCATTCAACAATAAAGAGCTAACGGTTCTTTTTGTGCCAAATGCAGACTCGTCTCTGAAAACATTGTTTGCAACACCAGCCACTTCTAGAACGAGTCACGTGAATGACTGTAATGAGAATATCGAGTCTAGTGGAACTGCAGCACATGAGTTTACTCATCAGTGGGGGAATGACCCGTCAAAGGATTATCATGGTGAGTTATTCATCGATTGATCATTTGATTCGACGTCCATTTCTTTATTTATTCGACCATAGGAGTTAATCGGTGCCGAGTCGTTCCCTTTAAAGTTAACTCATTCGTCCTGTTAAGAGGTTTAACTATAACCGGTTTGTAGGTGAAACACAAGGCAATGCCGTAAGTGGTCTAGGAAACGAGATTCATGGAGTTCCCAGATTTGAAGATTATCCTCATAAATTCTTTGAAGATGATGTAGGTGGTTCAATCGACAGGTCGGAAAGTAACACACATTTTGGGTACAAGCAATTTGAGTTTTTAGATGAAGCAGCACGAACAAGCCATCAAAATCTTTCCGGTTTGAAAGATAACTCAACTGGCGGTCACGAGTTTGAAAAGAAAGAAGATAATATAATGAAGGGGTCAGAAGTTAATGATGATGTAGCTTTTGATACAGGTAAACGAAAATCTATAACTGACATTTTTGTTGTTACACGTTCACGCGTAACGATATTTTTTTTCTTATGGTTTGGAAATGATTTCTTACTGTATTCTGTTCTTTAAAAAGATGCTAATAATTAAAATGGTGATATATGTTAAGATATTAATATATCTTATTAATTCAAACTGTAGGGCATTTGCATGATTACAGAGGCAACACTCCATATTCTAACAAGTGAAGTGATGAGCACATATATTATGTTGGGCAGAAGTAGATAGGGACTTTGTGGCTAGTCAAAAACTTTTTTTTTTATTTTGTATATTTGACTACATGTAGCATAAACTGACCCTGATTTTCTCTCCTGTGTTTAGCTAACTCTTATAAGACACATTTTGAGCAGCCTTATTATCATATGATGTGTTTTCATTAGTTTAGATCAAGGTGAGCACGTATGTCATGCTCAGCGAGAGGAACCTATCATGTGTTGACTACATGTCTTATGAGTCTCATTTTATACCCATTGCGAGTCTTGTTGCTGTGAGAATAACGATAGACAATGCAAATCATATCATTCCTCAAGTTGGTCATAATATGTATCTAGAGTTAATGTTGAGTGGAAGCAAGTAAATTAAATATGCCCCATTGTTTTTCTGAATGGCAAATTGCAATATTGACTGACTACTTGAGTATCGTTGTGCCACTAGTGGAACAATACACTAATTTAGGTAGAAAATCTAATATATTTGAAAAAACCTTTTTGTGAGAATTGAACTCAACCTACTGGTCATAAGCTTTATTCCACCCCTAAAGTTGTCACTATGCTATAATGCTATGAGCCAAATATGCCTTATTTTGTAAGCAGTTTTCTAAATTTGACAAAGTTGCCAAAATTTTGAAATTACAAAGTGACGGACAATTATTAAAGTTACTACAATAAATAATAAAAACATAAATTATGCTAATTTGAGTTTTATGCATATTAAGCTATAAAATAAAAGTACAAAATTGCAATATCTGGGTTAAAATCTTGGTTGACACGTCGAGACCTTAGATCAAACTATTTGGGTCCCCGACAACTTGTCGTAGGTGGTTTGCCGCTTGATCTGATTCGTTAACACATTTCTGTTGCTTGCCCGTGGGTCACGTAACTCCAATCATCGTCCAAGTTATGCAAGTTTAAAGTTGGGGCTATTTTGTCATGTTTCTCTAATCAAGCTGTCCATATATGAATCCGTCAACTCTTGTATTAGATCCTTATTAGGTCTACGCATGCTAAATACAATGTTTTGAAATCCGCTTTTTATACCGTACCGGGTTGACTCAAAAATTGTTTAACTGGGTGTATCGAGTGGTTCAACCCGGTGTACTAGGGGGTTTTACCGGTACTACCGGCCGGCTTGAACCGGTTTTTAAAACATTGCAAAAATATAAAAATATAAGTTTAACGCAAATTTGATGGCTTGAAATGAAATATTTGGTATCATCATAAACACGTTGAAGACACTTTACAGTCACTAGAGTTGTAATTATCATAGGCTAGGGACATTAGCGTTTCAACCATACAATATTATCATAGGCTATTGTATTTTTTTTCATCATAAAAAAAACTAATGTAATTTTTTTTCTAAGGGCAAATTCTATTTTTCTTCATAAACGTTTGTTAACAACTTTTTGCACATAAAAACCACTTTATTTATTTTTCTTTTCTTAGAAGCCCCTTAATATTTTCACATTAAAATCCCTAGATATGTTATATTTGAACACAATTGTGATTCTTGTTTCTACTTATTGATACCACATTAGGAAAAAAAATGAGGTGCATTAATAATTTAAATTGGAGACGTGGTAAGACCAAGCTCGTTTAGTATTTTTTTTCTTCCATTTTTCAGTTGAATTTTATAATAATAAATAATCTTTGTAAAACAATATTGTGTTGATGTTACTCAAAATAATATACAAAACTAAAACATAAAAAATAAAAAAAGTCTTATAAATCTATAATCATTAAAAAGTTGTAAACAATTTATATACAAAACTAAAACATAAAAAATAAAAGTAGTCTTATAAATCTATAATCATTAAAAAGTTGTAAACAATTTATTTATATTAATGTAATTTGCTAAATATTAGTTTCGTAATGTGATCCAATCATAAATAAGACCAAGCTCGTTTAATATTTTTTTCTTCCATTTTTTAGTTTAATTTCACATCCCTACTTTCTTATTTTCACATCCCTAGTTGTATAGGGGTCGTATAACGTTATACGACCAACATGGAATGTTGTTGCATAGAAATAGATGCAGTGGAATGATTTTTATGTTTTACATGTATACGGGCCGTATAAGATTATACGAGCCGTATACAATTGTATACAAGCAATATAATGTTATACGACCTGATATATATTTTTTTGTGAGGTTTTGATTAGTTTTTTTGAGTGGTTTAACACCCGTATACGGGTCGTATAAGTATAAGTTGAAAACCAAAAACCCTAATCACGTATGTTGAAAACCATAATCGCGCATGTACAAAATCAGAAATCACGCATAGGGTAAAAAACTTAATCACGCATGTTATAAAAATAATCACACATGTTATAAAATCACAGCGTACGTTAAGCCTAATTGTACAATACACTTTCACTATATATATATATACATACATATATATACATACATACATATATACATACATACATATATACATACATACATATATACATACATATATATATATATATGTATGTATGTATATATATATATATATGTATGTATGTATATATATATATATATATATATATATATATATATATATATATATATATATATATATAATGAGGATCATTACAGAACACTAATTATTGCGAGAACAAAAAGAACAACTCTAAATCACAAAATTTTGGGTTTAAAGGTTCATATTTTTTTAATTTTTATGTTTTTTACATTCATATGTGTACTATATATACATAAATAAACCACATATTTTTACCTACACATAGCCTACATCCATGTAGATAATTTCACCTACACGTAACCTACATATGTGTAGGGTATATAAAAACTGAATTTTTTTTTCATATTTTACTTTAAATTCTAGTGTGAGAAACAATAAATCTTACATTTGTAACATTCTCATTTACATTTTATGTTTGTAGGATTGAAAAAATGGGTAATTCATTGTGTTCTGCGTGTTTCGCAATATTTAGTGTTCTGCATAGAACCTTCCCCTATATATATATATATATATCTTTGAAACGAAAAACCATTTAATAAATTTTAGTAATTGTTTAGATAGAGTTTGCCGTATTATTTTGATATATATCAAATTATGTTACGAGTTGAATAAATTTCCACTTTATTATGTTAAACGTCTATGTTACATTAATATTTTCCGTATTATTTTTTATATATATCGGATTGTGTTACGAGCTTGTAATACTATGAGTTTTAAATAATTAAAATGTTAATTAACAACAAAATATGTTCACAGGATAAACAATACGATAACAATTATGAAACAAACAAGATAGAATGCAAACATAAGATTAATATTCACAATGTTTTACATCTAAAACAATAAAAGATAAATATTTACAATGTTTCAAATGTAAAACAACAAAACCAAAAATACAATAACAGCTACGATGATGGTGATGGTGGTGCAGCGCCAGCTCGTGGAGGTAGAGGTGCGCCAGAATGCATAGCAATAATCGCCTCCACACCCACTGTATGTCCCTCTGCATACGTGATACGTCCACCCGTATAACAGCTACATCTGACTCGACCTGAGCCAGTCTCTCATCCACCCCCGGTGGAGGCATCACACGTGATCTCACACTCTGTCGCTTGTACGAGCGATCAACCTGTACATCCTTCACACCCATCTGTGATCTGTCGACCGCAACATGAACTGCATCCTCTACCCCGCCTCCGCCGCCTCCCTCTCCCCTGCCTCCCTCACCACCGTGACCCTCACCCTTACCCTCGCCTCTCTCGTCCCCTGCCCGTCTCCTTCGGTAGTGACTACCCTGGGTACCACTTGGTATGACCCTCATCATACGACCAAATCACTCGGACCTACCTACGGATCAACCTGGTGTGCTGTCACACCCTGGTCATAGCGGAAGTGCAAGTGTGTGACTATGAGGTAATCATTGCATCCAATCATATGAACTAATAATAATTAACAACGAATGCCATGTCATAAATCAAGTTTAACCATCCTTACAAGTTTAGAAATAGTTAACATTTTTTGTTATCCAAAATTGAATTCAAGTTACATTACATCACCAAAATAACTTTGTTTTCATCATGAAATACGTCGAGGTTTTGACTTCTTTATACCCATACAAAGTTGGGATATAAAAGGCAAACCCTCTAAAAGTGGCAATCCGTTGTTATGTCTTCCCAAAAGCCCGGACCCTATCACCGATCATGCCTCGTTTCCTGAAATACATGTAATTTGAAAAATCAACAAAAGTTGAGCGAGTTCATATAGTTAATTGTTTCATATAAGTGTCAAAGTTTGAAATCCATTATTTAAAACCGTGTATGTTATTGTCATCAATCTTGGGTTTAAGGATCTATCAGTGGGTAGCGAGCCCCCGATATGTGCCATAAGTATATAACTAACCCGAGACAACTTTGACATTTATGGGCTCACAAAAGCACCCCAGGGTATACCAACCAGGAGTGGAGCGTGTCTCAAGATCAATAGATCTACACCTTTTGCACCTTGGTCACTATGTGATTAATGGTTATTATTGTTTCTTTGTCATATATCCAACTTACGCACATCGATCATTGTCATTTTCTAAACCCATAGCTAACATACGATTGTCATAAACATGTATTTCCCCCTGAGTGATAAAACCGAAAACGTTTAAAGAAAAAGGGGGACATGAACTCACAAATTTGCGTTTGCTAGTCGCACGGATAATCTGCGAGTGTCCGTACACATGTATACCCTACATGTGTGTTAAGTTCGTTAGACCCTTAGGTCTTGGTGGACCTTGTACAAGTTGTTCGTCTTGAAATATTGTTATGTATTTATTTGTTTTCCTTAAACAACTTTATTGCTTTTATAGTGTTGGTAGCTTGGATGTTTTATTATTAATTATTCACATATATATATATATATATATATATATATATATATTTATATATATTGTTAATATATATATTTATTCACGCATGCCGTTGGATCTTGCCCATGTATTCTTTGTCATTGGGCCTAGCCCATGTATCTTTGTCATTGGGCATAGCCAATGTATCCTTGTCATTGGGCCTAGCCCATGTATTCTTTGCCATTGGGCCTAGCCCATGTATCTTTGTCATTGGGCCTAGCCCATGTATTCTTTGTCATTGGGGCCTACCCATTTATCTTAGTCATTGGGCCTAGCCCATTTCCTTAAGCATTTGGGCCTAGCCCATGTCTTTTATGTATTTATCAAGTTTGAGATTGGGCCTAGCCCATGTGTTTATATATTTGGGCCTAGCCCACAATAATTAGTTATAATGAGTCCATTTAGTGGGGAGTCTTATACTTATATAATTTTTACTAAATATGTTATTTCCAAGTATCTTCATATACTTCTGTATTACTTAGTGATTGTTTTTACACCTCTTGAACTTCTGGATTTTGTTATCGATAATATTTATTAGTTCGTTGCCAAAATATATATATTTTTAGTGACGTCGGTATATATCTTACTTGTCGGTTTGGAAATATTATTTCCTAAGACTATTTTTGTAGCTCGTCCGTTTGTCCGGTTTGTTCGTTCGTCCGTTTTCGTGGTGTTTCTTTGAAAGTATTAAAGAATGTGTATATGTATTTTTGTGTCTTTTTATACTTGATTTATACAAGTATTTTCTTGGTGTCATGGATGTATTATTTTGATCATCCTAAGTGCATCTATATACATACACATAGCACATAATACATATACTTTGAGGTGTTTCCAAAATATATAATTTTTAATGAAAATTATATATTCACCTTTTCATTATTTTTACCCATTTATTTTGTGAACATATATATTCTAAGTCCACAGAACTCTTGCATGTTTAATACATAACCATTTTCACAAAAAGTTCCATAATGACGTTTAAGACCACTAATCGCATTTAACCTTGTTAATCACCCGTTAATCTCATCTTTAATCGCGATTAGATTTTTAGAAAAATTCGCCATAGTTTCCCCTAAACTATGGCGTTTTCCACGTTACGTATTTTAAACCATTGTCAATTTTCCAAATCACCATTAATTCATCAAGTTTCATCAAAACTCATATGTTACATAATCTAACCTCCACACTTCATGAGTTTGCATATAATTGTTATATTCGTGTTCTTCAAAAATAATATGTTTTACGTTTATATTTTATGAATTTATATTTATATAAAACTTGGTTTCTTTTTGTGACAAAATTATATATCCCTTTTTTTTGAAATAAAAAGTTAAGACTTTTTAATATGAATTCTTATAATCAATATTTTATATAACTTATCTAACAAAAATCCAAGTTTATAAATATTTCATAATCAACTTTTAAGTCCTTTTAAACCCTTGATTCTTCAAGTATTTCAAGAACATATATACATAACTCATGAACATGAAGATGATGATCTTGCATGATTTAAACATATCCATATTTAAATCATATTTTTGAGTTCATCATAACAATATTATAATGCTTATAAATTACTACAACATATAAGCATCAAGATCATCGTGTTCTATATTTCCATAATACTTATCTTAGCATAATCAACATGAACATCATAATATTATGAACAAACAAACACAAGTATACTAAATCAACACATAATATAGTTATATTTAGTTATTATTACGTTTGAGGTTAGGGTTTTTTATTATGTTTAACTTTGATTTCAAGACCATCAACCTGTACTTTTGTAATCTACTAGTATTAAGATGCTTAAAATGGTGATTAGAAGCTTACAACTTTGCACAAGCTAAGATAGAAGAATAAGAAGAAGATTAAGCTCCAAGAAGACTCCTAATGCTCCTCCATGCTTAACCCATGTTTGGATGGCCTTGTGATTGTTAGATTGTAGTGTAAATGGGGTGTTTAAAGGTGGATTATGGTGGTGTTATGGGGGTGGTAGTGTGCCGTGAGGAAGAGAGAGGGAGAAGAGGTTTTTGGTTTCAACTTTTGGTGAAGTGTAGAAGTGGTGAAGAAGGAGATGTAAGATGTCTTATAACCATGCTTCACATTAGTCAATAACAACTCCAAGGCCATACCTCAAATCTTTCAAGTTTCAACAAGTTGGTAAGGCCATGGAGGGCCCACCAAAACCGTCCACATGTGAGGGGGGGGGGGGTAAGTTGTAAATTTTTTTATAAAATGTCTTAACTTTGAAGATATTTTGAGGTTTAAGCAAAGTACGGTGATTAGGGGTTTAAGTATACCATTAGGGGGGTAATTGGGGACTAGGACTAGAATTATTATTAACTAGTTCACTAGACTAGTGGAAATAGTGTTTAACTAGTTTAAATGGTTCCCGGTTAAGCGTCGGTTCACTAACGAAGCTTTTATGTCGTACCGACAAGGATTTTCCATAAGTTATAAATTTACATCCCGAAGATGTATGAAGTAATTTGGAGTCCCAATAATAGCTTAACTAGTTCACTAGCTTCTCCGTTTAGTTGTTACGGTGTCGGAAATACTGCTTACTAGCTCGTCGATTCGCTAACGGACTAGTTATGTCTATAGAGATATAATACGGGAAGCTTGTAGTTTTGGGCATTCCATTGATATCCTTAAATATTATAGTGTATTTTTCATCGTTTGTCATAATTCTGGAGGTCCAGAATTTTTGATTTATTACGGACGAATTCAAAATGTTATATTTTTAGCCGATCGGACGATTCTATATTTAGGGCGTTGCACCGGAAGGTTGTGTAATATCATAAGACTTATTCCCACATTAGTGTTTTCATATGTATGGACTCAGTTATGT
Source organism: Scalesia atractyloides (assembly GCA_947069175.1). NCBI lineage: Eukaryota > Viridiplantae > Streptophyta > Magnoliopsida > Asterales > Asteraceae > Scalesia > Scalesia atractyloides. The sequence continues at coordinate 23,057,171 of CAMTDV010000015.1, read as the reverse complement.
CAATCATGTCCCTTGATTCATTGTTCTATTCTGTTCAACGGTTGCTGGCATGAATAGTGCAACCGTGAATAGTACGCCCAACACTCTCTACCAACACTCTTAGGACATAGTTTTAATTGTTTCGCGTTGTAACGGAACCCAATGAATGTTATATCATGTTTCCTTGTCCTAACACTTGTTATATGCCGTACGACTCAGTTACGTAATTTAATTTCGTCTAAATGCATGAGATTATAAAATAAAATAGGTGATTAGATTGTACAGAATTACCGGTTATTTGCCGTTTGTCACATGTGTGACGGTCATATCCAGAGCCACCTACAGAAATAAGCGGCGCGAACAGTGCTTCGCCAGGCGGGTGACGAAGCCGCCACAGCTAATATGGTTAGAGGTACGCTTAAAAGCGTACTTTGGGTGACACACTCCCTACTATCATGCCGATCCGCAATCGTTACAAAAATACACCGACGTAGGTATCGGTGTAATGGGTCGTAAACGCGTGACACTCGCGCCTTTGGGGATCGCGAATGCGGTGTCATGAACTCCCCGGTCCCAATAGTGCGCCACCAGGGCCACAACACGTCAGAGGACGTGGTGGCCGGCGCATCCATAAATGCATGGGATACTGACTCCTCCTTGAGTACAGACTCGAGGCAACAACAAACTGGGAGGGCGTCATCCGGCGACTCTCCCCGCAAAGAGTAAAAGAAACCGCGGTGGTATAAAAAATGCTGTAAACCCCTACCCTGGGTGTCCGTAAATGCAAACGTACATAAAAACCCTAAAGTAATCTCCCTATGGGCCCGCTCTCAGGCAACCTCAGAAAACGGGACCACGTAGAGGTAGCGGACATGAACTCCGGACCCGACCAATCGATTCAATCTCTGTCAAAAAACCAATATTAGTGGTCCGGGGCGCATCCAGCTCCATCTCGCATAATCTACCCTAAAACCTATGGGCAGCCGTACCTCGGGGGATAGCACAAACAAACTGCACCGTCTTCGTAAAATCGGCTACAACCTCCTCCTCCTGTCCTTGTCCCCGTCCGCGTCCTCGACCTCGTAGAACTCTTCGTCCTCCAGCCACTGATGACTCATCCATATCATCTGTAAACAATAATAATCACATGTCGGTAAGTATTATACGATTAATGTTCACGTATTATACGTCTCGTATACGATCCGTACAAAGCTCGTAAACATTTAGTATACACACACATTATACGTTTCGTATACGCACGTATTATACTTCCCGTATACAATCTGTGCATAGCAAGTATGGGTTTCATATTCGCACGTATTATACGTCCCGTATCCATTAAAAACAAAGGAAAAAAAGAAAACTGAAAATTCAAGCATATACGATCGTATACCATCTGATCGTATACGGCTTGAATATTCAAAGCGTATACGATCGTATATATTGTATATAACCTTATACACTTGAATTTTCAATTTTTTTTGTTCAAATTCAGTTTTTTTTTAATCTAATTCATTCAAACAATCAATTTCGTTACGCTAATCTACGCTATTCGATATGCTATACGATACCATAATCTAACAAGTTACGTATTCTGAAAGTTTATTCTATGAACGGAGCTTAGAAACGTACCACAATAGACGAACGAGAAGAAAACATCACGAACGTCGAAGAACGATATCCAATTGAAAATCTAGAGAATTTTAGTGAAATTGGAGGTCGTATGGTGGATATGTGGTCGTATAGCATACTCTACGATCTTTTTTGATTGTATACATGTCGTATAATGTTATACGGGTTGTATACAATGTTTATTATCTTTTCTTTGCTCGTATACATAATATACAAAATGTGTATTGTATACGGGCCGTATGACGTTATACGACCCGTATACAATTGACATTTTTTAATGATTATATGTGGAATTGACGAAAACGCAGTCGGTATGTGTTCCGAGATTATATGTCGATACATGCATTTAATTCACCTACATCAATACGGTTTTCATTTCATACATCTTTTCAATTCTAGGTTTTTGCTACAGCAAACAAAAAGCCTTTTTCAAGTTCCATTTCAACAAGTAGCCAAAACACTGACAAAACGTTAAAGAAGAAGATCAAGCTTGTTGATTTTGCTTTATGTTTATCAACTGTTCGTTTGTTTGAATCTGAGCAAACAACTTACTTTTGATTACCGGTGTTGGTCAACTGGTTGTTTGTTTGAGTCATAACGAACCACTTTCTTTTGATTGACGTTATTGGTCATCTGGTCGTTTGTTTGAGTCCTAACGAACCACTTTCTTTTGATTACCGGTATTGGTCAACTGGTCGTTTGTTTGAGTCATAACGAACCAGTTTCCTTTGATTACCGGTATTGGTCAACTGGTCGTTTGTTTGAGTCCGAACGAATATGTGCATAAATAAATGTCAATCAAAGTAGTAATCCATAAACGAACTCATTTTTTCAATATGTGGAATGGACTAAAAGGCAGTTGGTATGTGTTCAGAGAGAATATGTCCATACATGCATTTAATTCGCTCACATCATTACAAATTGTCAGAATGTGAAATAAGATCAAGCTTATTTTGCCTTTGCTTTACGTTTATCAACTGGTCGTTTGTTTGAGTCATAACGAACTACTTTCTTTTGATTACCGGTATTTGAAGCGATAACATTTAAAGTTAACAAACAACTCCACTAAAAGTTAACATTTCAAATTCATAGCAAACCTAAATCCATGAATTCCGTCGTCTTGTATTCATCAACGATCTTTTGATATTGAATTATACGTTCCTTGTAAAGGTTTTCCCAGCTCACCTCTGATGAATGTCATGTCGGTTGTTGCTAGTATCCTGACGGGGTAGGCATTGAATATTCCCCTTGTAGCTTGATGTGCATAAAATGGCTCTTGTTAACATGTACGAGCGTAACAGTTTGATGAGGCATACTCTGTTCGGCTGTTGTCAACATGGGAAAAACATAGTACAACCGACGTCGCTTAATAAGTGAAAAATGACATTCCATCAGTTAGCTATCATGACCGCTCGTGAAAGGCATTGCAGCCACTTATCACTCGGTGCAAACTCTATACGGTCCCAATCTAAGGAGTTTCGAACACTCAACTGAATTTATTGTATTCCATATGTCGTAGTACCAGTTGCACTCACCTAGAAGCTCCTGCCGTATTAATGACCACTCTATCTCATGACGTGACAAGCCGGCCGATATAGCTCAAAACCCACAATTACCATCGCCCTGAACATATTGTACGTGACTTAGGTATGGATGAAAGCAAGGTCGAATGAACTGTTTGTAATGCTTGAATAGGTTAAGTTGTACTGCAGACAACAAAGGTAACATCAAGGCCTCTTCCATTGATTTTGTCACCTTTTTTTCCATTTCCTTTGCCTAGTGCCAATCGCAATCTCGGCGATGAACGTTGGTGCTTCACGACGACCACTTTCTGACTCGACAACCAAGCTATGCCTTGCAGGTTCGTTGTATGACTCTTGTATTGCAATGCCCACTGAATCACCAAACGTATCTGCCGATGAAATAAAATTGTGTCTAGAAGGCTCCACAAACGAATCCACCATTCTTTGTTGTTGAGCCTTAAAAGTTGGGCGACCCCGTGGGTTTTTCTGCACGACTGGCTGTTTGACCTTTGTTTGATTGGGATTTACCAACTCCTTTATCTTTTGAAACAAGTTTATCTTTATTTCTCTCGGCTGCCCCATTATATGTTGTTTAAGATTCGCTAGTTGTAGTCTACGTCGAAATACTCCTCCTCACACCCTTCGTTTAAAGATTTCAAATGTAGCTTTCGCCAAAAGGGGTCTATCGACTCCATCGGAATCCTTTCACCTAAATTAAAATAAAAGAACAAACAACTGAAAACGTGAAAATCATTACGTGATGAAATGCTCTTATTATAAGACGTTGGTCGAAGAATGTCATACGTTTCTGTATATACGGTACCAACCGGCACGCGCATGGCAACCCACAGCTTGCAAACAAACAACATGCACATTTACTATTAGATTCTTTTAAGATTTCTATAACTTATCCTTTGTTGGATAATAGGTCCAGGCATGCATGTGAAACCTTCTTTCGTATGAGATCAAATACTGATTTGTTATGGTGATCCATTGTCTGGCTCCTGCTTTCTTCAATGCTGCATTTTATTTCCGTTACCTGGTTTTTTATGAGCTGATTGATAAGCGGTACAACTTTATCCAGTGTGTTGTGTGTTCGTCGAGGTATCTCTTCAAAAGCGCATGTTGACTCTATACCCTGTTGGTTGTACACTGTCCAAAGTTTAGATGTTGGTCGGTCCAGAAAGAAACAAACCGTCCTCTAAATGGATCTAACAAGTTTGAAAACAAATAATCCATAATCTCTGAAAAAAAAGTGAAGTGCAGTCAGGACAAGTCAGATAAGCACGATTAATAAGAAAATTAGTAGGAAACTTACCGTTTCATTTTTTGCTAGGCAGTCTTGCTTGAATTCGCTCGTTACCGGTAGGTGTAGTCAACGTTGGTCGTTGAGTTAATCAGCTTGCCTCAATTGTATAAAAACTTTTCCCAGTCTTCTTCCGTTTTAATGCTTGGCTTGCAATATTTGGCGATGTTTTGCTGTATGTGCAACCTACATAGTGAATGTCTAGCGTTCGGAAACATGCTTTCACATGTGTTCATGAGGGCGGGATCTATGTCCGTTACTATTACATGGGGCTCCATAACACTGTCCAATGCGTCTTTTAACCTCTGTAGCACCCACGTGAAGTTTTCCTCTTTCTTGTTGGTTATGAACGCATGCGCAATGCAAAACGATAAGTATGTGGATGTGACACCGATAATCTGAGCTAGCGGCATTTTGTATCGGTTTGTCTTGTAGGTGGAGTCTATAAGCAACACATGCGGGAAGGCGCGCCACATTGTGTTTGACTCTGGGTGGATAAAGAAAACATCCAGTATCCTTTCATCATTTTTAGATGTTCTGTGGAAGAAAACAAACCCAACTGTCTTCAACCGGTGGAAATGTGTATGCATTGGAGTCTCGCCGACTTGTTCCCTTCGACCCAATTTGTCCCGCGCATTGTTAATGGTATTTCTTGTTGAGACATTTTCGGGGTTCCGTTCTTTAATTGTAGTAAGAATGTCGCGTGGTTTCATGTCTTGATACGTCAGTTGCTCCAACGTCCTCTCTTCCGCTGGAGTCAGCCTTATTAGGGATTAGATGGCCCTCTGGATACAGAAAGGGTTCATGGTTATGCTTAGCTTTGTTAACCCTTAGATTCCAAAAACTGACCTCTTTCTGTATGTGTTGATCAGTTGGAACTCACAACCGGTTTTCCTGCTCCTGCTACGTCTGACCGTGATTGTTGACTTGTGTTGGCTTGTACAATTGCACGTAAGCCATATTTTTAACAGCTGGCCGCTTGGGGGTTTCTCGTAGATCGTGCGTTTAGTAACTATGGTGTACCGATTTTGGCGCCTGACTTCTCTACACCACTCCACCAATTCATCCATGCTATTGAATTTATAACGGAACACTTATATGTGTGAATTAATGATTAACTCTATCGAATAAGATGTTATGCGTAGTTTTTGGACGAACTAAGATGATAATGTAAACGCCATCAAACATATAATCATTAACACTAAACGTACAACAAATAAATGTATAAATAAATGTTATACTTGATCGGTTACAAACTCACTAGGTTCATGGTCACCATTTGGACCCTCAGATGGTCCACAACTACCGGGAGGAGATTGAAAACTACTGGGCAGCGGTCCACAACTACCAGGAGGGGATTGAAAACTACCGGGCGACGGTGGATAATAACCAGCATAATTACCCTGACAAGCATCCAAACCCCAAGGATCCTGAATTGCATCAGACGCAAGATTGAGATCGAACGGAACATTTCGATCAAACAAACTCGGATTGTTATTTTGATTAATATCATAACTCCTCTGATTCGACTCGCTAGCCGAGTCAGTACCGAAAAATTTACCATCACCCCAAAACGACATTGACAACGTAATATAATTTGAATACAAAGAAATATAGAAGAAATGAATAGAAGTTGAATGAAAATGAATAAGATTAGTGTCGTTTATATAGAGGCTTTTACGAAATATTACATCGTTTCAAATGATTAACATGTGAATCGAGGAATCTAATGTCGAATCAAATAATTCAAATCGAGGAATCTAACGTCTAATCACATAACTCGGACAAGAATCGAGGAATATAAAATCGAATAGAAGAATCTTACGTCTAGTCGCACACGTATCGAGAAATAATACGTCGAGAAATAAATGTATCGTATACATTATATACGACAACCCTAAAATCTTATTCTAACATCGTGTGTATACGGGCCGTATAACCTTATACAACCCATATAGAATAAAATGAACTGACAAAGGCTGCTGGCACAACCTTTGACAGTTCATTTTATTCTATACGGGCAGCAAAAGGTTATACGACGCGTATACACTATGTAAGAATAAGATTTTACCATGTGTGATTATTAGTTCCCATATTTTTTCTCAAATATAACATGTTAAGGGACTTTTTAATACAATAAACAAAAAGTATGTTAGTCTATTTATGTGCAACTTGTTAAGTGACCTTATATTTAAATATCATTTTCTAGAAACCCCACACATACCTTAAAATAATAAAGATATGACTATTAAGTCTACACAGCTACTAAATATAAGAAACTACTATAAGTACCACATAATTGTAACATCCGTAAAAAACGGATTTACCAAACCCGCTCCGTTTATCAACCGAACAGTCAGTCAAAAATTTCGTTGCGAATTAAATGCCCAAAATATTTTTAAACGATCCGTAATCAATTATTATACGGGAATATATATTTAGTTTTTGAAAAACTGTCAAAAATCGCAAAATAAAAATATTATACATCTGCCGGGTTTCGAACCCGGGTCTGTACCGAGTCAGTTCAGCAACTTATCTCTCAACACACAAACCACTGCGCCACTTGTTCCGTTTGTTAAATAATAGAATCATTTAATTCATAAAGTGACGTTACGAATTCAAAACCGGCGCCCAAACGGTTCAGTCGTCGGAATCCCGGAAATCTCGCGAGTTTTAACACCACTTTCAGTTATAACGTAAACCATTAACAATACATCGGTTATAACCGATGTTTGAAGTCCGCGACACTTTTCTATAACCGCCGGAAATTTTAAATCAACGAATACAGTCGGAAATCAGACCAAGTGCATTTCGATTTTCCCCTATAAATTCACCCTCAACCGACGAAAAACCTTTTCGCTCAAAAACACACCTTTTCTCGGCGTAATTCCACTCGCCGGAATTTCTCTGCTCATCGCCGGAAAACCGTTTTCCCCATTGCCGAGCCTTACTGAGCCCCTGAGTTTATACCGGAGTTACCCACGCCCTTTATAAGCTTTCCGGAGACTCGCTGCTATAAGGAACACGTCGCCGGAGGTGAATTCTGTCGCCGGAGTTTCTGCCGGAAAACAGAGAGTCCAGTCGGTATACCTCTCCGCTCAATTTCTTTTTCTTTTCTCATTTATCTCACCTTAATGGACTGTAATTCGCTAATGAAACTTGAATAAAACTCGAACCAGTCGATTTCCGATTTCTGGTGATATTTCAGTGAAGAAGACGATGTATTGTTATCATATAAGTTTAATATAAATCAGGATATTACTCGGGTTAGACACACAGTCCAGCGGTGGACTGTGTGCACATATAATGCAAAGGTCTCGAGTTCGATTCCCGTCTCACACACGCCGCCTTAATAAAAACCATTTTTTTTTGTTTAACTGAACCGGAGTCGCCACAGTTATATGTTAAGTATATTAATAATCGGAATAATAACCAAGTTAGACACACAGTCCAGCGGTGGACTGTGTGTTTGTTTATATCGCAGGTCACGAGTTCGAGTCCGGTCTTCAGCACCGACTCGGACAATTATCTCTTCTTTTTAATTAAGGCAGAAAAGGAAATAACTAATTAGTATTTAAGTATAATAAAAATCGAATGATATAACATGTTGAACACACAGTCCAGCGGTGGACTGTGTGTTGGATTAAACCACAGGTCCCGGGTTCGAGACCTGTGGAGTGCATGACCGTTTCGCTTAAAATGTTTTTAAAATAAAATGAATTTCGGTTTAATCTAATTAATATATATATAATTAAAATCAGATATATAACGGGTTAGACACGTAGCTCAGTTGGTAGAGCTGCGTGCACGCGTACGAGAGGTCTCGGGTTCGAGCCTCACTCAGCGCACAATAATATGCCATCGAACCGGTCAATGGTCAGGTCAACGGTCAACGGGCCGGTCAACGGTCAGAAAAAAAATAAATTTTTTAATTATTTTTATTTAATTATTTTAATTAAAAATCAATTATAAATACTTAAAAATAACATTTTTAAGGTTAGAAAATAGCCTCAAACTCACAAAAATACACCCAACAATCCTACTAAAATAGTATAATAAAATCCGTTTACTTACCAAACCATAATGCGATTTATCTAGGTTAAATCTCACTCGTGGTTAAAAACCACTTCGCGTGCATTCAACGTCATCAACCGAACGCACCCACTGTGAGTGAATCTTACAATTTCCCCCTTTTAAATTACACGTTTTGGGGTGTGTCATGTGTTATGAAATTAATTAATTTATTTTATTTAAACTTGTGCCATACCACATCATGACTTAAACTTAGATTGTTTTATTGTTGTGATTTACTTATATTCCTTTTGTCAAATTATATGAAACTCATACATTAAGCCCATCAGTTCCTCGTGGGAGACGAGTAGAACATCGCGTGCTTCAATTCAAATTCATTATTGTTCATGTGTGTTTCATTGAGTTTATATTGTTTGTAGTTGTGTCATTCATATTATCATGTCTATGCAATTCATTCATCAGGCCCCTCAGTTCCTCGTGAGAGACGAGTTGAGCATCGCGTGCCTCTAATTGTTCCATTATTGTTCATGAGTGTTTCATTTAATATCTTATGATTGTTGATCAAGTTACATCTAATTTTACTCATGTTTGGTTGTGCACATATTTCATAATCAATTTAAATAAATTGTTCAAATGTTTTTCATAGGATTCACTCGCCAACATTATGTTGATCCAAAAACCTTTTTACACATGATACAGGTGAACAGGTTGAAGCAAGGAAAACATAGGATATGCCTTAGAAGAGAACAAAGAAGTTTAGATTGTTAGTTAGATCATGTTGTAGCAATCATTGTAAATTTCCATTTAATTTGTATTAATGAATATGAAACGCTTAATAAATGTCATGAGCTTTGATGATAACCCAATCATGCCCCGATCACCTTTTCCGCTGCGGGTCGGGGTGTGACAGATTGGTATCAGAGCCATGACTATAGGGATATAGGAATAGGTTATTAGACCCTTAGAGCCTATACTATAGTCTGCCTAAATTTTAAATTGATTAGGTGGTTAAATACAAACTTGTGATATTTATTTGTTTCATATTTGTTTACATTTCAGTCAAACATACATGCTCATATACATATTCATTATACATATATACATATTCATTATACATATATCGATGTTCATGTATTCAATTTATTTTCATATTCTCATTATCCAAAGATTTTGTGCAATTTTCAAATCTCATCAAAGTAAGTTCTGCGACGGGCATGTAGTAACTGGAAGGGTACAAGTACCGGTAGTCGGAACGTCCTGTCTAGGCTGGCATTCGTATAAATCCAATATAACGGACCAGTTTGCCTACCTGGGGACCAACGATGAGAGTACGAAGGACCTATTAGGCCAAAGCATGCCACACCAAACGTTGTTCGAACTAACCCTACTTTGAGGTGTCACCGTGTCTACACCTGGACACATTCCGAACATCACACGTTGTATACATACTTCTCGATTTTCTCCGGGTTTTTTTTTGTGTACGCAACCAGGCAGAAACCGTGCGAACCATATGAAAAACCGGTATTCATGGGGCCCACATGATTACACAGGTAAAGTATGGCGGCATGAAGGGCCTAACAGCGAGCAAAACCCAAGACATCCAATGGATGTAGTAATTTATTTATCTATAATTATTTTATGAATGTTCATTCCTTATGCGACCCATGAACCCAAAAGCATCCAACTCATACTCTTGTCATGTATTTCTTGTAGATGTCTTCTAACCTCGCCCGTAGGAAGACGAGAACAAGAAAAGCCCGCGAGCGCATGGCTGCCTTAATCGCTCAACAAATGGCTGCCGTAATACCCAATATTGTAATCCAAGTTCAACAAGCACTTACCAATAATCCTGTCAATCAAGCAAACCAAAACATTTTCAACTCTCCCCAAATACCACTAAATGTACCTTCAACCATTTTAAATCATGCGACCCTCCGAAGTACAAAGGGACTGAAGGCGTCACCGCTCTCCTCCATTGGTTTGAAGAAATGGAGAACACATTTCTAAATTGCGATTGCCCTGACGATCGCAAAGTGCGATATGCTACCGGTCGATTATATGGGGTAGCACTTACTTGGTGGAACACAGAGAAGGCAAAACGAGGTGTGGAAGATGCTATGTCCTTAACTTGGAACGAATTGAAGGAAATCATGACCAGACGATTTTGCCCAAGGAGCGAAATCAAGAAGTTAGAGGATGAATTTTACTCATTGAAGCAAGTGGAAGGAGACCACATCACCTACAACAAAAGATTCCTTGAGTTACATCAAATGGTTCCCAACATCTTCACTCCCCTCTACCGTTTGATCGAGCACTACATTCGTGGTCTTCCGTCAAAGATTCAAGACCCTGTGATAAGTACCAAGCCTGCAACTTTGGAAGCAGCAATGGAGCTAGCAACAGAGCTCACCGAGAACCGAATCCGAAACAAAGACTTCAAGGAGGAGAAGAAGAAGGATAAAGAATCGACTGAAACCTCCGACTCCACTCAAACTGAATCCCCTTCTCAACCCAATCCTAAGAGAAGAAGAGTCGGGCGACTTTTCGCTACGACCCAACGAAATCAACCAGTTTTACACGCCATACCCATCCGAGCTATCCCAATCACCCAAGTGGCACCCAACTCAACTTACCCAAATAAGAAACCATATCTTGGACCTCACCCTCGATGCAACAACTGTTTTTATCACCATCCCCATACCTTACTTTGTCGTCTATGTGCAACTTGTGGACGCTATGGTCATTTGAGCAATGTTTGTCGCACCTTCCAAAACCAAACCTTTTCCCCTACTCAAAACATGGCCCAAACTTATCAACAACCCCAATACCCCATGTTCCCATATGCTCGAGCTTGCTTCAATTGTGGCGACCCTACCCACTTTAGAAACACATGCCCTCAATTGGTTAACGTTATCAACACTCAAGCCCAATCAAACCCAGTTAATCAAGTAAACCAAGAAAACCCAACCACTATGCCACCAGCAAGAGAAAGAGTCTTCAATATCAACGCCAATCCTGTCGAAGATAATGACGGCCCAAATGAAGATACTCAGCTAGTCCTCTTCGCCGAAGATCCAGATTCAATTCCTATCGTTTAGTTTTATGTTTTTCCATGTGTAAACTGTTAGAGAAATTATTGGATATTATATATTATATATTGTTTTCAGTACATTCAATACGATCGGCTCCGTTTGTTTGAGCCTTGATCGGTTATTTCATTTTACATTTCAATACATGCAATACGCTCGGCTCCGTTTGATTGAGCCTTGAGCGCACATTTCAATTTACATTTCCAGTTCACGCAATACGTTCGGCTCCGTTTGATTGAGCCTTGAGCGCCCATACAATTTCATTATCAGTATCTTGTGGTTGTGGTGTTTGTAGTAGAGTCGCATCGAACCAACCATAATTTGCGGATAAAGTCAATGAAAATTTGACAAGGATATGGTGGATACGCCGATGGTACTTCCTATATATAAGTATTCTTGTCAAATGATCGGAGGCATTATCAGGCGATTATGAGAGGTTCCATGCATAGGCTGTTTGTGTGATGGTTGTTTAGATTAAGTTGTTCAATATCAGTACATTCAATACGTTCGGCTCCACCCGATTGAGCCTTGAGCACACAATTTCAATTTCAGTACATTCAATACGTTCGGCTCCGTTTGATTGAGCCTTGAGCGCACAGACAGTTTCATTATCAGTATCTTGTGGTTGTGGTATTTGTAGTAGAGTCGCATCGAACTAACCATAACTTGCGGATAAAGTCAATGAAAATTTGACAAGGATATGGTGGATACGCCGATGGTACTTCCTATATATAAGTATTCTTGTCAAATGATCGGAGGCATTATCAGGCGATTATGAGAGGTTCCATGCATAGGCTGTTTGTGTGATGGTTGTTTAGATTAAGTTGTTCAATATCAGTACATTCAATACGTTCGGCTCCACCCGATTGAGCCTTGAGCACACAATTTCAATTTCAGTACATTCAATACGTTCGGCTCCGTTTGATTGAGCCTTGAGCGCACAGACAATTTCATTATCAGTATCTTGTGGTTGTGGTATTTGTAGTAGAGTCGCATCGAACTAACCATAACTTGCGGATAAAGTCAATGAAAATTTGACAAGGATATGGTGGATACGCCGATGGTACTTCCTATATATAAGTATTCTTGTCAAATGATCGGAGACATTATCAAGCGGTTATGAGAGGTTCCATGCATAGGCTGTTTGTGTGGTTAAGTTATTCATTTTCAGTACATGCAATACGCTCGGCTCCACCCGATTGAGCCTTGAGCACACAATTTCAATTTCAGTACATTCAATACGTTCGGCTCCGTTTGATTGAGCCTTGAGCGCACATCCATTTCATTTTCAGTACATGCAATACGATCGGCTCCGTTCGATTGAGCCTTGATCGCCCAGATATATTTCATTTCAGTATTTTATGTTTGTTGTATTGGTTGTAGAGTTATAGGACTAATCATAATTCACTGATAAAACCAATGAAAATTTGACAAGAATATGGTGGATACGCCGCTGGTACTTCCTATATATAAGTATTCTTGTCAAAGGATCAGAGGCATTATCGGACGGTTATGAGAAGTTTTATGTAGGATTTATTAGTTTCTTGGTAACCAATCATAACTTGTGGATAAAACTAATGAAAATTTGGCAAGAATATGGTGGATACGCCGCTGGTACTTCCTATATATAAGTATTCTTGCCAAAGGATCAGAGGCATTATCAGGCGGTTATGAGAAGTTCCATGTAGGATTTAGTATTGCCTTGGTTGGAAATTGTGTTACATTTATATCATTATGTTACTTAAAGAGATTGGATTGTGATCCATTTCTACATAAACTAACCTCTTCGTCATAACAAACGAGAGAGGAACTTCCATCATTCAAACATATATGCTATCAGAATGTGGATTCAAATATTTGCTGTTGTGTTCAAATATTTGCTGATGCGTTTATTCATGTTCGAATATGAGCTGTTGTGTTTACCTATGTTCAAATATCAGCTGTTGTATTTTATTTATGTTCCATATAGATTGTAGTAGTTTTGCCTTAGGATATAACCATACTTTCCCAAATGTATCTAAACTCTTATGCATGATATCATTTTTAGCAAATCATTTCTGCTTATCAATACTTATACAGTAGGCAACAAAAAGCGATTCCTGAATAGGGTGCTTAACCCTTACAAGGAACGTTACCGCCTCGAACAAAATCTTAAACCCTCATTTTTCTGAGCATACAACTGTCAAACAAAACATCACCATCCTTTTAGTCAAAATATATCATTATTTAAATTTCGGGACGAAATTTCTAAAAAGCAGGGGATACTGTAACATCCGTCAAAAACGGATTTACCAAACCCGCTCCGTTTATCAACCGAACAGTCAGTCAAAAATTTCGTTGCGAATTAAATGCCCAAAATATTTTTAAACGATCCGTAATCAATTATTATACGGGAATATATATTTAGTTTTTGAAAAACTGTCAAAAATCGCAAAATAAAAATATTATACATCTGCCGGGTTTTGAACCCGGGTCTGTACCGAGTCAGTTCAGCAACTTATCTCTCAACACACAAACCACTGCGCCACTTGTTCCGTTTGTTAAATAATAGAATCATTTAATTCATAAAGTGACGTTACGAATTCAAAACCGGCGCCCAAACGGTTCAGTCGTCGGAATCCCGGAAATCTCGCGAGTTTTAACACCACTTTCAGTTATAACGTAAACCATTAACAATACATCGGTTATAAACCGATGTTTGAAGTCCGCGACACTTTTCTATAACCGCCGGAAATTTTAAATCAACGAATACAGTCGGAAATCAGACCAAGTGCATTTCGATTTTCCCCTATAAATTCACCCTCAACCGACGAAAAACCTTTTCGCTCAAAAAACACACCTTTTCTCGGCGTAATTCCACTCGCCGGAATTTCTCTGCTCATCGCCGGAAAACCGTTTTCCCCATTGCCGAGCCTTACTGAGCCCCTGAGTTTATACCGGAGTTACCCACGCCCTTTATAAGCTTTCCGGAGACTCGCTGCTATAAGGAACACGTCGCCGGAGGTGAATTCTGTCGCCGGAGTTTCTGCCGGAAAACAGAGAGTCCAGTCGGTATACCTCTCCGCTCAATTTCTTTTTCTTTTCTCATTTATCTCACCTTAATGGACTGTAATTCGCTAATGAAACTTGAATAAAACTCGAACCAGTTGATTTCCGATTTCTGGTGATATTTCAGTGAAGAAGACGATGTATTGTTATCATATAAGTTTAATATAAATCAGGATATTACTCGGGTTAGACACACAGTCCAGCGGTGGACTGTGTGCACATATAATGCAAAGGTCTCGAGTTCGATTCCCGTCTCACACACGCCGCCTTAATAAAAACCATTTTTTTTTTGTTTAACTGACCCAGAGTCGCCACAGTTATATGTTAAGTATATTAATAATCGGAATAATAACCAAGTTAGACACACAGTCCAGCGGTGGACTGTGTGTTTGTTTATATCGCAGGTCACGAGTTCGAGTCCGGTCTTCAGCACCGACTCGGACAATTATCTCTTCTTTTTAATTAAGGCAGAAAAGGAAATAACTAATTAGTATTTAAGTATAATAAAAATCGAATGATATAACATGTTGAACACACAGTCCAGCGGTGGACTGTGTGTTGGATTAAACCACAGGTCCCGGGTTCGAGACCTGTGGAGTGCATGACCGTTTCGCTTAAAATGTTTTTAAAATAAAATGAATTTCGGTTTAATCTAATTAATATATATATATAATTAAAATCAGATATATAACGGGTTAGACACGTAGCTCAGTTGGTAGAGCTGCGTGCACGCGTACGAGAGGTCTCGGGTTCGAGCCTCACTCAGCGCACAATAATATGCCATCGAACCGGTCAATGGTCAGGTCAACGGTCAACGGGCCGGTCAACGGTCAGAAAAAAAATAAATTTTTTTATTATTTTTATTTAATTATTTTAATTAAAAATCAATTATAAATACTTAAAAATAACATTTTTAAGGTTAGAAAATAGCCTCAAACTCACAAAAATACACCCAACAATCCTACTAAAATAGTATAATAAAATCCGTTTACTTACCAAACCATAATGCGATTTATCTAGGTTAAATCTCACTCGTGGTTAAAAACCACTTCGCGTGCATTCAACGTCATCAACCGAACGCACCCACTGTGAGTGAATCTTACAATTTCCCCCTTTTAAATTACACGTTTTGGGGTGTGTCATGTGTTATGAAATTAATTAATTTATTTTATTTAAACTTGTGCCATACCACATCATGACTTAAACTTAGATTGTTTTATTGTTGTGATTTACTTATATTCCTTTTGTCAAATTATATGAAACTCATACATTAAGCCCATCAGTTCCTCGTGGGAGACGAGTAGAACATCGCGTGCTTCAATTCAAATTCATTATTGTTCATGTGTGTTTCATTGAGTTTATATTGTTTGTAGTTGTGTCATTCATATTATCATGTCTATGCAATTCATTCATCAGGCCCCTCAGTTCCTCGTGAGAGACGAGTTGAGCATCGCGTGCCTCTAATTGTTCCATTATTGTTCATGAGTGTTTCATTTAATATCTTATGATTGTTGATCAAGTTACATCTAATTTTACTCATGTTTGGTTGTGCACATATTTCATAATCAATTTAAATAAATTGTTCAAATGTTTTTCATAGGATTCACTCGCCAACATTATGTTGATCCAAAAACCTTTTTACACATGATACAGGTGAACAGGTTGAAGCAAGGAAAACATAGGATATGCCTTAGAAGAGAACAAAGAAGTTTAGATTGTTAGTTAGATCATGTTGTAGCAATCATTGTAAATTTCCATTTAATTTGTATTAATGAATATGAAACGCTTAATAAATGTCATGAGCTTTGATGATAACCCAATCATGCCCCGATCACCTTTTCCGCTGCGGGTCGGGGTGTGACAATAATTTAGAGTTAAGTACACAGATAATCTCTGTGGTTTGCAATAATTGCATGTTTTGTCCTTAGCTTTCTAAAACTACAACAATAGTGCCTATTGTTTAATTTATAACTTAGGTGTTCACACACCCCCAAATAGACGTTAATTTGACTTTAAATATCGTCATGTGAGGGTCACATGAGGGTAATATGGTCATTTAATGTTGAAATGATTGCCACGTTCAATCTAGCTCATGGGTTTGTCAGTTGTCATTTAGATCCTCTTTCCTTCCTTCCGATGTTTCATCTTCATCACTCCCACTCTCGTTCTCTCTTGAGCTTTCAAACAAGTTGCAAGAAATTATAAATTATAGCAAAAAAATTACACAGATCTTCGTTTGCACACAAGAATGCAAATGGGGTAGAGCATTAGGAGCCCACATGAGAATTTGGCCCTGATTAAGTGCATGATAAGTTTCATGAATGACGTTTAAGTTTGATTTTGAAATTATGAACCTTAAACGATGCTTATTTTTCCCTTGTGGCAGGTTTGTAGTGAAATGAATTTGCTTATGTTTGAAGTAAATTACAAGCTTCAAAGTTAGTGTGGTTGTGGTAAATTGACCATTTGTTTACTCAACAATTTATGTACTTGGATTAGACATTGTTTACCAAAATAGTATGAATAGGTTAGCTTTAATGGATGTTAGGTTAGAAAACTTAAATTCATGAGATACATGCTTTGTGGACTATGTGAAAACTTGATCCCATTTGTTTTGTAGTCGTTATGTTAGAAATTAGATCTTTGGTCCCCTATTATTATATACCAAAATTCATAAAAACCTATCCCATCAAGAAATTGGATGGTTTTGTTACCAAAAATTTAACCAAAATTGATCATATTGGTTCAAAATACATAGACCTACCATCAAACAGTGCAAAATACATTAGCTTAATATTTGTTAATTAGGCAATACAACATGCAGCCTTACGGCAAAAAAAAAGCACAAACATGAAAATGTTCTTCAATTGGATTTAAGCCCTCAATTGGTGTGCTATTGGGGAAACAATGGTTCAAATTGATGATTATCAAACTCTAGTTTTGATATTGTTAAAAATATGGAACATGTGATATGATTTGCTTAACTAGACATAATCACATGCCACATACAAGTCCCTACACACTCAAGTCATTTAAATATACTTGTTTATCTAAGATCAAGTCACCAAGTATACACGTACTACAAGGTTATATAAAGTTATTAAATTATGTCAAGACAATTCAAAACCGGCACATGCTATAAATGATCAATGATCGGGTATGAAAGCGAATATGAAGTTAACACATCACAAGTAAAATGCTCAAAGTGAGACATCAAGATGTGGTAAGGAATTTAATGGGAAACTAATACATGCCATAATTGTCAATGAAGATCAAGACTGAGCTTGGATTATCAAAGTTTAATATTGACAATCAGTTCAAGAACCCGACGCATAATCATTCATTGAAGAGCAAAATTTGGTTTTAATCATCAAAGTATAATCTGGGAATCAATACAATACTAAACATGATCAACAACAATTTGGGTCCGTATGAAGATTGAAAAAGAGTTAGTACAATACTAAATTGATTAACAAATTCAAAATCAGTATGAAAATAGAAGAATCGGTAACAAAGAACCCGACACGAGCAATCAAACGGAGGACAAAAGTAATATGATATGAGAGTGAGAATGATCTAATTATTTTCTAAAATAAATCCCAAGAATTATAAAATTAACTTTTTTTTTATTTTATAAAACCATGATTACTTCCAAAGTTATAGATTATTATTTATGTAAACTCTTACAAAATTTAAATCTCTTGGGTTTTATAGGATGTGGGATTTATTTAAATCTTGAATTAGTTCAAGTTAGCGGGATTTGAAATTCAAATGTTGGAAGACTTTTAGTTGGTATGGGAAGTAATCATTGTGTTTGAAGTAAAGAAATCATTTTCACCATACCCATCCTTACCGTTATGACAAGTAAAGTATCTAGTCATGATAGAAGTCAAATGGAGTGTCTTGGAAGGTAAAATACCAGAGGTATGGGTGTGAAAAAGGTGTTAGAAAGCCTTTTATAGTTGTTTACAATTCAAAAGCGAGTAAAAAGACAAATCAGGCGATCCACGGTTGATTGGATCGACCATGGCATCGAACGTCGTGGTGTCTCTGATTGCTTTTTCTTGTGTGTTGTGTCTTTGCCATTGAAACGAGCCTACCCGAACCTTTTTCACTCACCCCTTTTGCTCTAAACACTTTCATATACTTATCAAATAGATATTCCTCTCATTCCTTTCATATTATCATATCATTTGAGTTGATCACAGATAAAGAGCAAGAAAATCAAGAAAAGAGATGAAGATTGTGTACTTCATTATTTATCATCTAGCACTATTGTATTTCACAATCACCACAACTACTTAGAGATTTGTAATTGACAATTATCACTTTGTAAAAGTGAGACAGGATCTTGGTGATCACTACCATATTTAGTGATATGAGTGTTAAGGTGACCACTTCCCTGTAAAGAGTGAGACGAGTGTATGTTGACTACCTACCTTAGTGAAACGAGATATTGTGCGAAGTGTAAAGACCACTATCTTCCCATAGCGAGTCGAGGAAAGTTATCACTAACTTGGATTAGTGAGACAAAGAAGGTGATCACTTCCTTTGAAGAGTGAGAGTCTGTACAGGGTGATCACTACCTTTATCTAGTGAGTAATTTGTGTAACATGTATTGCTATTGGATTAAGGGAGACAATTAGTGGAGCAAACATTCGATCGGAAGATCAAGGAGAAGACGTGAGGGGATCGGTTAACATCCCTTGAATCTCTATAAATCGGTTTTGTATCTCTTTCCCTAAATTCTTTACTTACTTGTCTACTTATTTATTGTTAGCATACAACAAATGCTCTTCCATACTTGGTCTTATAATTAAAAACAAGCGATAAATTTTTAAGAAAACTATTCACCCCCTCTAGTTTTAGACAGACCCCTTCCATGCTCAACCCTGTTTTTTGTGCTCTGTAGCCTAGGAATTACTTGAATAGCATGTTGGCACATAGGTGGGTCAACCCAACCTAGAAAACCATGACATGTAGCCTCCCGTGAGTATGAAACCACATTAACGCAAATAGATCAGAAATGAGACATCAGTGAAATCGTTTAGAGCTTACAGGTTTTGGAAATGAGTAGAATCGTCTTCCTGGGTTGTAATTGGTCTATCAAGTGTGAATCAATGCTCATTATTCACAAGTACAAGCCGCCCATTTTCGGGTCGTCCACAATATAGAGAGAGAGAAGGGGAGGGTAGTTTTGATGGAAAAAGGAAGGGGGATTATTTTAGTTTTTTTATATATAAATTGACCATTTTACCCTCATGAGAGACACGTGGGCAGTTTTAACGAAGAAAACAAACAGCCAACCGAAGGACAAAGGAAGTTATGAAATGTCAATGACGGGGGACCAAAGGTGTGAATTTGGCATTCGTTTATTTTGGATTTAATAAAATTGTTAACATTGGAATTTGTTTTTTTGTATGATCTTTTGGTTTTGTAATGTTTTTATGGCATGATTTTTTTGTCTCGTACCGAGTCAAAACTTTGGTGATTGTTGAACAAAATTCAAGAAAGTAAATAAAAATAAATAGCCAAAAAAAAAAAAAAAAACGAAAATAGATTTGAAAGAGAGGAAAAAAACACAAGAAAGTGGCAAAAAATTACTAATTAAATTGTGTACATATGTAACTTTTATGGTTTAGTAAAAAAAGGGTAAATAGTCATTCTATAATATATTTTTTTATGAAGTGGATATATTTTGATATTTCTAACTTTTTAGCAGGGGAAATATACATTTAATTTTTCCTTGAGTAAATATGTAATTTATTAAATTCATAGAGAAAAATATATGTAATTGCCCCTAATTATAATTATAAATGTCAAATAAATTAGACAAAAAGTGTTAATGGATCAATCCAGCCCACACCCGACCCGTTTAACCCAAACATTTAGACCTGTTGGATCTTTTAATGCAAGTGAAAAACAAAACAAATTCAACTAGTTACGTTATTACTTTTCTCGACAACCTCTTTTCCTCAAATGGCTTCTTTCAACTGAACACCATAACGCTAAGAGAAACCGCTAAAAAAACCCGGTTCCGGTAACCGTAACCAAAACCGAACACCACACCGACACCACTTTTCATTCATCACAATGCCTACTAAACCACTTAACTATCTCTACTAAACCACTCGAAGCTTTAACCATGAAAAACGTACCACCTAAACCTTTTCCGGTGAAGAAATACCAACAACGCGATACTTAGGTATTTTCCAACGGCGTCTCTCGTAACCTAAACACGTTTTTGACCAAGGTAACCATAAACTAAGTCAATATTTTTGATACTTTAAGGTTAATTTATAATCAAAATTGAATCCAGAATTTATTATGTAAATGTCAGTTTTGTATAAAAGATGATAATGAAGAAGATAAACTAGTGAACTGAGTAAATAAATAATTAATGAATCTGTTTGTTCATAAGGGCTCATGTAGCCCAGTTGGTTCAGCATCTGGTGTACAATCTAGAGGTCACAAGTTCGAATCCTGGTGGAGACATATATTTTTACTAGATAATGCATCATAATTTTCATGCATATCAGATTTACATCAAATTTTATGGAAAACACCAGATTTTCATAAATAAAACATAAATCATTAAGTGGTTCACTGGTTAAGACTCTAACTAATAACCTAGAGATCTTGGGTCCAATTCTTGCAAGAGACATTCTTTTTAACACATCAGATTTGCATTTAAACCCATCAGTTTCTGCCTAAATCCATCAGATTTCAAAATACATATCAAAAGGTGGTGTAGTCTAACTGGTTAAGACTTGGGACTTATAGAGGTCCGGGGTTTAAACCCTGCTGGTGACAATACTTTTATCAGATTTTCTAATTAATAACATCATGTATCTTATCTAAATAATCAGATTTCTAAGACAAATATAAAGGATTAAATTGCTCATGGGTTAAGCATTTTTACTTACAACCTGTAAGTCACACGTTCAAATCTTGCGACAAACATTTATTTTCAATTAAAATTTATTTTATTGAAACCTATATTTAATGTTTAGTTGTTTAGTTTATTGCGATTATACAACTAAAAATAACATTATGGTTTACTAGTAAATACAAATATAAATGTACACACGCAGATATATATATATATATATATATATATATATATATATATATATATATATGTATGTATATATATGTATGTATATATATATGAGGATCCTGTAAAAAAGACCTAAAGTGTGAGAAGGGTAAGAAAGAATCTA
This sequence comes from Scalesia atractyloides, assembly GCA_947069175.1. Taxonomy (NCBI): domain Eukaryota; kingdom Viridiplantae; phylum Streptophyta; class Magnoliopsida; order Asterales; family Asteraceae; genus Scalesia; species Scalesia atractyloides. The sequence goes on along the minus strand of CAMTDV010000015.1, from coordinate 23,035,339 downwards.
AACCATTAGATCTTTAATCTAATGGTTGAGATATTGATGGCAATCTTGTAAATAGTATAACAATTAAAATAATTAATTTTCTAGATTAAGGGTATAAAGGTAAAATTTATATTTTTAATTTTAAAAAGTCACATGCAATCCACATGCAAGTTCCCCTTTTATTTTTTAAACGCCAATAACTTTTTACACGTAACTCGTTTTTTTTAAATTACACCAAACTAACGAGTGTTTTCTAATCTTTAACATGAGTACCATATTACTATACTTCTATACAGAAAAAAATTACGTTCAATCGAATGTTTCAGTTAATGGTTTTTTGTTTCAGTTCATGGTGTTATATAATTATTGAATGGTGTTATATACTTATCGAATGGTGTTATATATGTGTTGAATGGTGTTATATAATTATTGAATGGTGTTATATACTTATTGAATGATGTTATATATGCGCCGAATGGTTGTTGCAGTGTTATTCGTAGTGTTTTTATAGAGATCTTTAAAATGGTGTTATATACTTACTGAATGGTGTTATATACTTATTGAAGGGTGTTATATAATTATTGAATGGTGTTATATATGTGCTGAATGGTGTTTGCAATTCGGTATTCCTATAAATTAGGGTGGCGGTTTATGGAAGGTTTTGAATTAATCAAATCAATGATAAAATTACTTGATTACCATTTTCATTTAATTTAGATCTAACGGCTGAGATTCTTTCTTATCTTTCTTACACTTTTGGTCTTTTTTACAATAACCTTACCCTAGAGTAATAATTATTTCTTTTAGTTTAAGAAAAACTAATATATATATATATAGATGAGTTCTTAAACAAACTTGGGCATTTAAACTAGTCATGGGTTAGACAAGATCTTTCAACAAACAAATATATATACGAACACAGTCTTATAAAATAAATGGGCACAATGTAGGTTTATACGAACACGCTTAAACAAGACTATTATTTATAAGACACCAAATCAAGAAACAAGGTACGAATCCTTAACCCCTCCCCTTTCGTTATCTGGTTCGTTTGCTATAAAGCCTTGTATCATATATTATATTTTGAAAACTCCAACGTCTTTGAGCCTCGATTTAATTGACCATCCGATCGTTTCTTACTCCAATTAAAATTTTTATGCAACATGCTATAACTTTATGATTATATTACGCTCATTATCGCATGTGCTGATACTTATAATATTTGTTAACGTTAGTATTATATTTATTTCTGATTATCTGAGATCCGCTACCCTAACCTCAATGGTTCCTCCCGTGATAAAGTTATCAGTTCATGGCGTTGTGGCTGTCACCTCTGTTTAGCTTTTGGGTACATCCATATGTTATGATTCAGTTCAGATATATGTTATGCTTTGATTTGTATTGTTTCGCTTCTTATCAAATTACATTACGAGATACATTGATACATTTCAGTTGTTTATTTGCTATTTGAGCTTATTATTCCGTACTAAGCATTTGGCTCATTTCGTATATCTTCCTTCACCACAGGGCCACAGGTTACTTTGGGCAGGGTGAAGAGTGAAGAGTGAAGAATAAACCCTACGATGCTAACCGAAGACGTCTGTCACTTTTATAAAACAAATATGTATTTTTGGGCCCTAGGGCTATGAACTATCTTTTGAAATGTTATCCTAACTTTAATATCAATGGAGTTATGACTGTTGTTCTGGTCCACTGCTATAGTGACACGTCAACCCATCGAGGTTGGGGCGTTACAGCTATGGTATCAGAGCAAAGGCTCTTTCCTGTAGAAAACTTAAACATTAGTAATTAGGCATGTGAGGTTGGGGTAGACGTTTAGGGTAGAATTCTGCTATATGATCCTAGTTACTCGTCACCGCTTTCATATTCTAACTCATGCATCTACTTTTGATAGATGCCTCCTCGTCCCCAAACTAGTAGGAACGCCCACACGACTAACCGTCTGCCTAACGACACTGCCTCAAATGAAACCCCAGCCGACCCGAACGTAGTTTCTACTATCAACCAAGGATTTGCCAGACTGCTTCCGAACCTCGTCGCTCAAACAGTAGAGGCTGTTATGCAACAAACTCAAGGACGTTCTAACCCTAATTCCGGAGGCGTTATTGATGAGAATATCACCAATAACACTTCTGAAGGCATCCATGTGTGGCTACGTTATTTCTAAAGGCAACACCCAAAATCTTTCAGCCACGCTGTTACTCCTATCGAGGCACGAAACTAGATAGCCCATGTAGAGAAGATCTTTGAAGTATTGGGAGTTGTGGATCAGTACAAGGTCAGGTTGGCCACCTTCAAGCTAGAAGATGATGCACAGACTTAGTGGGAAGGATTTAGAAAAGTCAAAGGAGGAGATGCATAAGTTGCCACTCTTTCGTGGGCTGAATTTACCATCTTCTATGAGAGGTACTTCTCTACTGCTGACAGAGAAGCTCACATCAGGGAGTATGTTGTTATTCGACAAGAGATCGACGAGCCCGCTTCGGAGTTTTTTACCCGATTCTCAAGGTTGGCCAATATTGTGGGGGAAGCAACAAGATCTACTGTAGTTCTGTTAGGATCTAAGTTTGAATTACTTGTAGTTTTTGTTTTAAAAATGGAAAATGATTGAATTAAAAGAGATTTGCAGCAGAATAAGATGGAAAACTTTTACTACATGCAATGGTCGTTTGTTTTCATCATCATCATGCTTTCAAGCTGATTAACTTACATGTGATTCACAAACTCCCCCTCAGCCTTTGCAATTACAGTTTGGTAATGAGAAAATGCAGAGAAGATGATATGCGAAAGTTGATCTTTTAAGATACAAGTTTAAAGGTTACAAGAGTTACCTATTTATACTAACTATCTAACCTCTGAGCATCTTTGATGACGTCAGGGTTGATAGTGACAGGAAACTAATATGTAACTAACTCTAAACACTGCTTATACTAACTACCAGTTCTTGGCACTGTTACATTGATTAACTAAGCTAATGACTAAACTCTGATTCCTATCCTCTGTCTCTTGTTAACTTTGGCAGACCTTGAAGCTTTGTGAAGGCATATGATAGGATGAGCAGTCATTATGGAAAGCAGTGTAAGTACATCAGAGGTTGTAACCTCTGATAGTTGAACCGGATACTTCATAGGGTTCAATCCCAACAATCTCCCACTGGAACAGATGATGCCAAAAACACTTTATTCTTGGTTTTTATTCATCAGAAGGAATTCTCTTATTTGACCTTTGAATTGAAGTTCAAAGTTAAGAGATTCCATGTCATCAGCATCTTTCACCAGCTCTAAACATAGTAGTTCTTGGAAGTCTTCTACTGTAAGCTCATAAGCATCTTCCATGGATAGTTTAGTGGCTGCACCATTAGACTTGAGCAATGTCAATTCATGGGTGTCTTTTTCAACCTTCCATTTTAGAATCTTTGGGTCTGATGGTTTTCTTGAAGGAGCTTTTATTTCAGAGGTTTGTAAATGAGCCATCTTTGATAAATCTTTGGCCAGCTTGACACTTGTATCATCTATGTGATAATCAATCATATTCTGAATCCCTTCTTTGATAAATCTATCCTCAAACTCTTTGTCAGTCTTTTCATTCATCTCTCCTTGCTTTTTCCTGTGTTGCAGGGCAAGTGTGGAGTGGGCAGATGTTGAGCTGGACCTTTTAGAGAGTTGAGCTCTGAGGATAGCATCTTCTATTGAGTAGTCAGGCTTGGGAGGCATGGATGGATCCTTTTTCATTCTTTCTTCCAAACTTTTGTAAGTGTCCAACACCCTCACCTCACCCCATCTCATCACTTGGTTTTTGGAACCATAATGATTTTGAATCAGTTCTTGCTTCATTCTCTTCACCTTCAAGGCATTTTCAGTGATATCTTTCTTGTATAAATCCCAGTTGGGAGGAGTTGGTTTTTTAAGAGGGTCTTTCAACATTTCTTGCATTCTGTTGATTTCCTCCCTCAGTTCATCTATGCTCCAATCCCTGAACTGTGGCCTTGTTGCCTTATACATCTTCTTTTCCATGATATACTCAATGAGTTCACTCTTGAGCAACTTATCTTCCCTTACTGACAACTGGTTGCTCAGATCCTTGACAAAATTTTGTAGAATGGTGACTTTACTCAGTTGAAAGGACATGATAATCTGTATCTCTCTATCATTTTTACCAGCTGATTCTCTTTTGGCAATATCCTCTGCTTGCTTCTTTTTCAATTCTAGATAGGCATCAACATTTGCTGGCCTTGGATAGCCATTCAAGGGATAGAATTGTTCTTTTGTCAGGGTCATCCTCTGAAAAGAAACTTAGGATCTCTTCCCTGACTGCTGGTAAATCAAGAGGATATAACTTTGATGCAGGAATGACTTTAAGAGTTGAAGAAGTTGTAGCACTAATGTGGGGATCACTAGTGTTGATGATAGTGGAAGAGGTGCAGAGATCTCATCATCATTTATCACTTTTGTGATTTTCTTCCTTTTAAACCTTAAAGTAGGTGATGATAGATGTGGGATTTTTGGTGGTGTGGAAAATGGTTGAGTTGATGTGGAAAATGTGATCATGGCAGTGGATGGAGTTGCATCTGTTGCAACTTCTGCTGTATCAACAGATGTGGACACAACAGTTGCTGTAACATCTGCTTGTGTGGATGTGGGTTGCGGTTTTGAAGATGTGATAGGTTTTTGAGAGGCAGAGGTTTTCATGGTTGGATTGGTTTCAAGCTTAGTTTTAGGAGGTGTGGATGTTGGTTGCCTGGCTTTTCTAGCAGGAGCTCCTTTTGATGAAGTACCAACCTCTCCTTTTTCTTTTTACTGATCAATCTTTTTCTCAACCAACACTCTGCTCTCCTCAATCACATTCTTCTTGTGACTAGCCCTTGCCTTGGCGACAAGTTCTTCAGTTAAATCTATCTTCTTTGAACCATCAGGCCTTGGAATGTTCAATGTAGGTCTGGCCTTATCATCATCTATTGTTAGCTTCTTTGGACCCAAAGGTTTCTCCCCCTTTTTGGTTTCATCTGTTGTAACAAATATAACCGTTGGAGGTGCATGGCCAGTGGTTGTGAGTAGATGTGCTTTGATGGCTTTAATGTCTGCTGCAGTGTCTTGATACCTTGATTCAAACATGTTTCGAACATCATTCACATGATGCTTGTGTTGTAAATCCAAATAATGTTGTTGATGTTGAAACAGAGGGTTAAGAGCTTCTTTGAGATCAACAGTGAATAGAACAGGGGGTTGACTTTTTGTAGCTATCATCTGCTTTAGTAAATCTTTGATTTCACCAACAGAGTTTTCTATTTTGGTCACTCTATTCGTCAAATCCTGGTATTTTAGATCATCACCTAATTTAATAGGATCATCTGAACTCCTACCAGTGGAGGTAGTTATATCTATGTTATCATGAGCAGTGGTTTTAGGACCAGCTTCAAACATAGATGCCCCTTTGTCTTGGTACTAGGGACTTCCCACAATAGAGGTAACAGTTGTTGCCTCAGCAGTGGTTGCCTTCAACCAAGTCTTATTAATGAAACCACTGTCCAATTGAGAACTAGGGAGTTCAGCAATTGTAGTTGCTGCTTGTGTTGAACTATCACCAAGTGTTACATGTAATCCAAGGGATGTAGCCTCTTCATTTGTTGATGGGCTAGCAATGAATAAAGAATCAGACCCAGCCACATGATGAATTATATTCTCAGTAATAAGTTGTTGAGAAGTGCTGGTTTGTGTCTGAACTAATTCAATTGCATTCAGCAATGGTACAATTGTGGGTGGAAGTGAAGGTATTGGTGAAGGTGGTTGAGTAGAAAGCAACATTGCCTGGGAGAGGGGCTGTGGAAGATAGACCCAAGTGGATCTAGAACTTCATAAATTGGTGTCCCTGTATCTACAACATTTTCCTTTTGTGAGGAAGAAGGAGGAGTTTCAAAGCCGATGGGAGATCTTTGAACCATCTGCTGTGAAGAAGTAGCAGCAATGGTTTATGACTTTGGGGCTGTCACAGGGTTAACCTCTGGGATCTCATTTTCCAGAGGACCCTTTTTAGGTTTGGTGGGCTTTTTGGAGGTTGTTTTGGTTTTCTTTTTGGAAAATTTTGGTGTGGATTTCAGAGCAGCGGTTGTGTTGCCCTGATCACCAAGTGCAGTGGGCTCAGTAGCAAGAGGTTGAGTTTGAACATTTTGTTCTGGTAAAACTTGCTCATCCTCCTCTACTTGTGTTTTCTCAACTTTATCTTGGTTTGTTATTATGGTGAAAGTTTCATGATTAAGGCTGCCTGGATTAACCACAACGCCAATTTTACTTTCAGGACCTTTAATTTGATCCTGTAAGTAAACACTCAAGAAACGTGGATGCATCAAAAAAGCTTTTCTTTTTTTCAATATTTTAAAATTATTCACAATATCATTGAACAGTATCTGGGAGTAGTTCAAATTGGTGTCAGTTAAAATTGCATACCCCAGATATTGCATGTTCAATGGGATTTCATTGAAAGCAGTGGATTTTGCTGAGAGACAAGTAAAAATGGTGTGAAAGAAAAATCTCATCTCAGCAGGAAAGTTAGGTTTAAAAATGGTCATACCTTTCATCTGGCCGATATAACCTCTTTCCAGAAACTCTGCTTGGATCTCACTAATGGGAAATGACACACGGTGTTGTATGGCATTTAACGTGAAAACTTGAGAGATCGATTGGGGGCTAACTTGCATCAACACTCCCCCTACTCTTGGAATTATTGTCTAAGGAACACCATCAGCAGATGAGGGAACCTTTGCATTTTTCCAGAAATCATGAAGAGCATCAATGTAAATGGGGGCTTTGACGGTTAACATCTGCAAGAATTTAGACTTTTGCAAAATTCAAATCATTGGATGATAGCGAGTATTTGCGTCGTTTTCTTCAAGTATGGCAGTGTAGTTGTGTGGGGTTTTGATTATGAGAGTGAAAGGTGGAGGTTCTTCTTGCGATTTTGCTTTGGATTTTGAAGATTTTAATTTGGGAGCCATGGTGTTTGAGAGAAAAACTGTTTTGAGATTTTGAAATCGACACAGTTTAGGGTAACCACTGGTGAGATAAAACAGGGGTTTTATAGGGGTTTTGAAAAAGTGAACATGACCGTGGCATCTGTTGCAAGATCTGATGGCTAACATCTGGCCACGTGTAACCTCTGATGAGAAAAGTAATCGTTGATGTGGCAAACACTGTTTTAGGACAGAGGTTTGGACAATACTGATTTTGTTAACACTATCAGAGGATAGCCATCGGTGGTTTTGAAGAGGTGAAAAGTAGAAGTCAGAGGATACACTGTATCAGTGGATAAGATTTTAAAACCTATCAGAGGTTTTGAGCAAACAGATGTTGTGATCAGACTTTTAAAGATTTATTGAAAAATTTCAATTTTAAACTATTTTTAAGGAATTTTTGAATTTCTGAAAACATTTTGATGCTATGTACACATGGATTTACAAGAAAACTTGTTTTTAATCCATGTTTAGCATACCAAGCCTTGAGATCAATTTTTCAAAGGTAGATATATCCAATGCCTTGGTTAAAACATCTGCCCATTGATCTGAAGTATGGACATGATGCTAAGAAATCAAACCTTTTTCATAGCAATCTCTCACAAAGTGATGTCTGATGTCAATGTGCTTTGTAGTTGAATGAGAAACTGGATTTTTGATGATATTTTCAGCAGCTTTACTGTCCAATTTGAGTGGAGTCTTTAGTGCAATGATACCAAAATCCAACAACTGGTTTTGAAGCCACAAGAGTTGAGCAGTGCAGCTAGCAGCAACAATATACTATGCCTCAGCAGTGGATGTTGAAACTGCAACCTGCTTTTTGCTTTGCCAAGGCACTAGACAATCACCTTGGAATTGACATCCTCCTGATGTGGACTTCCTTGTAGTTTTACACCCAGCAAAATCACTATCTGAAAAATCTGAAAGCTCAATATTCCCATTAGCTGGATACCAGATACCAAGTGTGGGAGCACCTTTTATGTTTCTGAATATCCTTTTTACAGCAATAAGGTCAGACTTTCTAGGTAATGCCTGTGATCTGGCACAAACACATGTTGCAAACATGATGTCTGGCCTGGACAGTTAGGTACAATAAAGACCCAATCATGTTTCTATAAAGAGTTTGATCAACAAGGTCATCTTTACCATCAATGGTGACTAGCTTGGAGGTTGCCATGGGTGTGCTACATGGTTTACAATCATCCATATCGAACTTTTTAAGCAGTTCTTTCACATACTTGTTTTGATGGATAAATGTACCATTGTGCAATTGTTTAACTTGGAGACCAAGATAACATTGGAGCTCACCCATTACACTCATCTCAAACTCTGCTGCCATGAGTTTTCGAAACTCTTCACACATAGCAGTGCTTGTGGAACCAAAAATGATGTCATCCACATAAATTTGGACACGCATCAAATCTTTTCCTTTCCATTTTAAAAACAGGGTTTTATCTATTTTGCCTCTAGTAAACCCTATGGATAAGAGAAAAGTGGATAGAGTTTCATACCAGGCTCTTAGTGCTTGTTTCAAGCCATACAATGCTTTGTTGAGCTTGTAGACATGATCAGGATGGAATGCATCTTCAAAACCTGGAGGTTGACAGACGCACACCTCTTCTTTGATTTTTCCATACAAAAATGCACTCTTTATATCCATTTGAAACACCTTTATGTTGTGGTTAGCAGCAAAAGCTAAGAACAGGCGAATAGCTTCCAACCTTGCTACAGGAGCAAAAGTCTCATCATAGTCTATACCTTCTTCCTATCTGTAGCCTTGAACCACGAGCCTTGCTTTGTTTTTGACAACAATACCCCTTTCATTAGTTTTGTTCTTGAAGACCCACTTTGTGCCAATTCGACTGACATCTTTTGGCAGTGGCACAAGCTCCCAAACTTGTTGTCTTTTGAACTGAAGGAGTTCTTCTTGCATGGCTTCGACCCAGCTGTTGTCTTTCAGTGCCTCTTGGTACTTGACTGGCTGTATGAGTGATAGAAAACCAGCAAAAAGACAAATATGTTGGGATTAGCTTCGTGTGAGCACCCCAGATTTCATGTTGCCAATAACTTGATCTGCTGGATGGCTATTGAGATAAATCAAATCACCTTGGTATGGAATAATAGCATTTTGAGGTGATGGCTGCAAATGTGTATCATCTGAGCTAACCTCTGCTGGTGAATTTGAAGTATCAGCCACTGATGAGAATGGTGGTGGTGGTATTGGGGGTATAGAGGTAACATTCTGATGATTTTGGTGCCCAGTTGTAGGACTTTTATCAACAAATGTTTGACCTTGTGAACTGGCAGAGGTTTGAGGATCAACCACTGTTGACCCAGAAGTGGCAGAGTTTACACAAGAGCTTGTAGTACTTGATCCTCTGTTTGAAGAATAGACTTTTGTTTGTAGAAGCACATGGTCATATCCTTGATCTTGATCTTCTTCAGATGATTGTGGTGTACCTGCATTGTCTAGCTTGATAGAAACATCATCAAATGTGAATTTATCTAAATCAAAAAGCTCTGCAGGATTTGCTGGGATTTTCAGTGATGACAGTTCATTGAACTTCACATTCAAAGTTTCTTCAACACACCTTGTCCTAGAGTTAAAAACTCTGTAGGCTTTGGCAGTGGTTGAGTATCCTAGAAAATAACCACAATCAATTTTGGCTGCAAACTTAGATATAGAATCTTTTAAGTTCAAAATGAAGCATGGACAACCAAAAACTTTAAAATATGAAATCAGAGGTTTGATCTTATACAAAATCTCATAGGCAGTCTTTTGATGCATGGGGTTAATCAAAACTCTGTTTTGAACATAGCAAGCAGTGTTTATAGCCTCTGCCCAAAAGGACAAGGGTAAACTAGAATCTGCTAGCATAGTTCTTGCTGATTCAATTAAGGTTCTGTTTTTCCTTTCAACCACCCCATTTTGCTCTGGAGTTCTTGGAATGCTATATTGTCTAACAATTCCTTTTGACTCACAAAAAGCATCCAACTCCCTATTTTTAAACTCTGTTCCATTGTCACTTCTAAAGATTTTTACTGGAAGATCAAATTGCTTTTCTACTTGTTTGACAAAGTTTTTCAAAATGTTTGCAGTTTCATCCTTAGAATGAAGAAAGAAGGTCCATGTAAACCTAGAGAAATCATCAACTATCACTAGGCAATACCTTTTGTGTTTTAAGCTCATGATTTGCACTAGGCCAAACAAGTCCATGTGCAACAGTTGTAAACACTGGCTTGTTTCAGACTCTTCAATTGATTTGAAAGAACTTTTATGTTGTTTGGCTTTTAAACAGGAAACACAATGTTCATCACAGAAAAATTGCTTGTGAGGCAAGCCTCTTACAAGACTTTGTTTTGAGAGTGTGGTGATAGTTTTAAGATTTGTGTGTCCAATTCTTCTATGCCTCAGTCTCTTTGCTAGAAGCAACTGAGAAAAGACATGTCCCAGACATAGGATTATCTTTTAGCATATCTACCACATACACATTCCCACTTTTGTGTGCAGTGAGTTGTGCTTTGCTCTCAGCATTTGATCAATCCTTTTAACAACCTCTGGTCCCATAATTTGACAAGTTTTCTTAGTGAAGAAGGATCCATATCCTCTGTCACTCATTTGTGAGACACTCAGCAGGTTAAATTTCATATTGTCAATCAAATTCACATTTTCAAACTTGAGTTTACCAGCCAGTACCGACCCAGACCCTAAAACCTTTCCCTTTGAGTTATTACCAAAAGATATATCACCCCCCATGAGCCATGAAGTCCTTGAGAAGGGCTCTACATCATGTCATGTGCCTGGAACCTCCAGTATCTACATACCATAAGCTATCAAGGCAAGTAGAGGGTCCCTGCACACTTAAGTAAATAGATCAGTTAAGATTGGTCTCCAAAGCCAAAATGGCTTTGGATGGGGTCACAGATGGTCCAGCCTCAAGTATAGGATAATGGTCTGAGGTTTTGAAATTTTCTTGTAACATCTGCTCTTGACCATTTCCTATCAGATGATTGTATCCATAAGGGTGTCTGTTTACTCTTTGCTTTGAAGGCTTTTTGTAACCTTCATAAGCATGAGGAACCTTTTTATAAGTAGGTTGGCCATACCCTCTTGGAAATGAGTTTGAAGGAGGGGCATCTGTCACTTGCACCTCTCTTTGAACAGAGGTTTTGTTTAAGGCCTTTGTAACAGATGTTTCAATTTGTTCAAAACTCTGCTTGGATTTATTTCCAACAGAACTTGAACTTTCTCTTTCAAGTGCTTTTGCCTTGATCTCTTTTACCTTTTGTTCATAGTTTTTGAGATAGGCACACTGTTGAGTTGAGTGATTTGTTTTGCTGCAGATGGTGCATTTTGAAGAGTTTTTGATAACATAAGTTTTGTTAATGTCATAGGCTTTTAAAAGAAAACAATCTGCAGCCACATGATTTCTTTTTTCACAAAATTCACAAAACAAGTTTTTAATCTTTACTCTTCTTTTCCTATCAGACTTTTTCTCAGCAGTGGTTGTAACCTCTGCTGGCACATCTTTGATATGGATCACCAGTGCTTTTGGGGCTTTAATACCATCAGTGGTTGTGAAGTCCATTGGCTTAAAGTTCTCTAAGATATCACATTCATCTGACCAGGTTGGTTTAAACTGATATTTTTCAATTTCTTTATTTTTTGTTAAAACCTCTGGATTTTCCAAAACAATTTTGTTTCCAGCTTTATCTGTGATTTTTATCTCTTCACCAGCCAAATTTGTAGGGACAACTTCAACCAACTCAGAATCAATTTCAACAACATTTTTCTCATTTTGGTCATAGGCTCTAAAACCTACACCAAAGTTGATGTTGCTCTTGATCTAAACATCAAGCATAATTTCATAACCTTTAAAAGACTCAACCCATTTTTCATAAGTGATTTGGGTTTCTTCTAACTCCTTTTTACAAACTTGATATTTTTCTACCATAGTTTGGAGTTGGTCCTTGGTTATGCTTGATTCATGTATTAGGCTACTCATTTCAGAATCTTTTTCACTTAACTTTGATTTTAACTCTTTAATCAGTTTTTCAAAATTAAGTTCATCTTCTAAAATTTTATTTCTCAGGTTTTCATTAACCTTTTTGATGTTTGCAAAAGCAATGATGCACTTGTCAGAACATAGATCTTTAAGGATCTGAGGTGATACCTTTGTAGCAGCCATGAGAGCACAATCACACTCATCTTCACACACACCAGTGTTCCATGGGTCAGTAGGAGAGTTCTTTTCCTTATCAGCAGTATTTTCTCTTTCTTCACTTGAAACCACTGTTTCATCACAAACTTGAACTTCATCAGATTTTGACATTATCTCCACAGATTCAACACCTTCAGCAATTGTCTCTAAGACCATTAAACAAAATTCTTGTTCAACATCATTTTTGGCCATTAAAGAAAAGTTTTCATCAGTCAAATCCTCAGGCAAACTGCTCCAGTCAACATAACTTTGTGTGAAAAAGCTTTGTTGACCAACCTCTGCTGGACTAGCAGTGGTTTGAGCAGGTTGTGTAACAATGGGTGCTTGTTGAACAAGAACTTGAGAATGAGATGGTGCCTGAACATATTGAATTTGTGGAGCAGTGTATTGAACATAATGCATTGGAACAGTGGTAGCATGATGTGCAAAGTGGGCAGTGTTTTGAACATGTTGAGCAGGGGCATATTGGGAATAATGAGCAATGTTTTGTGTGTGCTGAGGTCTAGGACCAGGATGAGTCACTATTGGTCCAGAACTATTAGACCTGCATTCTCTGGCAAAGTGTCCTAGCCTATTACACTTATAACACTTGACTTTTGATTTATCCAGCCCAACCTTCAACTCCCCATGTAAACCTGGGAATTTTCTACCAGTTCTCTTATAAAATTTACTAGCCCTAACACTCAATAGGGCCACTTGGTGCAAAATATCCATTTCCTCAAGATCAGAAGGTTCAATGTGTTGTAAATCATTCAGCTCAAAGGATAGATTGTCAGAGGTTTGGCTTTCCCCACTAGCAGTAAAAGCATAGTTGGGTGCATATGTTTCAGATCCAAAGTTCCCACCAGATGTAATATCTATATAGTGATCATAACTTTGGTCCTTACTGCTGCCAGAAACCTCTTCTTGGCCAAAAAGAGTTGTATTACCCAATGAGTAATCATCAGTCATTTTGCCAGAATCTTGCAACTTCTTTTTCTGGTCTCTCTCATAAGTGAGGAGTATCCCATGAAGTTGTGTCAACAACATTTCTTTAAACCCAACAGATTTTCGCGTTACATAAGCTACCGTCACCCACTTATCTGGTAACGATCTAAGGAAACGACTATTGACAGTCGAATTAGGAAAAACCACGTTAACCAGTCTAAGTTCACTGATGAGACAGCTGTAACGTTCAAATTGTTGTGTTAGAGACTCTCCTTTCAAGTGACAAAACGTTTCATACTGCTGATTTAGAACTTCTCTATTACTTTCTATCACTTCCTCAGTCCCACCGAATTGCTCCTTAAGTGTATCCCACAACTCCTTTGCACTATTGCAATGGAGTAGACCAGCATAAATTTCATTGGGTAAGGCTGAAGCAACTATGCTAAATGCCTTAGCATATTCAAGTTTCTGGAAATCCTGCTCTGAAAAGTTTTCAGGATTTTTTGGCACTTGTTTGGTTGGATCCTCTGTGCTTGGAACCATTGGAACGTGAGGTCCATAAGCAACAGATCTCCAGCAACCGGTGTTTTGCTGAGCAAGGATGTGACCCATCCGTCGTTACCAAATGAAATATTCATTTCTTTTGAGCATCGGCGGTTTGAACAAGGAACCAGAATTGGCATCCTGTGTGTTTGACATTTTCAGTTGATTTTTCATAGATTTTATTTTAAAAACATTGAACGTAATAAAACTCTGAATATCAAGCTAAAAACAACCAAACTGATTAGCAAGAGAGCTGATCTGTTTGAACCAAATCGACTGTTAGATCGAATTTGATGAATCAAGCTCTGATACCATCTGTTAGGATCTGAGTTTGAATTACTTGTAGTTTTTGTTTTAAAAATGGAAAATGATTGAATTAAAAGAGATTTGCAGCAGAATAAGATGGAAAACTTTTACTACAAGCGATGGTCGTTTGTTTTCATCATCATCATCATCATCATCATGTTTTCAAGCTGATTAACTTGCATGTGATTCACAAACTCCCCCTCAGCCTTTGCAATTATAGTTTGATAATGAGAAAATGCAGAGAAGATGATATGCGAAAGTTGATCTTTAAAGAGACAAGTTTAAAGGTTACAAGAGTTGCCTATTTATACTAACTATCTAACCTCTGAGCATCTTTGATGACGTCAGGGTTGATAGTGACAGGAAACTAATATGTAACTAACTCTAAACACTGCTTATATTAACTATCAGTGCTTGGCACTGTTACATTGATTAACTAAGCTAATGACTAAACTCTGATTCCTATCCTCTGTCCCCTGTTAACTCTGGCAGACCTTGAAGCTTTGTGAAGGCAGATGATAGGATGAGCAGTCTTTATGGAAAGCAGTGTAAGTACATCAGAGGTTGTAACCTCTGATAGTTGAACCAAAGCTCGGATAGTGTTATTTGGCTTTATATCATCTGTTCCTTTCATAGGGTTCAATCCCAACAAGTTCAAGCTGAGAAGTGCAAATGGGTAGTTAATAATCGAATTCGAAATCGATCATGTTCATGAAGTTCAAGGACATCACCGAGGTGGCAGATTCAATTAAGACTTTCGAGTTCGAGGGAAAGGAATTCTTATCTCGAACTGGGGAAAACAAGAAGATAGATTCCAAACAGGCTACGGGATAGTCATCCACTGCTGCAAACCATCAGAACCGTAGAGTTCAAGCAAATCGGAACCCTGGAAATCAGACACGTCTTTGGAAGCCAAGACCCCTCAATTAGACACCTGTCCAGAAACAGACCAGCTAAATGGGGGACCTAACAGGGCTCCATCAATGAACTAGTATCAGACCACGAATCTTTTATGCAATACTTGTGGCAAGAAACATCACGGTGTATGCCATTGGGCCGTAGGAACATGCTTCAGGTGTTTCCAGACTGGCCACATGATTAAAACTGTACCAAGCCGGATAATAAGAGGATTACTGGAGGGAATGTTGCATCCCCCAACACTAGAGGTAGAGTGTTCGCGCTTTCTACTACTGATGTTGCTGCTGCTCCAGGTACCATTTCTGGAACTGTACATCTTGGCGAACATAGTATCTATGTGTTATTCGATACGGAGCAACACATTCCATAGTTTCTAATTCATTCACTAGATACCTTAAGATCGCACCGACACCGTTAGGATGCACTTTGTCTATTTCTACTCCTATGGAGAACTCTGTCATGATCACTCATGTTTATAAAGATTGTCCTCTCCGTATAGAATCTATTGTGTGTAACGTGGATCTTTTTCTGATGCATATGTATGACTTTGATGTGCTCCTTGGGATGTGTTGCTTAACTCGCCACCGTGTGGCTATTGATCGTTATTTGAAACATGTCATATGTGTCAATCTTTGTCGTCCTGATCTTATTTATCAGGGGGTTCAACCCCATAAACCTCTTAAGATCATTTCTACGCTCAAAGCTTATAAGTTAATATTGCACGGTTGTGCTAGATTCTTAGCTTCGATTAAAGATACATCTGTTATTGGAAATGGAATCAATAGACATCCTGTTGTTCGCGAGTATCCTGACGTATTTCTGGATGAACTATCGGGACTACCACCCGACCATGAGATAGAGTTCACTATCGACTTGATCCCTGGTGCTGAGCCTATCTCTAAAGCACCTTATCATATGGCTCCATTGGAACTGAAGGAATTAAAGGACCAACTTCAGGAACTGTTAGAAATGGGATTTATAGGACCAAGTGTTTCACCTTGGGGTGCACCTGTCTTATTTATCAAAAAGAAGGACGGTAGTATGCGGTTGTGTATGGACTAAAGAGAGCTGAATAAGATTACCATTTGCAATCGGTATCCTCTACCCTGCATTGATGTTCTCTTTGACCAACTTCAGGGTGCTAAGTTCTTCTCGAAGATAGATCTCTAATTCGCTTATCATAAACTAAAGATTAAGGAAGAGGATGTTCCTAAGACTGCCTTTCGGACTCGCTATGCTTATTACGAGTTCTTGGTTATGACTTTTGGGCTAACCAATACACCTGATCTTCATGGACTTGATGAACTGAGTATTCCATGAATTCTTGGATAGATTTGTCATTGTCTTCATTGATGACATCTTGGTTTATTCTAAGAGTCAGGAAGAACATGAGGTACATCTGCATGCAGTGCTCGGAACTTTACGACATGAGAAGTTATATGCAAAGTTTTCAAAATGTGATTTTTGGTTAACTCAAGTTGCATTCCTAGGTCACATTATCTCGGCAGGTGGAATCAAGATGGATCCTTCCAAGATTAAGGCCATTATAAACTGGCCTAGCCGGCTACTACCGAAGGTTTGTCGAAGGATTCTCCACCATTGCCTTACCCCTCACATAAAGTTTGAGGAAAGGAGTTAAGTTCTCATGGAACTAGGAATGCGAAAAGAGCTTCGAAGAATTGAAGAAATGCCTTGTTTCTGCTCCGGTCCTCACTCTCCTTTCTGGATCAGGCGGTTATCAGATCTATAGTGATGCTTCAAAGAAAGGCTCAGGTTGCATGTTAATGCAACATGGAAGGTTATTGCTTATGCATCGCGTCAGCTAAAGCCCTATGAAGTTAATTACCTGACGCACGACTTGGAACTAATTGCAGTTGTTTTTGCATTGAAGACATGGCGACACTATCTGTATGGCGAGCCTTGTGACATCTTCACTAACCACAAAAGCCTCAAGTATCTATTTACTCAGAAGGAGTTAAATATGAGGCAGAGAAGGTGGTTAGAACTTTTCAAGGATTATGACGCTACTATTCAATATCACCTTGGCAAGTCTACTATTGTAGCTGATGCTTTGAGTCAGAAGAATTTTTGGACAGTATCTTACCTTCATATTCAACCTCGCATTATCTCGGGTCTCGATAAGATGGATATTGGAATTCATGTTGGCAAGTCAGATGGTTGTCTTGCCAGAATGCACATAGAACCTGACATTATATCACGAATCAAGGAAGCACATAAGCATGATGGAGAGTTATGGGCGATTACGCAGAACCTCGAGGTGGGTAACAATCAGAATTCCGCATAGATGAACATGGTGTGATATGGTGTGGCAAAAGGCTATGTGTACCCAATGATTTTGCCCTTCGCTAGTCATTTTAGCTGAGGCTCACAACTCACCATTTTCTATTCACCCTGGATCTACGAAGATGTATCGAGACTTACGTCAGAACTTTTGGTGGAGTGGCATGAAGGAAGATGTTGCTTGATACGTAAGTAAGTGTCTTACTTGCTAGCAAGTGAAAATCGAGCACCAACGAGCAAGTGGTTTGTTGCATCCATTGGATATCCCCGTATGGAAATAGGATGAAATCTCGATGGATTTCGTTACGAGTTTGCCGAAGACATTCAAGAAGAATGATACTATATAGGTTGTAGTCGATTGATTATCTAAGTCCGCTCACTTCCTACCGATTCAACAAGGATTTTTGGTCAACAAGTCGTCTGAAATTTTCCTTCAGGAGATTATTCGACTCCACAGCACACCTTCTTCAATTGTTCTGGATAGAGATCCAAGATTCACTTCACAATTTTGGAAAGGTTTCCAAGCAGCTTGGGGAACGTGATTGAAGTTTAGTACCGCTTTTCACCTGCAGACAGACAAGACAATCAGAGCGCACGATTCAAACTTTGGAAGACATGCTCCGTGCTTGTGCACTTGAATGGACTGGAAACTAGGATGAATACTTGTGTCTTGTTGAGTTCATCTGCAACAACAGTTGGCAAGCAAGTATTGGTATGGCACCTTGTGAGCTCTTATACGGTCGGAAATGTCGAGCACCTATATGCTGTGAAGAAGTTGGAGAAAAGATCATTAAAGGACCCGAGTTGGTCCAGATTACCAATGGGAAAGTCACCGTTGCATGCGAGAAATTGAAGGAAGCTCAAAGCCGACAAAAGAGTTTTGCGGATCAACAAAGTGAGCTTTAGAATTCAAAGTTGGTGACCATGTAGTTCTAAAAGTATCACCCTGTCGTGGTAGTCGTAGATTTGGTATCAAGGGAAAGCTTAGCCCTCGTTTTATCAGTCCGTTCGAAATTCTAGAGAGAGTTGGAGAGGTTTCGTATCGTCTAGCGTTACTGCCTCAACTCTCGCATATTCATAATGTCTTTCATGTGTCCTTGTTGAGAGGATACAATTATCAACCGCTCCACGTCATTAGTTATCCGTTGCATACGATCCATGAGGATCTTTCTTATGAGGAAGAACCCGAAGCTATTTTAGACCGTCAGGAAAGGGTTGTGCGTAGGTAAGTGATTCTTTTCGTTAAGGTTTTGTGGAAGAACCATACTGAATGAGAAGCAACATGGGAAATCAAGGAATCAATGCGTTATGCATATCCTAGTCTCTTCGAGTCATAGAACCTTTAGTCCATGTAACTGTGAACCTTGCGTTGTTTGTGTGGTAGAATTTCCGTTCATTTTGTGTTAACTTATATTCTGATTTATATGAATATCTCTTATCTGTGATTAAATAATTGTGGTAGATATTATTATAGATACTTACTCCGTTATCCGTTAACTTTTTGTATGGTTTTGTACGTATGGTGGAAGGACCGTTAGGGCATGGTCGTAAGGTAATTGACCATTATGGTCATGAACATAATTGTGAATTACATGTACAAATGTGCACTTTTAGGATTTCTATCATCAATGTCAGCATATCTATCATGAAACCCTCATTTTGATACTATCATATTGATCCATATCGTGATATGCAAATTTTGAGGATGAAATTTCTTTTAAGGGGGTAATAATTGTAATAACCAACTAATAATAATAATAATAATAATAATAATAATAATAATAATAATAATAATAATAATAATAATAATAATAATAATAATAATGATAACGATAATACTTTTATTATTGTAAGTGTCACACTCCCAAGTTACCACCTGCGTGGTTTTACCGCGGGGCGTGTAACGTATCAGGATCCAGCCACTAATTACGTTAAACTAATTTGTAATAATTTAACACACATGATATGTCCAACACAATTAGTGTATTTCAAATTAGGTGTTCCCAAAGCAAAGTACGTGTTCAGCGGAAGCATAAGTAATCGTTCAATCACTCAAAATCACATTGTTTCGAAAATATAAACATAATATTAAAGGTTTCATCAAGTAACACGACCCATGACATCTCTAGCTACTAATACTGCAAGTTCCACTCCTTGAAATGTATCTAACGACCTGCAAGCATGCAGAAAAGTGTATTAGCAAAAGCTGGCTAGTTCACAGTTTCGGTTCAACGTAAGTAATGTAAGTGTTTAGCGTAAAAACATGTTAAGAATAATAAACTCGGTACCGATATGACTGATATATTTGGTGTGCCCTCATCAGTGTCTATCAACATTAATCAAAAGTGTTTAAGGTCCTTAGTTCATGCCCGGCTCCCAGCACGGTGTGAGGTTTGTCAAACCAAATAGTGCTATCAACTAATATCCCGTTGTCTCCCATGCAACTAGCTCTGTAGTAAGTAGGGACTTTCATGATAGAGTTTGAGTTCATTAACTAACATTAAATTTAGACTAAACATTTAAAAGTATTCCTCCCGGGAATGTTAGTTTATCCCCCCAGGACGCAGGCTTGTGAAAGAGTAGTGAACTCACCTTAGTTTGCTCGGTAAATGTTAACGTGCCTTTATGCGTTAAGTAAATGTTAGGTCCATTACACGTGTCCTAATGTACAATAATGTAAGTATGTATACGAGTTGGGTTTGCAATACCCTAGTGTTTATATGATCAGGTTAACATGTTTATTATACAGTAACACACAGTGGATTCTCTAGTTGGTGACAAGTAATGTGATTTAAGAAACTCGGATATTGATCCTTATAGCAAGAACTCGGATCAACAATCACTACTAAAATCGAATCCATGTATATCTACTAAGCTCAGAATATATGCATCAATAAACTCGGACCCTTCTTTAGCATATAGATAAATTCGGAATATAACCATGAAACCCGGATCCCCCCTTTATTCCATCTTACTCTCGGACATATAGCATTCGCATATATATATATATCTATATATATATAAACTCGGACATGCCTCCTCTACATAAACAAATTCAGACCATATACAAATTCATCAAACTCGGACATATGTAACTCATTAAACTTGGATACATGTTGCTCATTAAACTCGGACATAAGTAGCTCATTAAACTCGGACATATGTAACTCACAAAAATCGGATACATGTTGTTCATTAAACTCAGATATACATAGATTTACACATAAATTTGGACAAACATATACATCACATATATAAACTCGGACTCAAGTTCAATCGGACATCACAATCACAAACTCGGACATGTATATTCGGACTTCACCAAAATCAGAACAAGCATACATATATACTAGTTAAACTCGGATTCCCGTTAAATCCGATCATCATGTTAAACTCGGACTTTGTGACTTCACAAAGTCTGACAATTTGTCTCCGGACTAACCAATATTCTCAGATTAACAACACAAAAATATAGTTTTTAATGTAACAGTTCTACGATCAAAACCCTAATCTTAGAACTCAACAGTGTCACAATCACAACAACGAAGTAGCAGTTTTATCATATGAATAGCATCTCTAGTACTGACAAACAATTACACAATCATTCACAAATTCACATTCATTCAAGCATGATTAACTAATCACAGACCAGTTGTTGGATATCTAGGGTTTGCATGAAATCAAGGAAACAAAAATATCAACGTTTAACATAAAGCATTACCATCGGTTCGATCTGGGGTCTGTTCTTGATGAATTGAAGGTCAAAGAGTATATGATTGTGTGTGAGATTGTGTAGCCAAGAATGATCATAGAAAACTCAACTGTCGTATGATGAGATTATGAGGAGTTTAGGGTTATGCAGTAGTGTTATTAGAGTTTCATAATTAATTCTAAACACCCCTAGCTATATAACTTCAACACAAAGCACATATTCATCTTGTAGTTTGTAGTTAAAATACATAAGTCACGTATTTTTCATGCAACGTATAAGTTTCGTATAAACCGTCTGTTTATAATTTTTATTCATGTTAGTCACCAACGTTTAGAGAATTAACTCGTGTATGTTCCGGTAATTCCCTGAATTACCAATGTAGACTCATTTAATAACCCTTGTTAAATGTAGTGCTAGAAATGTATGTCAAAATTAACTGTGGTTAGGTTAAAGTATTAACCTGAAATTGCAGGTTGTCATAGTAAAGTCTTGCAAGTGGAAAAGAAAGACAAAAGGTATAGATATCATTTGGTCAGGCAAATTGAAATTGAGGGTTGAGATTTATTTACCTCTTTATAACTTGCATGAATTATTTCATGCAAAATTAACTTTGGGAAAAATCTCTGCAAACTCTCTATCAGCAAGAACCTTCCATTTCCCTCTATAAATAGAGAGTTTGATCCTCTTGCAAAGCACCCTCAACATATTTCAACACCACACCATTTTCTTATCAACTCTAGTTAAGAAAAACCCGGTTCCGGTAACCGTAGCCGAACACCATACCGACACCACTTTCATTTACCACCATGCCTACTAAACCACTTGAAGCTTTAACCACGAAAAACATACCACCTGAAACCTGTTCCGGTGAAGAAATACCAACAACGCGATACTTACGTATTTTCCGAAGACGACTCTCATAACCTAAACACGTTTTTTGTAACATCCGTCGAAAAACGGGTTTCCAAAACCCGCTTCATTTATTAATCGAATAGTCAGTTATAATTTCCGTTCCGTATATAATGTCAATTTTAATTTTAATCAATACATAATTAATAAACATTGTTAGAATTTTAAACCATAGTTAATAAATAATAAAAATAAGTCAATAAAAAAATAATAAATGAGGCTGCCGGTTTCGAACCCGGGTCAGCTACTACAACAAACACCCAGCATACCACTCCGCCACTTGACTTCTTTGTTATTATATCGAAACAAATAATACTTAAATTAAATCTCGAATTCAAAACCGGTCTTCAGCGCGGCAGAACTCGCAATCACCGGAAAATCCGGCAATCCGCGAGTTCAGCCATTATTCCTTTTGACAATAACGTGACCGACGTCGACATCGGTTATAACCGACGTTCATCAATCAGCTGCGGTCGTAACCGCCGGAGAAATCTTGACCACGAATCAAGACCAAATTCAGAACTTAATACGTTCTGTTTCTTCCCTATAAATACCCACCCAAACCTCTGGTAATCTTTTCGCTCAAAATCGCACAAACTCTCGAAGCTTTAGCACTCGCCGGAGAAATTTTATAGTCGCCGGACTTTCACCGGAAAACCGGGACTTACTTCAAATCGGTAAAATTCGCGATTCTTTCGTTTTCAATCCATTATTAGACAAGTACTAACATAAATCGTTTAACCAGAATCCGTCTCAGACAACGTTGCCGGGAATTCCTACACTCGCAGGAAAATCTCTGAAAATTCCGAAGTTTCGCTGTTAATCGGTACAATCATCTAAACCCCCTGATATCCTTTGTTTAGTACCTTAATTTCACAACTCATTGATCAAACCGTTGATTGATTCACTCAGACGGAGATCACCAATCAGAGCCGACGCCCCTTGCCGGAAATCTGAATTAAACGCACTGTTTTGGTACATTCTGTTCTTTAATCTCGTTAACCATTAAATTTCAACTAATTATAAGTTTTGATAATCGAGTTAAACAAAACAGTCGGAACTCTCTGATCTGGGTGTTTGTAAACGAAGAAGACGAAGTCAGGAATAAGTATAAGTATAATTAAAATCACATAATCAAACGGGTTAGACACACAGTCCAGCGGTGGACTGTGTGCGCAAACAAAACACACGTCACGAGTTCGAATCTTACAACGTACCGACTTTCAGAATTAAAACCAACCTTTTTAAAACTGAATCAGAACAAGCCACAACATGTTTATAAGAGTAATATAAACCGTAATTTAAACAGATTAGACACACAGCACAACTGGTTGGGCTGTGCGCATACGAACCGAAGGACCCGAGTTCGACTCCGGGTCCCTGCAAGCGGTTCGGCCATTTTAAATCATTTTAATATTAACCCAATAAAAATAACAATTAATTAGTATATATATATAATTAAAACAGAGAATATTTCGGGTTAGACACGTAGCTCAGTTGGTAGAGCTGCGTGCACGCGTACGAGAGGTCTCGGGTTCGAACCTCACCTAGCGCACACTTAACCACAGTCCGACCAGTCAACGGTCAACGGTCAAAAAGTCAAAATTTTTATTTCTTTTTATTTATTTATTTAATTTAAAAATCAATTTAAAATACTTAAAAATAATAATTTTAAAGTTAGAAAATGTCATTAAACTCACAAAAATAAATCTAAAAATCCATTTATTTACCGAACTATTTCGTTATTATTTTAGGTTAGTTTTCCTCGTCGATCAAATCCCAAAAACTCGTGCGCATCCAACGTCATCAAAAGAACGCACCCCGTTTTAATCACATTTTGGGGTGTATAATGTGTCGTACAATTCTATTATTATATAAGTATAAACACTTGTGCATTCATCATATCTGTGATCTAATGTGTATCAAATGTGTACAAATTGTTGTGTGAATTATGTTTAGTTTGGGTTTATCATTTTCAGTGCAAGCATTTCATTAGGCCCATCAGCTCCCCGTGGGATACGGGTTGAGTACAGGTGCCTCATCCGATCGGCTCCGTTTGATTGAGCCTTGATCTCACATACATTCATACGATCGGCTCCGTTTGTTGAGCCTTGATCTCACAGTCATCATCATTCATATCATATACTCATCCAATGTGGTTTGTGTTTTGTTATATACATACGTTTGCTCACATGTGATTATTGCACAATTTTTCAATACTAAATACAACAAGGAATCAATAATAATGTTTTAACAAGGTTCACTCGCCAACTTTTGTTGACCCAAAAATATATTTTTACACATGATACAGGTGATCCAGTTGAGGCAAGAAACACATAGGAAGACTTAGAAGAATAAAACAGCTTAAGCTTTCGATTGTTTTACTTAGTTTCATTTCCTTGTAATTGTATGGATTTGATTTGAACAATTGAGTTGTAATTTGAGTTTAATAAATATGAAACATTTTAGTAAACATCATGAGCTTTGGTGATAACCCAATTATGCCCCGACTCTTATTCCGCTGCGGGTCGGGGTGTGACAGATTGGTATCAGAGACATGACTATAGGGATATAAGATAGGTTATTAGACCCTTAGAGCCTATACTATAGTTGATTAGAATTTTAAATTTTTTTTATGTGTTACATACAAAATTCATGATGTTTATATGCTTTATGTTTATTGTTACATTCAATGTTATGCAAGCATGTTCATAAGTACATATTATTATACAATGCTCATCATGAATCATATCCTCATAACATATCATATCCATGAGAGCACACACCTCACAATTCCTATGATTTTTGCAACGATTTTTGTATTTTTCAAATCACATCAAAGTGAGTTCCCATGACGGGCATGTAGTAACTGGAAGGGTACAAGTACCGGTAGTCGGAACGTCCTGTCTAGGCTTGGCATTCATATAAATCCAAAATAAAGGACCAGTTTGCCTACCTGGGACTAACGATGAGAGTACGAAGGACCTAGTAGGCCAAAGCATGCTATACCAAACGTCGTGTGAACTAACTCCACTTTGAGTTGTCATGGTGTCTATACCTGGACACCCTCCTACCATACATCTCGCAATCATATTTCATGGTTTTCATTCGGGTGATGTGAGTGTTAAACCGCCAACACCAATGTGAATCCTACTAAGCCAATAGTCATGGGGGCCCACATGACTATACAGGCGATGGTATGGGGGACATTGGAGGCCCAAACATGAGCAAACCCAAGACATCCTATGGATGTAGTTGCATTATTGATGATTATGTTATTTTTATTCTTTTAACGACACATGACACCTAAAAACTTCTTAAACTCACAATCTTCCTATGTATGTTCATGTAGATGTCGGCAAGGCAACTACGTGGGGTAGAAAGTCAGGAAGATCAAACGAACGCTTGGCCACCCAAATTTCAAAACAAATGGCTGCGGTGCTTCCTGACATCGTTTTCAAGTCCAACAAGCTCTCACCGCGAATCCCATCAACCCTCCCAATCAAGAAGACCAGAACGTCGACATCCCTCCCTCCAAAAAGTGCTCCTACAAACACTTCAAGTCTTGCGATCCCCCAAAATATGAAGGGACCGAAGGTGTCACTGCTCTCCTCCACTGGTTTGAAGAAATGGAGAACACCTTCCTCAATGACGATTGTCCCGAGGATCGCAAGGTACGTTACGCAACTGGGAGACTATTTGGGGTAGCCCTTACCTGGTGGAACACAGAAAAGGGTAAGAGAGGAGTCGAAGATGCCATGGCCTTAACATGGGAAGAATTAAGGGAAATCATGACGAGACGCTTCTGTCCAAGAAGCGAGATCAAAAAGCTAGAAGATGAATTCCACTCGTTAAAACAAAAGGAAGGAGATCATACTTCCTACAACAAAAGATTTCTCGAGCTGAACCAAATGCTACCCAACTTGTTCACCCCAGTGTACCGCTTAGTTGAACACTATATTCGAGGCCTCCCCTCGAAAATTCAAGACTCGGTTCTAAGCACTTCGCCTGCAACACTTGAAGCCGCTATGGAACTAGCTACCGAGCTTACCGAGAATCGCATCCGAAACGGCAAATTTAAGGATGAGAAAAAGAAAGCCCCCATTGAGACCCAAACTTCAAACCATTCCACCTCCTCTTCAAAGTTTGCTGGTAAGAGGAAACGAAACAGCAGAAATTTTTCCGTCACACACACAAACTCTCCTATCACTGCTGCGCCAATCACCCAAGTTGCTCCCTCAACTGCACCCTATAAAAAGCCATACTCCGGCTCATAACCAAAATGCAACCGTTGTCAATACCATCACCTCCCAGAAACTCCTTGCCAACATTGCACCAGCTGTGGCCGGGTGGGTCACACCACCCAAACCTGTCGCACACTTCAGCGAATGAACCGCAATCAACCCTCAACCCAAACCCACCATCAGATAGTGGGTCAAGCCCAACAACCTTTACTCCTACCACCTGCCCAACATATAGCCCAATCCTACTACCAACCCAACTACCCCATGATGCAACCTATGCAAGCTTGTTACAACTGTGGAGACCCAAACCACTTCAGGAACACATGTCCCCGCTTGGTGAACATCATTCATGCCCAAGCTCAAGCAAATCCGGTAAACCAAGCTAACCAAGCTCCTCTACCTGCTAGAGGAAGAGCTTTCAACATCAACGCCAATCAAGCTAGGGCCGACAACAACGTGGTTAACGGTACGTTTCTCGTAAATGGTAGTTATGCATCCATGTTATTCGATACTGGCGCGGATAGGAGTTTTGTGTCTTTAGAATTTGAACCCATCCTCAACCAAACTCGTGATAATCTCATGGAATCTCTAACGGTGGAAGTTGCTGACGGAAAACCAGTCTTATTAAACTCTATTATACGAAATTGTACTCTCACTCTAAACGATCACGAATTTCCAGTTGACCTCATTCCTATGAAGTTGGGCAGTTTCGACATTATAATAGGTATGGACTGGCTCAGCCAACATCACGTTGAAGTAGTATGCCGCGAAAAGTTCATTCGCATTCCTCTTGCAGACGGTCAGACCCTACGAATCTTCGGAGAAACCCCTTCGAAAGGACTCAAATTGATGTCCTGCCTTCAAGCCCGAAAATACCTCCGTAAGAACTATGTCTCATTCCTAACTCACGTCGTCAAGAAGTGAAACAAGGAGAAGAAACTCAAAGATATACCGGTAGTGAAAGAATTCCCACAAGTCTTTCCCGACGACATATCGGGACTTCCTCACGTGAGAGAAGTCGAATTCTGCATTGATCTTATACCTGGTGCTACACCAGTCGCAAAATCTCCTTATAGGTTAGCCCCATCCGAAATGCAAGAGCTGGCCAGTCAACTGCAAGAGCTGACTGACAAAGGATTCATACGTCCTAGCTCATCGCCTTGGGGTGCACCTGTTCTTTTTGTGAAGAAGAAAGATGGAACATTTCGCATGTGTATCGACTACAGAGACTCAACAAGTTAACGGTCAAGAACCGCTACCCATTACCTCGCATCGATGACATTCTAGACCAACTTCAAGGCGCCACCTGTTTTTCAAAAATCGACCTTCGTTCTGGTTATCATCAACTCAGAGTACATGAAGAAGACGTCCCAAAGACCGCCTTCCGAACTCGTTATGGTCATAACGAATTCATGGTCATGCCGTTTGGTTTAACCAACGCCCCAGCTGTCTTCATGGATCTAATGAATAGGGTATGCAAACCCTACCTCGACCGCTTTGTCATAGTCTTCATCGACGACATCCTCATCTACTCCAAGTCTAAATCCGATCATGAACGACACCTTCGACTCATCCTTACACTCTTAAGGACTGAAAAGCTCTACGCTAAGTTCTCAAAATGCGAATTCTGGTTAAGAGAGGTACAATTCCTTGGACATGTCGTTAATGACAAGGGAATACATGTCGATCCTTCGAAAATCAAGGCAGTACAGGAATGGCAAGCGCCACGTACCCCTACCGAAGTAAGATCATTTCTTGGTTTGGCTGGTTACTATCGCCGCTTCATTGCCAATTTTTCTCGTATTGCTGTACCACTCACGACTTTGACTCATAAAGGAAAACCCTTCATATGGGGACCCAAACAAGAAGAAGCCTTCCAAACTCTAAAGCAAAAACTCTTTGACGCACCTATCCTCACACTCCCCGAGGGTTGTGATGACTTTGTGGTTTATTGCGACGCGTCATGGCAAGGACTAGGCTGTGTACTGATGCAAAGAGGAAAAGTGATAGCCTATGCTTCTAGGCAACTCAAAGTTCATGAAAAGAATTACACCACCCACGACCTGGAACTTGGAGCCGTTGTGTTCGCTCTTAAGATATGGAGACATTACTTCTACGGTACCAAGTGTGAAATATACACTGACCACAAGAGCCTCCAACATATCTTTAACCAAAAGGAGTTGAATATGAGGCAACGAAGATGGGTCGAACTTCTTAACGACTACGACTGTGAAATTCGGTATCGTCCTGGCAAGGCAAACGTGGTGGCCGATGCGCTCAGTCGAAAAGGTTATGCGAACTCCATTCTTCTTCTATGTTCGCAAATCATAACCGACATCAAAGATCGAATCCGAGAAGCTCAACATGTTTCAGTAACAGAAAACGACGTACGCGATGAACTATCATGTGGAGCAGAACTTAAAATCGAAACCAAATCCGACGGTATTCTATACTATCTAATCGCATATGGATTCCCGATCGCGATAACCTTCGTGATTTCCTCATGGATGAGGCGCACAAAACACGATACTCTGTACACCCAGGAGCCGACAAGATGTATCAAGACCTACGATACACCTACTAGTGGCCAGGCATGAAAAAGGATATCGCTGTTTTTGTTTCCAAGTGCCTTACCTGTTCCAAAGTAAAAGCTGAACATCAAAGACCTTCGGGACTTCTAACCCAACCTGAAATACCTGTATGGAAGTGGGAAAAACATAACCATGGACTTCATTACCGGGTTACCTCGCACCTCCAGTGGGTATGACACCATATGGGTAATCATTGATCGTCTTACAAAATCAGCTCACTTCATTCCGATTCGCGAGGACTTCAAGAATGAGAAGTTAGCTCGTATCTACATCAGCGAAATCGTAAGCCGTCATGGTGTACCTATAAGCATCATTTCAGACCGTGATGGTCGTTTCACTTCACGAACATGGTGAGCCGTACAAGCCGCCTTGGGTACGCGATTAGACCTCAGTACCGCTTTTCATCCTCAAACTGATGGACAATCTGAACGCACCATCCAAACTCTTGAAGACATGCTTCGAGCATGTGTCATAGACTTCAAGGGAAATTGGGACACTCATTACCATTAGTTGAAATTTCGTACAACAATAGTTATCACTCAAACATCGGCATGGCTCCTTTCGAAGCTTTATATGGTCGTAAGTGCCGATCTCCAGTATGTTGGCACGAAATTGGAGAAGCACAAATCACCGGTCCAGAATTAATTCAAGAAACAACATACAAGATCCATCAAATTCGAAACAATCTTCTAGCGGCACAAAGTCGTCAAAAGAGTTATGCAGACAAACGACGAAAACCCTTGGAGTTTAACATTGGTGATCAAGTACTTTTAAAAGTATCACCGTGGAAGGGAGTGGTTCGTTTTGGCCAGAAAGGCAAGCTAGCACCACGCTAGTAGGACCTTTCAAGATACTCGAAAGAGTAGGACCTGTAGCATACAAGCTTGACCTACCAGAAGAGCTCAACAGAATTCATCCCACATTCCATGTATCAAACTTAAAGAAGTGCCTCGCCGATGAAAACCTCCATATCCCCCTAGAAGATATTCAGATCGATGAATCTATGCACTTCATTGAAAGACCAGTAGAGATCATGGACTTCAGAGAAAAACGTTTAAGACGGAGTCGTATTCCAATTGTTAGGGTACGCTGGGAGTCGAAACGAGGACCTGAGTTTACTTAGGAACGTGAAGACTCAATGCGCGAGAAATACCCGCATCTTTTTCCTGTTACCACTACTACTTAAATTTCGGGACGAAATTTCTAAAAGTAGGGGATACTGTAACATCCGTCGAAAAACGGGTTTCCAAAACCCGCTTCGTTTATTAATCGAATAGTCAGTTATAATTTCCGTTGCGTATATATTGTCAATTTTAATTTTAATCAATACATAATTAATAAACATTGTTAGAATTTTAAACCATAGTTAATAAATAATAAAAATAAGTCGATAAAAAAATAATAAATGAGGCTGCCGGGTTTCGAACCCGGGTCAGCTACTACAACAAACACCCAGCATACCACTCCGCCACTTGACTTCTTTGTTATTATATCGAAACAAATAATACTTAAATTAAATCTCGAATTCAAAACCGGTCTTCAGCGCGGCAGAACTCGCAATCACCGGAAAATCCGGCAATCCGTGAGTTCAGCCATTATTCCTTTTGACTATAACGTTATAACCGACGTCGACATCGGTTATAACCGACGTTCATCAATCAGCTGCGGTCGTAACCGCCGGAGAAACCTTGACCACGAATCAAGACCAAATTCAGACTTAATACGTTCTGTTTCTTCCCTATAAATACCCACCCAAACCTCTGGTAATCTTTTCTCTCAAAATCGCACAAACTCTCGAAGCTTTAGCACTCGCCGGAGAAATTTTACAGTCGCCGGACTTTCACCGGAAAACCGGGACTTACTTCAAATCGGTAAAATTCTCGATTCTTTCGTTTTCAATCCATTATTAGACAAGTACTAACATAAATCATTCAACCAGAATCCGTCTCAGACAACGTTGCCGGGAATCCCTACACTCGCCGGAAAATCTCAGAAAATTCCGAAGTTTCGCTGTGAATCGGTACGATCATCTAAACCCCCTGATATCCTTTGTTTAGTACCTTAATTTCACAACTCATTGATCAAAACCGTTGATTGATTCACTTAGACGGAGATCACCAATCAGAGCCGACGCCCCTTGCCGGAAATCTGAATTAAACGCACTGTTTTGGTATATTCTGTTCTTTAATCTCGTTAACCATTACATTTCAACTAATTATAAGTTTTGATAATCGAGTTAAACAAAACAGTCGGAACTCTCTGATCTGGGTGTTTGTAAACGAAGAAGACGAAGTCAGGAATAAGTATAAGTATAATTAAAATCACATAATCAAACGGGTTAGACATACAGTCCAAGGGTGGACTGTGTGCGTAAACAAAACACACGTCACGAGTTCGAATCTTACAACGTACCGACTTTAAGAGTTAAAACCAACCTTTTTAAAACTGAATCAGAACAAGCCACAACATGTTTATAAGAGTAATATAAACCGTAATTTAAACAGATTAGACACACAGCCCAACTGGTTGGGCTGTGCGCATACGAACCGAAGGATCCGAGTTCGACTCCGGGTCCCTGCAAGCGGTTCGGCCATTTTAAATCATTTTAATATTAACCCAATAAAAATAACAATTAATTAGTATATATATATAATTAAAACAGAGAATATTTCGGGTTAGACACGTAGCTCAGTTGGTAGAGCTGCGTGCACGCGTACGAGAGGTCTCGGGTTCGAACCTCACCCAGCGCACACTAAACCACAGTCCGACCGGTCAACGGTCCGGTCAACGGTCAACGGTCTGGTCAACGATCAAAAAGTCAAAATTTTTATTTCTTTTTATTTATTTATTTAATTTAAAAATCAATTTAAAATACTTAAAAATATTATTTTTAAAGTTAGAAAATGTCATTAAACTCACAAAAATAAATCTAAAAATCCATTTATTTACCGAACTATTTCGTTATTATTTTAGGTTAGTTTTCCTCGTCGATCAAATCCCAAAAACTCGTGCACATCCAACGTCATCAAAAGAACGCACCCAATGTGAGTGAATCTCTACAAATTCCCCGTTTTAATCACGTTTTGGGGTGTATCATGTGTCGTACAATTCTGTTATTATATAAGTATAAACACTTGTGCATTCATCATATCTGTGATCTAATGTGTATCAAATGTGTACAAATTGTTGTGTGAATTATGTTTAGTTTGGATTTATCATTTTCAGTGCAAGCATTTCATTAGGCCCATCAGCTCCCGTGGGATACGGGTTGAGTACAGGTGCCTCATCCGATCGGCTCCGTTTGATTGAGCCTTGATCTCACATACATTCATACGATTGGCTCCGTTTGATTGAGCCTTGATCTCACAGTCATCATCATTCATATCATATACTCATCCAATATGGTTTGTGTTTTGTTATATACATACGTTTGCTCACATGTGATTATTGCACAATTTTTCAATACTAAATACAACAGGGAATCAATAATAATGTTTTAACAAGGTTCACTCGCCAACTTTTGTTGACCCAAAAATATATTTTTACACATGATACAGGTGATCCAGTTGAGGCAAGAAACACATAGGAAGACTTAGAAGAATAAAACAGCTTAAGCTTTCGATTGTTTTACTTAGTTTCATTTTCCTTGTAATTGTATGGATTTGATTTGAACAATTGAGTTGTAATTTGAGTTTAATAAATATGAAACATGTTAGTAAACATCATGAGCTTTGGTGATAACCCAATTATGCCCCGACTCTTATTCCGCTGCGGGTCGGGGTGTGATATTTTTGACCAAGGTAACCATAAACTAAGTCAATATTTTTGATACTTTAAGGTTAATTTATAACGAAAATTGAATCCGGAATTTATTATGTAAATTTTAGTTTTGTATAAAAGATGATGAAGAAGAAGATAAACTAGTGAACCGAGTAAATAAATAATTAATAAATCTGTTTGTTCATAAGGGCTCATGTAGCCCAGTTGGTTCAACATTTGGTGTACAATCCAACTGGTTAAGTCTTGGGACTTAGAAACTAGAGGTCCGGGGTTTAAACCCTGTTGGTGACAATATTTTTATCAGATTTTTTATTAATAACATCATATATCTTATTTAAAAAATCAAATTTATAAGACAAATATATGACTAACATTTATTTTTAATTAAAGTTTATTTTATTTAATGTTTTTTTCAGTTGTATACCATCTTTTGATATGTATTTTGAAATCTGATGGGTTTAGCCAGAAACTCATGGGTTTAAATGCAAATATAATATGTTAAAAAGAATGCCTCTTGCAAGAATTGAACCCAAGATCTCTAGGTTATAAGTTAGAGTCTTAACTAGTGGACCACTTAGTGATTTATATTTTATTTATGGAATCTGATGTATTATATAAGAAATCTGGTGCATTTTTACGAAAATCTGGTGTTTTTGATATGTATTTTGAAATCTGATGGGTTTAGCCAGAAACTCATGGGTTTAAATGCAAATATAATGTGTTAAAAAGAATGCCTCTTGCAAGAATTGAACCCAAGATCTCTAGGTTATAAGTTAGATCTATGCATATATATATATATATAGTAATAATAATTTCTTTTAGTCTAAGAAAAACTACTATATATAGATGAGTTCTTAAACAAACTTGGGCATTTAAACTAGTCATGGGTTGAACAAGATCTCTTAACAAACATATATATATACTTTATATATATATGAACACAGTCTTATGGAATAAATGGGCACAGTAGGCTTATACGAACACGCTTAAACAAGACTATTATTTATAAGACACAAAATCAAGAAACAAGGTACGGATCC
Source organism: Scalesia atractyloides (assembly GCA_947069175.1). Lineage (NCBI taxonomy): Eukaryota > Viridiplantae > Streptophyta > Magnoliopsida > Asterales > Asteraceae > Scalesia > Scalesia atractyloides. The sequence continues at coordinate 23,001,843 of CAMTDV010000015.1, read as the reverse complement.
TTAACCCCCTCCTTTCGTTATGTGGTTCGTTTGCTATAAACCCTTGTCTATATCATATATTTTATTTTGAAAACTCCAACGTCTTTGAGCCTCGATTCAATTAACCGTCCGATCGTTTCTTACTCCAATTAAGATTGTTACGCAACATGTGATAAGTTTATGATTATATTGCGCTCATTATCATATGTTCTGATACTTATAATATTTTTTAATGTTAGTGTTATCTTTATTGCGGATTATCTGAGATCCGCTACCCTAAGCTCTCTGGCTCCTCCCGTGACGGAGTTATCAGTTCACGGCGTCCCTAGGTACAAGTGTGGTACATAGCAACTAGGAGGCGTATGGATATATCCTAGAAATATTTCTGGAGATGGATGACGGGTAGGCCAACTCGCACCGTCTCATGTGACAGACTTTGTGGCTGTCACCTTTGTTTAGCTTTTGGATACATCCGTATGATATGATTCAGTTCAGATATTTGTTATGCTTTGCTTTGTATTGTATTGTTTCTCTTCTTATCAAATTACATTACGAAATATAGTGATACCATTTCAGTTGTTTATTTGCCATTTGAGCCTATTATTCCGTACTGGGCATTTGGCTCATTCCGTATATCTTATTTCACCGCAGGTTAACAGGTTATTTTGGGCGGGGTTAAGAGCGAAGAATAAACCCTAGGATGCTAATCGAAGAGGTTTGTTACTTTTATAAAACATATATGTATTTTTTGCCCTAGGGCTATAAACTATCTTTTGAAATGTAACCCTAACTTTAATATCAATGGAATTATGACTTTTGTTCTGATCCACTGCTATAGTGACACGTCAACCCATCTGGGTTGGGGTGTTACAATTCCAGTCTAAACAATATTGAAGCTTTTGTGATTATGATGATATGGAAGTAGATGTGATGATAAGTTGTTGATCTCCTAGTCTTATTCTTAGAGTTCATATGCATCTTCTAGTTGTTCACCGTGAATGTTTGATTATGATTTTGCCGATGACATGTTAGAAAACCCATTTGTAGATTGTAACTACTGAATCTTGTTACTTGAAATTTGGTTTATAACATGATACTAGGAATGGTGATTGTTAACATGATATGAACGATGATTTGTGGTGTGTATGAATTTTTGCATTTGGATTTAGCAAGATCATAGTAATGTTAATGTGAATTCTATAGCATGTAATTGTTTAAGTATGATGATTGAGGCCAAAATTGTTATCTAGCATGATCATGCTTGTGATTCATATTAAGAACAACACAAGGACATGATCTACTTAAAAGCAATTTAGGGTGATTAGTGTATTTTTCATATTAGTTTTCCCCAAGTTGTCGAGTTAGGAGTTTAGGATGAACAAATAACTCTTGTTAAAAGATTAACATCAACTTTACAACCGAGCTTAAAGAATGATTCCTAGGTCATTAGAGTGTTGTTTCATCTTAATTTTCTAAATGAATTATAAAACTAGGAAGCTTCACCGGAACTTAGTTAATTTAGAGGTTGTGTCATCATTAGTGCTTCCCGTGTTTATCACATGAACAATGGATACTTAGTTCAAACAACTTCCCGTTAAACATTATTTAAATTTATTAACTTAGTATTTTTATCACTTGCATGCTAAAATTAGGAAATCAACTTGTTATGTGAAAAGGGTTTAAAGTAACAACACTTTAGCATCGAGACACCGCGTCCACGGATTGATATCCGGTTCTTACTGTTAAACTATATTACCATCCGATGGGTATATTTGCCCTTTTTGTATGTGGTTTAGTTCATGGGTGAAAACTACTTTAAAACTAAATTTGTGTGAAGAAAAATCTATTTATAAAAATATGTATAATTCACGCATATCACCGCACAATTCGTTAAAACTGCTTGTCAACATGGAGTTCTACAACGTGACATCCATAATATTTTTTAGGAGTAGCACATTTCTTTTAGGAGTAGCGGAATACAAAAAACGTCTATTTTTTTTTTGCACTACATCAGAAAATTTGAGGGGTAGCGGGGGCTACCCCTGCCATTAAGGCAGGGGTCCGCCCCTGCGAACGATACGACGCCAATTTGGTTTTGAACTACAACCGAAAAAGGAAACCAAAAACATTAAAGTCATGATATACCCAAAAGGTTACTGACACAAAACCATAAAAGCATATACGAGTACTGGTTCCGATGATAACGTTAATGGTACCGATGTCGATATTGGTTCAGTTGTTAGGGTTTTTTTTTTAAATTGAAACCAACTCATATGACAGTATCTAAACATATTATCTTCTAAGATTACAAGATAAGAATTTCTGAAATCAATCACTTCACTCTCACAAAAAAAATCTCAATCTGAAAGAAACAATAAAAATCAAAACCCTATAACAAGTCAAATTTTGACTTGTGAAAGTCAAAACCTCAATCTACCACAAAGTTCATGCCTTTTCCTACCTACAAACCCTAACAAGCTTCTTCCTTCAATGCTATACTACTCATAGATACTTCATACCTACCAAATCATATCATAGTATCATACTTAGTCACAATCCAACCCACAAACTTCCAACACGATCCCGTCTTTACTAATAAACGGGTTGACCCGAACCCACAAAAGCGTGAGGATTGAAGCTAAAAGGATTGACCAGACGGTTATTATGGACGGAACATTCTTTTGTTTACCCATCATACCCTTGAGGAAAGGATACAAATGTAAAATCACCCATATAGCAAAGAACAGTTTCCCAAAAAGTGGGCCCCACACATCATATCCGTTGCTAATTGCATCCAAGATCCCAACAACTACACCAATAACGTTGAAGATCAATAATGTCAACGGCGGGATCAAAAGAGTAGTCCATTTGAAGATATAGAGCTCCGAAAAGTCCCTATCATCACCTCTTACCGAGGTGACAGTGAAGTTTGTGTTGACACCAGCCAAGACTTTTAGCAGACCTTGAACTAGAGCAAAAAGATGTGATGAGACACCACCGATGACCCAAAATTGCTCGTTCCTCCAAAAGTCGTCTATACCAACACCACCCCATTGTATTTCTAACACACTTGTTACCGCAATCGACAAAAACATGAGTATGAAGATAATGCTAGCATAATTGCTTAACTGCAACAAGATACAATGCAATCAAAATCAAACAATTATCATGACAAATCTTATACGAATAAGTCCAGTAGCTCGTGAGCAACTCAAGAAGCTCGTTTAATAAGCAAGCTAGAGCCTTATATACCGAGTTGTGCTAGGCTCATGAGCCTATTATTTATATAAATATAACAATATTGAATGTACAAAAATAACTAAACGATACATATCATGTGTATATTTATTAAATTATAGTTATATATACTTAAAAACACTTAATTTTATTTGTGTGTAAATAGAAAAAAATCAAATAATAAACGAGTCAAGCTTACCATCCAAGCCGCCTGGCTACAACCCCATTAAAAAAACTTAGATCATAGTCGAATCTTTCTTTACCTCTGGAACAATGAACTTCCCGCTAAGGAGGCAAACGGCAGGAAGTGTGCAATAAGCGACCAAGGGAAGGGCGCTCAACGGATAGACAACAAAGTTTATATATGCAAGCCTCTCCAAAGGCTTCAAACCGCATCGATAACCGTACCAAATGGGACAATGCCTGCTCAATAAAATTTCCACCGACCCGAGAGCCCACCTACGAACTTGGTGAAGACGATCTGAAAGATTAATTGGAGCCAAACCCTTAAATGCAGGCCTCTTTGGCATGCAATACACCGAACGCCACCCATGACAATGCATCTTGAACCCTGTCAAGATATCTTCTGTAACCGAACCATAAATCCATCCAACCTGTTTTTTTTTTCCAAGAAAGTATACTAGTTAGAAAAGGTAGCAACTTTTGACCCATGCACCTATATATGGGTTGAATGGGGAAAATAAGAAAAAAACTGCTCTAAAACTAAAACAGGTAAAAAGTGGCATGTAGCGTATTCAAACTTTAGCAGCATCATAAATCAAAAGTTGATGCATCAGTTTTTTTAAAGTCAAGAAATCTAGACAAACTGTTGGTGGATCAATCCAGCCCTCCCCGACCAGTTTGACCCCGACCCTTTAGACATGTTAGAGAGCGTAAAATGAAACGAATTTAACTACTTAGTTTTGTTTTGGGTTTCACAAACCTCTTTTCCCCATTCGGTTTTATCTTCATAACCGCAACTTATGACATGAATGGCTTCTTTTAAGAGTGATGCAGAGGATGCTCCTGGAAAGACACCACCTTCTTCTAAAAGTGTTGAAGCAATAAAGACAGAAGATTGCCCGAATTTCTTTTCAAATTTTATCTGAGGAATGAGCGATGATTTTTCACCATCTATTCCTGCAACAAATACCCGTTTCATAAAAATTAGAAAAGACCCAAACCATAGATAGTAAAAGCACAAACGAACCGTGCCTTTCGTCAGCTACTCAAGATTGGCTCGCTAAAAGCTCGAATAAGCTTAAATGAGTTTGAGCTTAGAAATAAGCTTGTTTAATAAATGAGCCGATCCTCAGCTTCATAAACCGAGATCGGCTAGGCTCGTGAGCCTAAACAAGCCTATTGTTTTATATACAAATATAAATATAATAAAAATAACTATATAACTTTATTATGTTATATATATATACATATATAATTATACCATGATAGAACTTGAAAAATAAATGAGCCGAGGCCAAGCCAAGCTAGTCAGCTAGAGCTTGTGAAACTTTCTTATGAGCCGAGCTCGAGCATGGCACAGCACTTCAAAAAATTTGTTCTGATACGTCGGCCTTTCCCGACGACAAGTGGTCGGGGAAAAGACTTGTGCCCACAGCCACGACGCTTAAGGTCAGTAAGGTCGTCGGGACAGCAGAACCTTTCGTCAGATAGGTTGGTCGTACCAGAACATATTTCTTGTAGTGTGGTCCGACTCGTTTACACCTCTAATTGGAGAAAAAACAGTCATTTACCTTCAGTTCCTCCTTCAAGCTTCTCTAATGCATGTACTTGAGTAGATGCTTCCATCATTTTCCTCACATTTTTCACTTTTTTCTTTGCATTCCCTTTGCTTTTCCTTTTTCTTGACATGAAACAACACAAACACCATTTTGGCAAGCAGTTGCAAGTTTTTCCGATAGGTTTCTTTTTAACCGGAGCATCGAATCCATACAGAGCCTGTCTCCTGAAAACACATCCGGTTCCAACATATACTGGTCCTTGAATTCCATCCAGTCCTTTCATATTAATCTGGAAGGGCATTAGAAAATTACAAAACAGAAATTAGCTGTTTCAGAAAAATATTTTGACTTATGAGGTATGCCTAATTAACTATGAGGTGACAATTTCAACCCATTTACTTCTGAACGGGTTTATTTAGGTAAAGTGTAATATCTAACGGGCAAACAAGTAAAATAAAAGGGTTATTGGATTTTAATAATCCTAACTTTCATCTATTGGCCGTGATTAATTCCAACTAAGGAAATGTTTTAAGATAGTATTATCTTTAAACATTTCCTTAATTAGTTGGGATTAATCTCGACCAATAGACGAAAGTTGAGATTATTAAAATCAAATAACCCAAAATAAAAAGAACAAACATGAAACACTATAATTTTCCCGAAAGGTGTTCTTAAAGTATAAAATATAGTAATTTCTATTACAATATTAAGATTTTTATTGGGAAGAATAAACTATTCTTGTCAAAGACATCATTCTTAACCAAATCATGTATTTATTCGTGTCAAAGACATCATCCCTAACTGGTAGGCACCTAAAATCGTATAACCCAAACATGACTCGTTTAACCCATTTATCTTCATTAGTTAAACGGGTTGGCAGGTCGTAATCAAGTTATCACCGTGCTACATGGGTTGATGGGTTGTGTAAAATGGGTTAAACAGATTGGCGGGTCGACCTACTTAATAAAACAGGTTAAACAGGTCAACCAAAACACATGTCTAATTAATCAAGTCAACTCTGAAACAACTCATTTATTAAACTGGTTAGATATGACAACCCAAAACTTGATTAATTTCGTGGCTTATTAGAATCGCAACGCTAGTTTTAACCCAATACCAAACTGCCCATTGATTGAGTAGTAGAATAGCATAATACTGAATGAGAGGTACATACATCAAAGAAGACGACATTGCGATTTGAGTATCTATCATGACGATCGATCCCATCAAACCTTTGAGGAAATTGGACATAACAGACTTTCTTTCCATATATAGGGTCCATCATGAAACACATGGACTCTCGCAGAGATTTACTATTGTTTATATAGTGATCACAGTCTACATTGAGCATGAAGGGCGCGTTTGTAATAACAGCCGACACTCGCATCTTCAAAAAAAATTTATCAAATTAAAAGCATCAAAGAAAATAACTTTGCAAGTATAATCCAAAACAATATAATCATACCAAAGCATTCATGGCCCCGGCTTTCTTGTGGTGGTCAAATCCAGGTCTTTTCTCTCGAGAAACATAAACAAGACGTGGCAATTCATTTCCTTCAATGTCTCGGACGCCATCACTCCCAAGAAAAACCTGTTGTAACAATTAAAAATAAAAGAAAAATATTATTAGCTATGAAAAAACTAGCTAGATGACGGTTCATTTCTACGCACCTGGATCATTCCAGGATGATCCCTAACATTGTTTCCGGGCCATGGAGTACCATCTTGCATGGTCCATCCGTCCTCAGGAACCTTTTGTGCCATGGACACAAGCCCATTTATCCGTATCTTAAACTCCTCATAATCCCTCTGCATTTCAAATGGTTAAATACATCTAAAAACACAAAAAAAAGAAGGATAACATGTATAATTTTCCAAACCTTCATGGCACGACGTTCACGAACAAACGCAGGATGTACTTTGTCTTTAAGATAGTCAACCTTTTCAGCAAAATACCGCTCAGGAGCACGTGGCTCTATGTTAAACTTCTTGCAAAATGGGACCCATTTCCTTGCAAACTCAGATGTTTCCGAGAGTGCTTCAAATGTAAGCATGGCGGCACCATCATCAGACACATAACAAGCAACCTTGTCCACAGGATAATTCATTGCAAGAATAGATAAAACCGTGTTTGCAGTAACGAGTGGCGGTTCTTTTGACGGATCCACCGTGCTCACAAAGATGTCTATAGAAGCTAGATCACAAGCCTTCCCATCTCTCTCATACCTAATCACAAAATAACAAAAATTAAAACACTTACGAGTTACGAGATAGGAGACCATGTTACCATGTAGTGTGTTTAACCAAGGTATGTACTACAATTACATAAACATATATGACCTATATTACCGTAACAAATACTTTTTGTTTTTGAATTTACACACTATGGATAATTATTAAAAAAAAGTCCTCGTTTACGCAATGGCATACCCTAACCACTTCTAGATCCACCCCATACCATGGGCGGACATAGGGTGTTTGTTTCGTAACCAATAATATGTTGAGAACCTCGAGAACCACATAATGCATTTGTACCTATTGCTTCCAGTGTCCACCTTTGTTTCTCTCTCCCACTACTTCTGATTATCTTTTATGCCTTACGTACAAGTAGATTATGCGGTTTTTAACACATAATTTCTTTTGAACGAAGGTGCCCCTATATATAAGCTTAAATAACTTATGTGAGCCTAGAGATAAGGGAAGTAATGCCTATACCTTAACGATAATCGGTCCAAGTATGTTTCACGCTCTATGGGAAACCATTTTGAGAATTGATCTAAGATCCATGAAACAGCAAACCATATCTCACAAATGACAGATGTGAGCCACAAACCATATGCATCCTTGACGGGATGAAGGATTCTGTAATGAAAGAAGAGGCCCAGAACGGCCATACGTAATAATATGACCATTCTATATGGACTTATCTTGCTTGAAGGAATCGGTAGCTTCCTCGACAATGGTTGCCTCCCCTCATCCATCCTATCAAACATATTAAGTAACAAAATTTATTAATCAAATATCGACGGTTTATAAACTTATTAAGATACTCATAGATTTTTAATTCTTGGATGCAAAGAAGAATGCATAATTGTGAAGTTCTTTGATGAAAATAAGAATGCTTAATTTGTGTAAAACTAAATTGAATTACAACATAACCATCTAATTAGTTGATATGAAAGAAAGAACCAACATGGGCAAATCAAGATCATCGAGATCTCCATCACCATGCCCACCGCTGCCATCATTTCCTTGGTGCTTAACCATTGCTAGTTTATCACTCTTTTTTTTTCTCCATTCCTCCATTCTATCCTTCCACGCAACAGTTCCATACCCATAAACCGCTATTTTCTTCGGGTCCAATGGCCTAGGTGGCACTGCCGCCAACCAACAACAACCATATCAATATTAAGCCAAAACTATGCATAACTAAAATTAAAACTCAAAATAAAAACATAAACACTTACGAGAGACTGCTGAAGCAGTATCAAAAGGCTGCATAGAACGGACTCGTTTTGCATGACTGTCATCATCCTTCAGTGTGAAAGTTCAATTATTAGAAAGTTTAACTCTCCATTTTTTACTTTAAAAGCACAAAAAACTATGGTGGTGTTTGTATTTGTGTTTTCAAATGTAGATAATCGGTTTTTAATGTTCGGATAAACAATGTCTGCTTTATCCATTTAGCTCTTCCGTTAGCCTAATTTGAGAGAACTTTATTCCCATTTTACGACCAGCTAACCCTTTTTTTCAACATTATGTCCTATTTGATCATTTTATCACTAAGCACTAAGATATTAACCATAGCTGATTATCTTATTGGGTTATTTAACATCACATAATCAGTTTTGAAACGCATGTCCAAACGCCCCATAACAAAGATTGCCATTGTGCTATTACCTCTTGACCATAAGTAAAAAGAGGGATCTCGTGGCTAAGACCGTTTGCATTGACCACCAATGGAGTGGCAAAACCAGAAATATTGGATGCAGCAGGCCCGAAATTCTGGCGCGAAGAAAGTTCAGAAAAACTATGATGAGGGTCTCTCCTATCATTGTTTCGGAGATTAAATTCATTATCCAAATCATCAAATTCATCCTCTTCTTCATCACCATTCACTCTTGGACTCCCTGGTATTAAAACTTCCAGTTAAGTTCTTTGATATTCACTAAATGACACTTAAAAAATTAATAACATGGATACCTTTGATTCTTTTGAATCTTGTTTTGCATTGGGGGCAAGCTTGAGTACCCTCTCTTCTTTCATATTCATAACAAGATCTGCAAATAGGGAATGCACATTCATTACAAGCCACAAATGGCTCCCCATCATCTGTTATTTCGATCTCGTCACCACAAATTCGACAAATCTGGCCACTCAACTCTTTTACAGAAGTCACCTGTTGAACCAAACATATAAAGTTCATAACGAGACACCAAATGAGAATTCATCATCAAAATCAAACAAAAAAGATCAAGAACATCAAACTCTTGGTTTTAAAAGGCATCGGGGCTATGAAGACGCGTAGGAGTTTTATATGTAAAAACAACCTAAGGGATACATAAATTAGGAAACGTATCCTTGATAAATAGCTTTATATGTAAAACATGCGAGAGTTATGCAGCTTCTCGTAGTAAATAAAGCTTATTTGGTCACTCGCGCCTCAGACTTTGAGACAAAAACGCCTTGGTAACACACCACATGAATACAAAAATATTGATATATTTTTTTATAAAGAAATGATTTTTTTTAACTTTGTAACACACAAATACAAAAAGTAAAGTAATGTATTCCTGTTTTACGTGTTCTTTTGGCGTCATAAAAATGTGTTCATGAATGGACCTGGGCACCTGACAACAAAATATAAAATGCTATAATAACACAGTTATGTGCACAAATCGAGCATTTTTTTCTCGTTAACGAACACACGTAATCAGTTCTATATAGGGATGAGATCGGTATCATACCGGTACCGTACCGGTACCGATACCGAAAATACCGTTACCGAAATTGAGGAAAAGTGGATACCGAATACCGCACCGAATTTTTCAATTCGGTAACGGTACGGTACCGGTATTTCGGTATTTTACCGCATTGGTACCGCTTTGGTGTTTTCCATTGTCTTACTTTAAAAATATCATGTAAATCCATCCATCCATTATTAACTGAATTGAAATAATATGTATTATATATTAGGCAAACTAGACAAATGGATGTGGTAAAAAATAAAAAGGAAAACATACATGCGTTTGACTTTTAACATCCAAATTATGATTTATATATTTTGAATTAATTATATTTATTTAATAGTGTTTTCGATATATTTTTCTAATAATATTGTTGGAATGTCAGTAATCAACTAGAACTCGTTATTATTCACTTTTTAGAATTTGTTATTATTTTTTTACTTTTTTTATAAGGGTACTATTATTCATAACCTTTCTAATTTTAATTTAATAGTGTGTGTGTATATATATATATATATATAGTGAATTTTGGATATATTTTTTCTACTAATACTGTGAGATTATGATTTTTTTTAATTAATTATATTTGTAAAAATACCCCTCACATCTCCTTGTTAAAATTCGGTATTAATACCGTTTTTACCGAAAAATACCGGTGCCGATACCGTTATTTACCGATACCAAAATTCAAAAAATCTATTACCGGTACCGTTTATACCGGTATCGGTACGGTACCGGTATTTCGGTAATAAATCCCATCCCTAGTTCTATAAAAAAGAAATTTCTGCAACACGTTAGAACTCAACTTACCCGCCCAACTTCATCTGCATTGATCAGAATAAACTCATTTCTGATATGTGAACCTGCAATCAGTCTTCCATTGGTACCCATTGAAGCAACAGAACACTCAGTTATTCACTCACTCACTTTCTTCAAATACCCTTACTAAACCCACATTAATCGTGTGACAATATATAGTATAAGATCAAACCCCACATTATTATTAATGTTAATGTAATCAAGTGGTAAGATTATTATAATCAAAGAAAGATATAAAAAGGGTTTTAGAGAAAACATGAAGTTTAAATGCGTAATGGAGAAGATAAACAGATGTGATTTAGTCATTCAACAGTTGAGAAACGGTGGATGACGAAGGGCCCCACGAGATGGGAGGGTAAAAGGGTCATATCTTCTAGTTTCGAACTTTTTATTGGCTTTTTAGTTTCAACCGACCAACAAAGATTTAGTAGATGGTCCCGTGCAGTCAGCGTGTTGTTTTTTTAACATGAGTTGTACAATTGCTACCATATTTAAGGGTTTTTGTACTTTTGCATATCTCAGTTAATATATTTATTAACGTGTTATTCTCTCTCTCTCTATATAGGGACAGTAAGGATCTGGAAAAGAAACAAAAGGAAACAGAAAAAACAACAAACAAAAAAAGGAAAAGATGAGACACCGGGGACTTATACCATGTCCGTTACATCGAAACTGACCCACTTCTCCCATAAGGGAGAACCGACTTTCTCCCTATTACAAATCCAAAGAAAAACATCTTCTTTTATCTGCTCCAACGAATTTTTAACGGTCGTGTTATTGATAGACACTAATACAGGTCGTATGCCATATACGACCCGTATAGAACTAATAACAATTTCCAAAAACTATCAAAGGCTGATATTGTCGTCACGTGCAAACCCTATACGCATCGTATAGGTATATACGACCAGAGTGACAAAAAGTGATGGATGTGATATTACGTTAGCCCTATACGCATCGTATAGGGCTACACGGCCCGTATTGGTCTCTGAAAAATGACTTCAAGTTTCTGCATTTATAAACGACGAAGGAGAAGATGAATTTCATTATTTCTTATGCGCTTCTTTCAACAAACGATTCCACCATGTCTTGGTTCGACCTCAAATACATACATACATACATACATACATACATATATATACATACACACACACATATATATAAAATAAAAACATGATTTAAAAATGCTTTATTTTTTTAAAAGAATAATAAAAAATGTTATTTTATATAGATGGGTTTGGATGTTGTTGACGGTGGTCAGGGTCGGGGTGGTGCCGGGATGGGCGGTGGTGGAGGCGGAGGACGGGGTGGTGGTGGAGGCGTTGGGAGGAGTCACGGTGGAGGCGGAGGATAGGGTGGTGGGAGAGGCGCCGTGGTGGGGGAGGGGCCGTGATTGTGAGCGCGGTGCCCCGGACATTGACCTGTTGCTAGATCACTCGTATCTAGCGTTCGAGGATGACACCGAGGCTTTTCACCGTTGTGAAAAGTTTTGACGTATGGAGATAGGAGGCCATGTGGTCATCGATTGGTCAGCTTTGGAGGATGTAGAGGAGGGGGTGAAAGCTAGAGGTTTTTATCAGACACGATACTCCATGATAGAGGTATACTATTTATTAACCTATTTTATTTGCTTTTTTTATGAAATACTAACCCCATTGTGTGACAAGGTGTTCGGTCTGGCATTCTTGCCGTCATACCTGGTGCAGGTTATCGAGTTTTTATCCTCGATTTCCATCCTAGACCAGCCGATTAACCAAAGGAGGCGGACGACCTAGAGCACCCGCGGATCAATGTTAGTTTTCGATTGGTGGGAGTGTAGCATGATATGTCTCTGAGGGAGTTTGCCATGCATACAGGCTACTATACGTTGCTGGAGACGGACACCCCACTCTACACCGGCGCGGTGCATGAGGTACCCCGATCGACGCTCGTCAGATTCTGGAGAGTAATCGGTCGGGGTTTCTTTAGCCGGTCGAAGGTCAGTGTGACTGCCATCACATACCCCTGTACCGTTACCTGCATAGGTTTATCGCCACATCTATCATATTGTAATGCTTCACATTTTTCTATACTTTTCTTATTTAGAAAGTGTATTCGTATTTATATTTTTAGAAACTTGTCTTCGTATTTTATTTATATTTCATTTCCATTCTTGTAATCCGAGACTTTGATCGTAATGGAAAGTTCATTTTATATTCATACTTGTTATACTTGTGTTGCACGCAAACAATTGTCGAATACGCATTTACGTATAAATCGAGACTTATCATACGCTTGAATTATCAATCTCACGTGCACGATACTTATCACATGCCTACAAACATCTCTATACCTAAAAACAAGTTAAAATACAAGTTTATGGTATAAAATAACCTAAAAACCAAATGTAGGGGGGCCAAAATTGGACAAAATAAACAATTTTTGAAAAGCCACTCCCTCATGCCACGCGGCAGGCACACGTGTTCCCATCCCGTGGCGGGAGGGAGTCGTATCCGCGGCCAGCTATTTTCAGCTCGCGGGTTGTTCCGCTTTTGCCACCTTTTTCACCTCCAATCACCTTCTAACTCATTTAACTCTAACCCTAATCAACCCCATTATAAACAGAAGCCTCCATACACTCCTAAACACTTTCCAAACATCTAAAACACTCTCAAGTCTTCTTATTTCTCTCTAATCTTCAAGGCTTTGGCAGAAAGTTTCAAGCATTCTAAGTGAGTTTTCACTAACTTTTCTCCTATTACTTCATGTTTTCTTCTTTCATTCTACTTGGATAACCTCTAGGAAAGTTTCCACAAGTTTGCCATGGCAAACTAAGGTGGAACCTCACCATATTTGAGGTCCAAAGTAGAGTTAAAATTCTGCTTTTATATATGTTCTTGTACCTTGCGTTTCTTGACTAAAACTTGGTGAAATCTTGTACCCACCAAGCTCCCAACTAAGCTCATAGTTGTGGGTTTGTGTTGTGGTTTATTTCCACCAAGAAACAAGCTCAAAAGCTCTTTAAAAGTCTGCCCAAATCGTTCTAAGTGATGAAACCATCCAAGCTTCCAACCTTCAATGTTGGAAGACCTACGCATATGTAAGTGTGAACCATGGAAGCCTTGGCTTTCCAAATTTTATTTCACTACTTTACTTGTTGTAGTGGCAAGAATACCAGGTAGTTTCCTAGACCCAAAGTAACACAACCCCGCCGCATCTCCAACATTTTCCATGATGGGTATGAAACACCCGGGTTGATCTTACTTGGCTACTTGATGAACTAGTTAGATTTTTATTATTCTTGTTATCCATGACCAACTGGGTTATCAACTATGTTGATAACCTAGTTGTTCGGTAAATTCATACAAAGAGGTTTAATGGATGTTTATCATCATACCTTCATGCTTGACTTCTATGACATTCATGTTGGACTATTATTATATAAATATAAATATATATATACACTTAACCGAATTTGTGATATTAACCGGTTTATGGTTAAGTGTTATAAACTTAGGTTATTTTATCTAAGTTCTAAATTCCTCGTTTATGATTCTAATGGGCGAGTTAGGACCCATGAAATCACATGAAACTTAGTGTCAAAACGAGTGTTTACACAAGATATATTTTCGCATACATATATATATATATACACTTTATTATACTTAAAATCCGAATCCAAAATACTCACACACCTCTGTTTCCCCATTGAAGGGTAACTTCGGTGTTCCAAATCTCAACGCTCATCAACTCTCGGTTTAATCGGAAAGCGTGCAAAACCGTGAATGTATATGATCCCTTTTCTTTTTAACACTTTTGGGTGTAATACGTATACATTATCAACTCGCACAATCATATACTTTATGCTTAAAACACAAAAAAAAAAATCCAGTATACATGCTTAATACGTTGTGCTTGAATTCGTATATGCTAGACTAATCTTATGCTTTATCCTTGTCATTAACTTTGTACAAGCCTCACTTAACATGTATAGCGTTATAGGAGTAATGCACTGCCCGTATTCTTGAGGTCATGTTAAGTTAATCATAATGGTCTTATCGTTGCTACGATAAGATTACGGTAGCAGGAATCTTTGGGTTGACATTTATAGTTGCATGCTAGTATCATACGTTAGTTCTAGATAACAATTATGCCATGTGGATTCGTTTAAACTTTTATACTTATGCTAGTACTCAAACTTGTATGCTCGCCAATACTAGGGGTGTTCTTCGGTTCGGTTTATGGTTTATTTTGTTTATTTGGTTTTCAAAATTTTGAACCCCAAACCAAAGACCAAACCAAACCAAATTAGGAATATGCAAACCAAATCAAATTCAATTTGGTCTGGTTTCGATTAGAAACCAAAATTAACCAAAGTGTACCTAAGTATTTTTTTTTTCCTAATTTATATTTATATTTGTGTTCCAACTTCCGAACATTAAGTTAACCACTATTTAAGCCTAACAATATTTAAATAAAAGACATAGCAAAATAAAGCAAACACATCCATAAACTAGTCATACACACAATCACAAAGTTAAATCTTCAAAATATAGGTCATAGAAACTATAAATAATCAACATGTCTAATGACGAAAAATATAAATGATCTTCAAACGCGAGTCTCTCGAGTGAACCTGCATACATAAAATGAAGAAAATTTAATAAACAAACCTGTATTTTGATCAACATTTGATGCAACCATGGGGATACATATACTTAGATATTAGACTTAGTATTTTGGGCTAATAAATTGTATATAGTTTATTAACATTATTATTTTTATTTATTAAATAATTAAATTACCAGTTTATTCGGTTATCCAAATAAACCGAATAAACCAAATAAAATAAAATGTGGATCCAAAAAACATATTCACAATTCGGTTTCAGTTAGAAACCAAACCAAAAACGAAATTCGTTATTCGGATGGGTTTATTTGGTTACGGTTACGGTTTGGTTTACGGTTTTATTTGGTTACGGTTTTTAATGAACACCCCTAGCCAATACTTTATGTGTTGACATGTACTTTAATACGCATTGAAGGAAATTGATAATGATGATGAACAAAATCTAGTAGGATGACTATTTTAATTTTAGTACTTGATGTCGTATTTTGTCCTTTCGTTCAACTTGTTGTATATTGCTTTCAAACCAACGTACTTGCCTTTAGCAATGAAATACAATTTTACTATTTAAATACTTGTCACATTTAGTCTTCACCAAGTGATGTAAGGAATTAAGCTAAGCATGACCTTTGTTTGACAAGAACCCTTACAATCTATCTTGGATCCCGAGACTACTACACACTCTAAAGATGATAGATGGATGATGGTGGTGGGTGTTGGTGTTGTAGTGGTGGTGGAGTGGTGGCAAAGTGAGAGAGAAGTGGTATGCCAAGGGATGCCTTTGTGGGTAACCAAGCAGCCCTATTTATAGTCTGAACAGAAGCCCGACCACGGCCCCGTGTCCAGCGGACATGGCCTGTGGCCAATATCCTTCTCTTTCTTCATTAATTGCATTTGTCAGCAGAGGGCCCCATACGACCCCGTGGCCACTCATGACCTTTGTTTGACAAGAACCCTTACAATCTATCTTGGATCCCGAGACTACTACACACTCTAAAGATGATAGATGGATGATGGTGGTGGGTGTTGGTGTTGTAGTGGTGGTGGAGTGGTGGCAAAGTGAGAGAGAAGTGGTATGCCAAGGGATGCCTTTGTGGGTAACCAAGCAGCCCTATTTATAGTCTGAACAGAAGCCCGACCACGGCCCCGTGTCCAGCGGACATGGCCTGTGGCCAATATCCTTCTCTTTCTTCATTAATTGCATTTGTCAGCAGAGGGCCCCATACGACCCCGTGGCCACTGGGCACGGCCCCGTGGTCAACTGTTCGCTGTACTATCTAGATTCTGCAAAAATCTTATAGTTGACCACGACCCGTGTTACTCTGGACACGGCCCCGTGGTGGGCGTGGAAGCTTCTGAATGTTTTGACTTGTAGTGCAGGGCTTGACCACGCCTCGTGCTTGGTGGACACGACCCATGCTCATCTTCTGTGATCTGGTTTTTTTTTGTTTTTTGGGGTGTTACTCATGGGTCGGGCATGGCTTGTTATTCCTTCTTTCTGTATTTGTGTTGATTTTAGCTGCATATTTGCTTCTTTTGTTCGTTTAAGCTCTTTTTATCTTGAAAATACAAAAGGAACAAAAAAACGTGCTTCTTCCAACTTTAGTACTAAAAAGGGTTAGTTTTATGCATCATTTGATTTAATTTATATGTTGCATTTTGTGTACATCAAATATCCCCACACTTGAATCTTTACTTGTTCTCAAGCAAAACTCTTTAAATGTGGCTTACACACCCAAATGGAATAGGTAGAGAAGAAGTTTTGTGACTTGATTTTTAATTACAGTTCCTATTCATCATGATTTATTAAGAACATTTCTAAGAAAAAATATTTATTTAGGCACAACATGCCTCTTTAAAATCCTATTTATTTATATACAAGTTCACGTACCTCACAAGGGATCACTCAACACTCGGACGAAGATGTATTTTTGTGATATCACTCGATTCCGGTTTGGAACTTACTTCTACCATATGCTTGCCAAGTGATCAAACCTCATCCTTTTTAACTATAAACCTTTGCGAGTATCAAGAGGACTTTGAAGGGTTTAGGCTTGGGCTAGAGGTAGGTGAATTTTTTTGGTTAGTGGTTAGTAGTATGGCAAAAGACGTAAATTGTATTTATTTTATCCAAGCGTTTTTCAAACAAGATTTTTTTGAAGGAACTTGTTTGGTTATTCGAAGAGCTATATATTTTTTCACAAGATATCCGAGCTTTTTACTAAAAGAAATGGGTTTGAAAGGAAAATGGTTTTTGTGGGTAATAGGTGTTTGTCTTTTTGGGTTTTTGAAACGAAAAGGTTTTAGGCTCAAAAGGGTTGACTAGGGGGATTTTTGGTGATGGGTGAAAAGAAATAAAGATAATGGTTTTGAGAAAAAAAAGGGTTAGTCCTAATGCCTCCATCATTTACTTACTTGGGTTTTAAGTTGGTAAGGACCGGGAATGCATCGTTTTGGCAAGTTCTAGAGTTGTAAGGACCAAGCGGCTATTCACACAAGAAATGAAAATGAGCATTTAGTTTAAAGATGTATGAATGTGTGCTCGATAAAAGCTCAAAACTCACTTAATGTGGGAATGGATTTATAATGTAAACAAGTATATATAATCAAATTTTAAAAAGTTTTGTTATGCCCTTTTTTATAATTTTCTTATTTTGTTCTTTTTATCACGACGCTATCGGTTGTAAATTTGCAAAAACATAACTTATTAGAACTTGTTATTCCCAAATTAAACCAAGACAAATAAAAAAAATGAAAAATCTTGAAAAAGATTTGGGGTGATTAGCGGTTCCAATAGAGTTTTGTGTAAGGCTTGTTATTAGGACTTGCTAAATTCAAAGTGTTAGTTACCCCCCACACTTAAATTACACATTGTCCTCAATGTGTCCAAAAATAAATTTTCGGTTGATTCGAATGCGTAAAAGTGCGTTTAAAAACAATTTTTTGTGTTACTGGGCATCTGGGCACGGCCCGTGTGGTCCGGGCACGGCCCTGTGTCCAGAGTGCTAGTAACAAATTTAACAGAAGCTTGATCACGGGGCGTGGCCAGTCAACACGGCCCGTGGTCGGTTACCTGTTTTTGGACTTTTTCTTGCAGAAGCTGAGCATTGGGCATGTTAGGCTGAACACTGCCCATGCTGGAAGGTTGAAAATTTTGTCGGAAGGCACTGTTTTTATGCATGGGGTGTGGTTTTGACGTCCCTTTGGTAGCTTCCATCTTTTCTTGTGTGTTTTATTTCTGAAAAGTAAGACTAGACTAGAAAACATTAAACTAAGTTAATACTAAGGATAATTCTGCGGAATCTCTCTGGGGTGCGCCACGTTTATAAGGGTCCTTGGCTAGACCCAATACCTGTCATATATCACTCAAGTGGGATGTCTTACACCCTATGTTGCATCGCTGGAGCGCGTCATTTAAGCTTGAGTCTATGACTTTCATGTAGTTGACTGGGTCGTCTTTAATTCTCTTCCCTACCCCAAAGTTCATTTCCTTGTCTCCTACCCTCAATGTTAGTTTTCCGTCGCTCATGTCCACCATAGCACGAGCGGTGGCGAGGAATGGTCTTCCCAAAATGAGCGGAACTTTGGCGTCTTCCTCCATGTCGAGTATGACAAAGTTGGCAGGAAAAACGAATTCTCCAACTTTGACCAAGAGATTCTCGGTGATTCCTTGAGGGCGTTTGATTGATCCATCTGCGAGTTGAATACTCATTTTTGTGGGGGTTGGTTCTCCGAGACCGAGTCGTTTGAACATTGATGCGGGCATGAGATTGATACTAGCCCCTAGGTTGGCTAGTGAATTTCGAATAGGTGATCCCCCAATTGAGCAAGGAATAGTGAAGCTTCCGGGTCGATCTTCTTTTGTGGGAGTTTATTGAGGAGCACAGCGGAGCATTCTTCACTTAAGTTAACAAATTGCAATGTTTCAACCTTTCGTTTGTGAGTGAGGAAGTCTTTCAAAATTTTTGAATATTTTGGCATTTGAGTGAGGACTTCTACAAAGGGGAGGTTGATGTGCAATTGTTTAGGAGGTTTATGAATTTTGTGAATTGCTCATCGGTCTTTTGGCGAAGTAAACGACCGGGGAAGGGCATTGATGGGTTTTTTGTTGGTTCGGGATGTTGTGTGGTAGTGGTTTCTTGATGTTTAGGAGGTGAGAGTGTGTTTTGTTCGGGTGGACTGCTGTTGGTGGATTGTGGCGGTGTTTCCTCAGGACCTACTTTTCGGTTCCTTAAGGTTATGAAGTGTACTTGTGCGTTTGGATTAGCTTCGGTATTACTAGGTAGTGCGCCTTGCGGTCGTTCGGACAAATTTTGGGCGAGCTGGCTAAGTTGTTTTTCAATGTTTTGAATACTGCCCTTTGGTTCCTAATATCGGACTCTGTTTGTGAGAACCGGTCCGAGTGTCTTTTTCGGTTTCGGAAATAAGGCGGGTGATGAGGTCTTCAAGCCTCTCTCGGCCTCCTTGTTGTTGAGTGAAATTTTGTGCTTCGTTTCTTGGTTGTTGTTGAAAGTTAGGTCTTTGATTTTGTTGGTTACTACTATTCCCTGGTTCCCTCCAACCAAAGTTAGGATGGTTTCGCCATCCTTGGTTGTAGGTACCTGTAGGGGGGCCCGATGGTTGTCTATTATCTACGTAGTTTACCATTTCTGTGTGGTTTTCCATGTCTTTCATACAACTCCAATTTTCATGTGGCCCACCACACCCTTCACAAGCCATAATCGAAGCTGTTTTTGTCATTTCTAATTTTTTATTTTCGAGGATAAGGCTTCGATTTGGGCTTGTAATGAGGTGTTTTCGTCAATCTTATGGGCGCCCGGGGCAATAGACTTTGAACCCCAGGGGGTGTGCCATTGAAAATTGTTTTGAGCAATTTCCTCAATTTGATTGTAAATTTCGTGGGGTCGTCTAACCTAGGAGTCCCCCGGAGCTTGAGTCTAGTGTTTGTCTCGTGTGTGGCAACAGTCCATTATAGAAAGTGGATACTTGTTGCAATACTGCGAGGCCGTGGTGCGGGCATTTTCTCAAGAGCTCCTTGAACCTTTCCCAAGTTTCATACAAAGATTCCCGTCCTCTTGTGAATAAGTGTTGATTTCTGTCATTAGTTTAGCGGTCTTAGAGGGCGGGAAATATTTGTATAGAAACTTTTGGGCAAGTTCATCCCAAGTGTTTACCGAACCACTTGGGAGGGTGTTTAGCCAAGCTTTGGCTCGGTCTTTTAACGAAAATTCGAACATGTGGAGGCGAATGGCATTGTTTAATGCTCCATTGATTCGGAATGTGTCGCATATTTCCAAAAAATTGGTAATATGTAAACGGGGATCTTCATCAGGAACGCCGTGAAACGTGGCGGAATTTTGGAGCATTTGAATCAAATGTGGCCTTAGTTCGAAGTTGTTAGTATCAACATTTGGTGCATTGATTGCAGCCCCTAGATTACCGACCGTGGGCTGTAGGTAATCGATTAGGGTACGTTGATCCGCCATTTTGATTTAATCCTCCGAAGCTCTTTCCTTATTTTTGGCCTTTAACCTTTTTCTTAAAAAGCGTTCGGGCTCGTCTAAAGGTTCTTTTATGTCTTTATCAGAACTAGAGCTCATGCACCGCGTAGAGATTTCAGCCTCTGCACTTGAGTTCGAAGTCCTGTGATTAGAACAAAAAGATATGGGTCAGATTATATCACCACGGCCCCGTGTTCAATGACCACAGCCCGTGGTCGAGATGCAGTAGTTATATTTTCTGGATCCCAGTTACAAAGGAGCTGGGCACGACCCCGTGGTGCACCGCCACGGCCCGTGTTCACTCTTCTGTGACAGAAAACTTCTTACTGCCAGTGATGATATTGGGCACGACCCCGTGTTCACCCAGCACGGCCCGTGCTGCATATCTGTAGAAAATGCAGATTTCCTAAAAAATCAAAATTTTCCTAAAAAGAAAAAGAAAAATTTGTTAAAATAATTAGGCCGTTGATTTTAAACTTTCTCAAAATCCTTGTATCCCCGGCAACGGCGCCAAAAACTTGGTGTGTGCTAAGCGTACTATATTTTTATTGTCATTTTTAGTCTATTTTACGCATAGTCAAGTTTTAAATTTATAAAACACGATATTCTACTAACACTAAACATACACTTGGGCAAGTGCACCCATCGTGAGCGTAGTATAGCGTTGGTAAGATACCGAGATCGTCCAAGGACACAAGAGCTTTTAATACCGGTTTATCGTCAACGTCTAATCAATCTAATTTTTTTATAAAAGTTTTAAAACATAAAGATAAGAAAAAGGATAAATAAAACAAAATGAAATACAAATAGACAAGATAGAATCACTTGGATCCAACTTCTCTTTTATGTATCCTTTGATAGTTTTCGCACTTTCAGACATTTTAAGAGATTATCTAAGTTATTATAGTAGTAGGCCCCTCTTTTGAAGGTGACGTTACCCTCAACCCAGTGGTTTGAGTCAGCAATGATACAATCCCAAAAGGTCGAAATATCGGAAGACAATTAAGTAAGTTATTAATGCGAAAAGTGGTAGGCCCCTCTTTTTTGAAGGTGACGTTACCCTCGGCTAAGTGGTTTGAGTCAGTAGGGATACAATCCCAAGTAGCCGGTTTAAAGTATTAATAGTAGTTTACATATGAGGGGTTCAAGTCATTCGCGCCCCCGCCATCCAATACCCGTTGAGCATTGAAGGAGGCCCTAATAGACTTGAACCAAGTCCTCGCAGGATCTATACACTGAACGAGATAAGAACTTTACCAAACCACCCTTCTAACCCCCTTCCAAGTAGTTACCGTGCTTTATATAGACCGTAAAGACACGAATGAGCAAATCAATGACATCATGAAGAAATGGTTTAGAAAATTCACTTTCAACATAAGAAACTAGTTATTAAAGTAATTAATACAAACCCAAATAAAAAGTGCCGAAAGATTAAAAACTAAAAGTAATACATAAAAGATTAGTCTTCACCAAGTGATGTAAGGAATTTAGCCAAGTATGGCCTTTGTTTCACAAGAACCCTTACAATCTATCTTGGATCCCGAGACTACTACACACTCTAAAGATGGTAGATGGATGATGGTGGTGGGTGTTGGTGTTGTAGTGGTGGTGGAGTGGTGGCAAAGTGAGAGAGAAGTGGTTTGCTAAGGGATGCCTTTGTGGGTAACCAAGAACCCCTATTTATAGTCTGAACAGAAGACCGACCACGACCCCTGTCCAGCGGACACGGCCCGTGGCCAACATCCTTCTCTTTCTTCATTAATTGCATTTGTCAGCAGAGGGCCCCACACGACCCCGTGGCCTCTGGGCACGGCCCCGTGGTCAACTGTTCACTGTACTATCCAAATTTTGCAAATCTTATAGTTGACCACGGCCCGTGTTACTCTGGACACGGCCCCGCGGTGGGCGTTGAAGCTTCTGAATGTTTTGTCTTGTAGTGCAGGGCTTGACCACGCCCCGTGCTTGGTGGACACGGCCTGTGCTCATCTTCTGTGATCTGTTTTTTTTTGTCTTTTGGGGTGTTGCTGAGGGGTCGGGCATGGCTTGTTATTCCTTCTTTCTGTATTTATGTTGGTTTTAGCTGCTTATTTGCTTTTTTTGTTCGTTTAAGCTCTTTTTATCCTGAAAATACAAACGAGTCAGGAATTTATTTCCTTATCTCATTCGGTAGGTACTAACCACACTTAGGGTACGACGTTGTTAAGTTAGGGGTTAAACCCACATCTTGATAACTAGTCCCACTCCTCGATTTTCAATCTCGCTAAAGTCTCGAATATTTGATTGACTAGTGGCACGTAGTAACCGGAAGGGTGAATACGGTTAACCGAAATTTCGAAGAGAGTATTCTACCTATTATGCCAAAGCATGTAACCCAAACTCAAAAGGATTTTCGGTGACTTTGGTTTAGTCTAAGTTACGTTCCAGAACAATCCAAGTTTTAATCAAACCTCTCCTATACCAGTATCAAATTTTTATGCATACCATAATACAACCTTTCTCCCTTTCAAATTCAAATTATTTTCACCATGAATGCATACATATCATTCCTATCCTTTCGTATATTTTACCACACTACTTATGTGTACGATCTCAAAACGTCACTCCCAAAAATGGAAGTATAATCATGAAGATATGAGTGATTCCCTTACCTTGACGATTAGCTCCGTTCCTCTCCTTCTTACAAAGACTTCACCAATGAGCCAGGGGTGATTTCCTTACCTTGGTGATCGTTACCAATCTTCTTTCCTTGAAGAAACCTTATCCTTGAGTTAGGAGTGAAGTCCACATCTCAATGGTTACAGGCGCAGATTGACGCTCACCATGCTTGTACTGAGGCCCTTTTGTTGCGGGCGATATTCAGGCGGCTCGGTATAGTTGTCGGAGCCCCTACTGATGCCAACGTTGCCACCACGAAGGTGCGCACCACTCAGGATCTGGGCCAAAAGGCGCCACTCAGGATCCTTAGGATGCGAATCAGATGCTTTAGGATAGTTTGTTATCCTTTTTTTTGTTTTGAATTTTATGTATTTTGAATTGTGTCATGTATAAACAAAGTTATTATATCGTTAAATTTGCAGTTTCAATTTGCTTATATTTGTGATGTTTATTTAAAATGTTTAGATCCGATGGTTGGTTTTGTATAAGGTATAATACGGTTATGACGCGTCACAATACGATACGACAAAACACGATACGATACAATATGTTACGATAAAATACCATATGTTACGATAAAATACGTTACCTCACAATACAATACGACATAATAAGACACGTCACGATAAAAATATAACACAAAATACAAATACAAAATACGATAAGATATAATAGACTATGTCACGATACGATACAAAGCGATAAATTATCATACAAAATACAAATACGATATATTACAATAAAATAAGATACGTTACGATACGATATAACAAGTATCAATACGATAAAAATGTAAAATACATTATAAAACATATAAAAACAAAAAATAAACACCAATAACCACACCCAAAACACCAAACTTTAACCTCTAAAAAATTGGAATACAATACGGATCGTATAGCTTATACGATCCGTATTAGACCAGTCGTCAGACAAAGACAAAGGCTGACCCTGTCAGTCTTTCATGTTCTAAAACCCTAACCTATACAGACCATATATTCCTCTATGATCCGTATAGAATAAGTCAAAGTGTGCCAATAGAACCCCCTATATTTAATTAATATTTTCAATCATAGACTTGTTACATTCTATAACCGTTATATTTGATCTTCAGTCAGTTTTTTTGCCAGTTATGTTAAATAATCTAATACTTATATAGGATTACATCTAATGCCAAATGGCATTCTCTCATCTAACCTCCGTCCAATTAATGCCACATGGCATGTCACACCCCAACCAATGACGGAAATATCAGAGTGAGACGAACGAGATCGTTCAAACCGTCATGACGAACTAAAGTGACAATAATTTAATAAACAACTTTCATTTCCTTCAAAGTACATTTTTTTTAAAAGGAAATAAATCATTTAATCTAACATAACCAAACAAGTAAAACATTAGATAAGCAAAAATTTGGGTGCATTTCTAGTCCGCCCTAAGTAGATTTCTCGAGCCTCAACACTAAATTTCTGCAACATGTTTTAAAGTATTTGTCAACACAAAATGGCCGGTGAGTATACAAGTTTGGTTTACATAATATACGTATAAAAGTCTCAAATCCAACATTGTAATTTGTATACTAAGTTATATTTCATACTAACATGCAAAAACTATAGGCCAAACCAAAGTGTCCACTAGCGTAATCTCGTCACCGAAGTAAACAAGACCATTATGATAGAATACTTAACAATGACCCCAAAACGGGTGGTGTGCTACTCCTATAGCGCTATACATGTTAAGGTAGGCTTGTAAAGTTAATGGAAAATAGGTTGCATGAAGTTTATTCTAGTTGTATAAACATAAAATATAACGAGTAGCATGTTTAACGGATTGTTTGCATAAGATTGATCGTGTGTGGTTCGTGAGTTTAATAAGTTATACAAGTTACACCCAAAAGTGGTTTAAATGAAAAGAGGGTCAAGTATACTCACGGTTTGTGATGTTAAATCTACAAAAGCGAGTGTGTTGATTTCAGATGGATGGAGTTCACCAAGTTATCCTAAAAGGATAAACAAAGGTGTCTAAGTTCTTGGGAGTTTGAAGATAGTAATGCATTTGGGACTTTAAGTATGAAAAAACATAAAATGTGCCTTGTTTTAGATACTCATTTGGACACCATTTTTGTTAGTGTTCTTCATGAATCTTATACTCATTGGATGCCCAAAATAAGGAGGCGAAAACTAAGATAAGTTTCACCTTACCACAACGTTTAACCATTATTTGGTTAGTATCATGGTTTGGTTTTGGATTAGATAGTATGTATATATACGTTATATATATATATATATCCATATGATAGTCTAGTATATGGTCATGTATTGTTAAGTCATAATTGTCATGCATGGGTAGGATTATTCCTTTAACCCTTTAGTTCACCAATGCACAAATCATCACATGGATGATTTGGATGGTCATGAACATAAGTACAAGAAAGTAATTAACTAATCTAATTAACCAAGAAACCAAGTGGGTTTTACTAGACGAGTGCTTCCAACATGATAATGGTTGGAGACTTGGTGTAGTCTGTCCACTTTGTTTACTTGAAAGCTACTTGTTGACTTAGATGGTATCAGATATAAAGCCGTTCTATAACAATTCAAGACAACAAGAAAGCAAAAAAATGATATATAATACAAACTAAAAGAGCTATCATTTCTAGAACAAACATCAATTAAAACCTATCCCATAAAGGGAATTGTTGGCAACTTGAAGATGCTCTAAGAGATGTAGCAAGATGGACATTGTTTGAAAAGCTTAATCAATACAAAAATTTAATATAACTTTGGACCTAAAAATGATGATTTTCCAACTTAGTTTATCGTGGTAAACTTGTGGAAACGCTCCTAGAGGTTATCCGAAAGAAGGGGAAGCAAGAAAACAAGAAGAAATAATGAAGAAAGTGAGTTGAAAGCTCACTTTTGCACTTAGAACTTATCTACCCAAAGTTGCAACTTTTGGAAGTTTGAGAGAGTTTAGAGAGTGAATGGAGAGTGTCGAAAGTGAAATGGAGTGGTGGGGGGCTTGGTTTTATAGTTGAGGATTAGGGTTTAATGTTTTAATGAAGTAGATGGGAGTTAGTAGGTGAAAATGGTTGCAAAAAGGTGAAATCCAGAGTTGAAACGAAGTTGCTATGTAAACAATGGTCTCGCGTCGCGCGACACAAGGGTTACCTATCCGTCGCGAGACACGAGGGTGGGGTTTCCCAAAGTTGTTGCATTTTATTCGTTTTTAGTCCCTGAACTTGCTTATGTTGATATTTTGAGTTATAAACTTATGTTTTAACATGTTTTTATGCATTTAATGTATATATATAAGTATGTATAATGTGTGAGTATGTATGAATGACATTCCAATGATAATGTATACATAAAGTATGTCTCAGTTTCATATAAAGCGCCAATTTCGTGATTGATTAGGTATTTTGCATGTATGAATAAACAAGTATAACTAAAACGCGAATTTCCATTGAATAAACAAGTATAATTAAAACGCGAATTTCCATTGAATAAACAAGGAAATTTCATCCTGAAATTTATTCAGGAGGAGGACTCGGGGAAAGATGCGGGTACTTGTTCTTCATGTCGTCTTCATGTTCCAAAGTGAATTCCACACCACGTTTTCCTTCCCAACGTACCTTGATGATTGTAGTACGACTACGTCGGAGTTGCTTGACTTCGCGGTCCATGATTTCCATCGGTTTCTCGATGAAGTGCATAGACTCATGGATGCGTACTTCGTCGAGTGGAATTTAAAGTCCTTCATCAGCTAAGCACTTCTTGAGATTAGAGATATGGAACGTTGGATGAACGTTGTTAAGTTCTTGAGGCAAGTCAAGTTGATAGGCCAATTTGACAATTCTCTCGAGAATCTTGAAAGGACCTACAAAATGAGGAGCGAGTTTGTCTTTCTTACTAAAACGGACGACTCCCTTCCAAGGGGATACCTTGAGAAGTACGGGATCACCAACATTGAATTCCAATGGTTTGCGTCTCTTGTCGGCGTAACTCTTTTGTCGACTTCTTGCCTTGAGTAGATTGCCACGAGTTTGTAGAATTTTGTCCATCGTCTCTTGGATGAGCTCGAGAACGGTAATCTGTGCCTCGCTGATCTCGTGCCAACAAATAGGCGAACGACATTTATGACCATACAATACTTCGAATGGTACCATTTGAATATTAGAGTGGTAGTTATTATTGTTTGAGAATTCAATCAAAGGTAAATGTAATCCTCATTCCCACCCTCAAAATGCCATCAGGCTATAATGCCATGGGATTTTTTAACACGTGTTTAGTAATCCTCATTCACATACATTAACACACATTCACACCCCTTCGAACCCTTAGGTGTTCAAATTTATTCTCACCGTCTTTGGTTGTTTTTTAAAACGTGTTTAGTTAATCCTTATTCACATACATTCACACTTCTTCAAACCATTAGGTGAATATGTTTGTATAAACAAATTATAAGATTTATCAACCAATCAAGATTTGAACATAGCAAAATTTTAGAGTAAACTGCCAAAATGATCCCTAAGGCTTAGTCACTGCCACTTTCGTCCAAAACACAAACCTTTTGAATCTGCGTCTCTGTGGTTTCAATTTTGTTGCCACTTTCATCCAAAATCAAAATCTAGTCAGATTTTTCAGTTAACATTCAGTTTTTTTGGTCCTAAATTCAAAAGGTTTGAGTTTTTGACTAAAATGCCAAAATGACCAAACCTCATAGACCATTTTGACAATTTACTCAAAATTTTAAGAACTTATTTAATCAACTCATTTATCTTTATGTAGAAATTCAAAATTTATTATTTAATTAGTAATACTAGTACTAATGAATGCTAATACTATAATAATAATAATAATAGTAAAGTATTTAGTGTATTTTTTTAACTGCAAATTAAGATACTCTTAAATACTTTTATACATATACCATTTAAGATTTGAGTTCTCTACCCTAATTAAGATACTCTTAAATACTTTTATACATATACCATTTAAGATTTGAGTTCTCTACCCTTTGAATAAAGATAAGACACATTACTATCACACCATATCTTTTAAGGACAAAGATTTAGCGTATTTATGTCAGCAAAAATTTGCTAATATGTCACAATGTAATTATTATTTTTTATTAATTCATTTAACCCAAGTGATAAATTACACGTTTGGAAACCCATAATAAGATTGTTAAGTTTTAACACTTTATTTATATAGATCATTAAATCAATAATCCATGAGGTGGTAGTTCATTAGTAAAGTCAAAACTTTTAAGCATCTGGATTTGTGAGAGGGAGGTCTTAGGTTCAAGTCCTATAAAGACGGAATTAAAAAAATTATAAAAACAGTAACTCAGTAAAACATATATCAGTGAGATAATAACTATCATATTTACTTTCTAACATAAATAATTTTAAGTTATGTAACTATAGTCTATGTGAGGTAGCTTACTTAGTAATGACTCATGCATGTTAAATGAGAGGTCTTCTAGGCAAAGGAAGTTATTTAATTAATTGGTGTAATGTGCTCATGGCATTACAACTTAGTGGTATCTTGGGGTGAGATAAGGCTTATTATCAGTTGGTCATGCGTTCTATTCTCACAAGGGGGTTTTCCCAAATTTATTAGGTTTCCTCATAAATGGTGTATAAACATATTGGCTAGTGGAGATGGATATAATCGGGTGACTCTGCGGATGGTACGATGATTCTCCTGTTGTTGCTTCAACGATCCAAATTTTCCGTTCAAAAAAATTTGTATAATGTAAGGTTCCGTTCAAAAATTTTTTGTATAATGTAAGGTATGACTAAGCTTTGCTAATCAGGAAAAGAAAAACCCCTACTTTTTATAAAAGAGCAATAGACATAAATTTACAACACCTAAACTCCGTCTAAATATATTCAAAATAGGGTTTAAACTATCACCGTTTGATTGACTGGAATTTACCAACACGATTATGCCAATGGCCTCTTGGTAACTATTTTGTTTACTGTAGTAGTAAATATATTTTGTGAATTTATAAACTAATTAACTAATCTGATCTTAAAATCATTCTAACAAATCCATTTAAGTATTTAACCATACTTTGGAGTTGTGCTGGGATATGGTTGTATTAATAGCCAATAATCTAATCTAATCTAGTTATAATAAAAGAGTCTTTCTAATGTCACATGTAATCTAATTATGATCTAATTATGATAAATGAATTCATCTAATACCACATGGGATTTTCTCCATCAATTTAGTAATAATATTAATAAATATGTAATAATCTAATATTTCTAAACATATAATAACAAATAAATAAAAATATGAATATCTAATTCTAATAAAAGAATCCTAATAGTATCACATGACATTTTCTCCTTCAATTTATTAATGACATTATTAATTCATTAATATCCAATTCTAATTTATGATTAAATAATATATAAATTATCTATGATTCTATTATTTCTTAAAATGGATAAGCATATGGTTTGATTTACTTTATCTGTTTACAAATATAATTAAATGATATATTTACCTTTGAAAAAAATAATTGTTATTATCTAAGAAATTAACATGGTATTACGTTATTAAAAATGATATTTTTTAATTATATGCATTAATATTTAAATCAACACCACAAAAAATATGTAAAATAATAACACTCGATTTTGAGTTTATATATTAAAAATAATGAAGTGAAATGATTGTTTCAACTAAATTGATGAATTTATCTATTAAATCTATTAACTCAAATAAAATTTAATTGATAGATAATAGTTTTATTAATGAATTGAAAAAGATAATATTATATGACATATTTGAAATCGTTTATTACAATTAGATATACCTACCACAATCTATCTTCATCGCCACCAACTCCATCTCAATTAAGATTTAAGAGAATTCTCATTATCATCCCAAAATTTTAAAGAAACCTTTATGTGTTCATCACCTTTTCTACTTCGTTTCATGCCCAAGATAAAAATGAGATTTAAAAATTTACTTCACATTCTTCACGTATCATAGCATAATATATATATATATATATATATATATATATATATGTCTAATTATTATTGCTAAAGTAACAAATAAATATAAAGCATTTGCTTAAATGCGCCATCTATAGCGAGTAATGTTAGGTAATATGTGTTTGTATCAAAATTCAAGGATAATTGCATATTTCCTCTTAAAAAGACTCTTAATTGCATATTTCCCTAAGTCTAAATTAAAATTACATATTTCCCCCTTTCTATTAAAATGTCTATTTTATCCTTTCAAAATTAAATAATCTATATCAGAATTTCAGGTTTAAAACACTCAAAACTACTGAGACTCTTCAATTTCTCATGTTCTACTTGAGCTTCTTTCTGTCTCGTTGTCAAACAGTAAGTATAGCCCAAACACAATAATGAACAATTAACACAATAATGAACAATTATGGCTTTATGTTGATATATATTTGGTTTTGGCAATGGTACTTAAAAGCTCAGACCTCCTGAGAGACTTTGACCTTTGCAGTTCAAATGTAGACGGTGATTGAAGATTTGGGCATTGAAAGTCAATAGTTTCCATTGTTGTACAGTAGGTTTAACAATTACCATTGAAAGTCAATAAGAATCCTATGGTTAATAAAGATGGAAAGTCTACTACTGATAATGGTTACAGTTATTGAATAAAAATGGAACAGGTGAAACATGATGAAAATATATTGCCTTAAAACCGGTAAAAAAAAGGAACGCCTCAATAACGGAACAATAACAGAACGTGTTAATTTAGATGATTATGGCTCGTATTATTTATGATTCTTACTCTAGTTAGTGATAGACGGACAATAATGAAAAACGCAAAAAAGAGAACCATGTAAAGACGAAAGAAACGGAAAAAAACTAACTAGCGAAACATAACAAAGAAAAAGACACAAACCCTAGTTAAAATAGGTAAATATGCAATTTTTAAGTTTTAGTAAAATTAAGGGTCAAATAGCCATTATATAATTCATTTTAAATAAAATAATACAAAATGGGTAAATTTGCAATTTAATTAGTTATAGAAGGGGATATATGCAATTCAAATTTTAGATTGGGTAAATATGCAATTAAGATGTTTTTTAAGGGGAAATATGCAATTCACCCCAAAATTTATATCTAACATGTGCAATATCAAGAATAGTTCAAATTTTGTAATTATTTTGTACTTCGAATACAATCAATTTTATCATTCAACCCATGTAACACACGGGACTATAAACTAGTAATATAATAACAAACATTAGCAAATCAGTATGCAAGTGTGTTTTTAAGGATATCCTAGTGGTAAGGTGGTTTCTCTTTATTACGTAGGTGGATAGTTTAAATTTCATAAGGTTGTGTATGGACATGCTGTTGATAAGGTGTTTGGCCGAATGATTCAAATAGTTTAAAAAATGGCAAGTGTGTTCTAATCATACACTAACATAGATAATGGTAAGCAACGCACTAACCGAGCGCCAATCCAAATTTACAACACTAAGTTTTTGTTAAAAATGTTATCGATTTATCTTTACACGTTTCCGTAAAGTGTTATTTTGGGTATATAAAAATGATTAATAAGGAGTTGTGGTCCACTTATTTTGTAACTTTGCTTGTATGGGGATCATATGTCACCGATGAAACAAGTGTTAAACTCTAGGAGGCTCCGTGAACCCGTCTTTCTTTTTATTGTTTCATACCAAAGCAAAGGTGCTACCATTCAATATTATTATTGACCTTTTTACAC
This sequence comes from Scalesia atractyloides, assembly GCA_947069175.1. NCBI lineage: Eukaryota > Viridiplantae > Streptophyta > Magnoliopsida > Asterales > Asteraceae > Scalesia > Scalesia atractyloides. Next base: position 22,969,594 of record CAMTDV010000015.1, on the reverse strand, counting down.
CACATTTCTATCATTTTAATCTTTAGGGCGTTTAGAACATCATTATTATAAAATGGTATTCTAAGTTTAAAAAATTAATCAATAAACGGTTTTTAATAGATAACTCGAGTATATTTAAAATCGAGATGTCCCCCATTACTTCTTTCGCTTTCTAAACAAAGGTTTTAGAATTGTTAAACTTTATATTCTGTGTAATTTTAAAGACCTCAAATTGAACACATAGGCATGTTGCATTCGTTCATTAGTTGGAAAGCTTGGGTCGGGAAATATTTTTTTTAATGACATTTATTTTATTGTATCAGCAATTTGTACATCTTTTGGCACTGGTAATTTTATAATACGCGATGAAATATTTTTTACTTCCATTTCTTAAAGTGAGTATTTCTTTTTCTTACTCACCAAACGTGAGATGAAATTTATTAGAAGAAACTGATTGTAATATAAGTTTGTTAACAATTTTATCACATAAAACTCAAAGTAATATATTTGTATGTAAAACGTGTATAAATGTGTTTTAGACGTATCACAACTTTTTATACTTCTACCTTTTTGTCACATGTATCATATGTGCAATTAAATCTAATATATTGTTCGTAATAAATAACTTTTTCTTATAGTATGGAATTTCTCCACGGCACCGAACGAGTGAAACTTACCGCTTTATATATATAGGATCAAGATACAAGGAAAACTATATTGAGTTGTGAGAACTTAGAGAACTTGGCTTTTCTGTGTGAGTTTTGCCCCCATTTTTTCACACCCTAGAAGAAATTGTTTAAAAGACTGCCATAAAAAAATAGAAAAAAAATCGAAGTGATGTTTGTAGGCCTCTTACAGCAGTTGTAAAAAGCTGATAACATAAGCATGACATCACGTTTCACAGCATTTATGGCTGCCGTAAATGAAAAAAAAAACTAGTATAAGTTTTTTTTGGAAAATTTGATATTTTTTTTGTTTTTGGTAAAAAAGTTTGAAAAAATCTTTCTTAAGGCCGAGTTCTCTAAATTCTCACAACTCGTAAAAGTTTTTGATGCAGGCCCAAGTGTAGAAACGTGCATAACTTTGATTATGGGTCTCCGTTTTAGGTGTTCGACCAGTCAAATCGAAGCTTGAAGCGAGGAGCACGTCGTGGCAATGACCCAAAAGGGCCTTGCTCAAGTTTCGGTCCAAAAAACGCATTCTAGTGGGAGTTTCGGGCAATTTTATATTTTTTCCATGTTTTATGTATTTTCTTTTTGAGCTTGTGTTTGGCTCATGGCCTTTTTATGGCCAATTTTGAATTTCGGTTGTTATTTATATGTTGCTAATGTAATTCTATGAGGTAGACTTGAATTTTGAGACATAACCATCTTCACTTCAAATTCCTTGCCATTTGGTTTGAATTTTTGGGGATTGGGGAAGAACATCATGTAGGAACTAGTTCACTTTTAATAAAATATAATAATTACAAAATATATAATAACGAGACTCTCGTTATTTATAGAAAATATCATAGTACAATACCGGTTGCAATATAAAATATAATTATATATACCAATCTTGATTCAAGTCGCATTTCTGGTGGGTCCCTCACGTGCACTTGATAGCATCCTAGACTCGAGTATTCGTCATCTTGAGTCTTGAAAATACTCCTCGACTGCAACAAAGAGTACACTAAAACGTTGATGATTTTGGTTGAGGCACATGTTCAACACGCTTCCCTTAAAACAGATTCCGCGCCTCTACCAAAGACGACGCGTCTGTCTCCCAGGGTACAACAGCGAAAGCAGTCTCTACTGCCGAAGATGGCCACGCGCCCGAGGTTACACCAGATAATTGTAGTGTTTGAACTTATGGAACAAATAAGGATGTGATGGTGGTAAAATCAAATAGAGAAAACATATCTTTTTAAGTACCCAACACATGGGTCTTCAAGTATTTCTTCTTTACAATAACTCTCCATATATTCATGTAATTTTCTTGTATCTTCTCTTGTATTTTTCTAATATCTTCATTTTCTCAAATGAGGCACATAGCCACTATTATACAAGATTTGAGGATTAGTGAAAAATCTCACTTAATTACACACTTAATTAGATATTTAATTTGAGACATAAAGACCCAAATTAAAAGACATTAAAACTCTACTTAAGAGTTTAGTCTTTAATCCGAGTTTATGAATAATTATAATTCCATTAAATTATAATTTACTAAATATCCATTCACTAATATCCAACACATCACGGGTATTCGTAGAATCAACATGATTTGCTCTTCGTTATCTATCACTTGCTACATCAGTTTTCATTTTACCTTAGCCCTGTGTATGCATATATAAAATGAGAACCACCTTGAGTTGCGAGAACCGCGAGAACGTTTTGTTCCGGCGCGAGTTGGGTCAAAATTTTTTTTACACAAACGTAGATGAAAAAAATTATAAACATATTTTGTAAAAAAAGTAAAAAAAATGCCGAGTCAGTAGTTTTGACTGATGCAAGTTTTTTTACGGCACACGTAAATTTTGGAAGAAGATAAATATTTTTTACGCCTCATGTAAATGTGGGTATGCGACATATTTTTTTTCAATATTTTTTTGTGTCGAAACAAGTGATTATTTTTACGAATTTTGAGAATTTTTTTTTTTCCAGAAAACCCTTTTGGATGATGTAGTTCTCACGGGTTTCGCAACTAGTGGTGGTTCTCATTTGAACCGAATCATATATATATATATATAGGGAGAGAATTATGAGAAAACTAGATATAAATGAGAAAACTATAAAACTAACTAAAAAAACATAAAAACATACAATTTTTTTATAAAAAAATCGATGTTTTTTATGTATAAAAAAAACATTTTTTTCAAAAAAAAAACAAAAAAAACAAGACTTGTACTGCACATGTGCACTATATGTGTACTATACATGTGCATTATATGCTTTTTTATAATTTTTTTAAAAAAAAGTTTTTTTATATATTATATAAAGCGATTTTTTATAAAAAAATCAAAAAATAAAAATAAAAATTTTGATATGTTTTTTTTGGCTTTTTTAGTTAGTTTTTTGGTTTTCTCATTTAAACTAGTTTTCTCATGAGAAAAACTAGAAAACTAACTAAAAAAGCCAAAAAAAAGCATAAAAAACATACAATTTTTTTTACAATTTTTTTTATAAAAAATCGCTGCATCTTATGTATAAAAAAACTTTTTTTCAAAAAAAAAAACTTGTACTGACATGTGCACTATATGTGTACTACACATGTGCATTATATGTATATGTTGCACATGTGCATTATATGCTTTTTTTATTTTTTTAAAAGTTCTTTTATATAATATATATAGAGAATTTTTATAAAAAAAATAAAAAAAATTGATGTGTTTTTTTGGCTTTTTAGTTAGTTTTTTTATTTTCTCATTTAAATTAGTTTTCTCATGATCCATATATATATATATATATATGGATCATGAGAAAACTCTATTAAGTTAAGAAAACCAAAGAAACCCTATAACTAGCATTGATTGATTGTCATGAATGGTTGTGATGAAAATGTTTGTATATTTACCAAATATAAATTTACATAATATAAATAGAAACAAGTTGAAGCATTAGGTGTTGTACCCCATGTTTTGAGGTTTTTTTAAAAAAAAGATATTTCACTTTAAACCCAAAACTAACTTTGTAGTTTTAACCCAAAAACTTTTATTTTTTTTCAATTTAACCTAACAACCTTTTTACTTTCAACTTTGATCCCTATGTTTTCATATTTTGCAAAATTTTTCGTTTTACGTTTATTTCTAAATTTTGCAAGTTAACACGGTACAATGTGTGTGTGTGGTTCAACGATTTTACGTTTTGTTATACGCTTAGTTCTAAATTTTGCGAGTTAACATGGTAAAAATGAATTTATGCGCAAAATGGGTATTTTGGTCATTTATAAATGCATAATAAGCGACTTAACATAATGCTAACCAAACGACATGACCATAAGGTATAACCTGAGAGGGTTATTCCCTATACAACTATGGTCACTAATATGTGTCTGGTCGGATCCTAAAATCGACCAAACGGGTCGGATTCGAAAGTCAAAACGATGGTCAAGAACGCTCGTCTTACGACCCTAAACAAGCACTAAGATAAAAGTGACAACATGTCTAACTAAGTTTATAAAACTGATTTGGTACCAAAAAAAGTGTTTTGATACCCGAAAATAGTTTCGTCATATAATGCGCAATTTACGCATCATTGACCGAAACTTTGACTCGTCACTACAACTCGTAACGTGGTAAATCAGTAGGTATGATCGCTATTGTAACATCCGTAGTTAAACGGTTTCTAAAACCCGCACCATTTAGAAATTTAATTATACGTATAATGTGCTAAAAGTTTAAAAATTCGTAATATTAAAAAAATATATAGGATAATAAAATGAAATAATAATAATAATAAAATGATGAAAACAAAGATGATAAGTTTATTAAATAAAAAGATTAAATTATAACAATAAACAACAAAAGGTGTTGACCGCGGGTTTCGAACCCGGGCCTCCACCCATTTCAAACACTCAACACACCACCACTCTGCACACACAACATCTGTTATATTTGGATAAAATAATTCTTTATATTATAAATTAACCCGATCGGAATTCAAAAGATAACCGCCCATAAACGGTTGAATCAATCAAGACACTAAATCCGTTTTTCTTTTGAATTAACTTTTTGTAACTGATTCAAATCATGCACGCGAACTCAATCAAAGGAAATTAGTAACTTGCAACTGCCGTAACCATCGAACCATTTAAGATTCTTGATTGAAACCGAAACCGAAATCGAGCCTTGTCTTGCATTATAAATAGTGAACCTCAGACTTAGTTAGGACTCGCTCACATTCACTGCAAACCCACTGGTTTCGAAATACTCATCGCCGGAATCATCACCTTTCGCCGGAATATTCAAATATCGCCAGAATTCGCAAAACGGTATCGTTTCTTCAAATTGTTTAAAACCTTCTGATGTTAATGAATGTAGTTGTTTAAATTGGGTAATCAAAGCTGATTAACTATGTTAGCAGACGGGTTCATGTTCTGGGGTTTATTTCATGAAGAAGATGAACTCATCAAGTGCTTTTATATAATTAAATCGTTTGTTTTAAACGGGTTAGACACCCAGCCCAACTGGTTGGGCTGGGTGCAAAACAGCATTGAAGTCGCGGGTTCGAAACTAGTTTTGTGCACCGGTTCGATTGATTGGGCTGGGTGCAAAACAACATTGAAGTCGCGGATTCGAAACTAGTTTTGTGCACCGGTTCGATTGATTTAAAACCTTTTTAATTTAATTGATTTCTGAATTAACCTAACAAGTAAATAAGTATAATAAAAATCAAGAAACTAACGGGTTAGACACGAAGATCAGTTGGAAGAGCTGCGTGCACACAACCGAGAGGTCACGAGTTCGAGCCTCATTACACGCAGCCAATACCACAGTTGAACCGGTCAGACCTTGTCAGGTCTGACAAGGTTTTTTTTTAATTTTTATTTTATTTTAATTTATTTATTTATATTACTTTTTGTATTCATATTTTAGTTAAAAATCAATTAAAAATACATTTTCGAATGTTTTAAAATCTCAATAAAAACCACAAAAATAACCTAAAAATCTAACAAAAAGTATTAAATCAAAATATTAATTTTTATATATTTATCGAATTATCGCGTTATTATCTAGGTTAGTCTTCTTCGTCTGTTAAATCCTCAATTCGTGCGCACTCTTCATCAATCAAGAAAAACGCATCCACTGTGAGTGAATTCTTACAAATTCCCCTTTTTATTCATGTTTTGGGGTGTATCATGTGTCGTTTCATATATTTCGTTTATTCAAACACTTGTGCTATTACCATTATATGATCTAACGTGTGATGTAAATGTTATTTGTTGTATTGCGTGTTTACATTTTTGTCAAGTTGCGTGCAAATCATTTATTAGGCCCATCAGTTCCTCGTTGGAGACGGGTTGAGCATCAGGCGCCTCACTAGATCGGCTCCGTATGATTGAGCCTTGATCTCATTGTTCATCATATGTCATGCTTGTGTGTGCATTAATTGATATTATGTGGTTTGTGGCTAGATTTACATATGCGTATACTCATATTTGGTTTATGCACATTTTTATTTAATAACCAATATAAATAATTCCTTCAAATGTTTAAATAAGATTCACTCGCCAACTTTTGTTGACCCAAAACCCTATTTTTACACATGATACAGGTGGACAGGTTGAAGCAAGGAACACATAGGGAATTGCCTTAGAAGAAAAATAAAGAGTTCTTGAATATTGTGTTTAGAACATGTGGTGTTTATATGTTCATTGAAATATGTTTATTTTTTAAATTGTAAATAATAAATATGAAACCTATTAGTAAATGTTATGAGCTTTGGTGATAACCCAATCATGCCCCGACTACCATTTCCGCTGCGGGTCAGGGTGTGACAGCTATGGATCATAACCAACGTGATTACGATCACGTTGTAAAGTTCAATTGAACTTTGTCTTGACCAATTAATGGTCAAAGCCGAAAGTCAAACACTATTTGACTTTTAGCTTGAAATAGCTAAAAAATAACTAAAAGAAATGAACAAGACTAGGATAGAGCACTTACTTGTTTTTGAAGAACACTTTGAAGAGCTCTAAGAAGAAGAATGCTCAGTTAGGAAGCCTCCAACAATGTGGTAGCTTTCAAGTAGAGCAAGAGAAGAAGAATGAGAAATGAGCAAGGAAAATGGTTGCAACTATGGGGGTATTTATAGATTTCTTGAAGCCACATGATCATTCGAAGTGTTAGGAGATGTTGTAGGACCATTACAAGTGTTTAGTGAGGTGTTACAACCAAGAGAAGTGTGGCATAAACGAGTTATAAGTGTCAAGGAAATGAAACAAGAAGCTGCCAAGTTTCTGCTGAAAAATTGTAACCCCCGCGCCACGCGCCAGGTCCAGTTTTGCTTGGCGCGCCACTTGAGGCCTCCCAAAAATTAGAAACTTTCAAAATTTGCAAACAGGTCCCTGCACTTGATTTAAGGTGTTTTTGACGCGTTTAACACCCTTTAACCTTATTTTTAAGCTTTATGAGGATTATAAAGCACAGGGAACTTGAGATGTGCTCAAAAATGTCCCGGATGTTGGTTCGTTTGGTTGTACGGTTACGTGTTTCGCTTAATTACGACGAACGCTTAAAATAACTCGAAAACGACCGAAATTGTGCAACGAATGATATTTTTGCGTTCTCATCATTAAAATACAAGATTTTAATGATTACAAAACTTTTTTGAATGTGCATACGTGTCCCGTATTAAGAAATACACGAAACGGCGTACTTTCGCAGATTTTGCAAAATAATCCCTAGAGTTGCATAAGCATGCTTTTGCCATACCGAACCCTCCAAAACTTATTTCTAAGTTATGTAAAGGATATTTAGGTTGTTTAGCTTATGTTTTTGTCCCGGAGTGTATGTCGCGTTAAACTGAGTACGTTTGCATAACGGTACACTTCCAGAAAAGGCTTTGAAGATCAAAATTGAATAAGGATTGAAAATACACAAATGTCATAAGTAAAAATGCAATCTCATAAATATAATACAAAATTGTATTAAATACAAAATTTCCGAATGAAGTAAAATGACCGGAAACACAAATGTCACAGTTTAGAGTGAATGTTTTTTTTCCTGTATTCTTAATGTGAACTTAAGCTTTAATGATAGTCCAAGGAATACCCAAAGTTATATGCTATAGTAAAAAGCATTGATGAAGACCAAATAAGGTTTCTTTAACCTTGTACCAAGTGATTCTTTTGATATTAGATGTTTAATTTCCTTGTCTACAAGCCTAAAGATTCTTTGTTTTTTTTAATAAGGTCCATGAAGCCCCGTAACGGTGAATTTTGTTTATGTACCACCAACACATAAGTCGTTAACTGTAAATTAAAATGGATTGGTGTATATGGATACAACTTATTAACACATAGTAAAGCTCATAACAAGTTGAGTAACATATCATCAACTATAACTCATTAACACCAAACATGACTTATTATATTTGGTGTATAATTCCTTACTAGGTAAATTGACTTGTTATAACCTAAAATGACTTAGTATAAATGTTTTTTCTGTATTCTTAATGTCAGCTTAAGCTTTAGTGATAGTCCTAGGAATACCCAAAGTTATATGCTATAGTAAAAAGCATTGATGAAGACAAAATAAGGTTTCTTTAACCTCGTCCCAAGTGATTCTGTTGATATTAGGTGTTTAATTTCCTTGTCTACAAGCCCAAAGATTCTTTTTTTTAATTTCCTTTCTCTTTATGTCATGGATAATACATGAGAAACACATTTAGTAAGGGAAAGGAGCAAGCAAAGAAACAATGCTTTATAACAGGGTTATTAGTAATTTATCAATACTTATATTGATTAGTCTTTAGTGTTGGGATACTCATCAAGTCCAATACTTAAAACACTACTACTAAAAACATGCTTCTATAATCACAAATGGATAAATAATATCCCAATTAATAAAACAAACCAATTTTGTTATCCAATAGTACACGTCGCTTACTCAACAATGAGTTTTTACCTATGTATCAGGTAGACATTGTTGGGTTAATCGGTTGTTTACGGTTCACGGGGTCACACGGTTAGCATGATATCGGATCATGGTTAATTAGTTAATTGGTCAAATGAATTAGAAGTGGGTTTAAAGGCATCTTGATGGAATAAAGAAATACTTTTAAGAGTTCACGTGGATTGCATGGCTGGAGGAAACATGAAGTCTTTATTCCTAGTTTAATACTTTATAAGAAATTAGTATTTTAGTTTGACCGAATTAAATGGTGAAGGAATATGCCAATATGGTCACTATGTTTGACCGAGTAATATGGTTAGTGGCTAGTTTTTAGATGAGTTTTGTTTAACTTCGTTGCCTATTTAAAGCTTATTTGTTTATTGAATAGATAACCCTTCTTTTGTTTTGGATACAGCAGTAGCTTCGTTTCTATATCTTCATAACCTGTTTGTTTACATATTTGAGTGTGTATAAAGAGTGTGTGTTGTGGGCCTGATCCAACATTTGGTATCAGAGCGTAGGGCTCGTAGGAAGCGGGGTTGAAGATCGAAGAAAGCCTCCGCCGCCGGCGGGTGTGTCGGTCGGTGGAGGGCAGACGTAAAGGAAGGGTTCGGGATCGCTATACAGCAGAAGACGGAGATCAGGAGGTGGTTCGTGTCAGTCGTTGTCGTGCGGAGTGTACCGGTTAGGATGACGGGGGTGACAGGTGAACACCGGTGTGTCTCGTAGCTGTTAGCGGTGGTGAAAGGAATATGATTAAGTGTTGTTTGGTTGTTAGTTGCGGGTTTGTGCGGCTGGTATACAACCGGTGATAACAGTAGATGGTGAAAACGGGTACCTTGATCAGATTGTTCGTGATAAGAGGAGACCGGCGTGTTGCGTGAAAAGCGGGCAGAAGGAATCCGTCAAAGCTAATAACAAAAGTCAAATAAAAGATTTGGGTTAACAGAAACATAAATTTACAAAAGTCAAACAAAAGATTTGGGTTAACGGAAACATAAATTTACTTGATATTTCACGATTAAAGATATTGAATTCATTTATTTATTTTTAACATTAAACTAATTTTTACTCATCAAGCATGTTACATCATCTCAAACATTCGGGTATTCAATCAAGCCCGGTTGTGGTAGAGGTGCACCACCACAATAACCTTGAAGAATATCTCCTTCTTCAGAAGTGAAACCAAGAGAAGTAAGCATCGAAGGCCAGCATCCATAAGTTATGGTACGAATAGCTCGACAACAATCCATTGTCAAGTAACTGTCTCCGTTAAGAAAGAAAAGTACGATTTCATTAGTGCACGATTTCAACTCTAGTAACGCATTCCAACAGTCCATTACACCGCCGCTATCCTTTTCGGCTTGAAGCCTGACAACGAGGCTTTCGTCACTATGCATTTTACGAGCCATTGAACAGACTTGGAGAGTAACAAGGCATGATAACAGGAGTAGTGTGATAAGATGAACCCTAATTGCAACCATGGTTATGATATTTGGGGTCTTGTTATGGGGTTTGTATAGTGAATATTACATATGACCCAATGTGCATGGTGTATATATACAGGTGCTATGTAGACTATTAAAGAACATCTAGTAATAATATATTAATAATGCTTATAATTTATCATAAAATTAACGTATGTTTTAATGAATAGAAGAAACCCAAAAGATTCAAAAGTAATAACTACCATGGTAACATATGAATTTTAAAAGCTAGCAAAATAACCACCAACGTAAATGACCGAAATTTGAAATATTGAAAACTTAATGGTCGATTTAATGAAAGAAACCCAAGAGATTTTTAGAAAAAAAAACCCTATACGATTTAATTAATTGGTTCAGTTTTTAGAATGCAATAAGTAGAAAAGTACACATATTTTATTGAATTAACAGATTGATCTTAACTAACTTACTTCATTAAATTTAGCCGAGACACTGATACGTATTTTAAATTTTTAAAATTAAAAATTCTCTTTTATATTTCATTTACACTTAATTAATACACATGCTGCTATCTCAAATAAAATTGGTATGGCAAGAAACTCGCTATTACTTGACTGGTTTTGTAAGTACAAAGAAAATGAACAAATTAACCTTTGTTCACAAACCTGCCTCAGTTTGTTAAAATAAGCCAACTCAATTCATGCTTATATTTGACTTCTTGTGTATAACACAGTCTTTGCCAGATGTGTATTGTTTGATTGTTTTGGTTATTACTGAAGTTCTCGATTAGTTTATTTTAATAATTAGTTGGTTTTTGGTTAATCGGTTTGCTTATTGGATTAGATTGAAGTTTATGATTTGATTCGTTTAATAGCCAAAATCAAACTTTGGCTTAATTTTTTCTTACAAATACATGAAGCTAAGGTATAAATGCATGAAATAATGTACAAATATGTATAATAAAATGAATATATAAATATGAAATACATGAACTGAGGTATAAATGCTAGAAATATACGAAAATATGAATGGTTCTATTTGGTTTGGTTAATTTTGGGTAAACAATGGTACAAAAAAATCGATAACCGGTTTTGGTTATTTCGGGTTTCAATTCATCAATTTTTAGTTAATTCAGTTTTTGTTAATATTGGAACGGTTTCGATTGACGATTCAATTATTACTTACACTTAGAACACTCACATTGGAACCTCTTTATCCTGCTTTCTATATAATATAGAGAAAACAACAACAAACACTACATTGGGTTATCTATAACAGAGACCATTTCTTAGAGTAGTAGAGTAAACCTCTATATTTAGAGGGTTATGCAACTCTTTATATATATATATATATATATATATATATATATATATATATATATATATATATATATATATATATAGTGTAAGGTTCATTGGGGAACACTAAAAAAATAGGGAACAGTGAGGAACCGACTCAAACGAACTCTGATTGGACTCATTCCAGCGGCGTTGGAACCGGCTCGTCGAACCCTAACTAGGATCTCTTAACCCTAAATCCTAAATCCTAACCCATAAACCCTAAATATATTAGGGTTTGGATTTAGGGTCTTATATTAGGGTTTAGCTTTAAGGTTTAGTTTTATGGTTAATCATTAGTATTTAGGGATTAACTTTAGGGTTTTAGGGTTTAGCTTTAGGATTTACCTTTTAGGGTTTATAGCTTAGATTTTACGATTTAGCTTAGGTTTAGCCTTATTTTTTAGCTTTAGGGTTAGGGTTCAGGGGTTAGAATTTAAGGTTTAGGGTTAAGAGATCCTAGTTAGGGTTCGACGAGCCAGTTCCAACGCCGCTGGAATGACTCAAATCGGAGTTCGTTTGAGTCGGTTCCCCACTGTTCCCCACTTTTTTAGTGTTCCCCAATGAACCTTACATTGTATATATATATATATATATATATATATATATATATATATATATATATATATATATGGTAAGGTTCATGCAAGAACCACCTTTATTGTGAGAACCGCAAGAACCACCTTTATTGCAAAATAAAATCTAAAAAAATAAAAAAAGCACTCAATTTTTTTAAAATATTTTTTTTAATAAAAATCGTTATATTTCGTTACACAAAAAAAAACCTTTTTTTTTCGAGTAACAGTTATACATGAACATGTGCATATGTATCATAACTTCGACAAATTCAGTAATACGTTATCACTAGTAGACAATTGCACTTTCATTTACAATACCATCGATAATACACTCCATTTTACATTAAATGCACATGTGCATCATTATGTATAACCGTTATATACCGTGTTTTGGTACAAAAAGTTTGTGATTTTGAATGATGAAGTAGGCTCTCATATGTATGTTTTTTGGTTAGTTATATCTAGTGATTGACGGGTTCATTATAGTTGTCACTTTATGATGTACGTAATATGTTGATTAGACGGTATAAACGGTGTTGATATACATGTAATAAAGTGAAAATATTGGCATTGGTATTGTATTATAAATGGTAGGAGGTAATGATATTGTATTATGGATTGTAGGAGGTAATGGAAATGTATTATGGATGGTATGATAGATGAAAGAGAAAGTGTATTCAAAGTAGTGTACCAAAACACCTTATTTCATGTTGATGCATATAGATGCACATGTGCATTTCTTATATTGGTAACGTAAAAAGTAGTGTATTACACATGGTAGTGTAAATGAAAGTACAATTGTCTAATGTTTGTAATGTATTACGGAATTTATCAAAGAAATGATGAAAATGCACATGTGCATGGTAGTGTATTATGAATGGTATGATAGATGAAAGAGAAAATATATTCAAATTAGTTTACCAAAACACCTTATTTCATGTTGATATATATAGATGCACATGTGCATTGCTAATATAGGTAACGTAAAAAGTAGTGTGTTACACATGGCAGTGTAAATGAAAGTAAAATTGTCTAATGTTTGTAATGTATTACATAATTTTTCAAAGAAATGACGAAAATGCACATGTGCATGTATAGTTGGTACTCAAATTTTTTTTGAAAATTTTTCATTGTTGATTAAATATAGCGAGTTGTGCAAAAAATATTAAAAAAAACAAAAAAAAGTTTTCGTATTTTTTTTGGATTTTTTAGGTATTACTGTTTGTGTTCACACTGGTTCTCGCGGTTCTCGCAATAAAGGGTGGTTCCTAACGGATCCTTGTCCTATATATATACACACACACACACATATATATATATATGTATATATGTATGTATTTTTGAGTGTGTAGGAAATAGAAAATAATAATAAATAAGTGTTTATAAGTGAGATAGAGATAAAGAATTGGATGTGAGATGTTTTAGAAAATATACAAAATTTATAGAAAATGTGTATTAAATATGTTTTATAGATAGAGATGAAGGTTCCAATGTGAATGCTCTTAGACACTGTTAATAACGTAACATATCAATTTTTTAATTAAAAAAACTATAGCAAACTATGCAAAAGTTAAAGAAAAGAGTTAAATGCTATTTTAGTCCCGATAGTTTGGGCCATTTGGTCAGTTTAGCCCAAATGTTTGAAACATTGCCATTTAAGTCCAAATAGTTGTTGCTATTTAAGTCCAAATAGTTTCAAACGTTGCCATTTTAGTCCATTGGTTAAATTCATCCAATTTTTCTGTTAACAAGAAGGGTAATCCGGTCATTTTATGTGGCTGAATTGCCCTTCTAGTTAGCAGAATTGCATAAAAAATGACCGAATTGCTCTTCTAGTTAATAGAAAAATATATGGAGTTAACCCAGTTGATTAAAATGGCAATGTTTGAAATTATTTGGACGAAAATGGCAACGTTTAAAACCTTTGGACCAAACTTGCAAAATAACCTAAACGACAAGGACTAAAATGGCATTTAACTCTAAAGAAAATAAAATATTCGTTTCTATGGTGTATTTTTCTTTGAAAAATATTAATTTACAAAAAAGTTATGACCGTCTAAGTATCGTGTGGGTAGTTAGTTTTTTTATAAAGGGATATATATATATATATATATAAAGGGATAAAGTTTAATTAGTGTTTCAAATACTAATCTACCCTTAGGTTGCATCTTATGCATTATAGCTAAAAAAAGTTCTTAATTAACTCTTATATATATATATATATAAGGGATGGATCATGAGAAAACTAGTTTAAATGAGAAAACTAGTTTAAATGAGAAAACTAAAAAAACTAACTAAAAAAAGCTAAAAAAACATATCAATTGTTTTGATTTTTTTTATAAAAAATCGCTATATATCTTATATAAATAAACTTTAAAAAAACATATAATGCACACGTGTAGTACACATATAGTGCACATGTGCAGTATAAGTTTTTTTTTGAAAAAAAAAGTTTTTTTTTGTACATAAAAAACAAACGAATTTTTATAAAAAATTGTAAAAAATTGTATGCTTTTTATGCTTTTTTTGGCTTTTTTAGTTAGTTTTCTCATTTATATATAGTTTTCTCATGATCCTCTCCCTATATATATATATATATATTTATATATATATGATCAAGATCAAGGGAAACCCCTTCGAGTTGTGAGAACTTAGAGAACTCGACATTCTCGTGCGAGTTTTGCCCCAATTTTTGTCATACCCCTATATTAAAATATTAGAAACACTGCCGTAAAAAATTAAAAAAAATTCGAAATGGTGTTTTTCGGCCCCTTACAATAGCTATAAAATGGTGATAACATAAGCATGACATCCCTTTGTACAACATTTACGGCTGCCGTAAATAAAAAAAACAATCTTTTTCGTGGAAAAGTTAATTTTTTTTACGATTTTTGGTAAAAGAATTTTTTTTTGAAAAAACCTTTTGTAACGCCAAGTTCTCTAAGTTCTCACAACTCGTATAGGTTTTCATTTTACCCTAACCCTATATATGTATATATATATAGACACACACACACACGTCAATAGTGATATCATTATAAAAGAGCTAGTGGGGAACTAGCAAACAACCCCATTACAAAGTCGAAGAGACCAAATGTAACAACCAAAATATTCCCCACAAATATCTAAGTGACACATGTCTATAAATCATCCTCACACTTAAATTGGTTAAAGTGAGGGATTAAAATTGCCAAAGGGGAAAATATGAAGTTTATGGGCTAAAAGTATGACAATCCAAAATCTGTTGCATTGGAGGTCCTTGTGGACTATATGAGAAACCTTATGCAGTCCGTAGGGGTACCTACACAGCAAGAAACTCGCTGGCAGCTGCATTTTTCCTCATTGTGCCACCTATTTCAAGTTCTTGCCACATTTTATCTGGTTGTGACACCTAAGTAGACACTAATTAATCTCTTAAACACTCTTGGACACTTTTCATAACATCATGCTTCCTCCATTGCCCTAAATAGCAACCTTGGTCACTATAATTTCTCATCCCTAATACACTTCACTCATAAGTCTAGTGTGAGTTCTATCTTTCTGTTCTTACAAGGTTCTCGTGGTCTTTTGAAGGAGTCCTTAGAAGTGGTAGGTTCCTTTCCTGTAGCTTTTTCAATAGCACTTAGTTTCATAGTTTAGTTTCATTCGAGTGTCAAGAATTTCAAACAGTTTGACCAAACTGTTTGACTTTCAATTCTGGTCACTTTGGTCAACCAATTTCAAATCAATTTCACCAAAATGATCTACATGATGTAAGAAATAAAACCCTACATCTGTATCTCATAATCATCACGTCTAAATGGGTCAAAATGACAAGTCAAACCAAAGTTTTTGAAAAGTCAAACGCACCTTATTGAAATTTCCAAAGAATGACCTTTAAGCATATGTGATATGATATTTTGACATCAAAGTAGTTTACACAACATAACAAAGATATGTTCAAACATATTTGACTTGTCACAAACGCATTTCCCTTCCAAACCTGTATCTACGAACACGACTCGTTAAAATGGCTTAAACCATATAAACAAGTCGTACCGGGTCAAAACCTTTTCAAATCCATTTCAAAACACTTTCAAATCAAAATGAATGGTTAACTAACCATAATATACGAGACTCCTCACTTGTATGGTTCTAAATGACTTGTAATGACCCTTAAGCAATTCTCATGGATATTATTCCCATTCACTCTGGACCAGGACTATAGAGCCATCCAGTAATCGCACTGTAGGCAATAAACTTTGAGTCCGATTGTACTACGAACTGAATACGCTGTGTTATATACTAGTATAAGTAAATACTTTTAACTACTTTTATCAAAACTTGGGATATAGTATAAATCCCCTTGGTTCGGGTATTGCAACGGGCTAAATTACTTCATAATATAATAACCCGATTTAATCGGTATTGCTTAATTAACATAAACAGCTGGGGGTTGATAGTACCGTATCGGTTATAGTATTAGGGGACGACGGTCGGACCACTTTCTTTCAAGGCTCTTACCAATGCCAGGGGCCATGCATTGACAAAAGAACTACTAACAAGGAATCTATCTAGTTTGCTCGAAAGCGTCCCCCATCTCTTATCCAAGTGTACTTTGCTCATGCCATCTTGTACTCACATAAACCTGCGTTGTTTATAAATTTATTAAAATCCATTATGGCCTAATCTGGGACAGGGAAGGAGGATCGGTCTGTGCTTTCATGAAGAGTATAAAGGTCGCCCATAAACACCCATAATTCAGGAAAAGAAGCCTTAATACTTAGTAAAGTAACCCACAACAATTTCTTGTCAGTCTCCTCTTTTGGTCCGTAGATATTAGCTAACTTAACTAAACCATCAAACCCCAACCAAGTACCAGTGGGAATGATGTATCGTGAAGATGATAAGACCGAAGTTACATTAAACAGAGAAGGGTCCCAGCAACATCCCAGGCCCTCAGATCTGCCAGTAGATGCACTTGTGAAATGCTGCAAGTTTAAATTCTCCCCACAACCAGCGAACAAGATCTGATCCGTGTTAACCGTTTGGGTTTTGAAAATGTATGAAGTTGATACTGTGTCTTGTCTTTAATTCCTTGATCCAATTGAATTTTAAACTCCTACCAATTCCCCTGCAATTTAAAGTGAGAATATTCATCCTTGATTACAAGTTTACCCTCCTCTAGTATGACCTCTTGAATGAACTCTAATTTATTGCTAACGTCAACTAGAAGCACCGTTGCAATTACTGATGTAGTCAATGATTCTTCTTCTAGAGTCGGCGGTTGTAGAAAAAGAAACATCGGTTCTTGATGGTTCACATATGGATTTGGAAGTGGTCATGGGGGAGGCAGTGGAAGTCGCGTCATTGGAATACCAATCGGTGAAGAACAGTGGTGTGGGTAAGGTTAGGTGAATGAAGGCCAATAGGATTATCTTCTATGTTGGTGAGGATAACTAGGGGAGAAATATGTGAAGCCTGTTTATCCAATAAATCATTGTGGTTGAAAGGATTATCGATATGGGCCCGCTTCTTGAATCTAGGGCCAGTGGGATACTAATTGGATTTAGAGAGACTGGCCCCGTGATTAGACGACATCCTTGGCCCAACTCTTGGGGGGGTTAGTAAAAAAGGGGTGGCCAAGTTATCAGTGGGTGTCACACCCTGATTTCCACGTGTACTCCGGTGGGCCCGGTGGGGAGTATCATGCGTACAGTTGATATCATCATAACCAATTACAACACAGACAACACAGCGGAAGGCTTGGAGTGAAATATAAACTATTACCAACCATAGTGTCCAGAGAGTTCGACACAAATATACAAAAGGTTCGTAATAAGATCCACAGGCGGATCATAATGAAATGTACACATAAAAGGATAACAGACTCTACAGGCACAACTATGAGGTCGCAACTCCTTAGCGTAAATGCCCCATAGCTTCCGGCCTATTTCGTGCTTGTACCTGTAACTTTAATCTTTTGAAAATACGTCAGTTTACACTGGTAAATACAATTAGCCGACACATTTTGAAAATGGTTTTAGGTGCACAAGGCACATTTTATAAATAACTCGGATAGTACAAAAGACCTTGTATACAGATTTACATGTTTGTCTTTTACATATGGGGCCTAGTACAGAAACCGAGACATGATCGACTGACACACCACTACTGAACTTTCACACAGAACTCAGACATTAATTAATAATAGCAATTACGGATGTATGCCTACACCTTAGGCGCCCACAGAATTTAAATGCCATGCGGACCGTATGGCTTTAGCCTTGCGGTCCGTAAGGCCTTTCAAAAATTCAGAATTTTGGCCATTAGCCACATTAGCCCTTCAACTTTCAATAATCTCAATACGAGGTTATAATTTATCGTTTTCAACGACTTTGGTCCTTCTCGTTTAATCATACGGCATACGATAATTAAGAGACACGTGTCGGAATTTTATTGGACGTAAAAAAACACGTAGTGTTACAGTGGGACCCACGAATTTTATGACCGACCAAAAGATAAGCAACAATCATTACTAGAACCTATATTCTCACCAAACATCTTGGAAGTTGCAGGGACAAAACCATTCGAAGAATCTTGCTTTGGAACATGTGCTATCTAGATGTACATAATAACCATCACACACGTTTCCAGTGGTCCCAGACGGTGGGTTTATATTTGACGATTGATAACAGTTTCTCAATTGGCAGCGGAAGATAGGATGATAAAAATATTAAATATAAAAAAGCTTGAAATATAATTAATTAAAATTTGTAATAAGTTGTTCAATACAAAAGTCTTACAAGGTAGGATTAAACAAAAAAGACTTTGGACATTATAGGTCTTAAGCCATGGAGTCGTAAATTCCAAAGCTTATGTTGTCTGAAATGTATCTAGCCTATTATTAAGGTTCGTTACCTGTGATTAATCTTTTGAAAATATGTTAGTTTTTACTAGTAAATACAATTAACCGACTCTTTTGAAAATCATTTTGAAATTTCATTTGATATATATATTATGAAAACCCGTAGGCATTTATTTTAGTATATCTTGGGATAGATTTCTTGTCGTCAGTTTTTACATGCTTGTAAATACAGTCAGGAACCAAAAATTTATGCCGATACTTGGTCAATGTACGCACCATCTTTAATATTACGTCTTTCAGGTGTATGCCTACATCTCCGCACATATTTTATATGCCCATTTCTATTTCATGAGTCAGGACGTCCGTACACAGTACCATTAACCTCAAGTGTTTAATGTTAATCAAGCAATAAGGATTAACCTGGATTCTTAAATTGATGAAAGTATTTGCCAATTTATATAATATCCGCTCCAAGTGGCTAATGCCATATCCCAATTTTATAAAGCCAAATAAGCTAAAATATTTACCTTTGCTAGCTGTCTTAAAACAAAGTGTTTAGGTCTTGTAGCAAAGACTTAATCAAAGTTTATTAATCATAGGCACAATTATCTAGAGGGCTATATAGTCCGAAATGAACAGAATTATTATCCGTTAGAATGTTTACGGATCATTGGTAAGTCTTTTGACTTGACCCGTTAACTTTAGAATTTCGTTCGGTTCTGCTATATTTAGCGCTGACCGGATAGAATGGGGTTTATACTCGTCCGAGTGAAAAGCCTCATTGGATACGGGTTATTTAACCAAATATTTTGATTTAGAATGGTTTTGAAATCATTTGACTCGTTACGAGTAGTTTATAATATTATGTTCGTATTACTAGTCATGCGCGTAAAAGCGGGTTCCGGTGGTTGAAGGGTCTATGACGAGTTCAATAAGTGCAAACACAATTTATGATGTTATATAATTGATCTTGAGGACAAAATAGAGATAACACAGGTTTAAACCATTTTATTTGTTTTTATGCCAAAAGGGCATTTTTGACCTTTTTAAAATATATATATTTGACTCGTCAATTTACCATTCAAACATGATGACTAGAAGATATAATCATAAGGAATTATTCCTTATGAAATTTTGATCACGCAGTCGGTTCGATTGGGTTTTAAGGATGACCAACTGGTCAGAATCGGAAGTCAAAGTAGAAGTCAAACTTTTGAATTTTGACTTGGAATTAAATGCTAAAATGAATATGACGAGTTGGACATGTTAAAATAAGTCTTATAATGTTATAAAACTGTTATAGTGTTAAAATTTATGGTTTTAATGCTTTAAAGTCCATTTGTCGTAAAATGCATAAACATAAATTACGTTTTTTTTTACTTTTTTTCTAATTCATGTTTGACTCGTCATTTCGCCTACTTAACTTGATGGTCAGAGGGTATAATCCCAGAGGATTAATAGCTTCATTATAAAGATCACGTGGAAAGATTTAATTAACTTTTGACTCGACCAAAATGGTCAGAGCCGAAAGTCAAAGCAAAAGTCAAACTGCTTGACTCTTGGCATATATCTTAGCTAATACACTGAAAATGACTCAAAAGAATACTTACTAGTGATGGAGAAAACACTTAGGAACTTGGAAAGGAGGCTTCAAAGGACCAGAAGCAAGCTCCAACAGATGTTTTAAGTAGTTGAGAAGGGTGTGAATGTAAAAGTGCAACAAAGGCTCCTATTTATTCTAATCTTGGAGCTCCTACATGCTGACATGTGTGTTCAGAGGCTCTAAGGAAAAGATCGGAGGCTCTTAGGAAAAGATCAGTGGCAGCACACATGTCCTTAAGAGAAGAAATAGTGGTAAATTCGGAGAGGTGGCACAAGGGTGGGTTGCACCCGACAACTAGATGTTTGTTGTCAGCGACCTCCTTGCGAATGACATGGAGTAATGTCTTGCGGTCCGTAAGGGACCTGGTGCGCTAAAATATCAAACCCCTTGCAGACCGTATGGGGTTACCCCTCGCGGACCGTAAGGGGTTACCTCTTGCGGACCGTAAGGGACCTTCAGAAATGGATCCTTCCACATATCGAAATTATGCGGAGAGTTCGGACATGTGTCACTTCATGATTTGATAAAAATATTTGAGTTGTTACATTAACTGTATTCCAGAGGCCTCTCCATGTAGAGACTCTTCCATTACTACCTCCAACGACATTTCGTTAGCCCTAGTGGAGTCCTTTTCTTTTCCGGCGCCCATCATTGCAATCAGGCGACATATCGTCCTTCCTATCAGAATTGGTAACCACTCTTCTAGTTCTTCAGACACACAAATTTTGTACGATCTGTTCAGTAATCCTTTTGCTTTCTCCCACAAAGACACCCAGACTATCATACGTCTAGTTTCTGTCTTCCCATGTAACCTAAGAGGGATGAATAACCATACCAAATTGTCCGCATACCCGGTTGAAAACTGATAAGTCCCATAGGTGTGGTGGAACACCATGCACCTCTAGCCAATTCTTTCCGAGGCGAGTGTTTGACCTTTCCATACGTCCAAGGAAGAGAACCAGCTGTTCCATATGTCTCGGCTGTCTCGGAATTTAATCACCATATACCGAGTGTTGAAGGAGAGAATGCGGTGAAACCTCCTAGGTTCCTGATGTCGACATTACCAATACCAAGAACCCCATCATCCCACATTAGGTCGTCAATGGTTCTCAAAGTCATAAAATCAACCGTTCTGACTGTAACATTCGTCGAAAAACGGGTTTCAAAACCCGCTTCGTTTAATAACCAGGTACTCAGTTATAAATTCGTTGCGTATTTATTGTTCAGATAATTTTAAATAATACATAATTAATAAACATTTTAGAATTTAAAAACCATAATTAATAAATAATAATAATGAGTGAATAAAAATAAAATGGAGTCGCCGGGTCTCGAACCCGGGTCTCCCGCAAACAAAAACACACACTACACCACTCCGCCACACACTTCACTTGTGTTAAATACAGAGTCAAATAACACTTAAAGTAAAACCCGAAAATCAAAACCGGTAATCAGCGCGCTCAGAACTCGCAGTAGCCGGAAAAACCGAGATTTCCGCAATTTTGGCTATTTTCCTTTGACTGAAACGCGTAAACTAATTTCGACATCAGTTATAACCGATGCCTAACAATCAATTTCAGTCAAAACCGTCGGAAACCTTTGACCGCGAATCATGACCCAAATTCGAACCCAATTCAGCCTGTTCTTCCTTATAAATACCCACTCAAACTTCTTGTAAACCTTTCGCTCAGAACCGCACTCTCTTTCGAAGCTTTATTCCTTCCAAAGCTCGTCGCCGGAGGTTTTCATTTTCGCCGGAATATCGCCGGAATCGCTGATCAGAAAACCGCATTCGTTCTTCAGACGGTATAATTGTCTAAACCTTCTTGCTATCTCTTGATTAGTAATCTAATTGCTCAACACAATAATTGAAACTGTTAAAACAGTTCACTTAGCTGGAAATCGCAAGTCAGAGCCGACGAACACTTGCCGGAAATCTGAAGAAAACTCTCCGTCTTGGTATATCATATTCCTTAATCTTTATTTTCCTATTCCATTTCAATCCAGTATAAGGTTGTTGGCCGATTAAGCAAAAAACAGTCGGGTTCACTGTTCTGCGTTCTTCTTAATGAAGAAGATGAAGTTTAGGTTGTATATTAATGTAATTAAAATCGAGTATTTAACCGGGTTAGACACACAGTCCAGCGGTGGACTGTGTGCAAATACAAAACACACGTCCCGGGTTCGAATCGCACATGTTACCGACTTTCAGAAATAAAACCAACATTTTTAAAACCTAATCAGATCAAGTCACAGTATATACATAAGAGGAATATAATCCAGTAGTTAAATAGATTAGACACACAGCCCAACTGGTTGGGCTGTGCGCACTCAGACCGAAGGTCCCGAGTTCGATTCCGGGTCTCTGCAACCGGTTCGGCCATATTAAAACATTTTTAATAAAAACTAAATAAGGTTAACGTCAGTTAGTATATATGTATAATTAAAACCAAGAATATTTCGGGTTAGACACGTAGCTCAGTTGGTAGAGCTGCGTGCACGTATACGAGAGGTCCCGAGTTCGAACCTCACTCACCGCATAGAATAAACACAGTCTGACCGGTCAGACCCGGTCAACCTTGACAAGTCAACCCAAATTTTTATTTTTCTGTTTTCTTTTTATTTATTTATTTAATTGAAAAATTATTTAAAAATACTTAAAAATAAGATTTTTAAAGTTAGAAATTTGCATTAAACCCACAAAAATAAATCTAAAAATCTCATTAAAGAGCACTAATTAAAAATAATAATCTCAAATAAAATTTATTTATTTAATCGAATCATGTCGTTATTATTTAGGTTAGTTTTCACTCGTCGGTTGAATAATAATATTCGTGCGCATTCATCGTCATCAAGAACGCATCCACTGTGAGTGAATCTCTACAAATTCCCCGTTTTAATCATATTTTGGGGTGTATCATGTGTCGTACTATTCTTTTATTTTATTTAAACACTTGTGCATACATCATATCCGTGATCAAATGTGTATCAATTATTGTGTGAATTATATGTAGATTGAATTTCATCATTTCAGTGCACGCATTTCATTAGGCCCATCAGTTCCCCGTGGGATACGGGTTGAGCATCAGGAGCCTCATTAGATCGGCTCCGTTTGATTGAGCCTTGATCTCAAATACATCATCATTTCATGTCATATACTCATCCAAAGTGGTTTGTGATTGTTTACATATATGTTTGCTCACATGTGATTAATGCACGAATTTTCCTTATTAAATAAAACAAGAAATTAGTTAAAATGTTTTATCAAGGTTCACTCGCCAAATTTTGTTGACCCAAAATCTCCCCATTTTACACATGATACAGGTGATCTAGCTAAGACAGGAAACACTTAGGAATGCCTAGAAGAATAAACAAGTTTACGCTTGGGAATAATTATGTAGTTTCATTTTCTTTGTAATTGTATGAATTTTGTTTTGGATATTTAAGTTTGTAAATTGAATTTAATAAATATGAAACATCTTAGTAAATATCATGAGCTTTGGTGATAACCCAATTATGCCCCGACTTTTATTCCGCTGCGGGTCGGGGTGTGACAGATTGGTATCAGAGCTTGTGACTATAGGGATATATGATAGGTTATTAGACCCTTAGAGCCTATACTATAGTTGATTAAATTTTAATTGTTTGTGCGTTACATGCAAAATTCATGATGTTTATATGTTTCATGTTTATTTTCACACTCAATGTTATGCAAGCACGCTCACAAATACATGTTATTATGCAACGCTCATCATGAATCATATCCTCATAATATATCATATCCATGAGAGCACACACCTCACGATTCCCATGATTTTTGCAATGATTTTTGTATTTTTCAAATCACATCAAAGTGAGTTCTCATGACGGGCATGTAGTAACTGGAAGGGTAAGAGTACCGGTTGTCGGAACGTCCTGTCTAGGCTTGGCATTCGTATAAATCCAAAATAAAGGACCAGTTTGCCTACCTGGAGACTAACGATGAGAGTACGAAGGACCTATTAGGCCAAAGCATGCTATACCAAACGTCGTGTGAGCTAACCCCACTTTGAGTTGTCATTGTGTCTACACCTGGACACCCTCCTACCATACATCTCGCAATCATATTTTACGATTTTCATTCGGGTGGTGCGAGTGTTAATCCGCCGACACCAATGTGAATCCTCCCAAGCCCAATAGTCATAGGGGCCCACATGAGTACACAGGCGATGGTATAGGGGACATTGGAGGCCCAAACATGAGCAAACCCAAGACATCCTATGGATGTAGTTAAATTGTTATCAGTTATGTTATTTTTCATTCTTTTTACGACACATGACACCTAGAAAATTCTTAAACTCACAATCTTCCTATATATGTTCCTGTAGTTGTCGGCTAGGCAACTACGTGGAGGAAGAAAGTCAGGAAAGTCAAGTGAACGCTTGGCCACAAAAATTGCTAAACAAATGGCCGTAGTACTTCCTGACATCGTACTTCAAGTTCAACAGGCTCTCACCGCTAATCCCATCAACCCTCCCAACCAAGAAGACCAGAGCGTCGCCAACCCTCCTTCCAAAACCCCCATGTGCACCTACAAACACTTCAAATCTTGCGATCCCCCAAAGTATGAAGGGACCGAAGGTGTTACCGCCCTCCTTCACTGGTTTGAAGAAATGGAAAACACTTTCCTCAATTGCGATTGTCCCGAGGACCGTAAGGTACGTTACGCTACTAGAAGACTGTTTGGGGTAGCCCTTACCTGGTGGAACACGGAAAAAGGTAAGCGCGGAGTTGAAGATGCCATGGCCTTAACATGGGAAGAGTTAAGGGAACTCATGACAAGACGCTTCTGTCTAAGAAGCGAAATCAAAAAGCTGGAAGACGAATTCCACACACTGAAACAAAAGGAAGGAGATCACACTTCCTATAATAAGAGATTTCTCGAGCTGAACCAGATGATCCCTAATTTGTTCACCCCCTTGTACCGCTTAGTTGAACATTACATTCGAGGCCGCCCCTCGAAAATCAAGATTCGGTTTTAAGAACATCACCTGCAACACTTGAAGCCGCAATGGAGTTAGCTACAGAACTCACGGAAAATCGCATTCGAAACGGAAAGTTCAAAGATGAAAAGAAGAAAGCACCCATAGAGACCCCAACTACAAACCACCCAGTCTCATCCTCAAAGTTTGCTTGTAAGAGGAAGCGTAATGGCAAGAATTTCGCTGTCACTCAAACCAACCCTCCTATCACTGTTGCACCAATCACCCAAATTGCTCCTCCAGCTGCACCATTCAAAAAGCCATATACTGGCCCACACCCAAAATGCAACCGCTGTCAATACCATCACCCTCCCGAAAATCCCTGCCAACATTGCACAAGCTGTGGCCGTGCAGGTCACACCATCCAAACCTGCCGTACCCTTTAGTGAATGAACCGCAATCAACCTCAAACCCAAAATCAGATAGTAGGTCAAGCCCAACAACCCTTACTTCTACCACCTGCACCACACGCAGCCCAAAATTACTACCAACCCAACTACTCCATGATGCAACCCATGCGAGCTTGTTTCAACTGTGGGGACCCAAACCACTTCAGGAACACATGTCCGCGCCTAGTGAACATTATCCATGCCCAAGCTCACGCAAACCCAGTAAACCAAGCTAACCAAGCTCCCCCACCTGCCAGAGGGAGAGCTTTCAATATCAATGCCAACCAAGCCAGGGCTGACAACAACGTGGTCAACGGTACGTTTCTCATCAATGGTAGTTATGCATCCATATTATTCGATACTGGTGCGGATAAGAGCTTTGTGTCCTTAGAATTTGAACCTATCCTCGACCAACCTCATGTTAATCTCATAGAATCTCTAATGGTGGAAGTTGCTGACGGAAAACCCGTTTCATTAAATTATATTATACGCAATTGTACTCTCACCCTAAACGATCACGATTTTCCAATTGACCTTATTCCTATGAAGTTGGGAAGTTTCGACGTTATAATCGGTATGGACTGGCTCAGCCAGCATCATGCTGAAGTGGTGTCCCACGAAAAGTTCATTCGCATTCCTCTCGCAGACGGTCAGACACTACGTATTTTTGGGGAAACCCCTTCGAAAGGACTCAAAATAATGTCCTGCCTCCTAGCCCGAAGATATCTCCGCAAGAACTATGTCGCATTCCTAACCCACGTCGTCAAAAAGGGAAACAAGGAGAGAAAACTTGAAGATATCCCAGTTGTGAAAGAATTCCCACAAGTCTTTCCCGACGACATTTCAGGACTTCCTCCTGTGAGAGAAGTCGAATTTCGCATCGATCTTGTACCTGGCGCTACACCAGTCGCAAAATCTCCTTATAAGTTAGCCCCATCAAAAATGCAAGAGCTGGCCAGTCAACTGCAAGAGCTGACTGACAAAGGATTCATACGTCCTAGCTCATCGCCTTGGGGTGCACCTGTTCTCTTTGTGAAGAAGAAAGATGGGACGTTTCGCATGTGCATTGATTATAGAGAACTCAACAAGTTAACGGTTAAAAATCGCTATCCACTACCTCGCATTGATGATCTCCTAGACCAACTTCAAGGCGCCACCTGCTTTTCAAAAATCGACCTTCGTTCTGGTTATCATCAGCTCAGAGTGCACGAAGAAGATATCCCAAAAACCGCCTTCCGGACTCGTTATGGTCATTACGAGTTCATGGTCATGCCATTCGGTTTAACAACGCCCCCGCTGTCTTCATGGATTTAATGAATAGGGTATGCAAACCCTACCTCGACCGTTTCGTCATAGTCTTCATCGACGACATCCTTATTTACTCCAAGTCTAAATCCGATCATGAGCGACACCTTCGACTCATCCTTACACTCTTAAGGACTGAAAAGCTTTACGCTAAATTCTCAAAATGCGAATTCTGGTTAGGAGAAGTACAATTCCTTGGACATGTCGTCAATGACAAGGGAATTCATGTCGATCCTTCAAAAATCAAGGCAGTGCAGGAATGGCAAGAGCCACGTAACCCTACCGAAGTAAGGTCATTTCTTGGTTTGGCTGGTTACTATCGACGCTTCATCGCCAATTTTTCCCGTATTGCTGTACCACTCACGGCCTTGACTCATAAAGGAAAACCCTTCATATGGGGACCTAAACAAGAGGAGGCCTTCCAAACTCTGAAGCAAAAACTTTGTGACGCACCTATCCTCACACTCCCTGAGGGTTGCGATGACCTTGTAGTATATTGCGATGCATCAGGGCAAGGGCTAGGCTGTGTATTGATGCAAAGAGGAAAAGTGATAGCCTATGCCTCTAGGCAACTCAAGGTTCACGAGAAGAATTACACCACCCACGACCTGGAACTTGGAGCCGTTGTGTTCGCTCTCAAGATATGGAGACATTACCTCTACGGTACTAAGTGTGAAATATACACTGACCACAAGAGTCTCCAGCATATCTTCAACCAAAAGGAGTTGAATATGAGGCAACGAAGATGGGTCGAACTTCTCAACGACTACGACTGTGAAATTCGGTATCATCCTGGCAAGGCAAACATAGTGGCTGATGCGCTCAGTCGGAAAGGTTATGCGAACTCCATTCGTCTTCTATGTTCGCATATCAAAACCGACATCAAAGATCGAATCCGGGCAGCTCAACATGTTTCTGTAACAGAAAATGACGTACGCGATGAGCTGTCATGTGGAGCTGAACTCAAAATCGAAACCAAATCCGACGGTATTCTATACTATTTAAACCGCATATGGATTCCTGATCGCGATAACCTTCGTGATTTCCTCATGAATGAGGCGCACAAAACACGATACTCTGTACACCCAGGAGCCGACAAGATGTATCAAGACCTACGATACACCTACTGGTGGCCTGGCATGAAAAAGGATATCGCTGTTTTTTGTTTCCAAGTGCCTTACCTGCTCCAAAGTAAAAGCTGAACATCAAAGACCTTCAGGACTTCTAGTCCAACCCGAAATACCTGTATGGAAGTGGGAAAACATAACCATGGATTTCATTACCGGGTTAACTCGCACCTCCAGTGGGTATGACACCATATGGGTAATAATCGATCGTCTTACAAAGTCATCTCACTTCATCCCGATTAGCGAGGACTTCAAGAACGAGAAGTTAGCTCGTATCTACATCAGCGAGATCGTAAGCCGTCATGGTGTACCATTAAGCATCATTTCAGACCGTGATGGTCGTTTCACTTCACGAACATGGCGAGCCGTACAAACCGCCTTGGGTACACGATTAGACCTTAGTACCGCTTTTCATCCTCAAACTGATGGTCAATCTGAACGCACCATCCAAACCCTTGAAGACATGCTGCGAGCATGTGTCATAGACTTCAAAGGGAACTGGGACGCTCACCTACCATTAGTGGAATTTTCGTACAAAAATAGCTATCATTCAAGTATCGGCATGGCTCCTTTCGAAGCTTTATATGGTCGTAAGTGCCGATCTCCAGTATGCTGGCACGAAATTGGGGAAGCGCAAATCACCGGAGCAGAATTAATTCAAGAAACAACCGACAAGATCCTTCAAATTCGAAACAATCTTCTAGCGGCTCAAAGTCGTCAAAAGAGTTATGCAAACAAACGACGAAAGCCCTTGGAGTTTGACATTGGTGATCAAGTACTTTTAAAAGTATCACCGTGGAAGGGAGTGGTTCGTTTTGGCCAGAAGGGCAAGCTAGCACCACGCTACGTAGGACCTTTCAAGATACTCGAAAGAGTAGGTCCTGTAGCATACAAGCTTGACCTACCAGAAGAACTCAACAGAATTCATCCCACATTCCACGTATCAAACTTGAAAAAGTGCCTTGCCGATGAAAATCTCCATATTCCTCTAGAAGACATTCAAGTCGATGAATCGATGCACTTCGTTGAAAGACTAGTAGAAATCATGGACTTCGGTGAGAAGCGTTTAAGGCGAAGTCGTATTCCAATTGTCAGGGTACGTTGGGAGTCGAAACGAGGACCCGAGTTTACTTGGGAACGTGAAGACTCAATGCGTGAAAAATACCCGCATCTCTTTCCAGTTACCACTACTACTTAAATTTCGGGACGAAATTCCTAAAGGTAGGGGATACTGTAACATTCGTAGAAAAACGGGTTTCAAAACCCGCTTCATTTAATAACCAGGTATTCAGTTATAAATTCGTTGCGTATTTATTGTTCAGATAATTTTAAATAATACATAATTAATAAACATTTTAGAATTTAAAAACCATAATTAATAAATAATAATAATAAGTGAATAAAAAATAAAATGGAGTCGCCGGGTCTCGAACCCGGGTCTCCCGCAAACACACACTACACCACTCCGCCACACACTTCACTTGTGTTAAATACAGAATCAAATAACACTTAAAGTAAAACCCGAAAATCAAAACCGGTAATCAGCGTGCTCAGAACTCGCAGTCGCCGGAAAAACCGAGATTTCCGCAATTTTGGCTATTTTCCTTTGACTGAAACGCGTAAACTGATTTCGACATCCGTTATAACCGATGCCTAACAATCAATTTCAGTCAAAACCGTTGGAAACCTTTGACCGCGAATCATGACCCAAATTCGAACCCAATTCAGCCTGTTCTTCCTTATAAATACCCACTCAAACTTCTTGTAAACCTTTCGCTCAGAACCGCACTCTCTTTCGAAGCTTTATTCCTTCCAAAGCTCGTCGCCGGAGGTTTTCATTTTCGCCGGAATATCGCCGGAATCGCTGATCAGAAAACCGCATTCGTTCTTCAGACGGTATAATTGTATAAACCTTCTTGCTATCTCTTGATTAGTAATCTAATTGCTCAACACAATAATCGAAACTGTTAAAACAGTTCACTCAGCCGGAAATCGCAAATCAGAGCCGACGAACACTTGCCGGAAATCTGAAGAAAACTCTCCGTCTTGGTATATCATATTCCTTAATCTTTATTTTCCTATTCCATTTCAATCGAGTATAAGGTTGTTGGCCGATTAAGCAAAAACAGTCGGGTTCACTGTTCTGCGTTCTTCTTAATGAAGAAGACGAAGTTTAGGTTGTATATTAATGTAATTAAAATCGAGTATTTAACCGGGTTAGACATACAGTCCAGTGGTGGACTGTGTGCAAATACAAAATGTCACACCCCGACCCGCAGCGGAATAAGAGTCGGGCCATAATTGGGTTATCACCAAAGCTCATGATGTTTACTAATATGTTTCGTATTTATTAAATTCAAAATTTCATTCCCAATATTCCAAACAAGTTCATACAATTACAAAGAAAAATAACTAACTAAACAATCCAAAGTCTAAACCGGTTTATTCTTCTAAGCCATCCTATATGTTTCTTGCTGCAACTGGATCACCTGTATCATGTGTAAAAAAATGGGGGTTTTTGGGTCAACATAAGTTGGTGAGTGAACCTTGTTAGAAAACATTTATTATTGATTTCTTGTTATATTTATTATGGAAAATTGTGCAATAATCATATGTGAGCAAACGTAAATAAACATACAATAACATTAACAATAACATACAATAACAAACCAACTTGCATGAATATATAACATGAATGATACTGTATATGTTGGCAACGTCACGTTCACGCTCATAGGTAATGGGGAACGGACAGCCTATGATGAATGTATGTGCGATCAAGGCTCAATCAAACGGAGCCGATCGTATGTTGGCAACGCCTCGTTCACGCTCATAGGTAATGGGGAATAGCTCAACGCTCATAGGTAATAGGGAGCGGCGGCCTATGATAATGTATGTCCTGAAAATGATAAATTAAATCTAAACATTAACCACACAAACAGATGATACATATTGAATACACATTTGATCATGGATATGATGGATGCACAATTGTTTAAATGTAATAAATAATAAGACACATGATACACCCCAAAAACGTGATTAAAACGGGGAATTTATAGAGATTCACTCACATTGGGTGCGTTCGGTTGAAGATGTTTAATGCGCACGAGTTTAGAGGGTTGATCGACGAGGATTAACTAATCTAAATAATAACGAAAATGTATGGTAAATGAGTGGATTTTATTAATAATTATAATAAGATTTTTAGATATATTTTTGTGAGTTTAAGGCTATTTTCTACTTTAAAACATTATTTTTAAGTATTTTTAATTAATTTTTATATTAAATAAATAAATAAAAATGTAAAAAAAAAGTGTTGACTTTTTGGTTGACCGTTGACTATTTGACTTTGACTTGTTGACCGGTTCGGTCGTTTATATTGTTTGCACTGAGTGAGGTTCGAACTTGTGACCTCCCGTACGCATGTACGCAACTCTAACTGAGCTATGTGTCTAACCCGAAATATTTCTGTTTTTAATTATATTTATATACATTTTAATTTATTCCAAAATTCATTTATTTTAAAAAGGATTTTTATTCCATCGAACCGGCGTGCATCTCAGGTCTCGAACCCGGGACCTGTGGATTAACGTTGCACACAGTCCACCGCTGGACTGTGTGTCTAACCTGGTTAATATTCTGGTTTTTATTATACTTAACATCTTTCAGTGAGTTAACCCGGTTCGGTTTTAAAAAGAGCATTTTTATTTCAGAGAGTGAGGTTGGGTCAGGGATTGAACTCGAGACGTGTGATAGTTGTTTGCACACAGTCCACCGCTGGACTGTGTGTCTAACCCGGTTATATATCTTGTTTTAATTATACTTATACATTAGTTCGACTTCATCTTCTTCGTTCAAAAACACAGACAACAATTATTCAACTGTTCTTGTTATATTCGATTAACGAACTTATAAATGATTGAAATGTGATGAAATAGAGCGAGTTTTGGAAATGAATGTACCGAAACAGATGTCTTTCTCAGAACTCCGACTAGGATCATCGGCTCTGTTTCGTTAACTCCGTCTGATCGGATAAATTAACAGTTTTGATCGGTTAGGTGTGAAATTGAGTTACTAAACAATGATTAACAGAAGGTTTAGATGATTATACCGATTCACAGTGCAATGTAGGAATTTTCAGAAAACTTCCGGCGAGTGTTGATTATTCGATATCGTCGTCTGGGATTGATTCTGATTGAAAGGTTTGAGTTAGCAAACGCCTAACAACTGATATAAGATGAAAGAATTGAGAAATTTACCGTTTTGATGAAAGACACGGTTTTCCGGCGAAAGTCCGGCGAGTTCAAAAGCGATTCCGACGATCAGAAATTAGAGTAAAAGTGAAATTAGAGGTTCTGTGAATGTTATTGAGTCGCGAGATACTGATATTGTTGGAGTAATTCAGAAAGTGAATGCTTTCGGTTATTAAACCCGATCATCATACGAATTCAAGTTCATTCAAGGCTGAATTGATTAAGAATGTCGGTTTATCGGTTATTTTCAGGAATCCGCGATCACTCAAAAGTCCCTGGACGTTTGGAAGCCGATATCGGTTTCAGTTTGGCGCAACCAGGTTGATTCACGGTGGAACTTATGTTTTAATTGTTTCCTAGAATTCACAAAGACATCAAGTGGCGGAGTGGTTATGTGTTTGGTGTTAAGGTTCTCCGGCTGACCCGGGTTCGAAACCCGGCAGCCCATTTTTATTTTTAACTGTTTCATTTTTATTTTTTAACAATTTT
Organism: Scalesia atractyloides; assembly: GCA_947069175.1. Taxonomy (NCBI): domain Eukaryota; kingdom Viridiplantae; phylum Streptophyta; class Magnoliopsida; order Asterales; family Asteraceae; genus Scalesia; species Scalesia atractyloides. The sequence goes on along the minus strand of CAMTDV010000015.1, from coordinate 22,936,619 downwards.
AATTTCCATAATCCAAAATGTTTATTAGTTATGTATTGTTTAAAATTAACATAGGCATTAAATGAGCAACAAGAATATAAAACTGATTATTCGATTAATAAACGAATCGGGTTTGGAAAACTCGTTTTTCGACAAATGTTACAGTATCCCCTACTTTTAGAAATTTCGTCCCGAAATTTAAGTAGTAGTGGTAACAGGAAAAAGATGCGGGTATTTTCGCGCATTGAGTCTTCACGTTCCCAAGTAAACTCAGGTCCCTGTTTCGACTCCCAGCGTACCCTTACAATTGGAATACGACTCCGTCTTAAACGTTTTTCTCCGAAGTCCATGATCTCTACTGGTCTTTCAATGAAGTGCATAGATTCATCGATCTGAATATCTTCCAGGGGAATATGGAGGTTTTCATCGGCGAGGCACTTCTTCAAGTTTGATACGTGGAATGTGGGGTGAATTCTGTTGAGTTCTTCTGGTAGATCAAGCTTGTATGCTACAGGTCCTACCCTTTCGAGTATCTTGAAAGGTCCTACGTAGCGTGGTGCTAGCTTGCCCTTCTGGCCAAAACGAATGACTCCCTTCCACGGTGATACTTTTAAAAGTACATGACACCAATGTTAAACTCCAAAGGCTTTCGTCGTTTATCTGCATAACTCTTTTGATGACTTTGTGCCGCTAGAAGATTGTTTCGAATTTGATGGATCTTGTCTGTGGTTTCTTGAATCAATTCTTGACCGGTGATTTGAGCTTCCCCAATTTCGTGCCAACATACTGGAGATCGGCACTTACGACCATATAAAGCTTCGAAAGGTGCCATGCCGATGCTTGAATGATAGCTGTTGTTGTACGAAAATTCAACTAATGGTAGATGAGCGTCCCAATTACCCTTGAAGTCTATGACACATGCTCGAAGCATATCTTCAAGAGTTTGGATGGTGCGTTCAGATTGTCCATCAGTTTGAGGATGATAAGCGGTACTGAGGTCTAATCGTGTACCCAAAGCGGCTTGTACGGCTTGCCATGTTCGTGAAGTGAAACGACCATCACGATCTGAAATAATGCTTAACGGTACACCATGACGGCTTACGATTTTGCTGATGTAGATACGAGCTAACTTCTCGTTCTTGAAATCTTCGCGGATCGGAATAAAGTGAGCTGATTTTGTAAGACGATCAATGATTACCCATATAGTGTCATACCCACCAGAAGTGTGAGGTAACCCGGTAATGAAGTCCATGGTTATGTTTTCCCACTTCCATACAGGTATTTCAGGTTGGACCAGAAGTCCTGAGGGTCTTTGATGTTCAGCTTTTACTTTGGAACATGTAAGGCACTTGGAAACAAAAACAGCAATATCCTTTTTCATTCCAGGCCACCAGTAGGTGTATCGAAGGTCTTGATACATCTTGTCGGCTCCTGGGTGTATAGAGTATCGTGTTTTGTGCGCCTCATTCATAAGGAAAACACGAAGGTTATTGTGGTCAGGAATCTATATGCGATCTAGATAGTACAGAATACCGTCGGATTTAGTTTCAATTTTAAGTTCAGCTCCACAGGACAGCTCCTTTCGCACGTCGTCTTTCGTTACTGAAACATGTTGGGCTTCTCGAATTTGATCTTTGATGCCGGTTATGATTTGCGAACATAGAAGACGAATGGAGTTCGCATAACCCTTTCGACTGAGTGCATCGGCCACCACATTTGCCTTGCCAGGATGATACCGAATTTCACAGTCGTAGTCATTAAGAAGTTCGACCCATCTCCGTTGCCTCATGTTTAACTCCTTTTGGTTGAAGATATGTTGGAGGCTCTTATGGTCAATGTATATTTCACACTTAGTACCGTAGAGGTAATGTCTCCATATCTTAAGAGCGAACACAACGGCTCCAAGTTCTAGGTCGTGGGTGGTGTAGTTCTTCTCATGAGTTTTGAGTTGTCTAGAAGCATAAGCTATCAGCTTTCCTCTTTGCATTAGAACACAGCCTAGTCCTTGCCCTGACGCGTCGCAATAAACCACGAAGTCATCACAACCTTCAGGAATAGTGAGGATAGGTGCGTCACAGAGTTTTTGTTTAAGGGTTTGGAAGGCTTCTTCTTGTTTGGGTCCCCATATGAAGGGTTTTCCTTTATGAGTTAAAGCCGTGAGTGGTACAGCGATGCGGGAGAAATTTGCAATGAAACTGCGATAATAACCAACCAAACCAAGGAATGATCTTACTTCGGTTGGTGTACGTGGCGCTTGCCATTCTTGTACTGCTTTGATCTTTGAGGGGTCGACATGTATTCCCTTGTCATTGACGACATGTCCAAGGAATTGTACCTCTTTTAATCAGAGTTCGCATTTGGAGAATTTGGCGTAGAGCTTTTCATTCCCTAAGAGTGTAAGGATGAGTCGAAGATGTCGTTCATGATCAGACTTAGACTTTGAGTAAATTAGGATGTCGTCGATGAAGACTATAACAAAGCGATCGAGATAGGGTTTGCAGACTCTGTTCATTAGATCCATGAAGACAGCTGGAGCGTTGGTTAAACCAAATGGCATGACCATGAATTCATAATGACCATAACGAGTTCGGAAGGCGGTCTTTGGGACGTCTTCTTCATGTACTCTGAGTTGATGATAACCAGAACGAAGGTCGATTTTTGAAAAACAGCTGGCGCCTTGAAGTTGGTCAAGAAGATCATCGATGCGAGGTAATGGGTAGCGGTTCTTGACCGTTAACTTGTTGAGTTCTCTGTAGTCGATGCACATGCGAAACGTTCCATCTTTCTTCTTCACAAAAAGGACAGGTGCACCCCAAGGCGAGGAGCTAGGACGTATGACTCCTTTGTCAGTCAACTCTTGCAATTGACTGGCTAGCTCTTGCATTTCGGATGGGGCTAACCTATAAGCAGATTTTGCAACTGGTGTAGCTCCAGGTATAAGATCAATGCGGAATTCGACTTCTCTCACGGGAGGAAGTCCTGAAATGTCGTCAGGAAAAACTTGCGGAAAATCTTTTACTACTGGGATGTCTTCAAGTTTCTTCTCCTTGGTTCCCTTTTTGACGACATGAGTTAGAAATGCGATATAATTCTTGCGAAGATATTTTCGGGCTTGAAGACAGGACATTAATTTGAGCCCTTTCGATGGGGTTTCTCCAAAGATTCGTAGAGTCTGACCGTTCGTAAGAGGAATGCGTATAAACTTTTCGCGGCATACAACTTCAGCATGATGTTGGCTGAGCCAGTCCATACCAATTATAATGTCAAAGCTTCCCAACTTCATAGGAATGAGGTCAACTGGAAAATCGTGATCGTTTAAGGTGAGAGTACAATTGCGTATAATAGAGTTTAATGAGACCGGTTTTCCGTCAGCAACTTCTACCGTTATGGATTCCATGAGTTTATCACGAGTTTGGTTGAGGATGGGTTCAAATTCTAAGGACACAAAACTCTTATCCACGCCAGTATCAAATAACATGGATGCATAATTACCATTGATGAGAAACGTACCGTTAACCACGTTGTTGTCGGCCCTAGCTTGATTGGCGTTGATGTTGAAAGCTCTTCCTCTAGCAGGTGGAGGAGCTTGGTTAGCTTGATTCACCGGATTTGCTTGAGCTTGAGCATGTATAATGTTCACCAAGCATGGACAAGTGTTTCTAAAATGGTTTGGGTCTCCACAATTGTAACAAGCCCTCATAGGTTGCACCATGGGATAGTTGGGTTGGTAGTAGGATTGGGCTACATGTTGGGTAGGTGGTAGTAGTAAAGGTTGTTGGGCTTAACCCACTATCTGATGGTGGGTTTGGGTTGAGGGCTGATGGCGGTTCGTTCGCTGAGGTACGCGACAGGTTTGAATGGTGTGACCTGCGCGACCACAGCCGGTGCAATGTTGGCAGGGATGATCAGGAAAGTGATGGTATTGGCAACGGTTGCATTTTGGGTAAGGGCCGGAGTATGGCCTTTTATATGGTGCAGGTGAGGGGGCAACTTGGGTAATGGGTGCAGCAGGGATGGGGAAATTTGTTTGTGTGACAGCAAAGTTTCTGGTGTTTCGTTGCCTCTTATTAGCAAACTTTGAGGAGGAGGTGGAATGGTTTGAAGTTTGGCCCTCAACAGGGGCTTTCTTTTTCTCGTCCTTAAATTTGCCGTTGCGAATACGATTCTCGGTAAGCTCGGTAGCTAGTTCCATAGCAGCTTCAAGTGTTGCAGGCGAAGTGCTGAGAACTGAGTCCTGAATTTTCGAGGGGAGGCCTCGAATATAGTGTTCGACTAAGCGGTAAACTGGGGTGAACAAGTTAGGGACCATTTGGTTCAACTCTAAAACCCTCTTGTTGTAGGAAGTATGATCTCCCTCCTTTTGCTTCAACGAATGAAATTCATCCTCTAACTTTTTGATCTCGCTTCTAGGACAGAAGCGTCTCGTCATGATTTCCCTTAACTCCTCCCACGTTAAGGCCATTGCATCTTCGACTCCTCTCTTCCCCTTTTCAGTATTCCACCAGGTAAGAGCTACCCCAAATAGCCTCCCGGTTGCGTAACGTACCTTGCGATCGTCGGGACAATCGCAGTTGAGGAAGGTGTTTTCAATTTCCTCAAACCAGTGGAGGAGAGCTGTGACACCTTCGGTCCCTTCAAATTTCGGAGGATCGCAAGACTTGAAATGTTTATATGAGCACTTTTTGGAAGGAGGGTTGCCGATGTTCTGGTCTTCTTGCTGGGGAGGATTGATGGGATTTGCGGCGAGAGCTTGTTGGACTTGAACTACAATGTCAGGAAGCACCGCGGCCATTTGTTTTGCGATTTGGGTGGCCAAGCGTTCGTTTGACCTTCCTGACCTTCTACCCCCTCGTTGTTGCCTAGCCGACATCTACAGGAATATACACAAGAAGATTGTGAGTTTATGGAGTCTTTTTAGGTGTCATGTGTCTTAAAAAAAATAAAAATAACATAAACATCAATAATGCAACTACATCCATAGGATGTCTTGGGTTTGCTCATGTTGGGCCTCAAATGTCCCCCATACCTTCACCTGTATAGTCATGTGGGCCCCCATGACTATTGGCTTAGTAGGATTCACATTAGTATTGGCGGTTTAACACTCGCATCACCCGAATGAAAATCATGAAATATGTTTGCGAGATGTATGGTCGGAGGGTGTCCAGGTGTAGACACAATGACAACTCAAAGTGGGGTTAGCTCACACGACGTTTGGTATAGCATGCTTTGGCCTAATAGGTCCTTCGTACTCTCATCGTTAGTCCCCAGGTAGGCAAACTGGTCCTTTATTTTGGATTTATACGAATGCCAAGCCTAAACAGGACGTTCCGACTACCGGTACTTGTACCCTTCCAGTTACTGCATGCCCGTCATGAGAACTCACTTTGATATGATTTGAAAATACAAAAATCGTTGTAAAAGTTATGGAAATTGTGTGGTGTGTGCTCTCATGGATATGATATGTTATGAGAATATGATTCATGATAGGCATTGTATAATAATATGTACTTATGAACATGCTTGCATAACATTGAATGTAATATTAAACATAAAACATATAAACATCATGAATTTTGCATGTAACACACAAAAAAATTTTAAAAAATTCTAATCAACTATAGTATAGGCTCTAAGGGTCTAATAACCTATCCTATATCCCTATAGTCATGGCTCTGATACCAATCTGTCACACCCCGACCCGCAGCGGAATAAGAGTCGGGGCATAATTGGGTTATCACCAAAGCTCATGATGTTTACTAATATGTTTCATATTTATTAAATTCAAAATTTCATTCCCAATATTCCAAACAAGTTCATACAATTACAAAGAAAAGTAACTAACTAAACAATCCAAAGTCTAAACCGGTTTATTCTTCTAAGCCATCCTATATGTTTCTTGCTGCAACTGGATCACCTGTATCATGTGTAAAAAAATGGGGGTTTTTGGGTCAACATAAGTTGGCGAGTGAACCTTGTTGGAAAACATTTATTATTGATTTCTTGTTATATTTATTATGGAAAATTGTGCAATAATCATATGTGAGCAAACGTAAATAAACATACAATAACATTAACAATAACAAACAATAACATACAATAACAAACCAACTTGCATGAATATATAACATGAATGATACTGTATATGTTGGCAACGTCACGTTCACGCTCATAGGTAATGGGGAACGGACGTCCTATGATGAATGTATGTGCGATCAAGGCTCAATCAAACGGAGCCGATCGTATGTTGGCAACGCCTCGTTCACGCTCATAGGTAATGGGGAACAGCTCAACGCTCATAGGTAATGGGGAGCGGCGGCCTATGATAATGTATGTACTGAAAATGATAAATTAAATCTAAACATTAACCACACAAACAGATGATACATATTGAATACACATTTGATCATGGATATGATGGATGCACAATTGTTTAAATGTAATAAATAATAAGACACATGATACACCCCAAAAACGTGATTAAAACGAGGAATTTGTAGAGATTCACTCACATTGGGTGCGTTCGGTTGAAGATGTTGAATGCGCACGAGTTTAGAGGGTTGATCGACGAGGATTAACTAACCTAAATAATAACGAAAAGGTATGGTAAATGAGTGGATTTTATTAATAATTTTAATAAGATTTTTAGATATATTTTTGTGAGTTTAAGTCTATTTTCTAATTTTAAAAACATTATTTTTAAGTATTTTTAATTGATTTTTATATTAAATAAATAAATAAAAATGTAAAAAAAAAAGTGTTGACTTTTTGGGTTTGTAACATCCGTAAAAAAAAAAAACGGATTTACCAAACACGCTCCGTTTATTAACCGAACAATCAGTTAAAAATTTCATTGCGAATTTAATGCCCAAAATAATTTTAAACGATACATAATTAATAAATATGTTGGAATATATAATTTATATTTGAAAAAGTCTTAAATTTAGAAATAAATTAGTGCTGCCGGGTTTCGAACCCGGATCAGCCAGCGTTTCAGCAAACAACTTATCTTCCAACCATCCAACCACTGCGCCACTTATGTTTCTTGTTCAATAATGAAGACAATTAATTCATATCATGAATATCGAATTCAAAAACCAACGCGCCCAGTTGCAGTCGTCGGAAATTCCGACTATCTCGCTAAGATTGGACGGTTACTTCAGTTATAACGTAAACTTTAATCACTACATCAGTTATAACCGACGCCTGAGTCCGCGACACAAGTTATAACCGCCGGAAAGTTTCTAACCGACGAATCAAGTCGGAAAACGGGCCAAATACGTCGATGTCCCGCCCTATAAATACCTCCTCGAACCTCTGCTAGCTTTTTCGCTCACAATCACACCTTTACCGGACGTAATTCCACTTGCCGGAAAAGTTCTGCACCTCGCCGGAAAACCGAGCCCTTCACTTCTGAGCCTTACTGAACACCCAGAACTCATACCGAAGCCACCCACATTCATCTCAAGCTCGTTGAAGACCCTCGGCCGCAAGACACACGTCGCCGGAATCATTTGCTGTCACCGGAGTTCTGCCGGAGAAACAGAGGAGTCCAGTTCGGTATACCTTACGCTTAATTCTTTCATTCTTTTTACTTATCTCACCTGTAATTAACTGAAACACACTAACGAACTTGATTAAAACTTCGAACCAGTCGGATTTCCGATTCTGGTTAAGATTAACGAAGAAGACGAAGATTCAGTAGTATATAAGTTTAATTTAAATCAAGATATAACTCGGGTTAGACACACAGTCCAGCGGTGGACTGTGTGCACATTAAAAACGCTTACGTCTCGAGTTCGAATCTTGTCCCACGCACCTTCGCCCTAATAAAAAACGTTCCTTTTTTTTTAACCGAACCGGAGTCACTGCGTAAGATGTTAAGTTTAATAAAAACCGGAATAATAACCAAGATAGACACACAGTCCAGTGGTGGACTGTGTGAATGTTTAACCACACGTCACAAGTTCGAGTCCGGACTACCGCACCGGTCCGGACATTTATCAAACTTTTTATTTAAGACAGAAATGAAAATATTTAGTTTGTATATAAGTATAATAAAAATCAGTTTATTTAACAAGTTAGACACACAGTCCAGCGGGGGACTGTGTGTTAACTCAACCCACAGGTCCCGGGTTCGAGACCTGTGGAGCGCACCGAATCGTTAGATTAAAATCGTTTTTAAAAATAAATGATTTTCTGTTTAAATCAATTAATATATAAATATAATTAAAAACAGAAATATTTCGGGTTAGACACGTAGCTCAGTTGGTAGAGCTGCGTGCACGCGTACGGGAGGTCTCGCGTTCGAGCCTCACCCAGCGCATATATACACACATACGAACCGGTCAACAGTCAAAGTCAAAGTCAACGGTCAAAAAGTCAACATTTTTTTATTATTTTTATTTATTTATTTTATTTAAAAATCAATTAAAAATACTTAAAAATAACATTTTTAAGGTTAGAAAATAGCCTTAAACTCACAAAAATACACCCAACAATCCTACTAAAATGGATTAATAAAATCCCATTATTTACCAAACCATTATGTTATTATCTAGGTTAGTTTCACTCGTGGTTAGATCCAACTTCGTGCGTATTCAACATCATCAACCGAACGCACCCAATGTGAGTGAATCTTACAACTCCCCTTTTTAATTACACGTTTTGGGGTGTGTCATGTGTCACCAAAATTAACTCGTTTATTTAAACGGGTGCCATACCATATTGTGATCTAAACTTAGATAGTATATATTGTTTGTAGTTGTGTATTTCATATTGTCAAGTTATATGCAAATTCATTCATTAGGCCCATCAGTTACTCGTGGGAGACGAGTTGAGCAACGCGTGCCTCAAAACAAATCCATTATTATTCGTGTGTGTATTATTTAGTTTATATTGTTTGTAGTTATGTATTTCATATTGTCAAGTATATACGAATCATTCATTAGGTCCATTAGTTCCTCGTGGGAGACGGGTTGAGCAACGCGTGCCTCAAAACGATCCATTATTGTTCATGTATGCATTATTTAATATTAAATGATTGGTGAGTAAGTTTACATCTATTTTTACTCATGTGTGGTTGTGCACTTCATTTTAAAATCAATTAAATAAACTTGTTCAAATGTTTTTCATAGGATTCACTCGCCTACCTTTTGTTGATCCAAAAACCATTTTTACACATGATACAGGTGAACAGGATGAAGCAAGGAAAACATAGGAAATGCCTTAGAAGAAAACAAAGAAGCTTAGATTGATGTTTAGGTCATGATGTAATTATGATTGTAAATTCCCCATTAAATTGTATTAATGAATATGAAACGTTATAATAAATGTCATGAGTTTTGATGATAACCCAATCATGCCCCGGTCACCTTTTCTGCTGCGGGTCGGGGTGTGACAGATTGGTATCAGAGCCATGACTATAGGGATATAGGATAGGTTATTAGACCCTTAGAGCCTATACTATAGTTTGCCTAAATTTTAATTGTTTAGGTGGTTACATACAAACTTATGATGTTTATTTGTTTCATATTTGTTTATACTTACAGTCAAACATACATATTTATATACACATTCATCATACGTATTTCAATGTTCATATATTCAAATCATTTTCATACTCTCGTTATTCAAACATTTTGTTGCAATTTTCAAATCTCATCAAAGTAAGTTCTGCGACGGGCATGTAGTAACTGGAAGGGTACAAGTACCGGTAGTCGGAACGTCCTGTCTAGGTTGGCATTCGTATAAATCCAATATAACGGACCAGTTTGCCTACCTGGGGACTAAGGATGAGAGTACGAAGGACCTATTAGGCCAAAGCATGCCACACCAAACGTCGTTCGAACTAACCCACTTTGAGGTGTCACCGTGTCTACACCTGGACACATCTCGAATATCATACGTTATATACATATTTCTCGATTTTCTCCGGGTTTTTAGTGTACGTAACCAGGCTAACACATGCGAACCATATGAAAAACCCGGTATTCATGGGGGCCCACATGATTGCGAAGGTGAAGTATGGCGGCATGTAGGGCCTAATGACGAGCAAAGCCCAAGACATCCTATGGATGTAGTAGATTTATTTTCCATAATTATTTTATGAATGTTCATTCCTAAATGCGACCCATGATCCCAAAAACATCCAACTCATACTCTTGACATGTATTCCTTGTAGATGTCTTCTAGCCTCGCCCGTAGGAAGACGAGAGCAGAAAAAGCTCGCGAGCGCATGGCTGCCCTAATCGCCCAACAAATGGCTGCCGTAATACCCAACATTGTAATCCAAGTTCAACAAGCACTTACCTCTAATCCTGTCAATCAAGAAGATCAATACATTGTCAATTCTCCCCCAAATACCACTAAATGCACCTACAAGCATTTCAAATCATGCGACCCTCCAAAATACGAAGGGACTGAAGGTGTCACCGCTCTCCTCCATTGGTTTGAAGAAATGGAGAACACTTTTCTAAATTGCGATTGCTCCGATGATCGCAAAGTGCGATATGCTACTGGTCGTTTATATAGAATAGCACTCACTTGGTGGAATACAGAGAAGGCTAAACGAGGCGTTGAAGATGCTATGACTTTGACTTGGGAAGAGTTGAAGGAAATCATGACAAGACGGTTTTGCCCAAGGAGCGAAATCAAGAAATTAGAGGATGAGTTCTATTCGTTGAAGCAAAAGGAAGGCGACCACACCACATACAACAAAAGATTCCTCGAGTTAAATCAAATGGTTCCCAACTTGTTCACTCCCCTCTACCGTTTGATCGAGCACTACATTCGAGGTCTTCCGTCAAAGATTCAAGACTCTGTGATAAGTACTACGCCCGCAACTTTGGAAACAGCAATGGAGTTAGCTACAGAGCTCACCGAGAACCGAATCCGGAACAAAGACTTCAAGGAGGAGAAGAAGAAGGATAAAGCATCGACTGAAACCTCCGACTACACCCAAACTGAATCCCCTTCTCAACCCAATTCTAAGAGAAAAAGAGACGGGCAACTTTTCGCTGCTATCCAACGAAATCAACCAATTTCACACGCCATACCCATCCAAGCTATCCCAATCACTCAAGTGGCACCCAACTCAACTTATCTAATTAAGAAACCATACCTTGGACCTCACCCTCGATGTAACACCTGTTTTTATCACCATCCATCTACCTTACCTTGTCGACTATGTGCGAATTGTGGACGCTATGGTCATTTGAGCAAGGTTTGCCGCACCTTTCAAAACCAAATCTCTCCCCCTACTCAAAACATGATCCAAACCTATCATCAACCTCAATACCCCATGTTCCCATATGTTCGAGCTTGTTTCAATTGTGGCGACCCTACCCACTTTAGAAACACGTGCCCTCGATTGGTTAACATCATAAACGCTCAAGCCCAATCGAACCCAGTTAACCAAATAAATCAAGAAAACCCAATCACAAGGCCACCAGCAAGAGGAAGAGTTTTCAACATCAACGCTAACCCTGTTGAAGATAATGACGGCCCAAACGAAACCACCCAACTAGTCCTCTTCACCGGAAATCAAGATTCAACTCCAATCGTTTAGTTTTATGTTTTTCTTTATGTTTTAGAATTACATAGAACCAATCATAACTTAAGGATAAAGCCAATGAGAATTTGACAAGAATATGGTGGATACGCCGCTGGTACTTCCTATATATAAGTATTCTTGTCAAAGGATCAGAGGTATTGTTAGACGGTTATGAGAAGTTCCATGGAGGATGTAGTAATAGAAGTTTTGCTTTAGGATATAACCATATCCTTCCAAACATATCAAAACTCTTATGCATGATATCATATTTAGCGAATCAACTCTGTTTATCAATATTTTTACCGTAGGCAACAAAAAGCGATTCCTGTAAACAGGGTACTTAACCCTTACAAGGGACGTTACCGTCTCAAACAAAAAAAAAACTTAAACTCTTACTCTTTTTCTAAGCATGTAACTGTCAAACTAAAACACCATCATTTTTCAGTCAAATATATCACTACTTAAATTTCGGGACGAAATTTCTAAAAAGCAGGGGATACTGTAACATCCGTAAAAAAACGGATTTACCAAACCCGCTCCGTTTATTAACCGAACAATCAGTTAAAAATTTCGTTGCAAATTTAATGCCCAAAATAATTTTAAACGATACATAATTAATAAATATGTTGGAATATATAATTTATATTTGAAAAAGTCTTAAAAATAGTGATTTAAAAATAAATTAGTGTTGCCGGGTTTCGAACCCGGATCAGCCAGCGTTTCAGCAAACAACTTATCTTCCAACCATCCAACCACTGCGCCACTTATGTTTCTTGTTCAATAATGAAGACAATTAATTCATATCATGAATATCGAATTCAAAAACCAACGCGCCCAGTTGCAGTCGTCGGAAATTCCGACTATCTCGCTAAGATTGGACGGTTACTTCAGTTATAATGTAAACTTTAATCACTACATCGGTTATAACCGACGCCTGAGTCCGCGACACAAGTTATAACCGCCGGAAAGTTTCTAACCGACGAATCAAGTCAGAAAACGGGCCAAATACGTCGATGTCCCGCCCTATAAATACCTCCTCGAACCTCTGCTAGCTTTTTCGCTCACAATCACACCTTTAGCGGACGTAATTCCACTTGCCGGAAAAGTTCTGCACCTCGCCGGAAAACCGAGCCCTTCACTTCTGAGCCTTACTGAACACCCAGAACTCATACCGAAGCCACCCACATTCATCTCAAGCTCGTTGAAGACCCTCTGCCGCAAGACACACGTCGCCGGAATCATTTGCTGTCACCGGAGTTCTGCCGGAGAAACAGAGGAGTCCAGTTCGGTATACCTTACGCTTAATTCTTTCATTCTTTTTACTTATCTCACCTGTAATTAACTGAAACACACTAACGAACTTGATTAAAACTTCGAACCAGTCGAATTTCTGATTCTGGTTAAGATTAACGAAGAAGACGAAGATTCAGTAGTATATAAGTTTAATTTAAATCAAGATATAACTTGGGTTAGACACACAGTCCAGCGGTGGACTGTGTGCACATTAAAAACGCTTACGTCTCGAGTTCGAATCTTGTCCCACGCACCTTCGCCCTAATAAAAAAACGTTCCTTTTTTTTAACCGAACCGGAGTCACTGCGTAAGATATTAAGTTTAATAAAAACCGGAATAATAACCAAGATAGACACACAGTCCAGTGGTGGACTGTGTGAATGTTTAACCACACGTCACAAGTTCGAGTCCGGACTACCGCACCGGTCCGGACATTTATCAAACTTTTTTTTATAGACAGAAATGAAAATATTTAGTTTGTATATAAGTATAATAAAAATCAGTTTATTTAACAAGTTAGACACACAGTCCAGCGGGGGACTGTGTGTTAACTCAACCCACAGGTCCCGGGTTCGAGACCTGTGGAGCGCACCGAATCGTTAGATTAAAATCGTTTTTAAAAATAAATGATTTTCTGTTTAAATCAATTAATATATAAATATAATTAAAAACAGAAATATTTCGGGTTAGACACGTAGCTCAGTTGGTAGAGCTGCGTGCACGCGTACGGGAGGTCTCGCGTTCGAGCCTCACCCAGCGCATATATACACACATACGAACCGGTCAACAGTCAAAGTCAAAGTCAACGGTCAAAAAGTCAACATTTTTTTATTATTTTTATTTATTTATTTTATTTAAAAATCAATTAAAAATACTTAAAAATAACATTTTTAAGGTTAGAAAATAGCCTTAAACTCACAAAAATACACCCAACAATCCTACTAAAATGGATTAATAAAATCCCATTATTTACCAAACCATTATGTTATTATCTAGGTTAGTTTCACTCGTGGTTAGATCCAACTTCGTGCGTATTCAACATCATCAACCGAACGCACCCAATGTGAGTGAATCTTACAACTCCCCTTTTTAATTACACGTTTTGGGGTGTGTCATGTGTCACCAAAATTAACTCGTTTATTTAAACGGGTGCCATACCATATTGTGATCTAAACTTAGATAGTATATATTGTTTGTAGTTGTGTATTTCATATTGTCAAGTTATATGCAAATTCATTCATTAGGCCCATCAGTTACTCGTGGGAGACGAGTTGAGCAACGCGTGCCTCAAAACAAATCCATTATTATTCGTGTGTGTATTATTTAGTTTATATTGTTTGTAGTTATGTATTTCATATTGTCAAGTATATACGAATCATTCATTAGGTCCATTAGTTCCTCGTGGGAGACGGGTTGAGCAACGCGTGCCTCAAAACGATCCATTATTGTTCATGTGTGCATTATTTAATATTAAATGATTGGTGAGTAAGTTTACATCTATTTTTACTCATGTGTGGTTGTGCACTTCATTTTAAATAAACTTGTTCAAATGTTTTTCATAGGATTCATTCGCCAACTTTTTGTTGATCCAAAAACCATTTTTACACATGATACAGGTGAACAGGATGAAGCAAGGAAAACATAGGAAATGCCTTAGAAGAAAACAAAGAAGCTTAGATTGATGTTTAGGTCATGATGTAATTATGATTGTAAATTCCCCATTAAATTGTATTAATGAATATGAAACGTTATAATAAATGTCATGAGCTTTGATGATAACCCAATCATGCCCCGGTCACCTTTTCCGCTGCGGGTCGGGGTGTGACAGATTGGTATCAGAGCCATGACTATAGGGATATAGGATAGGTTATTAGACCCTTAGAGACGTTTGCTGTGTGTTTGCACACAGTCCACCGCTGGACTGTGTGTCTAACCCGGTTATATATCTTGTTTTAATTATACTTATACATTAGTTCGACTTCATATTCTTCGTTCAAAAACACAGACAACAATTATTCAACCGTTCTTGTTATATTCGATTAACGAACTTATAAATGATTGAAATGTGATGAAATAGAGCGAGTTTTGGAAATGAATGTACCGAACAGATGTCTTTCTCAGAACTCCGGCTAGGATCGTCGGCTCTGTTTCGTGAACTCCGTCTGATCGGATAAATTAACAGTTTTGATCGGTTAGGTGTGAAATTGAGTTACTAAACAATGATTAACAGAAGGTTTAGATGATTATACCAATTCACAGTGCAATGTAGGAATTTTCAGAAAACTTCCGGCGAGTGTTGATTATTCGATATCGTCGTTTGGGATTGATTCTGATTGAAAGGTTTGAGTTAGCAAAAGCCTAACAACTGATATAAGATGAAAGAATTGAGAAATTTACCGTTTTGATGAAAGACACGGTTTTCCGGCGAGTTCAAAAAGCGATTCCGACGATCAGAAATTAGAGTAAAAGTGAAATTAGAGGTTCTGTGAACGTTATTGAGTCGCGAGATACTGATATTGTTGGAGTAATTCAGAAAGTGAATGCTTTCGGTTATTAAACCCGATCATCATACGGATTCAAGTTCATTCAAGGCTGAATTGATTAAGAATGTCGGTTTATCGGTTATTTTCAGGAATCCGCGATCACTCAAAAGTCCCTGGACGTTTGGAAGCCGATATCGGTTTCAGTTTGGCGCAACCAGGTTGATTCACGGTTGAACTTATGTTTTAATTGTTTCCTAGAATTCTCAAAGACATCAAGTGGCGGAGTGGTTATGTGTTTGGTGTTAAGGTTCTCCGGCTGACCCGGGTTCGAAACCCGGCAGCCCATTTTTATTTTTAACTGTTTCATTTTTATTTTTTAACAATTTTAATTTCCATAATCCAAAATGTTTATTAGTTATGTATTGTTTAAAATTAACATAGGCATTAAATGAGCAACAAAAATATAAAACTGATTATTCGATTAATAAACGAAGCGGGTTTGGAAAACCCGTTTTTCGACAAATGTTACACAAAACACACGTCCCGGGTTCGAATCGCACATGTTACCGACTTTCAGAAATAAAACCAACATTTTTAAAACCTAATCAGATCAAGTCACAGTATATACATAAGAGGAATATAATCCAGTAGTTAAACAGATTAGACACACAGCCCAACTGGTTGGGCTGTGCGCACTCGGACCGAAGGTCCCGAGTTCGATTCCGGGTCTCTGCAACCGGTTCGGCCATATTAAAACCTTTTTAATAAAAACTAAATAAGGTTAAAGTCAGTTAGTATATATGTATAATTAAAACCAAGAATATTTCGGGTTAGACACGTAGCTCAGTTGGTAGAGCTGCGTGCACGTATACGAGAGGTCCCGAGTTCGAACCTCACTCACCGCATAGAATAAACACAGTCTGACCGGTCAGACCCGGTCAACCCTGACAAGTCAACCCAAATTTTTATTTTTCTGTTTTCTTTTTATTTATTTATTTAATTGAAAAATTATTTAAAAATACTTAAAAATAAGATTTTTAAAGTTAGAAATTCGCATTAAACCCACAAAAATAAATCTAAAAATCTCATTAAAGAGCACTAATTAAAAATAATAATCTCAAATAAAATATTTATTTTAATCGAATCATGTCGTTTATTATTTAGGTTAGTTTTCCCTCGTCGGTTGAATCATAATATTCGTGCGCATTCATCGTCATCAAGAACGCATCCACTGTGAGTGAATCTCTACAAATTCCCCGTTTTAATCATATTTTGGGGTGTATCATGTGTCGTACTATTCTTTTATTTTATTTAAACACTTGTGCATACATCATATCCGTGATCAAATGTGTATCAATTATTGTGTGAATTATATGTAGATTGAATTTCATCATTTCAGTGCATGCATTTCATTAGGCCCATCAGTTCCCCGTGGGATACGGGTTGAGCATCAGGAGCCTCATTAGATCGGCTCCGTTTGATTGAGCCTTGATCTCAAATACATCATCATTTCATGTCATATACTCATCCAAAGTGGTTTGTGATTGTTTACATATATGTTTGCTCACATGTGATTAATGCACGAATTTTCCTTATTAAATAAAACAAGCAATTAGTTAAAATGTTTTATCAAGGTTCAATCGCCAACTTTTGTTGACCCAAAATCTCCCCCGTTTTACACATGATACAGGTGATCCAGCTGAGACATGAAACACTTAGGAAGACCTAGAAGAATAAACAAGTTTATGCTTGGGAATAATTATGTAGTTTCATTTTCTTTGTAATTGTATGAATTTTGTTTTGGATATTTAAGTTTGTAAATTGAATTTAATAAATATGAAATATCTTAGTAAATATCATGAGCTTTGGTGATAACCCAATTATGCCCCGACTTTTATTCCGCTGCAGGTCGGGGTGTGACACTGACCACCAGGGTCAAGTCCGACTTAGCACTGAAACCCTTGATGTTAACCGAAATGACTATCGTTTTCATACCCTGAGAGGATACTAGAGGTTATGCAGAACAATTATTGGGGGTCTTCCACGGATTAACCGCCAGCGGACTAGGAATAGGGTGCCTAGGTCCACGACCCCGTTCTCCATCCGCACCGGTCGACTGCTATGTTGGAACTGACCTGAGTGATTTTCTCCAACTTTGCTAGGTTGATGTGGAGTTTACAACCGTCTATCTCCACCTTTCTGATATCCTTCTCCATTTGGCTTACATCTATAACATTCTTAAACCAAATGATACTGAACCACTGTCCCCTCTTGTCTTTCTTTCTAGCGACGTAGGCTCCTGAAACGACCTCATATTTGGTAAAGCTCTTGGCTAAAACCGATGGTGCCCATCAGGAGATTTAAAACGAAGTGGGTGGTGTTAGGGTTTGGGTTATTGGGGAAGGACAAATCTCATGTATTCCATTTTGGAAACCTCTTCCTAGGTGGTGCATCCTACCATTCTTCCTCTCTATCTTGCTCTTGCCAATCTCATCCTCCTGCCAGCCTTTATTACCTGGCCAACGAGAGCTACTGGCCATTGGGTTATGCATTATATATAGTACAGATACATATTAAATAATTAGGTACGGGGCATATTTTTTATAATAAATATATATTTTGAAAGAAACAAATTATGTTATGATATTTGTTATGCTTTCGATTACATTGACACCGTTAGCAATGTTGTTCGGTCAGTATCGGTTTACATTCGTGACAACACCTATACGCTTCCAGCACACACTGTGTCACATAAAAAAACTCAATTCCAAACACAACTCAGTTTTCAACAAATTTATACGAGAATGTCTCGAAAAAATTAAACACAACTAGGCATTTAGTTTTTTTAAGCTAACAAACACAAGTTATTAGAGAAACTGATTAGTAGAAAATTAAACCGCTAATTGGTTTGTTTTATGGATCCAATGTACTTTTTATAGATTTTTGTATTGGCTAAAATTTAGTTGGTTTAGATGGCTCCGCTTATATTGCTTCTTTGATCCACTCCTTTTGAATTTATCTAGTTTTGTAAGTGCAAAACGATCACATTTCTTATATTAAAAACTTAGGTCCACTTATTTTGGTGATTACCCCATCCAAAATCTCCATCCCGAATCAAGCTCCTGCAACCATTCCGCTTACTCTTATTATAAAGCAGCGTATCGTTGCTTTCTTCTTTCCCTTGTCACTACTATGTTTCTCATGTGATGTCCATGACATAAAGAGAGATGAAATAAAAAAAGAAAAGAGAATCTTTAAGCTTGTAGAATTAATTAAACACCTATGATATCTTAAGAATCACTTGGGACGAGGTTAAAGAAACCTTCTTTTGTCTTCGTGAATGCTTTTTCCTGATGTATATAAATTTGTTTAATTTGTTCCAAAGCTATCATCTAAGCGGACGTTGAGAATACAAAAAATCATTGTAAGTTTATTCTTGCTATTAATGTTGTAGACCGTTGAGCTTCTATATGATATTATTTTTCTTATTATACCTTAGATGTTTAAATGTTCAGTTATATCTATTTTCTTGTATCAAACTGTGATAGTTCTATTTCCTTGTATAAAACGGTGACGTCCTAGCTATATATGTTAAGTATATTCTTTCTACTAAATTTGTTGTGATCTTTATTCTGATTGTGTCAAAGATTGATAATGACATTAATAGCAACATATTTTTCACAAGATTTTCGTTTCATGACATTAGCCAAGTAACCTCAGTTCCTTTGAATTTTCAAAACACATTTATTTTCTTTGGGATTTGACCTTTGCGTTCTTGATCCGTCTCAAATCACCGAGCTATCAAGGACACATATTATAGTTTAAACTGAGTTTTTTTTTCTAAAAGGGTGGTGATGGAAAAAATATTTACCAAAATGGGTGATTTGAAAACTATTTACTAAAATGATTGTTTTTTGTAAGTTTTTCCCAAAAATGATGGTGGTGGAAAAAAATATTTACCAAAATAGGTGATTTTGAAAAAATATTTACCAAAATGAGTATTTTTATTTGTTTTATTAATTTAAACTAATATATTGTATTTTTTTCTTTTGTTTTTTTGTTCAATATCACGTTTTTTTTTCCAAACAACTCAAAATGCTTTTTATTTACTTTTATTTAACTTTTTATGTCTCTTTTCTTTTCTTTTTTAATTTTTTTTATTTTCTTTATATTTATATAAGTTAAATAATTCAACTATAAAGTTTACTCTCCTCATTATTAATTTCACAAAATTAAAATTAACAAGAGTATTGAATTGTTAATTATTTATACAAACCAAATAGTTAATGAAATATTACCTCAGCAAATAAATAAAAAAGTGGGTGAGAAGTCTTACTCAACAATTTTAATTTGTTTTAATATGGTTAGATCATAAAATAAGAAAAAATAAATACAATAAATTATATATATCATTAATGAGTTGATTGAAGAAAAAGAGTATAAAAGTGATAATAGGTTAATTGAACTAAAAAAGGAAGATTTATAATATAATTAGGTAAATATAAAGAAAAACACATATTTTGGTAAATATTTTTTTCACCTACACCTGTTTGGGAAAAAACGCGTTTATACTTTCTATTGTTTTTGTTTGAACTATCTGTCAGGGTTCCTTCTTACTACTATAACCTTTACAAGGGAAATCACCAAATAAGGTAGACATGTTTATACAAATTATACATTGCCTTTGACCCGTTAAAATGTAAACATATCCAAAAGCAACCAATATCTATAAATAGACACTATTTCTAGTCTTTCTAGGCTATAGGGTGTAGTCATAACCCTCATGATCACCAATACCCTACATATCAACGCCATATCATTTTACTCAATTATCCAAAACCACTACTCGAAGGTGTGGTTATGACCAAACCACTATTCTCTTAGTTTAATTTATTTTTGTGAAAAGGAAAGGGAAAATTAGAAAAAGGAAAGGAGGCCCATGGTAGCCATGGTTTAATCCATGCCAACTATGGTGGATGAGACAAGAGGATGGTGTAGCAATATGGTCCTACGTGACGATTGATGACGATTGATGACTCAACCCATACCTCCCGTTGTTTGGTTTATAACTAATGCTCCAGCCTCATTTCAGGAATGAGGTTAGCCATTGTTAGCTTATTATTTCTAGCAGTTTTCTTTGATTGCTTGCTTTTGAATACGCTTATTTATGAGTGGGCTTTATTTCTAGCAGTTTTCTTTGATTGTTGCTTTTGAATATGCTTATTTATGAGTGGGCTAAAGTGAATATCCATTTTGTAAATAAAAAAGTGGGTCAAAATGTCTATTATTGTGATTTTGGCCTTTTTTTTAAAGCGACTCAGTTTTCTACAATACTTGTATATATAAACGTATCACGCACTACAAGGAAAAGTAGCCATAGCAGCGACGACGTACGTGTGAGAGCAACACACTTGTGAACGTATATAGTTATTACATGTCATTATTATTTCTATTTTAATAAACACTTTACTTTCACAAAAACAGAAGGCAAGCAAACTATGGCTATGATCGGGATTGTACCAGAAGTATTCAAAGAAGAGAACTATGAGTTTTGGAAAATATGTTTAAAAAGCTATCTAGTTGGTCAAGGCTTATGGGATGTGGTCTTAAGAGAGGCTACATCCAAGGAGGAAGAGCAATCACAAGAATGGCAAAGGAAGAATGCTCAGGCTTTGCATGCTATTCAACTCGCATGTGGATCACAAGCTTACTCCAAGTATAAGAAGAATACACATGTCTCCGCTAAATTCGCTTGGGATCATTTGGCTGAATTGGGTCATAGCCCAACACAACATCCTGAAGGTACACACAAACAAGATAAGATGTTTCTGGTGAAGTAGTTTGTCTAAACCTTTTATATTGTAATAATTCAATTTGTATTATTCTAAAAAAAGTTTTATATTGTTCACAGGGGCTAAAGACGACCGTCTTTGTGAAGACCTATACAACGCTATTGAAACTGATGACATCGAACAAGTGAATAAGATCCTTAAGAAGGACCCCAAAGCTATAACAGCACGTGTATCTTCACATGGAGATACAGCTCTCCATGTTGCAATCCTCTCTGGAAAAATAGATATTGCACTAGACTTAGTGAAGAAGATGCCCCCAGAAGGATTAGAAATTAGCAATGACTTTGGTGCCACTCCTCTCTCTCTTGCTGCGATAACCGAAAAAATAGAATTGGCTAAAGCAATGGTGGAAAAGAATGACAAGTTGGTTACTATAAAAAAAGGAAATACTGACCAGAACTCCCTTCCTGTCATAGTGGCATCAATGTATGGTAAAAAACGTATGGTTCACTATCTCTACTCCAAGACTCCAAAAACCCTGTTAGACGGATCAGATGGTGTGTTGCTTCTGAATAATTTGATCACCGCAGAATTCTATGGTTAGTGAGTTTAATTTTGTGTTGTCCACACTTTTTATTCATACAACCAGTAAAAATAGTATTATGTTTCAGTCATCTCAGTTTTTCAAGAATCACTATAATAGGTACTAACAATGCACTTCTCTAAACCCTATAGATATTGCTTCCATGCTACTGCACTTGTTCCCAAAGCTAGGCATCATGGAGGATCACAATGGAGATTATGCTCTTCACAAATTGGCACACAAGCCTTCTGCATTTGCAAGCGGAAGCACATTTCCATTTAGGAAACAATGGATCTATAACTGTGAGTAATTAATTACATCTTATATACCTTTCTAAATTAACACAACGAAGAGATAATCAATTGAGAAGTAACTACTGTGATTCGGTTGTTTCAATTTAAAGATTACAATGAGAAATCAAAACAATAACAAAGAAGGAGATGTGAAATAGATTTCAGAAGAGAGATGAGAAGACTAGAACCAACTTCTAACAATATTCATTCATACTTTTTACTGTTCTTTCAGCAGCTTATATCAAGCATCAAGGTTCTGTCCAACTTGTTGGGCCATTTGAATGGGCTTCTTTACTGAATTAGTTGGGCTTAGGTTGGTTCACAACAAGGAATCATATCCTTAGAATTTTAGTAAAAATCCGGCATCATCTTGACGCCATATAAAGTAATAATGAGCAACATAATAAGAGCATTCACAATGAAAACCTTAAAGTTATGTGAGAATTTAGTTATATTATAAGGAATGATCGATAGTGTTTTTGAGTGGTTGTGAGTGGGGGTGAGAGCTAATATATGGGAAATTTACGTTTATCTATAAATATATGAGAAAAAATTTGTAGAGAGAAAGACTTATAAATTTTTTAATATTTTTAGAAATGATTGAGAGTGAAGGAGAGAGAAAAGGTAATGATAAAAGTATAAAAAATATTATTTAATTGAAAAAGGGAGAGACAAATTTGTTGTTTTTAGTGGAAATATATGGATAAGGATAGAGAATTCATTGTGAATGCTCTAAGACCTCTTAGGTTTTTGCCTTTTAGGGGATTTAGTGTCATCAAGCTATTTTTTTTTTGCGTAATCTGGATTTACTTGAAGACTAAACGAGAAATGATAAATAGTGATTCAATTTAGTAGTTGTGGGGTACATACTCGATTAGGACTATTATGATTACAAGTACCATGATACCTCAAAGCTAAGCTAGACCATGGGAGGCTTGTCCTTATGGGCAATACTCTTCGCTAGGGTTACATGGATGGCTAAAAGTTGCATGTAAATGATCTTCAAAGTATGATTTCTAGCTGTATCAGCTTCATTGATGCCTAGCTGTATGATTTCTATTATTCTAACAGGTGTGCGCATACATTCTCCATGGGATGCTGACACCAAAAGAACTAGGGGGACAAATCAACACGAAATAGATATCTCAGATGAAGAAGAATTCATTAGCCGACCATCAGCTAGGTTGGATCTTGCTACGGTTTTTAGGTATGTATGTCATAATTCTGAAACAAATGCACTTCTCTTTGTGTAAATTTATATGAAAGAAAGTGATTCTGTGTAAAATGTGTCAATTTTGCTTGCAGTACCCGATATCAAGAATTTGCATGACAAAAAGTTGGTAAATGATGAAGCAAGTAAGCTCCTTGGTTGCATTTTTAAGGAAATAAAAGGCATGAGTGACTTAGAGCTTGAAAGAATGGAAATTGACAAGGCGGTGCACAATGCCATTAAGCATGGGATATGAACTACTAATATACAATCCAGACTTCATATGGAGGAAAGACAAAAGAGAAAGAACAATCTTTTCACATGCAATTATTCTTCGCGAAGAAAAAAATATTCAGTCTTTTCTATAGATTGGGACCAAAGAAGAGCATAGTGGCGAGTCGACACGATATATTTCATAATAATTTTCTACATCTTGCAGCGAAACTCTCTCCTCCGGCTCAACTTGATCATGTTTCGGGAGCCGCCTTACAAATGCAGAGGGAACTTCAGTGGTATAAGGTAGAGCAAAATTTCTATCTTGGTATATTTGGGAGATGATTTAAATTTTCTGATTTGCAGGTGGTTTAGAGATGTGGGAAATATAATGGGGCCCGTAAGTGGGTTAAACTCCAAGAAGAAAGTAATCGAAGAGACAATAACGTGGGACAATTTTCTGCTGATTTTTCATTACTCAATTGAAAGCTAAATACATGAATGAAAAGAACGTGAAAGAGAAACGTGCATGTAACTACCTACTGGTGGAAGGAAGATGCTATGGAAATCATGGATGCACACAATTTAAAAAAACAATTAACACGTGAACGCAAAGATAGTGGGACGGTGGTTGTTGACTTGCTCTCTAATCCTCAGACCCTTTAACGAATGGGCTTGACTATATTCCTGCTGGGCCGGCCTTTAGCTACTGGATCTGCTGTTGCTAAGAGGTGATGGTTTGGTGAACCAAACATCTATACATATCTGACCGATTCAGAGGCTTGCCTTTTAATGAAGCCATTCAGACCTAAACAAACAGCCCCTAATAGTATGATTAGTGTCGGACTCTAATAGTTCCTCTGCTAGCAAGTATGTTTTTAAACAGGGTCGATTAGTAGTTTCTTTCCCAATAATCTAGTGACTGAATTCCCACTTTTCACCAACAAATTTACGTTCAATTCGTCATTGAAGATAGCAAATATAATTACGTTCAATCCGTCATTGAAAGCCATGGCCAACTCATTAGGTTGACATTTAAGTATGTAGCTGAATGATATACACATTTATAAAATGAATGGTTAATACATGTTGAAAGTTGGAAGTAGTAAATGGCGTGTGGATAAGGCTATAAGAGACAATGAAATCATGTATACAGTTAGTAATTACAAAAGTTCTATGGTTAAAATTGTTGTGTTAACCTAAGTTGGTCGTCGTGAAAGCGAATTAGTTTATTCCTTTAGTGACACATGTGATAAAATATCAAGTTGATGTTATTAGAATATTAAACTTAATTAGTTATATTTATTATGTGATAATTGTAATTTGGATAACTATATTTACTATTAGAACTTATAAATGTGAAACGGTGTGATGGTTATGGTTGGCATCAATAAAAAGTTGTTTGACAGTTATTCCCGCCAAAATGCTAACTGTCCCTAATCGTCACATATATATATATATATATATCATCAACAACATGGATGATCACCAAGATATTCGATCAAATCTATCTTTATCGAGTATCCTTTCGTTCTATGTGTGATCTGTTTTTCTTTGATTATTTCAATAGTCAAGATCAAAGCTTGATTATGGAATCTAATTCTGTTAGTTACAAAACCAAACATGTTAACCCCTCCGCTGTAATGAACGTTGTATATCCAACATGTGGTATTAGAGCCACGTTGAAGAGAGAAGGTAATCTGCATCCAGGTCCAACATTAACAATGATGCCATGTGAACATTGTTCTGACTAGAGAAACGAAAGAAGAAGAAATGATCATTTCGATGGACGATGTTAGCACTGTCACGAAATTGGTCATAGAATTAGTTCCTGCAAAATGATGCAACACAAGGAAGCAACACAACTAATCCGGCAAGCCATAAATACCGGAACTCAAAGACAGAATGCCGTTTATGATTATTCTGATGAACAAATTGTTACAGGGACCAATAGTGGTTCATGGTGAGACTTATGGTTTGTAAGTACAACATTCAAACATCATTATGCGGGTAATTTGAATATCTTTAAACGAATTAAATATTCAAGTGGGGTAGAAACTAGAACAGGGGAGAATGATTTCTTATTCATCATGGGTATAGGTATAGGAGTTGTGGAAATTAATTCGGCGAATGAGTCATTATGGGTTCAAAGTGTGTTTTATACTCCCGATCTAAATCATAATGTTTTAAGTATGGATTAATTAGTGTTACAAGGTTAAGTAAGTGGGGGAAAAGTGTCAAATTTACCCTACGTTTGGTACCCCGGTTTCAAATATTAAGAATGATGTTACTGGTCTGACAAAGGAAGAAGAAACAGGAGAAAAGGAAAAAACAGAAGGTCATTAATAATATTTTGATGCATGAAGAATTCAAGTCAGATTATCTGTTCAAGTCATATTATCTTATGTGAATGTGTATTTCAAAAATTTGACCATGTACTCTACGGAATCAGAATAGAATACCATTAAGATTCAAGGGATGGAATTTCATGATTTCTCAAACTGTAACTCTTATGTTAGAGGATGCTGAATTTGTTTATAAGTACAAATAT
The DNA here is from genome assembly GCA_947069175.1 of Scalesia atractyloides. Classification (NCBI taxonomy): domain Eukaryota; kingdom Viridiplantae; phylum Streptophyta; class Magnoliopsida; order Asterales; family Asteraceae; genus Scalesia; species Scalesia atractyloides. The sequence continues at coordinate 22,910,671 of CAMTDV010000015.1, read as the reverse complement.
GTACTGAGAGTCAAGTTGGAAGAGGCAGTAGATTGGTTTCTAAATAATAACTTAGGAATCACTACTAGACCGGTTCCTCCACGAACAGAGGATGATAGGAAGATTGATTACATGATTGGAAGTGAGATGGTGGTTATACAAGTGTTACATCAAAAAATCCCTGGGCAGTGGTGGCTAAAGATATTGGTTATGATTATAGTGATGGTGAATTAATGAGGATCACTTATGCTATGTATTTGGATGTTCTCGTGTATTACTAGTAGAAGTGATGGTGATGAGCTTGTGAATGAGGGATCAACAAACCGGCATTATGCACTGTTTGCTGATGGTGGGTTGGGTGGAATAAAGAACATGCAGAAAAGATGACAATTCGATATTAAGCTAGCAGCGAAGGCTCTTGATGAGGCCAACAGAAGTGTGCTCAAACACTCTCTTAAACCTAATTAAGTTTAGGGGAGCGTATTAGAATATTAAACTTCATTGGTTATATTTTTTATGTGATAACTGTAACTAGGATAACTATATTTACTATGTCGAACTCATGAATGTGAAACATTGTGATGGTTATCGTTGGCATTAATAAACTGTTGTTTGACAGTTATTCCCGCCAAAGTGCTAACTATCCCTAACCATCACATATGTACATATATATATATATATATATATATTTGATCATAAACTGTTGTTTGACAGTTATTCCGCCAAAGTGCAAATTGTCCCTAACCGTCACATATGTATATATATATATATATATGATCATCAACAGCATGGATGATCACCAAGATATTCGATCAAATCTATCTTTATCGATTATCCATTACAATTCGGTTTCTGTGTAATTTGTTTTTCTTTAATTATTTCATTAGTCAAGATCAAAGCTTGATTATGGAATCCAATTTTGTTAGTTACAAACCCAAACATCTTAACCCTTTCGTTGAATGAACTCTGTATATTCAACAGATGTGGTGATAAAATATTAAGAACCAGTAAAGAACGGTTGGATGTTACAGATAATGTCTTTGTGTGTGACTCGTTGTAAAGCTTGTATATATAAATAACTAACGAATTGAAGCTCCTATATAATTGGAATGAAATTTAAGGAGAAAGTTATCATTAATTGTTGTTTTACTAAGGATTTGTGTAAATTGCTAATTATTGTTTGTTGGCTCGGTTCTTAATTAACAATAAGTATATAATGAACATGCTGAGTTTATTTTAGGGCAATAGCTTATCTTGTGACTCACACAAACTTAAAGGGGTGTCATAAAAATCAAACTTGGAGGGTATATTGCAACTAACCAATAGTTAAATGTATAAAAATAGAACCTTTAGGCTCATTTGTAACAACAAAAAGTAGTTGGAGTTAGAGAGAGAGAGAGAGAAATGGATGAGACTAGAGAGAGGGAGAAAGAAAGTGTTGGTTCAATGGTGGTCTCCCAGCACGGCGGTTGGTGGTGGCCGGAGACGGCCAGAGTTACAGGTTTCAACCCCGGAACCATTTCTTGACGGTCCGGAGGCAATGGGAAATCATGTTTACTAAAATGTCTTATGTTGCAGTTGTTTTTAGGTGTTGAAAAGTTAGACTAGTCAAATGCGATTTCCAATGTATTTTTCATAGTCAGAAATAGTTGTTACCAGAAAACCAACCCTTGGATCAAACTCAATTTAATATAGTAGCTACCAAGCTCATTAGCGTTAACATCCATGCTTGGAATAGTGAAATTTAGTGTGGAGCTATGCGTTTTTTACAACCTGGATGCAGTTGTTTTAATTTTCGAAACATAAAATGTAGTTGTAGAGATTGGGTTTTTCATGGAGATCCGACTGTTGGATTGAGCTAAAATTTAGGCAGTAGTCACCAGAGACATGGATCAGTTTCTGACACTTTATTCATACCACAATTAGGAACTTAATTATGTTGCATGAATGGTTTAATGGAGTTGTATACTATATCCGAGACTGGAGGAAACATTTGTGATGCAAAAATGAACACGGCATAAATAGTTACATAAATGGTTCTCATTGCATGTCGGCTAAGAGGAAATTCGCATACGCAAACCATACACTAGAATGTATATTAAACCTTGGATGTCAATGGATCAATGTTTATGATAAAAGTATCAAGGAAGGAACCCTAGGAAATGTAAGTTAATTTGACGCCTCATAATAATATATGTAATGTCGTAGGTACAATCTTCTAATCATTGAACTATTTGATGACCAGTTGTAAGTATATCCAAAAGATTGTTTTAGGTATGGCATGATATGATGATAAATAGTTTGTTGCAAACTACCAAAATTGAAGTGTCATGTTGGTCTTTTTGTAGCGATGTAGCTAGATGGATTAATTTGTATATATTAATAATGACTGGTTGTCATATAACGAAGTTTCAAAGTAGTAAAACAAGGATGTTTGATGACAAAACCATACGTGATTATGTAGAAATTCTTATTAGATAAACGACATTGTGTTATGGAGGTAATTAATTGAAAGGATAGCTTGACCCATATATATGCTCGTAAGCTAACCTTGTATTCATGTGCATATAATGTTATACAGTGGTTGATTTTGCATTTAATAGGGTTCGTGGTTGGTTATATATGAACTAGTATTAGGCACCCCGCGTTGCGGCGGGGGCAAACACCAATGTCACACTACTGTCAGCGACCTTCAACACTAAAGTTGCGGCGTGTTAATGTCAAGAAATTAAACCGAAACGTAAAACATATAAAAGAATAACTAAGTCGATTTAGAACCCGCGCGTTACGGTGAACCTGTCAAATAGAAAAAAATTAGACGACGTAAAAACATTTAAGCGCACACACACGTTACGCCATGTTAATTAGCAAAATTTAGAATGGAACGTAAAACAAAAATTTTGAGAAAAATGAAAAGTATAGAGGACCAGAATTGTAAGTAAAAAAGTTGTGAGTTAAATCGAAAAGATAAAATTTTTTGGAGTTAAAAGTAAAAAAAAATCAAACAGTTTTAGATTAAAAGTAAAGATGAAAACTTTTGGGGTTAAAAGTAAATAAATCAAATAGTTTTGGCTTAAAAGTAAAGGGTTAAAAATAAAAAATAAAATTATTTTTGAAAAACCCCCCAAAACATAATGTACAACATCTTATGCTTGAATATGTTAGAAATTAGGGTCTGTTTGGTATGGAGTAATGGATGGATGAGGTAATGGAATGGATGAGGGAAGGCAATGGATCATTCCTATTCCATGTCTCTTTTGGTTACCAAGTGGGAATGAAATGAAATATTATCATGTATTGTTTGGTAGGCAAGAAAAACGAAGAAATAAAATAGTTGGTGAGTGGTGGTGGTCGGTGGCAGTGAATGTGGGTGGTGTTCGGTGGCGGTAGTGGCGGTGACGATGGGTGGCGGCGGCCGTCGGTGGTGGTTGGTGGCGATGGCCGGTGGTGGCGAGGGCGGTGGGTGGTGGCGGCGACGGTAGGTGGCGGTGACGGTGTCACACCCGGTCGATAGCGGAAGCGCGCGGTGTGAACTTGATTAGTTTTCATCGCATACGATATAAGTAAACAACTATATGATTTAAAACAAACACGATGTTCATCCATTAATATAAGTAAGAACTACACACCATAACTTGTTCAAATACATGACATCATAAGTTATAAGTTTTACTAAAGACTAATTCAACATAGTTTTTAAAAGCGAAGGCTTTGCGTCCTATATCTCATTGAAGATGAGATATACGGACCAAGCCCTTCAAAACATGGATGACATCGACTACTTGATAACCTTGAAAGCTTGTAACCGACTGCACCAAGATCCACTTAGTTTCCTGAAATACATGTAAGTTTAAAAACATCAACAAAAGTTGGCGAGTTCATGTGTTTTGTATGCGCGCCAAATGAATCTTAAAAACATTTGATAGTTCGTAAGTAAGAATATGTGGTATGTAAAGCGTCAATGAACTTGTTGATCATTAATGTTTTGCAAGGAAATTAATATGTGTGACGACATAGGAAGTACTCAACCCTAGACGATTTCCTCTGGTCCATCCGGTTGGGACAACAAAAGCACTACATGTTGCTACACAAGGACCCATGAGTGGGGCTCGCCTACACCCGATAGATCTACCACTCTTGTTTCATGGTCTTAAAAAGATTAATGGTACTTAAGTTACATCCTATTCGCACGTGATCTAATATTTCATTCCATAGCTAAACTATACCATCGAAACATGTATTTCACCCCGAGAGTTTGTAAAACCGAAAACGTTTAAGAGAAAAGGGGGACATGAACTCACAGTTTTGCGTCCGTGCAAATGTGATGTAACATCCGTCAAAACGGATTTACCAAACCCGCTCCGTTTATTAACCGAACAATCAGTTAAAAATTTCGTTGCGAATTTAATGCCCAAAATAATTTTAAACGATACATAATCAATTATTATATGGGAATAAATAGTTTGTTTTTGAAAAACTGTCAAAAATAAGAAAATAAAAAATATATGTTCCTGCCGGGTTTCGAACCCGGGTCAGTAACCGGTCAACACAGACTTAACACTCCGCACTTAAACCACTGCGCCACTGATGTTTCCTGTTAAAGGTTAGAATCATTTAATTCATATCATGACTTTCCGAATTCAAAACCGGCGCCCAAATGCAGTCGTCGGAAATCCCGGCGATCTCGCCAATAATTTACGACATCTTCAGTTATAACGTAAAACTTAAACGCTACATCGGTTATAACCGACGTCTGAGTCCGCGACACAAACTATAACCGCCGGAGAAATTCAAACCGACGAATCAAGTCGGAAATCGGACCAAATCCATCGACAACTTGCCCTATAAATACCCCCTCGAACCTCTGCAAACTTTTTCGCTCAAAACCGCACCCTTTCTCGGCGAAAACTCACTCGCCGGAAATCTCCTGCAAATCGCCGGAAAACCGGGTTCTTCACTTCTAAGCCTTACTAAACCCCCTGAGCTTATACTGAAGTCACCCACATCCTTTTCAAGCTTTCTGAAGATTCTCTGCTGCAAGACACACGACGCCGGAAGTGTTTACTGTCGCCGGAGTTCTGCCAGAAAAACAGAGGAATCCAGTCGGTATACCTCACGCCTAATTTCTTCATTCTTTTTATTTAATCTCACATGTAATTAACCATCAGACACTAACGAACATGATATAATCATCGAACCAGTCGAACTTCCGATTCTGGTTAAAACTCAACGAAGAAGACGAAGTTACGGTAACATATAAGCATAATTTAAATCAAGAAATAACTCGGGTTAGACACACAGTCCAGCGGTGGACTGTGTGCACATTAAGCATACAAACGTCTCGAGTTCGAATCTTGTTCCACACACGCTGCCTTAATAAAAATGTTTTTTTTGTTGTTAACTGAACCGGATTCATTTCAGATATATGTTAAGTTTATTAATAACCGGAATAATAACCAAGATAGACACACAGTCCAGCAGTGGACTGTGTGTATGTTTAAATTACAGGTCACGAGTTCGAGTCCGGTCTACTGCACCGACTCGGACAATATTCTACCTTTTTAAATAAGTCAGAAATGAAAATGTTCAGTTTGTATTTAAGTATAATAAAAATCGGTTTATATAACATGTGAAACACACAGTCCAGCGGTGGACTGTGTGTTAACGCAACCCACAGGTCCCGGGTTCGAGACCTGTGGAGCGCACCGGTCCGTTTCAATTAAATCGTTTTTAAAAATAAAATGATTTTCGGTTTAATCTAATTAATATATAAATATAATTAAAAACAGAAATATTTCGGGTTAGACACGTAGCTCAGTTGGTAGAGCTGCGTGCACGCGTACGGGAGGTCTCGGGTTCGAGCCTCACTCAGCGCACAATTACACACATACGAACCGGTCAAGGTCAACGGTCAAAAAAGTCAATTTTTTATTATTTTTATTTATTTATTTTAATTAAAAATCAATTAAAAATACTTAAAAATAACATTTTTAAGGTTAGAAAATAGCCTTAAACTCACAAAAATACACCCAACAATCCTACTAAAATGTATTAATAAAATCCGTTTACTTACCGAACCATAATGCTATTTATCTAGGTTAATTTCACTCGTGGTTAAAACCACTTCGCGTGCATTCAACATCATCAACCGAACGCACCCACTGTGAGTGAATCTTACAACTCCCCTTTTTAATTACACGTTTTGGGGTGTGTCATGTGTCACCAAATAATTAACTCGTTTATTTAAACTTGTGCCATACCATATCGTGATCTAAACTTAGATTGTTTATATTGTTGTGATTACGTATTTCATTTTGTCAAATTATATGAAATTCATTCATTAAGCCCATCAGTTCCTCGTGGGAGACGAGTTGAACAACACGTGCCTCAAAACCAATCCATTATTGTTCATGTGTGTATCATTGAGTTTATATTGTTTGTAGTTGTGTCATTCATATTATCATGTTTATGCAATTCATTAGGCCCATCAGTTCCTCGTGAGAGACGAGTTGAGCAACCCGTGCCTCTAAACGTTCCATTATTGTTCATGTGTGCTTTATTTAATATCTAATGATTGTTGAATAAGTTTACATCTATTTTTACTCATGTTTGGTTGTGCACTTATTTCATAATCAATTAAATAAACTTGTTCAAATGTTTTCCATAGGATTCACTCCCCAACTTTATGTTGATCCAAAAACCCTTTTACACATGATACAGGTGAACAGGTTGAAGCAAGGAAAACATAGGAAATGCCTTAGAAGAGAACAAGAAGCTTAGATTGATAGTTAGAACATGTTGTAATATTTATTGTAAATTTCCATTAAATTGTATTAATGAATATGAAACGTTAAAATAAATGTCATGAGCTTTGATGATAACCCAATCATGCCCCGATCACCTTTTCCGCTGCGGGTCGGGGTGTGACAGATTGGTATCAGAGCCATGACTATAGGGATACAGGATAGGTTATTAGACCCTTAGAGCCTATACTATAGTCTGCCTAAATTTTAATTGATTAGGTGGTTACATACAAACTTGTGATATTTATCTGTTTCATATTTGTTTATATTTACAGTCAAACATACATGCTTATATACATATTCATTATACATATATCAATGTTCATATATTCAATTCATTTTCATACTCTCATTATTCAAAGATTTTGTTGCAATTTTCAAATCTCATCAAAGTAAGTTCTGCGACGGGCATGTAGTAACTGGAAGGGTACAAGTACCGGTAGTGGGAACGTCCTGTCTAGGTTGGCATTCGTATAAATCCAATATAACGGACCAGTTTGCTTACCTGGGGACCAACGATGAGAGTACGAAGGACCTATTAGGCCAAAGCATGCCACACCAAACGTCGTTCGAACTAACCCACTTTGAGGTGTCACCGTGTCTACACCTGGACACATTCCGAATATCACAAGTTGTATACATATTTCTCGATTTTCTCCGGGTTTTAGTGTACGCAACCTGGCAAACCCGTGCGAACCATATGAAGAACCGGTATTCATGGGGCCCACATGATTACAAAGGTAAAGTATGGCGGCATGTAGGGCCTAATGGCGAGCAAAGCCCAAGACATCCTATGGATGTAGTAGATTTATTTTTCTATAATTATTTTATGAATGTTCCTTCCTAGTGCGACCCATGAACCCAAAAACATCCAACTCATACTCTTGACATGTATTCCTTGTTGATGTCTTCTAACCTCGCCCGTAAGAAGATGAGAGCAGGAAAAGCACGCGAGCGCATGGCTGCCCTAATCGCTCAACAAATGGCTGCCGTAATACCCAACATTGTAATCCAAGTACAACAAGCACTTACCGCTAATCCTGCCAATCAAGAAAACCAAAACATTATCAACTCTTCCCCCAAATACCACTAAATGCACCTACAAGCATTTCAAATCATGCGACCCTCCAAAATACAAAGGGACTGAAGGCGTCACCGCTCTCCTCCATTGGTTTGAAGAAATGGAGAACACTTTTCTAAATTGCGATTGCCCCGATGATCGCAAGGTGCGTTATGCTACCGGTCGATTATATGGGATAGCACTTACTTGGTGGAATACAGAGAAGGCCAAACGAGGTGTGGAAGATGCTATGACCTTAACTTGGAACGAATTGAAGGAAATCATGACCAGACGATGTTGCCCAAGGAGCGAAATCAAGAAATTAGAAGATGAATTTTATTCGTTGAAGCAAAAGGAAGAAGACCACACCACATACAACAAAAGATTCCTCGAGTTACATCAAATGGTTCCCAATATGTTCACTCCCCTCTACCGTTTGATCGAGCATTACATTCGTGGTCTTCCGTCAAAGATTCAAGACTCTGTAATAAGTACCAAGCCTGCAACTTTGGAAGCAGCAATGGAGTTAGCTACAGAGCTCACCGAGAACCGAATCTGGAACAAAGACTTCAAGGAGGAGAAGAAGAAGGATAAAGAATCGACTGAAACCTCCGACTCCACCCAAACCGAATCCCCTTCTCAACCCACTCCTAAGAGAAAAAGAGACGGGCAACTTTTCGCTGCTACCCAACGTAATCAACCAGTTTTACAAGCCATACCAATCCAAGCTATCCCAATCACTCAAGTGGCACCCAACTCAACCTATCCAAATAAGAAATCATATCTTGGACCTCACCCTCAATGCAACAACTGTTTTTATCACCATCCCCTTACTTTACCTTGTCGACTATGTGCAACTTGTGGACGCTATGGTCATTTGAGCAAGGTTTGCCGCACCTTTCAAAACCAAACCTCTTCCCCTACTCAAACCATGAACCAAACCTATCAACAACCCCAATACCCCGTGTTCCCATATGTTCGAGCTTGTTTCAATTGTGGCGACCTTACCCACTTTCGAAACACATGCCCTCAATTGGTTAACGTCATCAACACTCAAGCTCAATCAAATCCAGTTAACCAAGTAAACCAAACCGCTAGGCCACCAGCAAGAGGAAGAGTCTTCAACATCAACGCCAATCCTGTCGAAGATAATGACGGCCCAAACGAAGATACCCAACTTGTCCTCTTCACCGAAAATCCAGATTCAACTCCTATCGTTTAGTTTTATGTTTTTCTTTATCACATAGAACCAAACATAACTTAAGGATAAAGCCAATGAAGCTTTGACAAGAATATGGTGGATACGCCGCTGGTACTTCCTATATATAAGTATTCTTGTCAAAGGATCAGAAGCATTATCTGGCGGTTATGAGAGGTTCCATGTGTCTCCGTGTTCCACATGGTATGAGTGGGCCTAGCCCGTGAGAGTCTCCGTGCCACACACGGCTTACGTTTATTATATGTATTCTCAAAAAATATATATATATTTCGAGTCTAGTGAACCTCGTTCACTTGTAATGTTACATTCGATTGGAGTAGGAGTACTTGTTCTTTAACTTGTATGCTTTGAATGATTATTAATGTTAAAAATATTTATTTTTAACTTCATATATTTTCGATGTAATTGTACCGTATTTATGTCGTATTTATACCGTATTTATAATGTACTTATACCGTATTTATATCGTATTTATACTGTATTTATACGTGTAGGTATACCGTATGTATACCTTAGTATTTGGTATTTTTATATATTTGGGCTTAGCCCAAATAAGTTAAGTGTGAATGGGCCTAGCCCAAAGAAGTTAAGTATGAGTGGGCCTAGCCCATTTAAGTTGTGTAGGTGGGCCTTGCCCAATGTGTTAGGTAAGTGGGCCTAGCCCAAAGTGTTATTTGACGATGGGCCTAGCCCAGTTGATGTCTGAATGGGCCTAGCCCAACTTATTATATAAATGGGCTTTTATTAACCCATTATAGGTTTCAAGAATTATAGTATTCTTTTAAGTGTATGTTGAGCGTAATTTAAGCGTATAAATATACTTATATACTTTATACTTTGTGCACAAGTATATACTCTTAGACACTCCGTCTTATACTTTCCGTGATTTTATAAATGTTGACATACATTTATACTTTCTTGTTTAAAAATAATAGATAATATTATTTTTAGAGTTTTGATGCATAGTCGAGTAAGTATATGTTCGTGCCGCAAGTGATTATGTGTCGTTCGCAATGAATACACGTTTCGGGTCAATACGCTAGAATGGTCGTTACCGATGTCGACGCGCAAACAATATTCATAAAGCGCAAACAATATTCATCAAAATTGTGTTTTAACACAAGTTTATGTAACTTTATTAAAAATAATACTTCATTTCATTTTTATGCTTTTTACCAATTTATTATTTACAAGAAAATATCTTTTCAAGTTCTAGTAAACTCCTTGAATGATTAATATTTTTTTTTGAACGGCTCTGCGTATATTGCTTCTTTGATCCACTCCTTTTGAATTTATCTAGTTTTGTAAGTGCAAAACGATCACATTTCTTATATTAAAAACTTAGGTCCACTTATTTTGGTGATTACCCCATCCAAAATCTCCATCCCGAATCAAGCTCCTGCAACCATTCCGCTTACTCTTATTATAAAGCAGCGTATCGTTGCTTTCTTCTTTCCGTTGTCACTACTATGTTTCTCATGTGATGTCCATGACATAAAGAGAGATGAAATAGAAAAAGAAAAGAGAATCTTTAAGCTTGTAGAATTAATTAAACACCTATGATATCTTAAGAATCACTTGGGACGAGGTTAAAGAAACCTTCTTTTGTCTTCGTGAATGCTTTTTCCTGATGTATATAAATTTGTTTAATTTGTTCCAAAGCTATCATCTAAGCGGACGTTGAGAATACAAAAAATCATTGTAAGTTTATTCTTGCTATTAATGTTGTAGACCGTTGAGCTTCTATATGATATTATTGTTCTTATTATACCTTAGATGTTTAAATGTTCAGTTATATCTATTTTCTTGTATCAAACTGTGATAGTTCTATTTCCTTGTATAAAACGGTGACGTCCTAGCTATATATGTTAAGTATATTCTTTCTACTAAATTTGTTGTGATCTTTATTCTGATTGTGTCAAAGATTGATAATGACATTAATAGCAACATATTTTTCACAAGATTTTCGTTTCATGACATTAGCCAAGTAACCTCAGTTCCTTTGAATTTTCAAAACACATTTATTTTCTTTGGGATTTGACCTTTGCGTTCTTGATCCGTCTCAAATCACCGAGCTATCAAGGACACATATTATAGTTTAAACTGAGTTTTTTTTCTAAAAGGGTGGTGATGGAAAAAATATTTACCAAAATGGGTGATTTGAAAACTATTTACTAAAATGATTGTTTTTTGTAAGTTTTTCCCAAAAATGATGGTGGTGGAAAAAAATATTTACCAAAATAGGTGATTTTGAAAAAATATTTACCAAAATGAGTATTTTTATTTGTTTTATTAATTTAAACTAATATATTGTATTTTTTCTTTTGTTTTTTTTGTTCAATATCACGTTTTTTTTCAAACAACTCAAAATGCTTTTTATTTACTTTTATTTAACTTTTTATGTCTCTTTTCTTTTCTTTTTTCATTTTTTTTATTTTCTTTATATTTACGTAAGTTAAATAATTCAACTATAAAGTTCACTCTCCTCATTATTAACTTCACAAAATTAAAATTAACAAGAGTATTGAATTGTTAATTATTTATACAAACCAAATAGTTAATGAAATATTACCTCAGGAAATAAATAAAAAAAGTGGGTGAGAAGTCTTACTCAACAGTTTCAATTTATTTTAACATGGTTAGATCATAAAATAAGAAAAAATAAATACAATAAATTATATATATCATTAATGAGTTGATTGAAGAAAAAGAGTATAAAAGCGATAATAGGTTAACTGAACTAAAAAAGGAAGATTTATAATATAATTAGTTAAAAATAAAGAAAAACACCTATTTTGGTAAATATTTTTCAAATCAAATATTTTGGTAAATATTTTTTCCACATACACCTGTTTGGGAAAAAACTCGTTTATACTTTCTATTGTTTTTGTTTGAACTATCTGTCAGGGTTCCTTCTTACTACTATAACCTTTTCAAGGGAAATCACCAAAATAGGTAGACATGTTTATCCAAATTATACATTGACTTTGACCCGTTAAAATGTAAACATATCCAAAAGCAACCAATATCTATAAATAGACAATATTTCTAGTCTTTCTAGGCTATAGGGTGTAGTCATAACTCTCATGATCACCAATACCCTACATATCAACGCCATATCATTTTACTCAATTATCCAAAACCACTACTCGAAGGTGTGGTCATGACCCAAACCACTATTCTCTTAGTTTAATTTATTTTTGTGAAAAGGAAAGGGAAAATTAGAAAAAGGAAAGGAGGCCCATGGTAGCCATGGTTTAATCCATGCCAACTATGGTGGATGAGACAAGAGGATGGTGTAGCAATATGGTCCTACGTGACGATTGATGACCCAACCCATACCCCCCGTTGTTTGGTTTAACTAATGCTCCAGCCTCATTTCAGGAATGAGGTTAGCCATTGTTAGCTTATTATTTCTAGCAGTTTTCTTTGATTGCTTGCTTTTGAATACGCTTATTTATGAGTGGGCTTTATTTCTAGCAGTTTTCTTTGATTGTTGCTTTTGAATATGCTTAGTTATGAGTGCGCTAAAGTGAATATCCATTTTGTAAAAAAAAAGTGGGTCAAAATGTCTCTATTTTTGTGATTTTGGCCTTTTTTTTTAAAGCGACTCAGTTTTCTACAATACTTGTATATATAAACGTATCACGCACTACAAGGAAAAGTAGCAATAGCAGCGACGACGTACGTGTGAGAGCAACACACTTGTGAACGTATATAGTTATTACATGTCATTATTATTTCTATTTTAATAAACACTTTACTTTCACAAAAACAGAAGGCAAGCAAACTATGGCTATGATCGGGATTGTACCAGAAGTATTCAAAGAAGAGAACTGTGAGTTTTGGAAAATATGTTTAAAAAGCTATCTAGTTGGTCAAGGCTTATGGGATGTGGTCTTAAGAGAGGCTACATCCAAGGAGGAAGAGCAATCACAAGAATGGCAAAGGAAGAATGCTCAGGCTTTGCATGCTATTCAACTCGCATGTGGATCACAAGCTTACTCCAAGTATAAGAAGAATACACATGTCTCCGCTAAATTCGCTTGGGATCATTTGGCTGAATTGGGTCATAGCCCAACACAACATCCTGAAGGTACACACAAACAAGATAAGATGTTTCTGGTGAAGTAGTTTGTCTAAACCTTTTATATTGTAATAATTCAATTTGTATTATTCTAAAAAAAGTTTTATATTGTTCACAGGGGCTAAAGACGACCGTCTTTGTGAAGACCTATACAACGCTATTGAAACTGATGACATCGAACAAGTGAATAAGATCCTTAAGAAGGACCCCAAAGCTATAACAGCACGTGTATCTTCACATGGAGATACAGCTCTCCATGTTGCAATCCTCTCTGGAAAAATAGATATTGCACTAGACTTAGTGAAGAAGATGCCCCCAGAAGGATTAGAAATTAGCAATGACTTTGGTGCCACTCCTCTCTCTCTTGCTGCGATAACCGAAAAAATAAAATTGGCTAAAGCAATGGTGGAAAAGAATGACAAGTTGGTTACTATAAAAAAAGGAAATACTGACCAGAACTCCCTTCCTGTCATTGTGGCATCAATGTATGGTAAAAAGCGTATGGTTCACTATCTCTACTCCAAGATTCCAAAAACCCTGTTAGACTGATCAGATGGTGTGTTGCTTCTGAATAATTTGATCACCGCAGAATTCTATGGTTAGTGAGTTTAATTTTGTGTTGTCCACACTTTTTATTCATACAACCAGTAAAAATAGTATTATGTTTCAGTCATCTCAGTGTTTCAAGAATCACTATAATAGGTACTAACAATGCACTTCTCTAAACCCTATAGATATTGCTTCCATGCTACTGCACTTGTTCCCAAAGCTAGGCATCATGGAGGATCACAATGGAGATTATGCTCTTCACAAATTGGCACACAAGCCTTCTGCATTTGCAAGCGGAAGCACATTTCCATTTAGGAAACAATGGATCTATAACTGTGAGTAATTAATTACATCTTATATACCTTTCTAAATTAACACAACGAAGAGATAATCAATTGAGAAGTAACTACTGTGATTCGGTTGTTTCAATTTAAAGATTACAATGAGAAATCAAAACAATAACAAAGAAGGAGATGTGAAATAGATTTCAGAAGAGAGATGAGAAGACTAGAACCAACTTCTAACAATATTCATTCATACTTTTTACTGTTCTTTCAGCAGCTTATATCAAGCATCAAGGTTCTGTCCAACTTGTTGGGCCATTTGAATGGGCTTCTTTACTGAATTAGTTGGGCTTAGGTTGGTTCACAACAAGGAATCATATCCTTAGAATTTTAGTAAAAATCCGGCATCATCTTGACGCCATATAAAGTAATAATGAGCAACATAATAAGAGCATTCACAATGAAAACCTTAAAGTTATGTGAGAATTTAGTTATATTATAAGGAATGATCGATAGTGTTTTTGAGTGGTTGTGAGTGGGGGTGAGAGCTAATATATGGGAAATTTACGTTTATCTGTAAATATATGAGAAAAAATTTGTAGAGAGAAAGACTTATAAATTTTTTAATATTTTTAGAAATGATTGAGAGTGAAGGAGAGAGAAAAGGTAATGATAAAAGTATAAAAAATATTATTTAATTGAAAAAGGGAGAGACAAATTTGTTGTTTTTAGTGGAAATATATGGATAAGGATAGAGAATTCATTGTGAATGCTCTAAGACCTCTTAGGTTTTTGCCTTTTAGGGGATTTAGTGTCATCAAGCTATTTTTTTTGCGTAATCTGGATTTACTTGAAGACTAAACGAGAAATGATAAATAGTGATTCAATTTAGTAGTTGTGGGGTACATACTCGATTAGGACTATTATGATTACAAGTACCATGATACCTCAAAGCTAAGCTAGACCATGGGAGGCTTGTCCTTATGGGCAATACTCTTCGCTGGGGTTACATGGATGGCTAAAAGTTGCATGTAAATGATCTTCAAAGTATGTTTTCTAGCTGTATCAGCTTCATTGATGCCTAGCTGTATGATTTCTATTATTCTAACAGGTGTGCGCATACATTCTCCATGGGATGCTGACACCAAAAGAACTAGGGGGACAAATCAACACGAAATAGATATCTCAGATGAAGAAGAATTCATTAGCCGACCATCAGCTAGGTTGGATCTTGCTACGGTTTTTAGGTATGTATGTCATAATTCTGAAACAAATGCACTTCTCTTTGTGTAAATTTATATGAAAGAAAGTGATTCTGTGTAAAATGTGTTCAATTTTGCTTGCAGTACCCGATATCAAGAATTTGCATGACAAAAAGTTGGTAAATGATGAAGCAAGTAAGCTCCTTGGTTGCATTTTTAAGGAAATAAAAGGCATGAGTGACTTAGAGCTTGAAAGAATGGAAATTGACAAGGCGGTGCACAATGCCATTAAGCATGGGATATGAACTACTAATATACAATCTAGACTTCATATTGAGGAAAGACAAAAGAGGAAGAACAATCTTTTCACATGCAATTATTCTTCACCAAGAAAAAATATTCAGTCTTTTCTGTAGATTGGGACCAAAGAAGAGCATAGTGGCGAGTCGACACGATATATTTCATAATAATTTTCTACATCTTGCAGCGAAACTCTCTCCTCCGGCTCAACTTGATCATGTTTCGGGAGCCGCCTTACAAAGGCTTGTCTTTTAATGAAGCCATTCAGACCTAAACAAACAGCCCCTAATAGTATGATTAGTGTCGGACTCTAATAGTTCCTCTGCTAGCAAGTATGTTTTTAAACAGGGTCGATTAGTAGTTTCTTTCCCAATAATCTAGTGACTGAATTCCCACTTTTCACCAACAAATTTACGTTCAATTCGTCATTGAAGATAGCAAATATAATTACGTTCAATTCGTCATTGAAAGCCATGGCCAACTCATTAGGTTGACATTTAAGTATGTAGCTGAATGATATACACATTTATAAAATGAATGGTTAATACATGTTGAAAGTTGGAAGTAGTAAATGGCGTGTGGATAAGGCTATAAGAGACAATGAAATCATGAATACAGTTAGTAATTACAAAAGTTCTATGGTTAAAATTGTTGTGTTAACCTAAGTTGGTCGTCGCGAAAGCGAATTAGTTTATTCCTTTAGTGACACATGTGATAAAAATATCAAGTTGATGTTATTATAATATTAAACTTAATTAGTTATATTTATTATGTGATAATTGTAATTTGGATAACTATATTTACTATTAGAACTTATAAATGTGAAACGGTGTGATGGTTATGGTTGGCATCAATAAACAGTTGTTTGACAGTTATTCCCGCCAAAATGCTAACTGTCCCTAATCGTCACACACACACACACACATATATATATATATAT